>OW052230.1:33399859-34040433 GCA_932527175.1 Operophtera brumata | reverse complement strand
GACCAAAATCACAATCCTCCTGAAAAGGCTTAAATTATATGGACAAAAACTTACCTATCTACCTAAGACGTGTAATCAATAACTGTATTTTTGCTTATCACTTACATCTTTAATTTGGACTAGTGTAATAAAGACGCTTATCTTCTAATTCGCCGTCAAAACTTTGTTTTAAGTTGGCATCAGTTATAAAAACTTTTCAGTTTTATCGTTTCTTTTAAGTGTGCGTTTGCCAGATATCGTCTAGACGAGGTTAGTTACCACAGAACACTCTTTTATTGGTAGATACCACTTTTACATCTTTCCCACGATGATGCAAACCACAGTGAAAAGAGGCCTTTCGAGGCTCTGCCTTTCCTTTCGGGGATAAAGGATTATGTTTTCTATGTTCTCCTATTTTGAGAGAAGTAGGTATATAATCAGAGTATGCATCCTCTTTCCCAATATTATCGAGTTTAGAAAAGAAGCTAATTTTCCGCGGTGTGTCATGAACGCCAGACGCAAAATGATAGATTAGATTTGTACCTCAGTAGGTAAATCAAGTACAATATTCACACTAAAAATATGCATGAACTCTACAGTAAAATTTCGAGGAGTTACTCTAACTAAAACTAGTAGGTAAAGTATTTTCTTGATAGAAAAAAATCACTAAGTTGCCTCTAACTTTTGACTAGATTCATTCTTCGAAAACCCAAGAATGTACTGTGAGGGTTTTGTAAAATCTATAAAAATATTATAATCAAATCGTTGCGCGACTTTCTGGGTGTTTCACTTACAGACTGATTGACTGACTAGCAACGTACAGCCTAAACTAACTAAGAAAGGAATTTCCAAAATTCACCCCCTAAGCGGCTAAAAAAAATGTGGACGATGTCGCGGGCGATCCAGTAGTTAAAGAATCGTAAGTTACTTTCTTAAGCAACAGTCTGAGACGTATAAAAAAATGATTTTATAACAATGTACGTATAATGGTACCTAACATAGGTACTCTTCCAATTGCAACAGCTCGTCATTTCAACACGTTATGTGCCTTGATATTGCTACATAGGAGAGAACTGGGTGAGAACTTTTCTCTTTGCATACAATGGTATTCATTGGAGTTAGCAACTTTTCTAAACTCACTGGGTATTTGTTGAAGAAACGGTTGTTGCTGATTGTAATGATAGACGGAGGCTTATTGGTTCAATTATTGCTGCGAGTTTCAACGTACAAGGTTTCAAGGTTTCAAGATGTTGGTAAGTGACGATGCGGCCGAAAATGGGGCACGAAGGTCAACACACGAATGTCGATTGTTTAGGTTTTTGTAAAGACGGCTATTAAGTGAGGTATTAGTCAGCGAACCTAGAGACGTGCGGCAGTGGGACTAGACTAGACTTTAGTAGTAGAGCTTGCTTGTGAAAGCGTTCGTCCAGGGAAGTACTACTACCATGCCGAATATTCTGCCGAAATGCAGCAGTGCTCGGTCGCATTGCTGTGTTTCGTTTGAATAGGGTGCCGGTGAAATAATAGGCACATGAGACTTTTCATCACAACGCCACATAGGGCGCGTCCTAGGAGGACGTGACCTATGTGGTAATGCATTGTTAAAGGCATTGTTTCGTCATACATGCAGTTACAAAAAAGACTGGAGATTTCTTTGACGCAATGAAGCCCCCAGGAATGGCCATCGGGTCCTCTCACTGGATCCGTCTCTGGTCGGGTTCTTGGATCATACTGACTCAAGATGGACTAATATGACTAAGTGGATGAAGGTAATAGAACCTTGAATTTTGTACAATGTTCCATTGGTATTTTTCTAAGGTTCCTGGCTGCTAGCTTATTTATGGGATATGTTATTACTGGAAGAAAGCGTTAGCTGAGTCAGTCGTGGGAAGCAATGGCGACGATGAGATCACGACTCGTCACGTCTATATTCCACGATGGTACACTGTGAAAAGAGGCCCATAGAGGATACGCCTGTTTTTTGTTAAAATAAAAGTCTTTACTTTACTTTACCCCCCTTCGGGGAAAAAGGCGTGTGTCTATGTATGTATGTACCTTGGAAAGATGCTGTCGCGGGCTGGCTAGCGAACACCGGTGGTGGTTTTTGGTGGACGGGCTGCTTCTGGCGAAGGGTGATGGTGGATGGTGGAGGCTCGAACTGCCGCTGAGGAGGCTGGTAAGCCGGCTCAGAGTACGCCTGGGGTGAGTACTGCTGCGGTTGCGGCGAGTACTGTTGAGGGTACGATTGCTGAGTGTTCTGGGGCTGTAAAATAAAAGATAGTAAAAATATGGAAGGTATGCAGTTGATGATATTATTTTCGCCTTTAGTCACAGTCAATTTGATTAAAGACTGATAAATTAATGTAATTTTTTATTCACGCCAACTAGGTCATTTACATTCAAACTTACGTTTTCAGTGAATTATTTTAACTTTTTAATTGTGTCATTATAGTTTATGCACCGCAATTAATAGTTTTTCCTCAAAAACAAGTAACTTAATATGTATATTATTCCGGTTAATATCCGTATGAATGACACTTACGGAGTTTTTAATAGTATAATTAAACCAATTTCACTAGTTTTATAATTGTTAATTGCAATTTTAGAAACTTAAGCGTAAGCTCGAATTCAGCCATCTTACATCGTTTTGTTAGGCCATTGATTTTGTTATCAAGAAGCTAATATTATAGTCACGGAAGAAATGCATAGTTTAATTCATCTGCTTATAAAAACACTGAAAAACAACACGAAGGAAATACTCTCTAAACAGAATATTTTAATACCTCAACACAATGTTAGTATACAAACGTGCATGTGACTGTGAGTTTAAAATACTAGCTAGACTACTGCGCTGCGACCTGATACCTGCGGAGAGAGGGGTGCCGGGACGGGTGCCCAGCGGTTCGGCTGAGCGCGGTAAGGTTGCGGCACCACACCAGGGGATGGCGGGCCTTGGCGATAGGCAGGGGCCACACCAGGGGACGGTGGGCCTTGGCGTGAAGCAGTCACTCCCGGTCCAAAAGGAATGAGTTTACTGAGTCCAGTAGGTTGTTGCTTCTTGCCTTCGCAGTAAGAAGGCTGTGACTCGGGGTAGTACTGAGGTTGGTTTTGGGGCGGTTGGTACTGAGGTTGCTGGTATTGGGGTTGTTGGTACTGTGGCTGTTGGTACTGAGGTTGGGCCTGGGGTTGGTATTGAGGTTGGGCCTGAGGTTCAGGTTGGTACTGTGCCTGGGGTTGGCTCTGTTGTTGGGGGGAATCCTGAGCGCTGTTGTAGAACGCAGGATTCTGCTGTAGGGATAATCTTTCTATAATACATCGTCATAACCTTAACCCGTATTCAGAAACTCGCTCATTGCATGTACGCGGTGAAAAAAAAATTTTTTTTAGGGATATTCGATTTGGGTCATCTTGTGTCTCCCTTGTTTGTGCGTAACGTTTGTGAATACGGGTGTTGAAATTACATGCAATTATAATCCGTCACCAAGCGTATGCTATGCGCAGCAGTGATGTCAATTGCCTTATTTCAACCCTATTTACATTTAGATAGAATCTAATTTCGTAGCAAGCCGATTATGCTTACCTGCTGTGAATGGTAACCGTTGGTTTCGGGTGTTGGTGGCCACACCACTTTCTTGGGGCCTGTAACAAATTCATTCGTATTTTGAAACGACCACTGCATAATATAAAACAAAGTCTGAAATCGCGTGTATGTACTACGGAATAGGGGTCGTAATCTAGAGAGGTTTTTAAGAGAACTGTATCGCTAGCCAGTCCCTGCAAACAGAAGTTCGCTCCTAATAATATGGATAAATTAGTAATTCAAGTCGATGAAATTTTGTGGACTCGATCGAGAGACTAATATCTAGAACTGTGGTTTGTCAGTTTTCCATTAAATTGTATAGATTCATATTCATCAACATCATCATCTCAGCCCGGAATCACCCACTGCTGGGTATAGGCCTCCTTTCTCTTTTGCCAGCCTCCTCTGTCCTGTGTGTCTCTCTACCAGGTATTGCCCGCGATAGATACTATGTCGTGGACCCATCTCAGACGACCCGGATTTCTTCGGCCTTCCGATTCATACGGGGTTGTATTCCATACAAATGTTTAAGATGGTGTGATTTGGAAAATATTTTTTTTAAGAAACTAACAAATCGCGGCTTTAGATGTTAGTGTATACAAGTTTGATATCTAAAATAGGAGTAAACTTCGATTGTATGCAGAGGATTAAAACGAAGGCGATGCGACGCATCGATAAACTATTACTTCGAACGAAATTCTATACGAAAGTATAGGATTTAGTATAAGGTCGTATGGTATTTTTTTGATGCCTACAAATAAAAAAATGCTATTAATTTAAAAAAACCTACCATAATATTGAAGTGTGTGTTTAGATACAACTAGCTAGAACATTTAGAGGCTTAAATTGGTCCCGTTTGCCCGTAAAATGTAAATCTATGTTTTATAAAAGGCGTCTTTGATATTTTTTTTACTGCTATAAAAGTTAACCAATCGTGAAATGCTACTACAAAAAAAAAGTCAGTGATATGAAGAATCAGGTCTCCTTATCACTTTCATATGTTTTTTAATAAATGAGAAGAATGTAGATCCATGTGCCACTTAAATTTCCAAAGCTTCGTCTGAAGGTGTATAGGTACATAATGGCCGATTACGGGCTAGCTAGTAACGTAATAACCTTGTCGTTACAAAGTAAAATGTAAAGGTTTTTGTCTCATTTAATTTAGTTTGGTTAGTTTACATACTTTAGTATCTTGTATACAATCTCAATCGTCGGGACTGAGGAGATACGATCTGCGAATGACGTGTTTCTGTATTCAACGCTGTATTATGACACATCTAGGTGAAATTAGCCCGCCAGCCCACCAACACGTTGGATTTGCGCCAGAATATAAAAAAATAAAAGATTTCACAGTTTTTAATTTGGTTTACGTGGAAAAGCTTGATGAGCTTGATGGTCACCTAAATCGGTTGTTTCTTTGATGTGACAAATAAGCAAGTCTAGGTTAACACTACAGAAAGCGACAAGACAATTATAATTCTTTACCAAGCCCAATTCCGTAAGTAATATATAGCTCGGATCATGTTCCGATCTAGAGTCTGTGTCATAAATGTCACGACTGTTATTCTACCCAACCTCCGGTACGGAGGCCTGCAATGCTCTAAGTACTCAACTGCCAACACGGAAATGTGATTACCTATTTCGAAATGTGACCAAAACTTGATAATTTCAAAGTTTTTCTGGGAATTTTAGCTTTATAGCCGAGTCTCTCACTCTTTCCATAACATATTTCGGCGTAACACAGTTTTGAAGGCAAAGTTCTCTTAAGTTCATATACCTACCTACATACGGCGATTTTTCTAATACATGGATTGCAAAAAATTCTGTAAAACATTTTTTTTTTCTAATAGTTATTGCACTGTTTTGTTAATTATGATTTGTATTCTAATTGAAAAAAAACTTACTTAACTTAGAAATATCTAAGCACTATCCTAATCTAATCTGTGGTTGCCAAAAGTGGACAAACATTTTATTAATGAGGGAGCAGATTATCAATTTTCAGTCAATTCACAGTACAGTCTCGATTCGGTAAACTTTCAGTGTGGTTTTAAAGTAATTAAGAAAACTAGTCTTTTATAAAACTTTTTTCAACAATAAACGTGATTTCTACATACATTAAAACATAAACAGAAGACTTCGAATTAACCTCTAAACCAATATCTACCACTAACTACTCGAAAGACACTAACTTCACAACGTAACTTTGTTGTCAGTTGTGGAATGTGCTTATTAAATTTCCAACATCGGTAAACAAATCCCAAAGTTTAGACGCAGGCGAACTTGTATCACTATAACGTGTGCAAGCTGCTCGAAGATACGACATAAAGTAGCATACTTATTGAAAACACGCGCGTTCTGGCACGAACCAGCACATCATCGTAGAGCGCTGGCTCGTACCAGAAATCGCTAGTACATAGATAGATAGATAAACACTTTATTGCACGCCAAATAGAAAAATAAAAAGATAAAAGAACAAAAATAATAACAGTAATGTACAATGGCGGTCTTATATAGGTGCTGGCAACCCGAATTCGCCAGTATATAGGTGCCGGCAACCCGAATTCGACGTGAAATGCGGCCTTACATGCGGTAGGACAAACATGTGAGGTAAAGACAGTCCTATGTAGTTAGAAACTACCGGAATTTGCGAATGGGTTCGACAAGAACATTCGACTCTACGTTGGAACTTAGAATTTAAAGTTTTTAATTAGATTTGTTGATAAATTTAGAGTGGTTTAGATTCGAGATTGGTTTAAAGTGCAGGTATTTTTTTTAATTAAAAGCTTGCAAATATTTTCTTATACATTTTGGCTTGTTACTTTATATGCCTCGTTTCCGAGACAGTAATGTGTAAGGCGTGCATTAGACTAAGGATCCCAAAATCAGTTATCATTTATTTTAGAGGTGCAAAAGGATTTCAGCTCCTAGATAAATTTAATCCAAATTAGTTAGCAAGAATGTATCATAAAATTCACAAATGTAGAGAAAGTTTACATTGAACTAAAATGGCGATGTCGGGACATATATTAAGAGAAAATAAAGAGAAATCAAACATCAGGTGGGCCATCTGCTTGTTCCGTCATCCAAGTAGTATTAAAAAAAAAAAAAAAAAAAAAAAAAACAATTAAATTAATGATAGGATGGCACCCAAGAGATAGTTAAAGAAGCAAAGGTAGACAGACTAAACGTTGGGAGGATGAAATGAAGAAAGTAGCGGGCCCAGAATGGACTCGGGTAGCAAAGGATAGGACAAGGTGGAAATCTTTAGAGGAGGACTTTGTCGAAGAACAAGCTGTTGAAGCGAATGCGATAAAACCGGTTGCCGATACATAATTTATAAAGTGTTTATTTTAGATAAGTTTATTATTAGGTACCTATGTTATACTGTAAAACAAACAGCAATAAAGGCTTATTATATTATATTATATTATATTATTATTGGCAAAAATAAAAGCAGGAACTCACGGATTAATCGGTCAATCCTCAGGTACTTCAGACGCGCGTCCCGCGGCCAGCCAGGACTACAAGTGACCACTTGGCGAGAGTGCCAGGTGTAGCGAATACCTACCGCGTATTATATTTTTGGACACCGCCAGGCTTGTTTTACTAAATCAGCTTTATTGCGCTGCTTCACTCCGGCTCGGATGCATGCATGTCTGCCGGCGCTGATAGTCTCTTCTTGTCAAATAGAATTGAGCTTTTACGCGCGTTACTTTAGTTTTTAGGCGCAATAGGTTCACAGCATGTCTACAATGACCTCTACAATTTTTAACTTTTTGACAAGAGTTCTTACAGTTTTCAAGCAGAAAAACATATTAAAAAACATTCTTAAGCTTTTTATCTAGTGAAATCATTAATTCAGTACTATTTGAATTAATGCAATCGATAAAAAAATATATAAAAAATACTACCTTTTTAAAATTGAATTACCATTTTAGACTTACTTCTTACACGTTTTAATTTTTGAAACATTTGGTAACTTGTTAATTATTATTTAACTTAGTGAAGTCATCAACAAAATTTTACAAAACTTTAAAGGACATCCTACTCCTACTAATATTATAAATGCGAAAGTTTGTGTGTGTGTGAGTGTGTTTGTTACTTCTTCACGCTGAAACGGCTGGACGGATTTGCATAAAATTTGGAATGGAGATAACTGGACTCCCGGAATAACACATAGGCACATTTTTATCTCGATATTCCCACGGGATCGAGACTTACGCGGGTGAAACCGCGGGGCGCTGCTAGTATTTATATAATTTTTTCAAACACAATATCACGGTATCCGAGCTTGCACTCGCCTTCTTGGCCTCATACAAAAATGTTCGTTGAAACTGATTATAGCTAGCGTGCTACATATTATTACATAGTGTCAGTTTCAGAGACACGGAGTGAAACGTTTGTACGTAGAAAAGTAATGTTATTTCATCTGTGGCCGTGCAATTTTTAGGATTTTAGTGTCTCTTCCTACATGTATCATCTGGCCTCGAGAATTCAAGGTATCATACGATATTATCAAGATTATCTGACTCAGCGAAAAGTCGACGTAATAATTGTATATTCATAACGTTGGAGCTTGGTGTAACCATGACTTTATGTAGAGAAAAATGGCTTTTCTAATAGATAGTGAGCTTCACGAGTTTCATACGTAAAAACCCCTTTTTTTTTTAAGTATTATAAGGTGACAAACAAGAAGACGGCCCGCCTGATGTAAAGCAGTCACCGCCGCCTATGGACATCTGCAACACCCACGGTATTGCAAACGCGCTGCCTACCATTAAGAACCCTATTGATATTTCTCTAGAATTTACCCATATTGTAGCCCTGTGCGAAGTCATCCAAAGGGAGCTCATTCCACGCCCTACAGGTACGCGGGAGAAACGAGCGCGTGAAACGCACTGTGCGAGACCTCCACGCATCTAACATGTGCGGGTGAGCTCGCACAAATAAATAAATAAATAATGCTGGACAGTTCACACAACATTATCTAGCCCCAAGCTAAACAGAGCTTGTGTTATGGGTACAAGATAACTGATATAGGTACTTAATACAATATATACATAGATTGATATTTTTTATTATACATAGAAAATACCCAGAACACCCTGAACAAATATCTGAGATCGCACAAATATTTGTTCCGAGCCGGTAATCGAACGCGCAACCTCCTGCGTCGCAGGCGAACCTTCGCCCGCCGCGCCATATAGAGGTCGTCAAATAGGTACCTACTTCCAAAAAATCTCCGAAACGAACTGTCAGTGTGCCCGTTTTTATTATAAGTCTCAAGATACCTATTATATTTTAAAGAACTATAAAAACCATTTTCATTAGTAATGCACTAGAAACGGTCGTTATTCATAACAAAATATCCCAGACGGAAATTTATTTCACCTGTTGCGGAACTATTCGCATCCCGAGTAAGATGCGCCATATATTTGTGGTAAATGGGATGGGAATGGAAATTGAAATGTATCGTTTTTAAGTTTCGCCACTGAATAAATAATTACCTTCTACGTTAACTACGAAATAGTGGATATAAATATGTTTTCTTTTGCGAAACTCTTGGCTCTCGTGGCTGAAGTTGAAAGTGAAACCAGGTAGGTTCATTATTTTTCTTTTTATGTAGGTACTTGAAAGAGGGAATAAGCAGATGGCCCATCTGATGTTAAGCGGTAACCTCTGCCTTTCACAATGCATTACCTCATAGGTCACGTCCACCCAGGACGCACCCTATGTGACATTGCACTGCGCCCACCCTGAGACATAAAGATGAAAAGTCTCATGTGCCTGTAATTTCACCGGCACCCATACGCCCTGAACGAAAACACAAACCCAAAAGACTAGCATATACGTACTAAAATAAAAAATAAAACACATTTAGAAAAGGTCAGTTTTTGTGTCAGTCATTCAGCAACCTATCACCTTCGATCAAGAATACAACTAGATGTCAGGTCGACGCAAAAAATACGCCTCAGAAAATAACAGCTTAAAAAGTGAGCTCATATTTGTATTTGTTATTTGTGAGAACTTTATTTTTAGCTTATTTAGGTTGTTTTCACACTAAATATTGTTTAACCTATGTATTTTCATTTCTAAATGACAGGAGTAATTTATTGCTTTGCTCGTTTTTAGTGACGAATGATCGTGAGTATATTTTGAAGATTTGCTACTTTATTGCTAGGTGTCATGGTTATAATTAGGTTGAACTTAGATTTATTTTAAAACGTTTGTTTCAGGTCGTTAGTAAACAAATATAGCTGTATAAGTATATATACCCACGCGGACGGTATTTAGCTTTGATTTTGTACGTGACCCGGCATCTAGTTGTATTCTTGATCGAAGCCTATCACCGCATCCAACCATTTGATTAATGACAAACATGCAATTACCTCATCTACTGGGCCGTGAGATGTGAATTACGCTCCATAACCAATGATCCACATATGTATACCTACCTGTATGGACAAGACCTAGCTGCTTGTCGGTAACATATTAGCAAGTCACGAGTATGTGAATGCCGTGGGCTACGCGTAAGTCGATTAACTTGAGCTTCGCCACGGATTACTTAATCGTTACTACGTAAGCTTGGCGCGCGTTAATTACGCTACATTATTGTAAGGTTGCCTGTTTACAGTGAACCGACGGTGGGTTATAAGAGGCTGTCAAGAGTCAAATAGGCTTGGGTTAAATTGTTATTTTTACAAAATCTACACAGTTTATGACAACAAAAAAAATATATGTCTTCATCTTATTTACAAGGGCATGATAGAGCTCAAAGCACGATTTGGATAAATATTCTCGATACAAAAATTCGTGAACACAATGCACTTTTAATGTAAATATCTCTATTACCTATAAGAGTAACAAATAATTTAGAGGGCATCATAGTACATTGGTCTAAATACTGTTTTTTTTTTTTTTTAATACTACTTGGTTGACGGGTCAAGCAAGAGGCCCACCTGATGTTAAGCGGTAACCTCTGCCTATGAACAGTGCATTACCTCATAGATCACGTCCACCTAGGACGCAACCTATGTGGCATTGCACTGCGCCCGCCACCCTGAGACATAAAGATGTTTTTGTTTTTGTTTTTCGTGATTTTCGTTTAATTTTTCGTTTGAAAAGTTTTTTATTGTATTTTATTTGCACGACGGAACAAGTAAATGGTCCACCTGATGTTAAGTGGTAACCTCTGCCTATAACATTGCATTACCTATGTCACGTCTACATAAACGACGCGCCCTATGCGGCATTGCAGTGTGCCCGCCACCCTGAGACTTAAGGCGCTATAGGTTCAACGAACATTTTTGTACGAGGCGAAGAAGGCGAGCGAACGCTCTGATACAGTGTTTTTATGTATAAAAAATTATATAAATATGTCGTTCAAAGTTTTTTTTAATTTTGTTGATGAATTCACTAACTCAAATAATAACTAACATGTAACCAAATGTTTCAAAAATTAAAACGTGAAAGAAGTGAGTGAAAAATAGCATTTAAATTTTAAAAAGGAGGTATCATTGTTTTTTTTTTTTTATCGGGTGAAGTAATTCAAATATTGTATTGAATTATTGATTTCACTAGATAAAAAGCTCAAAAATATCTTTTTTTTTTTTTTTTTTAACTATGAAAATTCTTATCAAAAACTTTAAAATTCTAGAGACATTTGAGAACCTATCGCGCCTTAAAGATGGAAGTCTCAAAAAGTGCTGTTGTACATTCGTTGATGTTAGTTATTCTATAAAATATAAAAAACCGGCCAAGTCCGAGTTGGGCTCGCGCACGAAGGGTTCCGTAAAATTAACTATAAAAACGGCAAAAAAAACAGGTTTTTGTATGGGAGACCCTTTAAATATTTATTTTATTCTGTTTTTAGTATTTGTTGTTATAGCGGCAACAGAAATACATCATCTGTGAAAATTTAAACTGTCTAACTATCACGGTTCATGAGATACAGCCTGGTGACAGACGAACAGACGGACGGACAGCGGAGTCTTATAGTAATAGGGTCCCGTTTTACTCTTTGGGTAAAAACCCTAAAAATAAATGAAAAAGTTAGCCTATCTCTACATTTTGTACTAGCGACTCGTCCCGGCGTCGCACGGGTAGTTTCAGGATGAAAAACAGCCCCCCCCTTTCCTATCCCCTCCCCTGGTAGCCTATGTCACTCAGGGTGAATGTCTTTCCAATGGTGAAAGAATTTATTAAATCGGCCCAGTACTTTTTGAGCCTATTCATTACACACATACAAACATACAAAAATAGGTACAAATCTTTCCTCTTTATAATATTAGTGTAGATGTAGATTGTGCATGACTAAGCAAAACTATAAACTTTGTCTGACAACAGACTCGACCGTCAATTACGCACAAATTAGTCAGCAGAACAACAAGGTGTCAACAAGACACCTGAAGGTGCCTGAAGTATTGAAAGTAGCTGGTTGTCATGTTTTCCACACCTGCTACACAAATAAGCATTGATTCATGTAGTGATTAACGACCAGACAAGCAGAATCATATGAATAGTCAAGTGACGTCAAACAAAATACTTTCCCTATTTTTAAACGCATATCAAGGTTGAAAATTCAAAATAAATACATAGAAATCTAATTTGATGTAGAATTTATGTTCTCTGCTTGCCAGGTCTTTAAATTTCCCAGCCACAGGTTAGAATAGCACGGGTTCCTTGAAAATCTAGTATTTTATGACTAGTAATAACCGTTACGTCTGCTTGCAGTGCTACCCTGCTTTCGATTTTCTTGTCTATTTCTGCATTTTTCATTTAAACGAGTTTCCGCAATGTTGTTTATCAGTTTGTTCGATTTTACGTTGAGGTATTTTCAACCCCCGACGCAAAAACGACGGGGTGTTATAAGTTTGACGTGTCTATGTGTGTGTCTGTCTGTGGCATCGTAGCTCACGAACGGATGAACTGATTTAGTTTTTTTTTTGTTTTAAAGGTGAATTTGTCGGGAGTGTTTTAGGTATGTTTGAAAAAATCGGTTCAGCCGTTTCATTGCGTTGAGGGTTTTTTTAATTGTTACAATTTTTTTTTGTTGTCTAAAATAAAGATCAATGCCCGAGCGTACCTAGTTTGAAACTAGCTTGTATCACTACACTACACAAAGCACATTTCTCCTAGTTTATTTTTCAATCTTTCGCAAGATGAACGGTACTATTCAACTCTTTGTTTGTATTGCACTGCCTGTGGGCACCGTCTTTGTGTTCTAGAATATCGACGTCCTACCCTACTTAGAAAGCTACTTGCTTGATGCATTCACTCATAAAGTCTCAGACTTAAGAAATTGTAGTGTCTGTACACCATGCAGGATTTTCAACAATATTGATAGCGCTTTCAATAAACGGTTGAAAAAAAGCAATGATAACATAACATAAAATTTTAGCACAAAGTAAGATCACAAAATTAATTTACCAATGAGCACTGTTTCTCGCATGTCTTAGTCTTTATTCTTTCGCTGCCGTGTCTGGACTACTAATAACAGGAGCAAGTAAAAACACATATCCGAAATGTTCCAATCTTTGCCAAATTACTCGCTCCGCCGAAAGCTTCCGTCAACTGTGGCTGATTTTTGTCCTCACATCGCCAATGACAAAAGGAATGACCGGGCGTTACCCCATCCAAAATAGTCGCCCATTCATTTATCTAGAGATCAATGAATCATTATTTCCGTCTTAGAGTTTCATTTAACGGTGAGTAAAGGGTTTTCCTGTTGCACTAGTCTGGATAATATTAGACCCGCCATATAACCGCGAACCGACCGTTTTAGAACAACGCTTGTGAGAATTTGATCTATGAATTCACAATTTCAATGAAAACAACCTTGGTACGACATGAATTCAATCAACAGGCATAGAGTTAAGAAACGTGTGCAGATGAGGGTAAATTACAGTTGACTCTACATTTTGTCCTATGGACCAACTAACAGCTAGTAAACGATTGTTTTCTGGATGTCAACTAACTAGTACGAAGCTCATGCTTCATGGGAATGAGTGAATCTCGCACGAATTTCTATTCTACCAGACACATCTGGTACCTTTCGATTCACTGACGATCCTCTGTCCACTCCATTTGTAAGAGTGTGTTGCGGTCTCCGGGGGCCAATGTTCGTCGAAACGTTTGTTCACTCGGACCATGTTGTCCAGTATCGCTTGGACTTGAGTAGGGTCTAATTCTGGCGAAGCAGTGCACATTTGCGTTAGTAAGCTCCTGCGTCCACTATGCAGATGGGTATTTTTAGATTTGCACAATCGTATCAGAAGCTGCTTTGAACCACGTTATTTTGAGAACTTTCTTGCTCTCGTATCGTGTCTTCACTTCAAGGTGGAGTTTTAACATAGGGCGCGCAGCTAAATTTTTATTATGTTTTTGCCCTTCATCATTCTTGAGATAGCGAAAGCCGATTTTGCTGACACTACGAGACCTAACATGTTTTGATTGATAGTGTCTCATAAATATCATTAGTTTAGCTACGAATATTCTTCAATTATTTTTTACTGTATTTTTGACATTCTTAGCTAAACTAATGTTTTTTTTTTTATGTCTATAAAGTTTTTTGTATTTGTATTTGTATTTTTTTTTATGAGACACTCAAATCAATACACAGAGAGACAGATCAATCAAAACATGTGTTAGGTTTCGTAGTTTCAGTAAAATCCGGTTTCGCTATATTAAGAAGTGTTGATGGACTTTGATGAGCAAAAACACAATAAAATCTGAATTTAGCGCTACTTGTTGAACAGTAACTTGCTTTATGATGTCTTTTTACGAGAAATATTGTTAGAGCTTTTGCAAACGTCAATTTTCTCACTAGGGGTTCACCCTAATTTGCACTAGGTACATAGCGGTACAAGGTCAGTAAGAAAAACAGCTAAGCAGTGACTGAATCACCACTGCATCGGGATTGTATCGCTACAAAAAGTCGCTGTTTGCTTTTTGTTGCAAAATATTATGTTATAATGAAGTGTAACTTACTTCCTCTGCGGTTTTGGTTCTCCTCTTCCAGCATCCTGAGTACGGCGGAGTTGGCCAGGTTTCCCGGTTTGTCTGTGGCGGGATTGCTAAAGTCGATTCTGGAACAACAAAACCACTAATATTAAAATAGCTGTCTAAATAAATATCATCTAGAGATGGAGATACCGAAATTATTCACATCAATTTCCTATGCACTAGAGATTTCATTTTCAACATAGTAAGTGGTATAATAGGATAGTCATAGTATGATGCCTCACAATCTTTTTGCACGTCCAGGATGACTTGTAGATAAAGCTACCAAAAAGATATGGCATTAAGTCCTCCTAGCACCTATTGTTTTGTGTGAAAGTTGTAAATAAATAAATAAAATTATAAGTACAATTTTTAGGTTCCTTAAAAAAAAGTACTAACGGAACCATTGTAGAATCACTTTGTTGTCCGTCTGTCCGTGTGTCTGTCTGTCTGTCAAGATCCTTTTTCACAGAAACGGCTGAAGGTAGCAACTTGAAATTTATACCAAGTATAGTCTGAGTGCCCTAAAAATGTATACCAAGTATAGTCTGAGTGCCCTAAAAATGTATACCAAGTATAGTCTGAGTGCCCTAAAAATGTAGACCAAGTATAGTCTGAGTGCCCTAAAAATGTATACCAAGTATAGTCTGAGTGCCCTAAAAATGTATACCAAGTATAGTCTGAGTGCCCTAAAAATGTATACCAAGTATAGTCTGAGTGCCCTAAAAATGTATACCAAGTATAGTCTGAGTGCCCTAAAAATGTATACCAAGTATAGTCTGAGTGCCCTAAAAATGTATACCAAGTATAGTCTGAGTGCCCTAAAAATGTATACCAAGTATAGTCTGAGTGCCCTAAAAATGTATACCAAGTATAGTCTGAGTGCCCTAAAAATCAAGCTCCTGACTCAAAACATTAAAAAGATATGACAATAAGTGTTTAATTTTTGAATGAAATTGTGAAAATGAAAACCCTCTAGGGTACTTCCAGTCTTCGACCAAAGTAAACTTCCAGTAACCTAACAATTTTGAAATTTGGAATGCTAGGAGGCTGTGTGACACAAATAAAGGAAAAGTCTAAAATTTAGGAATTTCCACTACTCCTAAAATGGCTTAGTCAAGTTGAAACTCGAAAAGTCTCTAACGAGCCCCCTTTTATTTTTAAGTGCCGGTACTAGCATGCAGCTTATCTGGTTGAAATGTTAATCAATATATATATACAAAATCGTTGCGTTACTGACTGACTATCGACGCACAGTCTAAACCGTAAGTCCTAGACACCTGAACTTTGGAGGGTGCATTCCTTTCATTGTCTAGGGGTGCACCAAGAAAGGGATTTGCGAAATTCACCCCCTCAGGGGGTGCAGCGGGGTGTTGACGTTTGTATGGAAAAAAATACGCGGATGAAGTCCCGCACGTTACACTAGGCTTTTATATTATTCATTCAGAGATATAATTAAATCATACTCGATCTTTTGGACAACTATTTACAATCAACTTGAACAATTCCATTCAAGCAGTTCACTTACTTTCACTTTTAAATAGATTCCCGGAAAGCAACGTAAAAGTTATCGACAAAAACGTTAACTCAGTTATATGGGTACGTGGGAACAAGAAAAGGTGACAAAGTGCTAAGGGTCATGCTACACTCAGTTGTATGCTCCAGCATCGTACCATTGATAGACCTTTGTTTGATTACAATCTCACCTGTTGGTAAGTGACGATGTGGCTGAAGATGGAGCACAAACGTTCCTAATAACTCTAGCCTTGAAGAGACCCAGATTAAAGTTTTTAGGAAAGACAGACAACGGTAGTGTATTCCTCTCCTTAGCAGTTCAAATTATAAAGGTAGAACTGAAAAGTACGAATAGAGGGTATACTAATGATGTAATGATGGTACCGAGCCGTGCGTCTGCTCGTCCTATGTTGAAAAAGAGATGGTGGGATCAGATCGTGAAGTTCCTGGGAGCATTCCCCGAAATGTATCGAAAGGCTTGCTCGAGACTCGTAGCGACTTGTATGGAATGTATAACAGCATCCAGACGACATTCCATACTAAACAGTAAACATGATTTCACTGAACCAACTCCTCCTCGCGTCGTATTCCTCAATGCTGAGAATGTGATGCTATGGATCACTTTGCCGGACGATCTTGCGCCAATGAGATCTGTTCCCAGCGAGCTTCGTGGAGTTTTGAATTGAGAGTGCGGATTTGGTCTGACTAACGTAACGGGCTACGGCCTCGTGGCCACTTTCCCTCGGTTTTGCCAGTGATAATCAGCTTCTCTAAGTTGTCACTGCCTCTCCGTGCTATATGAACAATATACTCAAGGACCGCTTAACATCAGGTGGGCCTCTTGCTTGTTCCGTCATCCAAGTAGTATAAAAAAAAAAAAAAAAAAAAAAAAAAAGGACTCGCTGGAGGTACATGGAGGAAAGCCTAGTAGTTATCAAGAGTTCAGCCTAGTAGTTAAGTGGCATAACAATAGGGTGGCAGGGCTGGCAAAATGCCACGGGCCCCCGACCCAAGAGGGCACCGGCCCAAAAGGCCGCGAGCTCAAAAATATTTTTTTACATTGTACCTGAGTGTTTTATTTTATTAAAGTATATTATTATAAGTTCTGCTTAAAAACCAAAGTGAGACAACCAAATTTTTTAAAATTTTCGAATTTGCAATGGGCCCATAACTAAATATTTTTAAATTTTCGAATTTGCAACGGGCCCACAAATATATTTTTTTAAATTTTCAAATTTGCCACGGGCCCCAGATGGTTTAGTTACGCCACTGTAGTTATCTGAACGATAGTTTTGGAGCTTATAAAGTGAGTGAGCTCACTAACTTCCCTTCAGTCGGTCTTTGTGACGGCAACGTGTGACGTAACGTACCAACGTGTGTTGTTATTATTATTGTGACTTATTTTTCACGGACGTTTAGTATTGTTAAGGCCCGTCCTTAGAAATTTAAATTATAATACACGCATACATAATTATGGACTTATGTAGCTCAACCATAAACTTCAACAGATTGTGTTACCAACTTGAGATTTCATATCTGGTCGATTTGTATCTGCGTAATTGTCTACTAGCGAAAGTGCTTGTTAGCTTATCAAACAACCTAAGTATTTCTTTGAAAACGAGAAAATAACAACTAACTTTGAAACGGCAAACGAATAAATTACAAGTGAATAGGTACCCACTTATGTTTAATTAAAAACCTAGTAGGTAGAGACTATTAATTTAATTTATCTTGCTTTTATGAATTCCTTCTAGTTACTCGTAGGATATTTTAATTGAAATAAGGCATATATAACTAAACAACTTTTTTTTGGTTTTCTTTTTAGTTATTTTTTTACAAGCTTTTATTTAACTTTACCTGTTAGCATGTCGGTTAGTGGGACAAATCTTAAAACTGAATTTTGAATCAGTTAGCCTCTATCGATAGAGCTGAAATTTGGCGTACTTGACAAGTTCCGATGAAAATACAATGTAATGATGACAGCGAGCTGATCTGATGATGGAGATGGAAGGTGGACAACGGAAATCCTCAAAAGATAAAAGTGGACTGGCCGTGTTTAGGCTCATTTTGATCAGCTCACGGTTTGGATCACTAATTTAATAGAAGCTTGCAATGAAAAATATATTTTTCTGAAAACTTATTTCGTCTTTCTAGTATTTTTTTAAAATCCATTTTTAAAGCACTTGCTGGCATCCGATAGAGCTGAAATTCAGCATACCTGTCAAGTTCCGTTGAAAATACAATATAATGGTGACAGCGAGCTAATCTGATGAATTGAACAACGGAACTCCTCGATGATTAGAAGTAGCCTGGCTGTGTTTGCACTCATTTTGATCAGCTCACGGTTCCGATCACTAATTTCATAAAAGCTGTACCTAATTATATTGAAAAACAAAGATATTTTTCAACAGAATTAGTTTGACTTTGTACCTAATTCACATGGATTACAAGAACGAGTATAAGCAGTTGCCTTATAAAGAGATCGGGTTAACATTCACCTCATTGTACCTTTAAAGGCTGTGATCGGATGTCAATGTCAGACAAATCGTGCCGTCCGTTGCACCCATGGAGGTATAATAGTAATGGAGTAAGTGCTAAAAATAGCATAGAGTGTTCCATCTTACCTAGAAGATAGCTTGCTATCCTATGTTAGAGAGAAACAAATATATTGTCACACGACAGTCGTCTTTCCGTTCCGTACCCTGAATTTTGGTATCATGCATATACATCTCCCTAGATTGTTACCATGAATGTACTAGTAATTTGACATTTGGCCTGGTACGACTAACACAAATAAGAACAGATAGATTTATGCTTGTCTCATTCCAACACATGAATACATTCATATAAAAGAATGAGACTGGTATAATCGCTAACGTTTCGTTTTTAGCCTTAGTTCCATGCCTTTAGTCCATCTTCCTAGGTTGCACCAATAACAGATTAGTACTCGGTAGGGCGCTTACGCCCTTTTGCACGCGAACGAAGTTTGCTTCCATTTTGGATTTATCTCATCAAACTCCTTGAAATTTTATACACATAATGAGTACAGTAATATAGTGATATAGAAGTGATTAGTTGATAGTCGTGGTGTGATAGTTTATTATAAAATTATTAATAATAAATAATGCTGGACAGTTCACACAATATTATCTAGCTCCAAGCTAAGCAGAGCTTGTGTTATGGGTACTAGATATACCCATATACTTAATACAATATATTACATAGATAGATATTTTTTATTATACATAGAAAATACCCAGAATACCCTGAACAAATATCTGCGAACGCACAAATATTGCGACTACAAATATTATCTCCTGCGTCGCAGGCCAAGCTTCGCCCGCTGCGCCACAGAGGTCGTCAAAACCCGACCCCGATATAGCCCGTGGTGTGATAGTTTTTTATAAAATTATGTAGTTACCAAAACATACAAATTTAAAAAACAATTTTTATAAACTCACGCATCACGGTTAGATTTAGTGTATTGACAATGTGATTTAGTGTACAAAATGTCATGGACTTTGATGAGATAATATCCAAAATAGGAGCAAACTTCGTTTGTATGCAGGGAGCTCACATACAACATGTGCATGTGTGTCTTAGTTACTCGCCTTTTTCCCGAACGGGTAGGCAGAGCCTCAATGGGCCTCGTTTCTCAGTGGGTTGCACCATCGTGGAATATAGACGTGACAAGTGGTGAGCTCATCGCTGCCATTGCTTTCTACGACTGACTCAGCTAACGCTTTCTTTCAGTAATAACACATTCCATAATAAGCTAGCAGCCACGACAAATCTTATACCAACGAATCTTATCAACAAGTCTGGGTAATCCGGCTTATACAACATCCACGGGAGGAGACAGAGGGGTCTTATTTTGTATTTCCTAAATGTAAAAAGCCAAGAGTTGGTTTATACGATTGAACATTGATTGAATTTATGTCAGGGTCGTTCAATACTGAAGTCTGGGTAATGCGATTGCTTATTTCATATCAAAGCTTAGTTTTATTTATTGGCTATTACTATTTATTGGATAATACCTGTCTCGCTTTCTGGAAAAACTTCCTGTTACATTCTGAATGTAAACACCTACATCCTTCAAGTCAAAAGTACCCAGATTTGTTTGATCCCGAAAGGATTCGTCGAAACTTGAATTAATGCAGTTTTTTCTTTTCTTTTTTAGTTATTATAGACCTTTGTTTGCATGCTCCAGCATCGTGTCCTAGTTTTTCTTTTTAACTTTGTTAGACATTTGTTTGAACACGATCTCACCTGTTGCTAAGTGACGATGTTTCCGAAGATGAAGCACAAAGGTCTAGAAGGCACCTATTCACTCTAGCCTTGAAGAGACCCAGATTATAGTTTTCAGGAAAGACAGACGACGGTAGGTATTCCACTCCTTAGCACTCATAAGAGTGCTAAGCAGTGGATTTTGTGGAGTTTGTGGCCTTAGCCATAAATTACTCATGCAATTAATCTAGGCATAGACACCTAGACCGGGCATAAACAAAGAATTCACACTATAAAGTATTCCTTACCCATTTATTTCGACGACAGTAGCCATAATTAAGGACTCACGCGATATTACTCTGAACAAATTAATTAGGCAAGCAGTGGTTTGTTCACTTTATATTTTTAGACATGTAGGTATGTCAATGACTGCTCACGTTTATGCCAAATTCTGACTCGTCGCGTCCGAGGATTGTTTGGATATTTTATTGCGCTATATTTAAATTATAATAAAAATATGACTTCTAGACTTGACTATAACGAGTTAGGCATACTTAGTACGTTATTCGGGGTTTACCATTATATTGTTTTTTTTATTTATTTTTTATTTTGCGAACATTTTTTAATAATTGTTATTAAAAACTGCGGTATTACGGTGTACCGAGACACCGCACTGTCGCGACGAGACTGCTGCGTGTGCGCACATTGCACGCTTGTTTAGGTTCATTTTTGCTTATAACCGCCCAGACGTAGATTATTAAGATATACATCAAGTAATTATCTGCACGAGTTGCTCCTTAAATTACCTACCTACATGTAATTTATAGTACAAGCGTGTAATAATAGTACATTATTAACCTAGGGGATAGATCAGTGTATTACGTCATACGTCACTGTGGCGCTATATTAAATCCCGACTACAAACCGAGTGCAGCTAGGGATTTAAGCTCGCCCAACACGAAGACAGTCTTATCCCCTAGGGGATACTCTACTTTTCACACTTTCTGCGAGACAATAAGAAATAAGGCCAGGTACTAGAAGCATTTTAACATTCGTCACTATAATTCGAATTTTTAATTTTGTTATAGAATCTTGTATTCTCGGGATTTTTTATTTGTTGAACGTTTTAATTTTTATCTTTGGAAAAGCGTTTCGTGTTTCTGTGTTCTGCTTACTGAGGCTAGTTCGATTTTCGAAAGCCCATCACAGACATAGCTATCATATATATCACAGCTACGTGTGTGGTAGCTTGCTATAATATATATTACAGCTACGTTTGTAATGAGCTTTATGTATTTTTGTGTAGGTCTCTCTATGTTAAAAAAAAACATTCAAATTTGGAGATTCCAAATCCGATACTCATTATTGTCCAGTGGGTAATTAATATTGGAATCCATTTTAATATTATTGCCCGGCTCAGCTGAAAGGCTATAATGATCTACTTTCGGTTTGGTTTGTATGACATATAATTTGACATTATCGAGCAGGTGGTGTGAAAACTAACAAATTCAATGATCACAAAGAGAGGTATGTTTGCTTTTGTAAACTTTAAGAAAATTGAGTGAAATAATAACAAAATTAAGTTCCAAACAACTTCAGCTCGTGAGAAAGTTGGGTTTGAATCAATATAAACTTTTCGTTCTACGCACTCTCATATCATGTTCGCTCGGCTTATTTTTTTTATTTTTTTTTATTTAGTTTATTCATCAAAAAAGATTACAGTAAGATTTAAGTTAAGAAACTTAAAACCAACGACAGCATCGAAGGTCTATATACGTTTATGATAGGTACTTATTAGTTAGGTACGAGTATACGTAAGTAATCACTAGTACTTAAACTAGGCCGAGCTTGTGCTATAGGTACTAGTTCCTTCCATTTTAACAACTTAAATAAGTGTAGCATTAGTAACAAACAACAAAACACACAAACCAGATCTCACCGAATATTTTTTTTTTTTTTAAACCATCCTCATAATTTTGTACCTACCTACAGTATCGCGAACAAAATCACTTTATTAACAACTAGCGACTCGTCCCGGCTTCGCACAGGTAGTTTCAGTATGAAAAACAGCCCCCCCTCCTATCCCCCCCCTGGTAGCCTATGTCACTCAGGGTGAATGTGGCTTTCCAATGGTGAAATAATTATTACATACATACAAACACACGCCTTTTTCCCCGAAGGTGTAGGCAGAGCCTCAATGGGCCTCTTTTCACAGTGGGTTGCACCATCGTGGAATATGGACGTGACGAGTGGTGAGCTCATCGCCGCCATTGCTTCCCAATGTTTCCCACTCAATAATTTTTGAAAACGGGAAAGTAGTTTTCGAGTTTATTCATTACAAACATACAAAAATACAAATCTTTCATCTTTATAATATTAGTGTAGATGTAGATGTAGAAGAATGGGTACAAACATAGCTTGCTATAAATAATGCCGTCTCCACAACCTGTTACACGATCCAATTATCAGGTCTCGTACTATCAACCACAACAACCTTAACAACGATTAGCTTGAGGTAAACGGACCTTGTGATCAATGATAAATCTACAACAGGTCATAATCATCAGTCGTAAACGTCCACTGCTGGACGAGGCCTCTCCGATGACGTGATTTGCTGTAATCACCACGCTTGGCATTCAGATTGGTGATCGCCGTATTTGGTGTCGAGTACTCAGGTTCACTGCTGCCCATCCCCTGTTGTTATAATCCCTTAGTATGACATCCACGGGAGGATATGGAGGGCTCTAGCTAATTATTATTTTAGTAATGCTGATTACTCGCAGGCTCGTACATGCAATTAATTTCTAGAGGCGAGGGTTTTTTTTTTGCCGGTTTGCCGCGCCCCGCCTAGGTCTGGGGCTGAAATGTGGTGTGGAAGGAATGGCTCCTAAAATCCAACTAACCTACTTGACATGAATTTTTGTTTTTAGGCATTTTTTTGAGAGATTGCTAGTTCGATTGCTTCTGCGGAACAAATGTTGGTACGATCCTTCGACCAAAATATAAAAGTAAGGACGGGCTTTAGGGAACGATATTTTTGATGCTTATAAAGCGAGTGATCGCTCACTTCGTTTCAGTCGGTCTTTGTGACGGCAACGAGTGACGTAACGTACGTGTGTTGTAATTGTGACTTATTTTTCACGGCGTTTTGTATGGGTAAGACCCGTCCATACTTTTTTATTTTGGTCGAAGGTACGAACTGCAAATGTTTGTTCCTAGTCTGGGTGTTATGGTACCATGGTACTCGTATTTCCTGATACCCACGACACAGGGAATCCTAGTGTGCGATGAGGACTATGCAGGTGACTGTTGGGTGTTAGTCATGTCATAGTTTACCTACGATATCGTACCTAGGCATATATATATATCCAATATTGAGTTCATATAATGCAGGCACATTCCAAAATGCAAGTCTTTAAATACCCGCTCTACTTTCAAGAGACCACTTTGCTCTGGAGAGTTCATCTTTCGGCTACAATCTAAATTAACGTATTGCTTCTATTTCGGCGTATCTTGTGAGTTTCGGAATGTACTGCGGCACAGATCGTTGATCAGTTTGTACTGAGGGTAGCGTAGATGGTGTAAGAGTTGGTACTGCGGTGTGAAATTGCTCGTAAGCAAATGTCGGCGCTTCTGCATGCTCCTTAATTAAACGGTCGACGGCATTCAAAATCGCCCGCCGGGTTATCTTTGGACAGACGTCAATGACGCTGGTGGTACCTGGGTCTCGCGAGGAATCCCTTTGAAAGTGTGCCATGGGAACTAGTAGTTCTGCGAATAGCAGACCTCGCGAGCACTAACTTTTTTGCAACAATTAATTTATTTATACTAGCAGTCAAGCCCCCCCCTCCCCCTAAAAAATACGACCTGTACGCGAGTACCAACATACCTACATCCGGACTGATAAAAAACTTATTTTGCCAGTTGTTTCAAAGACGCGTTCGCTTCGCTCGCTCGGTCTATTAGATAAGTTCCTACTACATCCCACCAGAAACATAAATGTGAAAGAAAGCCAAATTCAAATATGTAATATTGTTTTATTAATAACTAGCGACTCACCCCGGCTTCGCACGGGTAGCCCCCGGTGAACCCCCCCTATGTCAATCTCCTGGTTCTAAGCTACCTCCCCACCAATTTTCAGCCAAATCGGTTCACCCGTTCTTGATTTATAAGTGGTGTAACTAACACGACTTTGTTTTATATATATAGATAATAATATATTACAACTAAACGAGATATATTTTTTTTGTATACTACTTGAATGACGGAACTAGCAGATGGCCCGCCTGATGTTAAGCGGTAACCACTGCCTATGAACAGTGCATTACCACCTAGGTCACGTCCACCTAGGACGCGCCTTATGTTTGCATTGTGGCAATTAATGGAATTAGTAACTAAATAAATATACAGGGCGTCCCAAGACTGTGCGCCATGAAGGGAAAGTACCTTAAATATTGTAGATAGGATATTTTGCTCAAAATAGACTTTATTTTATTTTTAAAACTTATTAATACTGCAAATAAAGATATTCTAAAAAATAACATGATTTTTTTGGGAACCGTACCGACTTAGCTTGTGAGTCAATTTTCATTTTTATAATGATGCACCAGATCTAACCATCTCATGATGGTCTAACCATAATGCATAAATTCCATGTGTTTATGCAAGACGCACAAACAAATCAGATACATCAATAATAAGGGCATGCCCACTACCCATAAATTCAGTTCATTGCAAATTCTGAGCTATTTATATTTTGTCCTTTTTGCATTGTTCAAACACCTACAGCTATCTCGCGTGATTTGGCACGGCGCCCAATTTTAATGAAAGGTCTTGATAACATCATCGATGTGAAGATTTTATGATTGGTGAAATAGCTGCTAATCAGACGATTGTTTTCAAAAAGGTCAACCGACATTCCAAAGTTCTAATATTCCTCGTTTTTGACGGAAATCCATGGAGGTATAATAGTATGGAGTGAGTGCTAAAATAGCATAGAGTGTTCCTTCTTACTCCTATCCTAGAAGATAGCTTGCTATCCTATGTTAGAGAGAAACAAATATATTGTTACACGACAGTCGTTTTTCCGTTCCGTACCCTGAATTTTGGTATCAT
Source organism: Operophtera brumata (assembly GCA_932527175.1). Taxonomy (NCBI): domain Eukaryota; kingdom Metazoa; phylum Arthropoda; class Insecta; order Lepidoptera; family Geometridae; genus Operophtera; species Operophtera brumata. Next base: position 34,015,016 of record OW052230.1, on the reverse strand, counting down.
GCATATACATCTCCCTAGATTGTTACCATGAATGTAGTAGTAATTTGACAATTGGCCTGGTACGACTTACACAAATAAGAACAGATAGATTTATGCTTGTCTCATTCCAACACATGAATACATTTATATAAAAGAATGAGACTGGTATAATCGATACCGTTTCGTTTTTAGCCTTAGTTCCACGCCTTTAGTCCATCTTCCTAGGGTACGACTTACACAAATAAGAACAGATAGATATATTCTTGTCTCATTCCAACACATGAATATATTCATATAAAAGAATGAGACTGGTATAATCGATACCGTTTCGTTTTTAGCCTTAGTTCTATGCCTTTAGTCCATCTTCCTAGCGGAAACCGAATCGACGATGTGACCCGAAAAACAAGCGGTCGAGCTTTGAAGTGATAATTTCAAAAGAAAAGTTAATGCAATAAACATAGCGGACTGTATGTTATATCTTAAAACAAGGTAAAGACCACTTCTACCATAATATCAGTGGTTCCCAACCAGTGGTCCGCGGACCACCAGAGGTCCGCAAGAACTAAACTAAGAGGCATATTATACACTAGATGAGTTCTTGTCTGACCGTAATATAGTGTAATGGTATTTTAAGGTCTGTTCATGTACTAATTTTATGTTTAATTTGTGCTAAATCTATTGTGTTTAATGTACCTACCCAAGTTGACTAAATTTAAATAAAATGTGTATTTATTTTGCATGCCAACATGCATGCAAAATGCATGATTTTCTAGTTTTGATTATTCACGATATTTCGGCACAGCCATGCGCCTTGATCACGGGAGAACTGCACAATCGGGAACAATCAAAACTCGAAAAATCATGGTAAATATCCCGTTTGAAGTGAAAAGTTTGTGCATAACCATGATCGTTTAAAAATTTACTTATGTTAACGTAAAAAACGAATTATTTTTAGATTTATATACAGTTTATTTTGTAACCTTGTGGTCCCTGCTAATTATAAATAAATCAAAGTGGGCCCTGGTCAGAAAAAGGTGAGGAACCGCTGCATTAGATATAGTACCATTGATGGTAAAATTGGCACTGATAGTACTCGTACCATGACAAAAGTACAAGTGTGACACCTGCTCGACTTATCTTCGAGTAGGTTCATGACTGTCCTATGCAATAATTTTCAGTGTTATTTATTTATGTCAATTACTGAAGGTGATAGAAAACGCGGCGGGTAGCCGGCCGAGATGCGCGAGGTGCGTGTTCGATTTCCGCTACGGGACAAATGTTTACATGATTTGCAAATATTTGTTCCGCGTCTGGGTGTTATGGTACCATGGTACTCTTATTTCCTGATTCCCTTGACACAGGGCATCCTAGTGTGGGGTCAAGGACTCAATTGCGCTAATTTACCAAAACAAAACCGTATACCGTTACGTTGTGCACATTTTTTATCGCGCTAATTTGAACGAAAAAGTTTTAGCTTTGTTTTGGAAGATACGTTGGTGTAACGATCGATCGAACTTTTCAAATTAAAGAAAAAACCGCGATACCATTTCTTACATCAGCTAAACAAAATGAAAACCAAAAGCAAAAACGTATACGTTCGGTTTTTTCTCACATTCAAAATGCGCGATTGGCGCCCAGAGGACTGTGTGTGTGACTGTTTGGTGTTATGTTTTAACCAACTGGGGAATTACCCCCTGGTCACCAACTACCCTGGCCAGTGTGAAGACCTAGTGCGTTCAAGTTGTCCGCTGCAGATGTAATCTCAGCAAGTGGGGTATGATCGCAGCCTGCGCGACGCAATGCGACTGTGGTGCCCAGTCTTAAACCTTGTCTGCCCATTCTGACTCCTGCACGATGGAAGATTGAATGACCTGATCTGCCAATAACGTGGGTGTGGCAACCTATTGGTCAAAATGGCTTTGAGTGAGACATCGACACGAAAGAAGATGACGTACGGGTATCTCATAAATCAATTACAATGTCTTTTTTTTTTTTTTTTTTTTTTATACTACTTGGATGACGGATCAAGCAAGAGGCCCACCTGATGTTAAGCGGTAACCTCTGCCTATGAACAGTGCATTACCTCATAGATCACGTCCACCTAGGACGAAACCTAAATGGCATTGCACTGCGCCCGCCACCCTGAGACATAAAGATGAAAAGTCTCATGTGCCTGTAATTTCACCGGCACCCTTACCCTTCAAACCGGAACACAGCAATGCGAGCACTACTGCTTTGTGGCAGAAATAGGTATGGTGGTAGTACTTCCCCGGACGAACTCTTTCACAAAAAAGCTCTACTACTACTAAAAATTCGTCTATGAAAAGTTCTTACAAACTGTTGAAGTTTGTTGAGCTTGCTGTTACAAGCGTACTTTGTGTTACAATTGTACTCAGTGTCAGAGTAGTCTCCGTAAATCATGTTCATATATTTAGCAAAGAGTGACTACATGACTCATAAATTCATTGCAACATCGCAATGACTCGTGTAAAGCTATTGTTTGCTATTTAAGGCGAGACTGGCTGAAGAAACAGCGTTTTTTCTTGTGTTTTATTCGTAAATCATAAGAATATAAATTTTAAAAAACAAGTTATTTGCTAATTTTGTTTAAAAACTCGGCCCTACAATACAAGATTAAGTACTAACATTTTACTGCATCAAAACAAATCGCAAAGATAGGTCTAAATTGCGTTTTAACTGGTGTTTTATTGGAGTTGTATTCCGTTTTGGACCTAAAACTTATACCAAAATAAGTGTTGTAGAAAATGTGAGATAAAACTGCGGTTATAATGGTGGGTTTGCTATATTAACTTCTTGTAATAATCAATATTATTTAAAATGTAAACCTAGGATTTGAGACCGATCATCATGACCTGCCAACTTTAATTCTAAGGAGCAAAATGCCTATTTACTCATTAGACGTGAATTATGATTTCTAAGCTGCTACAATAAATGTTTTATCTGACACGCCAGACGGGGTGAGGAATAATAACAAGGGGATTAGGAAATCCTACCGCGGCAGGCTGTTGAATTACGCAAAAAGGGCCCCATGGCAGCCTAGTTGCGGAAAAGATCTCTACAAGAACAAAGCTGTTGAATTTTTTTAAGTTTCAGAGGGCACTGGGCTTATTTCCCTAATATAACCTATAACATAAAAGCACCGGCACCGGCTCTCGCTCATGGACACGCGATAAATGCCTACCGTCTAGCGTACCGCCGACGGTATACGGCCGCACGCTTGCATTAGCTCTCGCGCGGCACGCGAAAATCGTATTATAAATATTTAAAATGCCAAAATCACGTAATTGTTGTACAGTGGATGAGTGTAAAAGATGAATGAACTCACACGACACATTAGACCAGTAAAAAAATGAAGTCAGATCCGCGTAGAGTAGTAAGTAGGTAGTGGTCTAAGTCATTCTTCTACAACCATGGATGTATGATTGAGTGGATTGTGGAGTATGGATTGAGTGCTAAAATAGCATAGAGTGTTTCTTCTTACTCCTATCCTAGAAGATAGCTTGGTATCCTATGTTAGAGAGAAACAAATATATTTCCACACGACAGTCGTTTTTCCGTTCCTTATCCTGAATATTGGTAACATGAATGTACATCTCCCTATATTGGTACCATGAATGTAGTAGTAATTGGTACCTAGTTTGAAATTTGGCCTGGTACGAGTTACACAAATAAAAACAGATAGATATATGCTTGTCTCATTCCAACACATGAATACATTCATATAAAAGAATGAGACTGGTATAATCGATACCGGTTTGTTATTAGCCTTACTTCCATACTTTAGTTCTTCTTCCGAGCCTACAACCCAAGTGTATTAGATCGACAACGTGCTTTACTTCAATGTCACGCAGTGTCCAACCAAAGCAATCACGACCCTCGATTCGAATACATATAGCACAAATTAAATTGCTTAAAGTACGTTTGAGTGCAGGGTATTATTATTAGGATTTTGTAGGTTATTATGGAGCTTAGATAATCTATATACTATCAAAGTTATGGAGTAGTTATTGTATCATATTATTTATTCTGTGGTATGGGAATGATTTATCTGTTAAGTAGTGTCTATTATTTTAATCTATGTTCTAATGTTATTTTTTCATAAGGGCAGGTGTTTTGTAAAACTGAATGAAGCCATTATTTAAATAAAATTATAGGGTATGTACAGAGTCCGTAGATTTGGGATTTGTCATCCTAACTACGGACATTACGTATTGTGTAAAAATATTCTAGGTTGGAGGTATGTCACGTTATTTATTACTGTAGATTAGTTATGTTTGCGAACTGACGCTATAAATATTCCCGCAAACCTGTACGCTGGTAGTTAATTTCCCTGCGGAGCTTCGGAAAAGAATTAATGGTGTCAAATGGCAATGAATAATAATATTTTATATAGGTACTTAACGACTCTTTTGGTTGCTCTTCGTTTGGTGGCCAGAAACGTCAGATGACAACCTGACTGTTATGCCACCACTGGACACAACACCGTCCTCCGGTGTCTCATGGGTGTCTCTAATGGCGAGTGGATTGAAGGCCTGCATCATTGGCAATCAAAGAATAAAACTACCTATAAATACATGGTCTGTATTTATAGGTAGTTTTTTTTTTATTTTATTTTTTAAATTCTTTTTATTAAGATAAATACCGTAAATTTGTGTAGCAGTAGTGCTCGCATTGCTGTGTTCCGGTTTGAAGGGTAAGGGTGCCGGTGAAATTACAGGCACATGAGACTTTTCATCTTTGTCTCAGGGTGCCGGGCGCACTGCAATGCCACATAGGTTGCGTCCTAGGTGGACGTGACCTATGAGGTAATGCACTGTTCATAGGCAGAGGTTACCGCTTAACATCAGGTGGGCCATCTGCTTGTTCCATCATTCAAGTAGTATAAAAAAAAAAAAAAAACAAGCGTGCCGTTTTATTTTGTACCTACTACCTATAACATATCTCCATTCTCACGGCTAGCTAATTTTGAAGAATGTTTACAAGTTCACTATAGCGCAATTAGGCCTTTTTCCATGAACATCCGGCGTCTTACCGCGAAGACGGCCGAGAGCGAACTGATTTGTGGTTTGCTAATAGGTGCAATGCACCTACTTCGAACAGGCAAAGTGACACGCAAAGTAGTTGTACTAGCGTTATCTAGTGTAATTATAGGTCTATGTATAAATAGGTAGGCGATCGATCCTCACCTTGGAAAAGCATCACGTGGTCGAAGGAGTGTCTGCGTTTTATTGATAATTAGAATACCTTGCAAAATGATAGTGAGTTGTACCAGTCATCCTCATCAGCAGCCTGTATCAGTCCACTGCTGGACATAGGCCTCTCTCAATGCGCGCCATTTAGACCAATTTCCAGCTCTTCCCATCCACTTTCTACCAGCCGCCTTACACAGATTGTTGCTGCACCTCGCCAGGGGGCGCCCGCACTACGTTTACCAAGACGTGGTCTCCACTCTAGAACACGTTTACCCCAGCGGTTGTCGGTTCTTCGGCATATATGCCCAACCCATTGCCATTTCAGATTGCTAATTCTCTGAACTATGTCGATGACCTTAGTTCTCTGTCGGATAAATTCGTTGCGGATTTTATACCTCAGAGAAACTCCGAGCATAGCTCGTTCCATAGAACGCTGAGCGACCTTGAACTGATGGACCACGCGCACCGTGAGTGTCCACGTCTCGGCACCGTTAGTCATTACGGGTAGGACGCACTGATTGAAGATAGTCAGGCAATCAGTCAGACATTCAGGTCTTCTGGCATTGTGGTGCAGGGGATGAAAAGACTCGACGTAATTTCCCAAAAGATGCCCAGCCCAGCTGAATTCTTCGCGTGGCCTCCTTCTCAAAGTACCAGTAGTTTGGTTTTATTCTCCTCGCCCGATTAATCCACACCATACATACCAGCATTGTAAAATTAACATGAAGCCTCCTGATGAAGAAAATACGGGCTGTGCGAATTGATACAGAAAGGAATGTCTACATATGTGAAGCCTACTCAACACAGACACCAATTATATTAGCAGATACCTGCCTTAAGTAGGTGGGTAATGGATATTTTTAGAAGTAGATATCCTTTTTCGTTTGAAGGGTGAACCACGCGTTGGTAAATTAATTTATCGCAGAGAAGAGGTCATAATATTATAACTACTTGTGTGAATTATGGTATGGATGGTTGATATAATATTAAAGAATTAATAATAGTTTATAATAAAAAAATCCTAATCTCGGAAATAGCTCTTACTATTTCGATGAAAGCTATAACGGAGGTTATTTGGGGCGAAAAATCGATCTGGCTAGGTCACATCTCTGCGAAACAGCGATTTTACTCAAAAAACAAACGCTTAGCAAAGCTCGGTAGCCCTGGAACTAAAGATACAACTAATACTACTGGAAGATATATCATAAAAAAAATACCCAAAAATCGCTATAAACGATCTAAAGATAGCTCAAATTATCCAAGTCACTAGCAGACGGAAGCGTCCCTAAGATGCTGGATGCATTGCCGCGTTGCAGTTAAGCCGGGTTACAAAATAGAAATAATAAATAGATAAAATAGCCAGCTCTTGGGTCTCGCAACGCTTCGACCAGACGCTCCGGTACCCCACGGACCCACAGTCTGGACTCGAAAGGCTAAGGCTAATCTCATAAGCTTATATTATATTTAGTTCATAAGCTTGCGTAAGCTCTGTTGAGACTTGCATATTTGCGTCTTTTGAGATCCTCAGCAATGAACGGCATTATTTTGATGTTTATTTCAACTTTTTTTTCACACTACCATCATCTGTCTTTCCTGAAAATTATAATATGGGTCTCTTCAAGGCAAGAGTGAATTCAACCTTTGAGTGAGATCGTGGTCAAAGGAATTTCGAACAATGTTAAAAAAAACTACTTGATATTGTAATTCGGTACAGTCACACGATAAGACAAACTGATATTCGGTAGACGTGTCAAGGGTATTCCGGTTTATTCGCAGCAGTTCCTTTGAAGACAGTACCAGTACTACTGCACCTTTTTGTCTCATTCTCGTAGTTCCTTTATAAGATCTGAAGGTAGTAGTAGAGCTTTTTTGTGAAAGAGTTCGTCCGGGGAAGTACTATTACCATACCTATTTCTGCCGCAAAGCAGTAGTGCTCGTATTGCTGTGTTCCGGTTTGAAGGTTAAGGGTGCCGGTGAAATTACAGGCACATGAGACTTTTCATCTTTATGTCTCAGGGTGGCCGGCGCAGTGCAATGCTACATAGGGCGCGTCCTAGGTGGACGTGACCTATGAGGTAATGCACTGTTCATAGGCAGAGGTTACCGCTTAACATCAGGTGGGCCATCTGCTTGTTCAGTCATTCAAGTAGTGTAAAAAAAAGGTACTATTAAGACTGGTAACTGTATCTATTAATCCATTTTTACAAGCATTAATTTAACTGTCAATGTATGTAGGTATATTTGTCTGGGTGGAATCCGGTGAAAACTTGCAACAGAATTTTAAAGCAGTTATCCTCAACCGATTGTGCTGAAATTTGGCATACCTGTCAAATTCCGATGAAAATACAATATGATGATGGCAACGAGCTGATCTGATGATGGAGACGGAAGGTGGACAACGGAACTCCTCGATGGATAAATAGTAGACTGGCCGTGTTTAGGCTAATTTTGATCAGCGCACGGTTACGATCACTGATTTTATAAAATGATCTTTATTATTTTTCTTTAAAAGTACAAGTTTTATGGACAAGGGGCCGAGGGTGGAATTTCCTGCACCCTCCCTGCAAGTGGGCGATGACTCCCGTAACATCCGACACTTCCAATTAAAAAATTTCATACTTAACCTCAAGATTTTCTTTATTTTTTTTCTCCAAAACTATAAGTTACCTTTTTATGGGACTGATACCAGGGGTGAAGGGGTACCCCTCCCATTCCTCTCCCGTCACTCCTACCCTCCTCCTCCTGCCAAACGATTCTAAATCTAACCCGAAAAATCAGCTACACGACATTCAAAACGCTTACGGCCAAAAATTATCGTCTACTTCTACTTGACGATGACGTTAGGATGCTCACCCTACGGTGCCATTGTCGAGGTTCTGCAGGTGCTTGCTCAGCGTGTCCTGGATGTTCCTCTGGGAGTACAGCCCGATGGGCGAGTTGAACTGCTTGTGCACTATCTTCGGGCCGGTGGCCATCTTGGGTTCGTTCGTTTCAGCGCTGAAAGTAAAAATATTCGCATGTTAGAAATAGAGCTTACTAATCAATAAGATCTATCTAAGATCTTCTTTAATGATCATTTGACTCATAGGATAACACACTCAAGGAACTCACACTTAGGAAGGAAAACCAAGTGTTATTTCTTTCAGTTGGTATTAGGTAAGAAAGTTACGAAAAAACAATGAATACAGAATAAATGGAAATACCTTACTTTTTAAAAGATTGCTTTTTGAAAGACTAAGCATACAAAAAAGTAAGTGCTCAGCCAAAACTCATTATTTTAAATATTTATTATGTTGTATATTATATGATGTACTCATATGATAAAAGTGAAAAATACTTCATAAAAAGACAAGAAATATCATGTCTCTGAGCATAATTTGACCTCAGGACCAACTAACAAAGACAGACGGAGCATTTCGCGCTACAAACTGAGGCAAGAAATAGGAAGACGGTAAGCATGCGCTCTCGCTTACTTGCAGAAGTTGCAGCGAAACTAGCAACCGCCATCCTTCATACGCCCAAATCGTCTTCCTACTTGTGCCTCACTTGACAACACGCCGAATGCTGTGTCTGTTAATTTTGTTGGTAAGTAAGTAAAAAAAAACTTTTATTTTGACAAAAAACTATATACAACACAAATAAGTAATGGGTCCCCGAGACGATCAAGTCCACTTGACAAGTCTACGTGCTTGAAGTGAATATTGATCGTTTACAGCGTTGACTTGACAAGTCCCGTCATGTATCTACGGGCTGGACCATACTTGACAGCACATAGACTTGTCAAGTGGACTTGATCGTCTCGGGGACCCATAAGTAAAACAGATAGGCTTTGACAGCGTTTTGACTGTGTATAGTGCTGTCAAAAGAGGACCGTGCTCAGCATAATGCTGCAGCTGATTGTTCTGAGGCTTTGACATTCAACTTGAGACAGTAATAACGACGAGCTAGCCTTGTGTTCAGTGTGTATATATACCTACTAGAGGTACATAAAAACACTCACGTATTTAAATAATGCACTTGTGTGTTAAGCACCATCTTGGCGCGATAAAATTTATGAACCGCGAGTATTCTAGAAGTTTTTTTTATGATCGACGTAGAAGATAAACCCACACAGTGTTGGCTATAACCTACAGGCAGGCATAATGTTATTGTAGATACTTAATACGAAAAACGGTAGAAATTATTTTATTGTTCCTACTCTACTGTACCTCTGCCTATGAACAGTGCATTACGTCATAGGTCACGTCCAGCTAGGACGCACCCTATGTGGCATTGCACTGCGCCCACCACCCTGAGACATAAAGATGAAAAGTCTCATGTGCCTGTAATTTCACCCTTACCCTTCAAACCGGAACACAGCAATGCGAGCACTGCTGCTTTGCGGCAGAAATAGATAGATGCTACCATAACAATAAAATGCATATTTAAAAGTATTTCATAGTTCAATGAATGCAATTCTTTTAAATTTGATTTCACTAGGATCATCTTTCGATAAAATCGACATTGTGGAGATGTTAAAGATAAAAATAAAATACTGTTAGTTGGTCATCAGACCGTTTTTTTTCTGAGGGTTTTAGACAGATTCAAATTGGAAAATTTGCTCGTAAAACGGAAAATTTCGGGAAAAACAGAAGCTGCTTTTATCTATGGGATTTTTGTATGAAATCTCAAGACCATTGGACAATGACTGTCAGGTCAGCGGTTGAGCGGATTAATATGATATTTGTTGTGTGGATAGATACTGGGGGAGGGGTGGGTGGGACTGCTTTTTATCCCGACACAACGCGGGCAAAGGCGCGGGAAAATAACTAGAGTAAAAATCGAAAAAATGGGTCATTTTTAAGAACATTTAAACAGTCTCTAGCCAAAAAGGTACTCAGCACATAAGTACCTTATAGGAAAAGATTTGTAAGATCTCATGGCGAGAGAACGTTTACCCCTAGACGCGCCTAAAAATTAGGGTGACAAATTTTATCCTCCTCATGAGATAATTTTATTACACTCTCGCAAGATTCATGCCTCCGGCTAGGGCACACCGTGTTATTGCGTTTTTATTAGACGACCCACAGTCGACGAAAGCCATCATATTTTTCCGAATGTGTTGGAGACAGGTAGCTTTGTGCGGATAAGTTTTCATATTCGCTGTCAGATATTAGGGGAAAATAGTTTTGGATCCATGCTTGATCCTTACATAATTTTGACGATATATACGTCAGCAATTTCGGGATTTTAGATGCAACGGATGCGAGGAAATGGCTTAGGAAATTATGTTTTAAACGAAAAATCTACAGCTAAGTCCATTTATTTTACTGAATCAAACTTTCACCCTTAGCGAAATCTTAAAATCAGTGATTTGAACTTATATTGACTATTAAATAGGTATACGAGTACTATGAATAAACTAAGGTAGGTATTACGAAGGCACTTTCTTTATTATTTTTCTTTCATTCAGTCGTAGTAGTAACGTATGTATTTAGAAACAAAAAATAAGTTTTTTGTGAAAAACATATTTTTCAATACAAGCTTTTATAGTGATTGTAACCGTGTGCTGATCAAAATGAGCCTAAACACGGCCAGTCTACTATTATCTATCGAGGAGTTCCGTTGTCCACCTTCCGTCTCCATCATCAGATCAGCTCGCTGTCATCATCATATTCTATTGTCATCGGAACTTGATAGGTATGCCAAATTTCAGCTCAATCGGTTGAGGATAACTGCTTTAAAATTCAGTTGCAAGATTCCTTCCGGATTCCACACAGACTAACATACATTGCATGTTAAATAAAAGCTTGTAACAAACGAACGATAACATTTTAAGAGAGTGAGAATAAACGATATTTCCACATTATTATTTGTGTACAGTCTGAGTGTAATAATAATACAGAAATGGACACGGAAGAATCATTAACGACCTGCCCATTCTGTTACGGAATTAGCGTATGTTGTGACAACGAGTTAGAAAATAACTAATTGTAAAGCTAGCTGGTATTTTAATCGCGGCACTCGCAAATATAATATATATCTTGACACTAACTAGACACAGAAATATTGCATAGGTACAGAAATGTATGTCTGGTTTAATTTTATACAACTATGGAGAAAGAGAAAGCTTTACAATTTAATTGACACCACTGTTTTTGTAATCTCTGTAAATTATCCTTCGTTACTTTTAAGAATAACACATAAAAGAATAACAAAGTCATCGTCGTGTTTGATTGTGCCAAAATAATAATTGCTTCGGTGCATTTAAATTTAAACAATATGTTTTAGTTATTTTGCAAGAGAATTCGCGTAGGTGTGAGAGAACCAGTTCGTTATCTCCATGCTTCTCGAAAGATGCGATATACAACGTAGACGAGAGAAAACTCGGCTATTTTCGTGCCGGACTCTTTGCCGCATGCGTAATATTTGCGCACTTATTTTCGGAATTATAAAGCTCCTGGTACTAGGTGCTGGAGTGTGCAAGCTATCACCTCTAAATATTATTGTTACCTGTCTCCTAAATCAGTCCGCATCCAGCATTTGGAGTTCAAATTACTTCGAATTGTTGAATAATCCTAACTTCAAATAGTATTATAAATGCGAAAGTGAGTTTGTCTGTTTGTTACGCTTTCACACCTAAACTATTCAACTGATTATCATGAAATTTTGTACACATATTTTTCAGAGTATTTCATGAACATAGAATACTTTTTTAAGGTAATCAACGCGAGCGAAGCCGCGGGAGAAAGCTTATTCAAATATTAGCCAGAATCCAATTTATTTGGATGTTTTATGCGGCAATAGAAACTGTTTTTTTGGTATAACTACATGCATTAATTAAAATTTTATTGGGTTTTACTGAAATTTAGTTTGACTTACTATGCGTGGGTTCTCCTAACGCAGGGATATAAAATGTTGTGTTTAGTTTAGTTAGCTGTGAGGCCAAAGCGGCTGTTTTCAGAAGCGCAAGGTTAACAATACCGTCATCAAGGTTGGAACAAATCTTTCTGTGAAATCCAGACGATGTACAAGAATAGCTTCTGCTTTATTTTTAGAATTTACTAGATTGCATTTTACGAGGCATTGGCACGTAATACTAGCAGCATTGGGATGATTGAAAACTCATGATCCTAAATGATAGAGATATAAGTGATATATGTCAGATGTGATTCATAACTCTGCGGTACGCTCTGGCGGGCGGTTATTTCAGGAGAGTGAAGTCATGGCGCAATATTATTCGAACATTTATGTTGTTAGTGTCATGTAAAAGCAGCGAAGTTCGAAGAAAACAACACGGATAATAGCAGTGTTTATTAGTGGTTATGAAGCAATAGTGGTGTGTACCTGGTGCGGCGTTTCGTGCGAGCGGCCTGGGTGCCGGACTCTGACTGAGGGCGGCGGAGAATCTGCCCGCCCACGATCTGCGCCGGAGCAGCAAATTCACCTGTAATGTTCAATGTTTTCTGCGATGATTCTATCAACACGTGCTTTTCCGTGATTGATTCGTACGTAAACATTGTTGATATATATAAAATGTACTGTTTTATTTTATATTGAAGTTGAAATACCATTTTTAATATTGTTAAAATAGCCTACCTGTACGAATACATAGAAAGCTTCAAATGTTCTAAAGGAAACTAACTACATATAGTTATTTGTATGTAGTTAGTTTCCTTGAGAACATTTGTGGCTTTCTATGTATTCTATGTAATATAAAAAAAAACACTATATGTTTCTTAAATTTTTATCAGCAAATATCCAATTTGCAGTTGCTGGAATGAAATATTTCAAGAACACCTGTTTCAACGAACGGTGTGTAGGAAGCCTAGGGTACACATTGAAACATGGACATACCTTATATAAACAAACAAAGCAGTCGCCTGTAGTATCCTTGAACTTAAACTCACTCACTATTGTCACAAGGTAGTGCTACCTTCGGCTTCCAGTCAACGAATGAGCTGTTTCGACGCCGAATATACCGGAATTTATCTAGTTTATATCGAGTATTTTTAGTCTCGCTTCATATAAATGTGGATATACAGAGGTACTGTATACAGTCTGGCCTTTGTACGCTGGACCATATTTAATAACTAATGCTATTGAACTCTATTCACTCGAAAAAACTTCGCAGGTGACAAATATTTGAAGTGAATGACGACGCGTTTTGGGATTACACTAGATTTTAGGGCAAAATAAAAATATTTATTTATTTATTTATAGACGAGCAGCTTTCGCTGATATGTCTACATTAAAACAGTGTGGAATGTCTAATTTTGGGTCACTTTTTTGAGTTCTGAATTGTCCTTTCGTAGCCAGTTGTCGAGCTTGCCTTTAAATGCATTCACAGACGTGGCAGAAACAACATCGTCTGGTAGTTTATTTTTATTTTTTTAAACAATGTTATACTTTTGTTTTACCACGATCTCACCTGTTGGTAAGTGACGATTTCGCCGAAGATGGAGCACAAGGTCTAGAAGGCACCTATTCACTCTAGCCTTGAAGAGACCCAGATTATAGTTTTCAGGAAAGACAGACGACGGTAGTGTATTCCACTCCTTAGCAATTCTCATTATAAAGGTAGAACTGAAACGTTTAGTACGAATAGAGGGTATACTAATGAGGTAAGGGTATGTTCCAATATATTTATCAATTTGTTTTTTCTCTGTACTTACCAACATCAGCCGCCTTTAGACGTGCACTGCTGGACGAGGCCTTTCCCATAGAATGCAATGGAGGGATTTTTCATTGGATTGGTGATTGCAGTATTGGGATGCTGCTGCCCATCCCCTGGTGTAATCCCTTAGTCGGCTTTTACGACATCCATGGGAAGAGATGGAGGGGTATATTCTACGGCCGGAGATACCATAGGACTACAGCTGATGACTTACCAACAACGATCACTTGTTACTTCTTGACTGTGAACTGTGAATTTGTTACTGTCTGTTACAACTATGTTGCTATAATTGAAAAAACCAGTAATAACTCACGTAGGTACTTGTTCCGAGTAAATCACCCGACTCGAGTAAAAAAAAAAAGAAAAAAAAAAAAGAATGTTTAATAGTATTATGTTGCTATAAACTAAAAAGATGCGAGTTATGTCTGTGAGACAGAAATAGTTGAACAGGTGGTGTCTGCACATACATTCCTACCTTTGTACACATGTTCATTGTAGGTGGGTACCTAAATAGTGTATGTGTAATGTGTTTCAGGGGCACCGTGATGCATCGTGGTGGTTACCTGTGAATCATAATGTGATTCTCTTTGCAGTCTCAAATATATCAATTACTCTAGCGCATTTGGCTGGAATTAATAGCCTTGGAAAATACATATATGCATGTACTTTTCCCGGATAGGAGGCAGAGCCTCAATGGGCCTCATCTGCCGAATTACGAATTTGTCCAATCCAGAATCTGTCCTACACAGAACAAAGGCTCTTTTTCACTGTTTGTTGCAACTTTGTGGGAATATAGACGTGACATCGCCGCAATGGGGAGCTAAATATTTAAATAAACTCTTTTTTGGGGAGCCACAGGCAAAACTTATCTCAGATGGCGCCACCATCGCTGGTGCTTGTCATTTAGTGGTCTTGTCTTTTTCTGTTGGATCAAAATAGTTATAATGACTGACTGAAAGATTTGCACATCACTTCAATTTATTTTATTAGAGGACGATTATTACATCTTTATTAAATTCACATGCACAGCGGTCGACAGGAGAAAAAAGACAAGCGGGCATCGAAATCAATAAACAGGGGCGGAAGTTGGAATTTGTTTTTGGTTGCTCTGTAGAGATGCGACACTTCCGTCTGACCATAGTGTGGGCCTGGGGCATTCCAACATTTTCTCATCAGAAGGGAAACGGTATTTATTTTTACACTGAAATGCACTACACAGAGGCACAGATAAATTAATACTATACTAGTAACAGAGGCATGTTTTACATCAGACTATTATTAAATGTTTATTTACTAAAATTATCAATTGATAGTTGACACTTTTGACAGTTTTTTTTTAACATTGATTTACCATTATTTGGCTATAGATCCACCAACTTATCTGTAGAATGAAATGTATGCAGTTTTCTATTATCTACAGACATTTCATTCTATAGATAATTTGGTGGATCTCTACGAAACAACACCAGCGATTATGCGCCACCTAGCGTGATAAATAAGCAGTGTGTCTACCGCTTATATCAACGAATTTTACTAACAACTCCGGGAAAAATCTTCAGTTTTCTCATCAATTCTTAGATATCTTCCGATGACACAGAGCTATTTACTAGATTCTAGATCAATAGCTTACTTTCGATTTCAATACTAATTATTGTCCAATACTTCGACCAAAATTACTTTTTTATTTTAGTGGCATTTTAAATCCAAAAGATAGAGTTTTTTTTTATATAATCCAATATTAGTACAATGTTGACAACTCCCGTACTCATAAAACAATTCTGTTCACTTTGGGTTGAATTTGGAATTGCGCTTGGATTGGCTAAGAATTGTGTCAGTAACTACTATGAAGTTAGCTAGTCTTTGGGATTGGCTATAAATTGTGTAAGTACCTACAATGAAGTTTGCTGCTCTCATGCATCACACACATACCTACTTCACGCAGTACTTTCAGTTAAATATTTAAGTAAGTAGGTACTACTGTTATTATCTGTTGTGTTATTTTTAATTATTTCTGTTTGTTTATTATTTAAGTATTAGTTTTGTTTTCTTTAGCTTCACTATTGGAACTCTGAAATTGTAATTCGGAGGGGGGCGTTAATATTCGCGATACAGTTTTATTTAAAACTTCTGCGTTTATTATCGGACTCAATACAACTGTACCCATGTTTTTGTTCCAAATAAAGCATTTTGTATTTTGTATTTTGTATTTGTATTTTGGCATGAATGTAGGCTTTTGGTCAATTTCAATGTCAATCCCAATTAGTTCATTAAATATCCGCACAATATTAAATTGATTTGGCGCTAGGTTAGCAAGAGTACGAAATGACTCTTGTCCAATACCATCGAGCAACACGGAACGGAGGCCGCAATGCTCTAAGTCCAATACTGATTGATCAGTTCGCCCCGAACTGACACTTCGCCCATCTCAAAGAATCCTTTACCGATTAAGCTAAAAAAAACCATAGATAGATAGATAACTAGTAATAGTCGTTTTACTAGTAGTAGAGCTTTCTTTGTGAAAGAGTTCGTCCAGGAAGTACTAGCACTATACCTATTTCTATCGCAAAGCAATAGCGCTTGCATTGTTGTATTCTGGTTTAAACGGTATGGGTGTCGGTGGAATTACAGCCACATGAGACTTTTCATCTTTATGTCTAAAAAGTGGCAGTCGCAGTGCAATGCCATATAGCCGCATCGTAGGTGGACGTGACTGGTAATGTGGTATGTATGTGTATGTGGTAATGCATTATTAAAGGCAGAGGTTACCGCTTAACATCAGATGGGGCTTTTTCCGTCACTCATGCAGTTAAAATAAAGTAGCTATATAATTGAAACATAGGTTTTCCGCCTGCATCACAGCAGGACCTCGTCTTGGAAGGCCCTTGTCAATCTGTCACGGGCAGACTTCTTCGATGCTAGTAATTGAACGTCTAATTGGTTATAAGATATCTAAGGATTAATAACTTCAATGCAACTGACAATTATTAAGATGTTCGTTGAAGTATTATTAATGTGCGTCTTACCTAACTCTGTTCTAATTACCGACCGACTCGTTCGTCTGCAAACAACTTTAGGAGGAAATAAAACGGGCATCTAAAAATGAATTTGTTTGTGATTTTAAAATATATAAATAAATAATGCTGGACAAGTTCACACAACATTATCTAGCCCCAAGATAAGCCAGAACTTGTGTTATTTGTACTAGTTAACTGATATATTTAATATAATACATTACATAGATAGATATTTTTATTATATAGAAAACACCCAGAACACCCTTAACAAATATCTGCAGATCGCACAAATATTTGTTCCGAGGCGGGAATTGAACCCGCAACCTCCTGCGTCGCAGGCGAACCATCGCCAGCCGCGCCAAAAGGGTCGTCACACAAAATAAAACTAGAAGAAGATTTATTTTTCATTCAAATCATGTTTTTCTACTGCGAATAATAATAATCTTTATTTCAGGCTACCTGGGAACTGTACACTCAAATTATACCTAAAAAACGCCCATATTATAGGTAGTACCATAAAGGCTACATACCTACATGTTTTATGGATTTGGTTTCGATAACGCTTCCCTATAGCGTCGGTAAACAATGCCAGCTGGCCAGAAATCCGGATCAAGGAGCACATCCTTATACTTCGCCTGGACCTGGAGAGCATATGACTTGAAGTCAATGGCCCTGTTGGTATGCAGCTGCTGGGGAGACAGTCCACACAATTTGTTTTATTATTCTGTATTAATGTACATTTATTTGGATAATTATGTTGGGAGAGAGGTACCCTCCCACCCTCACGACCCTCAGCATAGAGGGATAAGACGCAAGGAGGACGGTGGACCTGGTTAAGGGGGGTATGCCGCAAAATTCCTAATCTTAGATTTGATTTTCAGCCCCCGACGCAAAAATGACGGGGTGTTATAAGTTTAACGTGTCTGTGTGTGTGTGTGTGTCTGTCTGTCCCATCATAGCTCCCGAACGGATGAAAAGATTTAGTTTTTTTTTTGTTTGAAAATGAATTTTGCGGTAGTGTTCTTAGTTATGTTTGATCAAAATCGTTTAAGCCGTTTCATTGCGTTGAGGGTTTTTTAATTTTTACAAAATTAATTACTTTGTAACAGACTAAATCAAGTACAATATTTAAATTAAAAATATGCATGGATACTACATATTAATTCCGAGGGATCGCTTTACCAGAAACATGACAGGCCAAAAAAAGAAGAAGAAGAAGAAGACAATATTTCCAAGATAGAAAAAAAACAAAGTTACGTCTATTTTTTGCCTAGATCCGATTGTTTATTAAAATGGCGCATATTATTGGGTAAAAAATTTATAAATAAAATCAATACAATAAAGCCGAGGGTTTACTGTAAAATTTTGTAAAATTATTTATGTTTGACGAGATATTCAATAAAAACCGCTTATTCGGGCGGCGCGAGGCGTTTTTTTTGTATGAAGATTTCTGTCTGGGGTTTGTGATGTAATCAATTACGGAGACATCCCAGCAACTAATAAATATTTTAAATGCGAAATTTTCGACATAGTTTGTGTTTTATACCTAAGCTTTTACTCATCACGCAGTAAAAAAATGAGAGTAGAGAATTTTAAAGCTTTCTTTTTCATTTGAATATACTTTGAGAACACTAGTGGTATGACACTAGCTATGACCCCGACTTACAATCTTAAGACCGAAGGTTCAAACCCCGTTCATAAAGTAATGGGATTTTGCACTACAAATAATGATGTGCTCTCAAACGGTGAAGGACATGATATCGTTAAAATCAAAGTCTAAAAGTATTTTATACATTGAATTCACAAGGATCATATTGAATCCTCTTATAAAATGAATTTACTCCTGTTCAATTTCGACTCGAGAAGAATCGAGTAGTTCCTGTTCGATCGCTTGGCTATGGGAGGCTATCGTGAGGACTTTGATCATCCTGTTCGATCCCTTAAAATGTTAAGACAGGCAAAAAAAACGGCTTGAATTACGGTTAAATTTGAATTTAAGTTCCACTCTGAATTAGTATCCGACTGATGTGATGCCAATCTAGTCAAATTTAATGCCTCTAAACCGAATTTTCTCGGCGAAGAAAAGTCGATTTCTCCAAGTTCCCGTCTTCTGG
The DNA here is from genome assembly GCA_932527175.1 of Operophtera brumata. Classification (NCBI taxonomy): domain Eukaryota; kingdom Metazoa; phylum Arthropoda; class Insecta; order Lepidoptera; family Geometridae; genus Operophtera; species Operophtera brumata. The sequence goes on along the minus strand of OW052230.1, from coordinate 33,996,040 downwards.
GATGTACCTGTAACTATAAGAGATCATCTCGAGCTCTTGGGTGTTTCACTTACACCAACTCTCGCCTTCGGCTCCTACATCGAGTCTAAGGCAAAAACAGCTGCCATGATGCCAGGTATCCTAAATAAGGTAAAGCGATACTCACACTAGACCGTGAGAGATGCACTGTTCATAGGCAGGTGGTGAGTGAATAGTGCGTTCTACACCTTCGTGCTTCATCGTCGGCCGCATCTTCAGTTACCAACAGGTGAGATGGCGGACAAATAAATAATAAAATAACTAATAAATAAATAAATAATGCTGGACAGTTCACACAACATTATCTAGCCCCAAGCTAAGCAGAGCTTGTGTTATGGGTACTAGATAACTGAAATACTTAATACAATATATTACATAGATAGATATTTTTTATTATGCATAGAAAATACCCAGAACACCCTGAACAAATATCTGCGATCGCACAAATATTTGTTCCGAGGCGGGAATCGAACCCGCAACCTCCTGCGTCGCAGGCCAAGCTTCGCCCGCCGCGCCACAGAGGTCGAATGCAGGTCTATTATTGCAAAAGAAAGGTAGACCATTTGTAGACTTCTGACGATTGACACAATGTAATCAGCACATTGATCTTACTAATGGAACTAAACAGTGTAGGCCCTGCGCCGTCCAGTTCGTCGTGATCGCCACCTATATAGCTATTTTATAATAAAAGAAGTTAAGTCAGTTTTTCGTCTGTTTTTGAAGTTATCTTCACGATCTGATCCCAACGTCTCCTTTTCATTATAAGACGAGCAGTCGCACGGCTCGGTACCATCCTTACCTCATTAGTATACTCTCTATTCGTACTAAACGTTTCAGTTCTATACCTTTATAATGCGAACTGCTAAGGAGTGGAATACACCAACGTCGTCTGCCTTTCCTGAAAACTGTAATCTGGGTCTCTTCAAAGCTAGAGTGAATAGGTGCCTTCTAGACCTTTGTGCTTCATCTTCGGCCACATCGTCACTTACCAACAGGTGATATCGTGGTTAAACTAAAGCATATCAATGTAAAAAAAAAAAAAAAACTCAGATCTGTACGTAAATGGCCTATTTTGCCACTTTAACGTGCTTATTCTGAGGGCATTGTCGCTTGGGTCTCCTAAAGTTAAACTCTTAGTTTAGGTCTCTCTATGGTTGCGCTACGGGCTATGGCCCGTAGTGCAACCTTTAGCTTGTGAGTGAGGCCAATAGCGAACACGGTCTGTATCTCAGTGCTGTAACATAACTGCCTTAGCACGCGGAACTAATAACTCCGTTGGGGAAGAACATTTATAGAGTCGCGACTACAAACTGCACGATGTAATAGAAGATAAATAAATAAATAATAAATAAATAATAAATAAATAATGCTGGAAACACACAACATTATCTAGCCCCAAGCTAAGCCAGAGCTTGTGTTATGGGTACTAGATAACTGATATACTTAATATAATATACTTAGATAGATATTTTTTATTATATGCATAGAAAACACCCAGAACACCCTGAACAAATATCTGCAGAACGCACAAATATTTTTTCCGAGGCGGGTATCGAACCCGCAACCTCCTGCGTCGCAGGCGAACCATGGCCAGCCGCGCCACAGAGGTCGTCAAACGAGGATGTCCCTCTTTCGATGGAACAAAGACATTATAGAGGTCGCAGGAAGGCGGTGGATGGTGGTGGGTCAAGACCGTTCATCGTGTCATTTTATGGGGGAAGCCTATGTCCAGCAGTGGACTTCTGTGGGCTGATGATGATGATATAATTACTGTAAAGTACGATTATAAGTATTCATGATTTAGCTCAGTAATTTTCTCTTTCTCTGTAAATATAGATATTTTTACTTGGAAGTTACCATGGTACAATTAAATACTGTGCCAATTGTTGTCTTACGAATGTTACGTAGTTTCAGTTATAACATGTCTACTCGACTTGTATCAATAGCTCTCTCTCTCTCTCTCTCTTTATCTCTATTTAGCCCTCTTTTAGCCTTTCTTTACTTGGTCTAATAATACATATTTATCTATGTTGTTGTATCTCATCGGGTTCTTTTTCTACATTTTCCTCAATAATAAAACGATATAAAATACCAATGGTAATTATTTTATTTCAACTCATCAATTGCACTATGATAAATATCTATCTATACAAAATTAAACATAGTTTCACTACACTTAATTTTAATAACATTTTTACGCCATGAATATTTAATATCTTGTGGGTTCTAAGAATTCAATCAAGCGAAATTATTATACATTTACCCAGCTCTTCAAAATGTACAATATTTCGCTAGAGAAGTAAATATCTAGTAAACTTAAACAATACTGTAAACGAGATCAAATTAAAAATAGAGACAGTCTCAAAACATTAACTACACTATCAATTTTAGGTCTACATACAGGGGTGTTTAGATATAGAAGTACAGTACAAACATAATATAGTTAAATCACAGATCATCGAAGGAAACATTTGAGTAAAAACAGTTAATAACGATACAATTCTACCTGATTATGTACACATAGCTTATAAAGATTGAATAACATCTAAAGGCCCCGGTACACAATGGCTCATGATGGGCCACCAAAAGCTATCGCCGTTGTGTACTATAGGTGCAATGGCATACAATGGCGGACGATTGGCCATCGTGGCGCGCAATCGGGAAGTTGTCGGTTTTTTTGGAAAACTTTAAAGGAATCGTGGCGTAGCGTGGCCTGTGGTGCTCACACAATCGCCCATTGCAATTTGCCACCGACTGTTACACGATAGCGCACGTCGATCGCAAATGTTTCGCCAGGCAGTAATGAGCTATCACCATTGTGTGTTACCTACGCGATGATGGCCTACAATGGCGCATAGGAAAGCATGTCCTATCATGGGCCATTGTATACTGGGGCCTGAATTGAAGATATTTTGACACGTAGAGTATGTAAATTCATTCCTAGAATAGTTTATAGATTAGAACATGGTATGGAGTGAAAGTACAATCTATGTTTGGTACGTTGCGGTAGGCTGATTGTTAGTTTAATCCTGTTGTCTGTCGTCCTCCACGCCGTTGGTCTTCACTTCTTTAGGGAGTGTTGACTGAAAAAGAAATAAAATATTAAATCCAACATACAATACTCATAGTAATAAATAACACCTTGTTTGCAGATGCTTTAAATATTCACATCAAATGTATCCCACCGACTGGGATTCGGACCTATGTTCCGTCCCGGTATGAAATCAGTTATGAATATTGAAGTAGATTTATTTCAGGGTACCTAGGTTACCTATCACTATATTATCATTATTCTTGGATAAAAGTCACCATGATGGTGCAAAATAAATTGTTATAAAAAAAAACAGTATTACATGATTGTCTTTATGTATGTCAATGTTGAGATAAATTATAATTCACCAGTGTTCAAAGCGGTTTCGCTCGCCTTTTAACAGGATAAAAATTGCCTATAGCTCAATCTCTATTTGTATACCAAATTTCATCAAAATAGGTTCAGCCGTTTCGGAGTAACAAACATCCAAACATCGTAATTTGACATTTATGATATTAGTGAGACTGTACTGATTTTATATACTATCCCATAAATTCACCCAGTCGGGAAGGCGGCCTATGGCGGACCGGTCATTCGTATCTCCGTATCAAGGAGACTGTCACGAGTTCGAATCTCGTCTGGTCGGTGTTTTTTGAGATGTTATTTAAATCTTGGGGTTTATTTATTCAGAAAACAAACAGCTCCATTGGTTAGTAAGACGTTGAGTAAGTTAGGTTAGTAGTATAAAGGTGATTATGTAGTGCATGCTAATGTTAGGAAAATCTTTAAGTAGCCGCTATTTTCCTTGCCCCTGTTTCTTAAGAATAGTAGGTATTATCCTATTGTGAGATATCCGGTTTTCTTCCAAGGCATTCTATAGGTATTTACGTATTTACGTTATTTAGAGAAGGTATTTAATTTAATTATGTTAATCATTTAATCTCGACCTATAATGATTCACAATACTCTACATTACACAAAGGTTACCTGGAAGAAAATGCTAATTAGCATTAAGTTCGCTTATGTTATGACCTCTGTGGCGCTGCGGGCGAAGGCTGGCCTGCGAAGCAGGAGGATGCGGGTTCGATTCCCGCCTCGGAACAAATATTTGTGCGATCGCAGATATTTTTTCAGGGTGTTCTGGGTATTTTCTATGTATAATAAAAAATATCTAACTATGTAATGTATTGTATTAAGTATATCAGTTATCTAGTACCTAACCATAACACAAGCTCTGCTAGATAATGCTGTGTGAACTTTTATCCAGCATTTTTTTTTTGTCTTGTGCAATAAATAGTTTTCTATCTATCTATCAGTGTTGAAGGTAATAAGTAGTTACCTCAAACGGCATGAGGTACATGTTGGTGTCAGAGCGGCGGCCGAAACGAAGACGCATCGACGGGGCGCGCACTGACCGCTCCTGTTCCTGTACATACAGTAGGTACCAATATTTATTGAGTAATAGTATTGATGGGCAGAACTAAGTGGCTATATGCAGGTCATTGAACTGATAACCGTTGGGATTTGAAGGGTCTCGAGTGGCGATCACGAATCAAATGACGCGGTATAAGAAGGCGCCGCATTACAAAATAGATCGAATCCCGAAGGTAGAGTGATTAGAACAATGCTACAACTGGTACAAGCTTCTTGGGTTTGTTATGATAATAAGTATTTGTGAAAAAAAAACAATATATAGTTAATAAAATTAGTGATATTAATTGTGTGCTGATCAAAATGAGCCTAAACACGGCCAGTCTACTATTATCCGTCGAGGAGTTCCGTTGTCCAACTTCCATCTCCATCATCAGATCATCTCGCTGTCACCATATTGTCATCGGGATTTGATAGGTAGGTATGCAAAATATCATCTCAATCGGTTGAGGATAACTGCTTTAAAATTCAGTTGCAAGATTCTACCCGGACAAACATACATACATTGCAAGGTAAATAAAAGCTTACAAAAACGAGTTTTTTTTTTTGAAGTTAGTTTATTTATTTTATTGTTATTCTCTGATGTCTTGCTCAGATCATAGAAATATATATTCTACAATATTTGGATGTTATCAAAGTTAAACTGACTTCAGGCCTTTGAATTCTTATTAGCAAACAAAGCCCTAAAAATGCAGTATCACCTTGGTCATTGTACATTCATAAAATACAAACAACCCACGCTCATCAATCTAATAAAGAATGTTACAACAAAGCCAAATTGAAAGGGAAAAGTAGACCTGTGGCACGGATACGCCAAATCAGCTGGTACTTTTCCCAAGGCGTTTTCATCCGATTGTCAACAAAAAGGAACATTCGTCACAAATCACTGCGAGTCGTAAACATTGGGGGAACGGAATAGATTTCACAAGCAGTAGGGACACTTCGAAAGACACTTAAGATGCTCAAAAAAGGTGCCAGTCTCAAGACCAACCGCGCCGTCTTATAGCGCACACCTTTTTTTAACATTGATAGACCTTTGTTTGAACACGATCTCACCTGTTGGTAAGTGACGATGTGGCCGAAGATGGAGCACAAAGGTCTAGAAGGCACCTATTGACTTTATCCCTAGCTCACCCCGGCGACAAAGCGACTTTTCTATAATTCCATGACAATTCCGATACAATAAGTAGGATCGTAATAGTGGGATCAATATGCTGATATGCATCCTATGCCTTGATAGTTCCAAATACATGCAGGATCATATGGGGTCATCGAGTAACACTACGGAGGCCTGCAATGCTCTAAGTATGGGGTTGACGTTGCCAGTGAACGCATTTGCCGCTCGAAGAAACTCAATCTGTATAGACGTGCCTTGCCCGAGGCAAGCGCATGCACCACCACGGGCAAAAGCAGCTGCAACCGGACCGAGACGATGTGGTGTCGGTTTTTTGTTTTGCTCAAAGGTGCCTCTGCGCACTCTGGAAGCACGCTTATTTTGTTCCGTGCCTCAAGATCTGTACCGCAAATGAATTTCTTGGCTCGGTCTTGCCGCACGCGGCAGCCTCGCGAAGATAATTCTTCTAAACTAGGCTGCCTCACACCATCGGGGACAGTTTCCTCGCGTGGCAAATGCTGCTCGCTCTGTGTGGACCCGCCTAATGGCTAATATTTGACCAACTCGCTAGCGTCTTGATAACGTCAGAAACTTAGATATCCCCACTGTGGGAATTGTCTAAGTTTCAGAGGCGTATATTTGACAGTATATACGATTTAGTGTCTAATTATGCCTCAACCAGCCTTCTATTGCCTGAACATGGAAAAAGTGTGTATACTGCTTGTAAAAGCTATTTATTTGTTGTGGTAGTAGTGTCTTATTTCGGTGAATAACTTCATTACAGGGCCCAGGGGCAGGGTTTACAACGCATCAGGTTTTACGACGTGTCGATCAATAATACCTCGAGATGGCGTGTCTGTGGATTTTATTACGACTGCATAGTTCCGCAATTTCTTTCGGCTTTTGTCTAGTTTTTGGGGTTCCGTACTCAAACCCCGTAAAGAGTTCCAAACGGAACCATATTACTAAGCATACGCCGTCCGTCCGTCTCTATGGATTATGTCACAGGCCTAATATTTCGGCAGCCGTTAGAGATAGCCAGTTGAAATTTTAACAGATGATGTGTTGTTTGTACATGTTTCCTGTTCTATTTTTTTCCAGTCGTGACATCTAGTTGTGACTTAAGTAAACTTTGGAACCCTACATAATGCGTGGTACGAGAGCTCTACGTATGTCTGGTTATTTATGTGGCGCGGTGTTACTTACCTACTTTCTATCCCTGTGAGTACATAGTAACGATATTTATTGTGATTGAAAAAAGGTAATCGAATATGTGTACTATCCATCCATAGATCAAAGAGTACGGGGTACCCCGGCAGACTAGCAGTTGCAACTTTTACCATATGTGTATCTGTATGAATTTCTTATAAACAACTTTAAACGGTGCCTGGTTTGCACTTTGATCAGTGATTAGTCACTCGCACTAGCGAGTTGTACTAAACAGTCAAGGACGCTACTTGCAATACTCATTTAGTATGCACATGCACTAATCACTTACATACAGTAATCACTAAACACTCGTACTTGCACTAATCAAAGTGCAAAAGCTGATTTACGCGTGTTATAAAAAACAGTGCAACACAACAAAATTTGCCATTATATTAAAGTGAGTTTGTTTTGAACAGAATTCCCACGATCTGCAGATATTTGTTCAGGGTGTTCTGGGTATTTTCTATGTACCATATAATAAACATTTTTTATTAAATGTATCATATAATTAAAAAAACTATGTAATATATGTATTAGGTATGTATAGGTTATTAATTATTATTATTTATTTAAAGTAGCAAATTGGAATCTCTTGTATTTTAAGGAAAATGAAGTGTGTCTGTTTGATATAGATAGATGACTTCATGAGGATCGGTGGCCGTGTTGCTCTAAGTTCTGAAGGATCCCTTTAGCATTTTGGTCATTTTCTCTGTGCTTAGACAACTTAATAATGTTAACATTTAGGTTATTTCAATAATTTTCATTAATGATCTTTAGAATGTTTACCTCTTTAGGAAAGATGTGAGGCACAGCTTGTTCGTCGGAGCGGCCGAAGCGCAGGCGGACAGGCGAGCGGAGATCACGGGAGAGCATCTCATCGAGCTGGGATAGTTCCTCCGCCTGGAAATACACCATGCTATCTGAGAGAGCAAAGAACCCGTCAGGCTATAGCCTATTTATTTAATCTGTTCGAAGCGACGCGTGACCCGAGAGCTGGCTCTTATCTGGCTCAACGCATTAGTATTTCCATTCAGCGTGGCAATGCAGCCAGGATCTTAGGGACGCTTCCGTCTGGTAGTGATTTGGATCAGTTGAGCTACCTTTAGATTGCCAGCAGCGGTCTTCAGGTAGCACAACTGTTTCATATGTATTTTGTACATACCTTGTATTATTCTTTCTGTAAATACATGTGTTAATTTATTTATTTAATCCAGCACATTGCTGATATATCTAATCGAATATGTCTGATCAATTTGTTTAGTGAACTCAGCCGCAGATTAATTAACATAACATAACATAACAGTATAGTAGAGTAGTATAATAGTATAATAGAGTATAATAGTATAATAGTAGTAGTAGAGCTTTTTTGTGAAAGAGTTCATCCGGGGAAGTACTACCACCATACCTATTTCTGCCGCAAAGCAGTAGTGCTCGCATTGCTGTGTTTCGGTTTGAAGGGTAAGGGTGCCGGTGAAATTACAGGCACATGAGACTTTTCATCTTTATGTCTCAGGGTGGCGGGCGTAGTGCAATGCCACATAGGGTGCGTCCTAGGTGGACGTGACCTATGTGGTAATACACTGTTCATAGGCAGAGGTTACTGCTTAACATCAGGTGGGCCATCTGCTTGTTCCGTCATTCAAGTAGTATAAAAAATAAAAAATAAACATAACACCCAACAGACACATACATATTCAAGGATTCCCTGTGTCGTGGGTATCAGAAACTAAGAGTACTATGGTAATGACACCCAGACACGGAACAAATATTTTCAGATCATACAAACATTTGTCCCGCAGCGGGAATCGAACCGGCAACCTTTCGCGTTCGAATATATATATGCTACTAGGTCAATGTACTCAGCTATTAGTTTCATAAATAAGACAAGTTAGAATAGACAGCAAACGAATATGTTTGCAATAAATGTTGTGTGTCGAATATAGATTTATATATATGTAGCACTGAGATATACCTAATTGAAAAAACCGGTAATAACTCACGTAGGTACTTGTTCCGAGTCAAACACCCGACTTGAGTTTCTGGGACTTAATACCCCCTTCCTCAAGGAGTATACGCGACGGCTTCCCGGCGATAACTCACTGAGTCGGGTGTTTGACTCGGAACAAGTACCTACGTGAGTTATTACCGGTTTTTTCAATTATGAATATTACTCACGGAAGTTTTAATAGAGATATACCTATTATAAGAATATTATTATTATTTGGATGCGTAAGTGAGTAATAGCCCAAAAGCATAAAAAAACAAAAATATTATAAACTATGTACTCTGATGAATCCTGTAGTATCTAAGTACCTAGTCCTTGTCACTTCCAGTTGCACTAGCTCTAAGTATGTATAATAACTTAACCAACAGATTGTCGTGAACCTCAGCTCGAGCGAACACTGTTTACATTATTTGGTGCGAGTAATGTTAAACTACCAACATGTTATTTTTATTTGTTATTACAAATAAAGTGAGTAGGTACCATTTAAGATTAGTGTACTTAAGTACGATTAGCCCAACAATTAGTGTTTTCTCATACAAGTGAATTTAATTCTTATGGGAAATAAACGTATCTTAAATCTGAAACCTGGGTCGGAAGTTCGGACTGACATGAGTACATGACGTAGGTACTAAGTGTCTGTGACGTGCCCTGTTTTTTTTGTAACTACTTTTATTTTTACTTATCAAGCATATGGCCCACCTGATGTTAAGCAGTAATCTCTGTCTTTAACAATGCATTACCTCAAAGGTCACGTTCACCTAGGACGCGCCCTAGTTGGCATTGCACTGCGCCCGCCACCCTTAGACATAAAGATGAAAAGTCTCATGTGCCTGTAATTTCACCAGTACCACTTCAAACCGGAACACAGCAATGCGAGTTCTACTGGTTTGCGACAGAAATAGGTATAGGTAGGTAAATACTACTTCCCCGGACAAACTCTTTCATAAAAAAGCTCCACTACTACTAAAAGTTTGCACCTAATGTGCAATTTTGAAGAGGAGCATAATGTATCTTCAGCTTGCCCATTGAATATATGGCGAAGACTAAGATCCAGAGTCTCGAGCACCGCCGTAAGGTCGCGTGCCTTTCGATCTTCTATAGGTTACATTTCGGGGAATGCTCCCAGGAACTTCATGATCTGATCCCACCATCTCCTTTTCATCATAGGACGAGCAGGCGCACGGCTCGGTACCACCCTTACCTCATTAGTATGCTCTCTATTCGTGCTAAACGTTTCGGTTCTACGCGTTTATTATGCGAACTGCTAAGGAGTGGAATACACTACCGTCGTCTGTCTTTCCTGAAAACTATAATCTGGGTATCTTCAAGGCTAGAGTGAATAGGTGCCTTCTAGACCTTTAGACCTTTTTGCTCCATCTTCGGTTACGTCGTCACTTACCAACAGGTGAGATCGTGGTCAAACAAAGCTATATCAATGTTAAAAAAAAAACATGTACGGGATAATTGAATGGGTGGGGAGGTACCTCCTGAGGGAAGATATGGGGCACGGCGTGTTCGTCGGAGCGGCGGCCGAAACGTAGACGGACGGGAGTGCGCACGTCGCGGAGTGAGAGAAGCTCTTCAAGCTCGTCTACCTGAAAAAACACAGTGTTGAGCTTTCCTTCTAGAACCTCTTAGATTGAGCGTATCAAAATCGGTCTGATGGTTTTTTTATCAATGTCTGAGCAATCTGATGGCCCACCTGATATTTTATTTTTATTTTATTTTCAAAATTTTAAGAAACTTACAGTTAGGTTTACAAAAATTCAGATAAAATATAAAGAACATGCCTGGATGGACAAGTGCATGTTTGTTGACGGCTAATTACAAGCTTCCGCAGATAGAAATTGAGCGGTAACCACTGCCTTTAACAATGCATTACCTCATAGGTCACGTCTACCTAAGACGCGCCCTGCGTGGCATTGCACTGCCACCCCGTGAAATAAAGATGAAACGTCTCATGTGCCTGTAATTTCACCAGCACCCATACCCTGCAAACCGGAACACAGCAATGCGAGCACTACCGCTTTGCAGCAGGAATTAAAGTATTACATCTTTATTCACAGAAATAATAATACAACTAATACAAGTAGCTATATACAAATTTAATAAATACTAATGGATTATTGAACAATCTAAAGACCTCTGCAAACGATATAAAGATAGCTCAACTAATCCAAATCACTACCAGACGAGAGCGTTCTTAACCACGCTGAATGGCTATGATAAGAGCTCTGAAAGACGCCCTGGGCCCTTATTCGCTATGACCATAGGAGATTACTTGCCAATAACAAGTGACGTCACAATGTATTCTGAACGATGATTCCACGTAGATATCGTAACGAGCCCGCGTTATGTCAAGTTTAGTCATAGCGAAAACATGACATTCACTTTGTGGGCCCTGAAATAATTTAGAATACGTGACCACCAGTTACCTATTTAGTTACCTACCTTATTGCTGTTATTGTTGTTGTTCTTTTATCTTTTTATTTTTCTGTTTGGTGTGCAATAAATTGTTTATCTATCTATCTATCTATCTATCTATCTTTACGACACAGACCCAGGAGTTTCGACCCTGAAAGGCTCCAATGTATAAGACTTTGATATTTGAGCCTTTTGAGAGGGTCTTTTGAGGGGGTCGTGGTCCGGCCCTTACTGAGATTAAATTAAACGGACAGATTAACTCGTGGGTGTCCGTTCTACTATCGTTGCATCCATTAGACTTGGTGAAATAGCCAGAAATCTGAATCGTTATGCCAAAAACATACTTGAAATACAGGGTGTAACATAATATCCCTATAAGCCCGGGAAGGGGGTATTCTACTAACATCAAGGGGAATAACTTTAGTTTTACGACTTTTTAAATTTGGAATTTTTAATTCAAGAATTGCCTCGTAAAAATCCTGAAATTCCTCTTAAAATATTCCTAACACAGCATGAGGATGTTACAGTACGTTATGGTACCTTACGTAGGGCTGCCTGATGTTGTGTTAGGTACATTTGCGGAGGAATTTCAGGAATTTCTAGAGGAATTTCAAGATTTTTACAAGGCATTTCATGAATGAAAATCTTCGATATTTAAAAAGTCGTAGAACTAAAGTTATTCGCCATGATGTGTAGAATAGCCCCTCCTCGGTCTTATACGGATATTATGTTATCACAATGTTTCGTACACCTACGTTGTAGTTATTTTAAATAGGTACGTGCGATGTTGTCCGTTTTAAAATAGCAGAATGACATAAAACTGAGAGGATAATGGAGCCCGGGATAAGAAGACACTGGAAATTGGGGTAAAAAGGGTCTGAATAGTACTGTAGGACTAGGAAGTATGACTTTTTAAATAGGCTAAAAATAACAATAACATATTTTTTTTGTACTACTTGGATGACGTATCAAGCAAGAGGCCCACCTGATGTTAAGCGGTAACCTCTGCCTATGAACAGTGCATTACCTCATAGATCACGTCCACCTAGGACGCAACCTATGTGGCATTGCACTGCGCCCGCCACCCTGAGACATAAAGATGAAAAGTCTCATGTGCCTGTAATTTCACCGGCACCCTTACCCTTCAAACCGGAACACAGCAATGCGAGCAATACTGCTTTGCGGCAGAAATAGGTAGGTGGGTAGTACTTCCCCGGACGAACTCTTTCACAAAAAAGCTCTACTACTACAAAGAATACTACTAATACTAAAACTACTATCGTAATACTAATAATAGTACTCCAAGTCACCTGTTTTTTGTGTTCACCAGAGACTAGCTTGAGATTTGGTGACCCAGAAAAGGACTCAGTGAACATTTTTAACATGCCCCCAAAACAATAGTAATTATTTATCTCACTAATATAAATACGAAAGTTTGTGAATGTGTATGTTTGTTACTTCTTCACGCTGAAACGGCTGGATGGACTTTGATGAAATTTGGAATGAAGATAGCGGGACCCCTGGAATAACACATAGCCTCGCAATTTCCACGGAATCAAGACTTATGCGGGTAACACCACCAAGTGCAGCTAGTTCACTTATTTTGTATACTAATACCCGCCTGCGGTTAATAGCATGCGGTAATGCTCATGTGGTGCCGAGGTAAAAAGTAGCCTAAAAATATCTACCAAATTTCATTGAAAGAGGTTTACACGTTGTAACAAAAAAAACATACAAACATCCAAACATCTGAAACATCCAAACTGCCATATTTATTACTAGCAGCGCCCCGCGGTATTACCCGCAAAGGTCTCGATCCCATGGGAATATCGGGATAAAAATTTGCCCATGTGTTATTCCGCGAGTCCAGTTATCTCCATTCCAAATTTCATCCAAATCCATCCAGCTGTTTCAGCGTGAAGAAGTTACAAACACACTAACACACTCACACACTAACACACAACTTTCGCATTTATAATATTAGTGTGAGTGTGATGTGATGTGATGTGATATTAATAAGGTAAATTTATTTACAGAAAGAATAATACAAATAATACAAGAAGATAAGAACATAATTTAAAAAAAAAACATTTGAAACAGCTGTGCTACGTGAACACCGCTGCGAACGATCTAAAGGTAGCTCAACTGATCCAAATCACTAACAGACTGAAGCGTCCGTAAGATGCTGGCTGCATTAATAAGGTAGGGATATGAAGTAGGTTAAGGTGAACAGATAACGAAATGAGGAGCTGTCAGTTACGAAACATTGAATTACCACAGGGCGCAGCGGCTTATAAAATTACGGAGTAATTCACTCAAAAGATGAAAGCCTTATCTATATAAGGAACAATCAAGATCTCTCTGAAGATAGTCCACCTACGGTTCGCGCTATTATCCTTACGTTTGCCAAAATATGAGAGGACCAACAATTGTGATTCCATCTCAGATAAGCGAGCAAAAGGATCGTGGAATTAGTTTGTACGATCCTTTTACTCAGTCCAGAAAGGAAGGAGGGAATTCTGTTTCATTTAACTATTTCTTGATTTTTAAGACTTCTTAATAAGAAATTCTTTATTAACTTTTAAAAAAAACTCCGAGAAAAGAAGAAAATGATTTTCAGTCACCATATACATACATACTTCAACTATGTATGGTCAAAGTTACCTAATGAACTGTTGGTAATTAATACACCAGAACTTATTTTGTGGTCAAGTGACATTGAATGACAGTGAATTACTCCTCATAAATAATTCCGATTCAGAACTACATTTTCAATTAGAGCATTAGTTTTTGTTAACTAATTAGCCTATTATGGCTGTTCCTACTATTCCAATTAGTGAAAATAATTGCAACACATTGACGACCATACTGCAATACCATACTTCTGCATTATATGAACCAGACTTCATATAATGTGAAAACACTGAATTTTCCAATTTTGTAAAAGCATTTAAACTAATTATGAGTCCGTAACACAATAATACAGACCTAAATATGTTACAAACAATTTAACAGGCTACTAACGCAATCTGTAGCAAAAAGAAGTTTATGAACATAGAAATTAGAGGCTCCTTCAAGTTATAACCCTGTTATGGTATACCTGTAACTTCACCATATTTACCTCACATTCGTTAATGTATTAAAATTACTCCGACTGTTAAATTGGAGTAAATCACGTTATCATTTCAACTGTAGAGTTTCGTGCCCTTAGACTTTAAAGTAATTTTCAGTCACGTATTTTCCTTAATATTCAATAAATAATTGAAGAATTAAATACTGCAAGGATATAAATTTTTTTTTTCAAGACCTGACAGGAGTGACGATACACTGTTCAAAATGAAACACGAGGACATGGTATAGTGACATCATAACAATTCCACAGACCCAATTCTACTAAAAAATTTGTATATCAATTGTCTCATACTTGTCACTTTGACACTTCTGGTATTCTACTAACTTCAATGGTTTGTCAATCGCATTATAATTGTGGACGCCTAGAAAAAAAAAAAAAACGTAAATTTAGCAGACTACCATTTTTAAAGACAATTGTAATTTAATTGTAATTGCATAGTATTAGAATGGTTTTTCTTTAAAAAAAATACTAGAATTGGGCCCTAGGACACTGCGATCATAACCATGACCTGCACAAATTTGGGGCTAGGGCCAGGGCTATGACGGGAACGCTGGAGTTACTTGGATCCTGGTCTCCATCATCGACGCCTTCAGACACGCTTCACACATGTTTGAATTTATCTAGTTGAGAGATAGATTATGAATGCGGGCCGGATAAAAACGGTTCGAGGGCCGGAGTTGGCCCGCAGGCCGTACTTTGCCCATCACTGGTTCACTTACTGGTGGCTGAGGCGGCATGTCGGGGTCGGAGCGGCGCCCGAAGCGCAGGCGGCGCGAAGGCGAGCGCACAGACTTGCGCGCGAGCGCGTGCCCGCCCAGCGCGTCGTGTTGTGCGAGGAGTGCGTACAGACCGCCCAGAGCATCCCAGCCGTTGCGGCTGTCTACTGATGCTGACGCTGCAAGAAGACCAATAGAGTTTATATATCAAATATCAAAATATAATAAAATAAATAAAAAACTTATACATACCACTAATTACTAACTTAACCAACTTATTAACTAAACACTGCTTTAGCAGCCTCTAAAGTGTCTATTTAAAATATCTTTTAAAACAGCAAGTTTTAGCTATGGTTGATCATGGGTACTCAGGATCTATGTTTCTGTAGAAAATACTCTTCCCATGGATGTCGTAAACGCTGGTTAATGGATAACACCAGGGAATGGGCAGCAGCAACTTTTTTTTTTAACCATTTGAATGATAGATCAAGCACATGGCCCACCTGTTGTTGAGCGGTAACCTCTGCCTTGAACAGTGCATTACCTCATACGTCACGTCCACCTAGAACGCACCCTATGTGGCATAGCACTGTGCCCACCACCCTGAGACAAAAATGAAAAGTCTCATGTGCCTGTAATTTCACCGGCACCCATACCCTTCAAACCGGAACACAGCAATGCGAGCACTACTGCTTTGTGGCAGAAATAGGTATGTTGATAGTATTTCCGCGGACGAACTCTTTCACCAAAAAACCTCTACTACTAACAGACATCTATATACATACATCGATGCACATCTATATTTCTTAATAGATGTTAATCATTTGCGTGTGCAGCTTCTTAACGCAGTTGCAAGTTGTGAGTGCTCGTAAACTAGTCCTCCAAACTTGGAATTGTTTTGAAATAAACAACAGCTGTTGCCACAATTACATTATACAAGTAGTACAAGTTGTACAAGTAGTAGTAGAGCATTTTAGTAGTAGTAGAGCTTTTTTTGTGAAAGAATTCGTCCGGGGAAGTACTACCACCATATTTCTGCCGCAAAGCAGTAGTGCTAGCATTGCTGTGTACCGGTTTGAAGGGTAAGGGTGCCGGTGAAATTACAGGCACATGAGACTTTTCATCTTTATGTCTCAGGGTGGCGGGCGCAGTGCAATGCCACATAGGGTGCGTCCTAGGTGGACGTGACCTATGAGGTAATGCACTGTTCATAGGCAGAGGTTACCGCTTAACATCAGGTGGGCCTCTTGCTTGTTCCGTCATCCAAGTAGTATAAAAAAAAAAAAAAAAAAACATTACAATGACTTTAATTATTAATCAAGTAGGTACTATGTTGTCTTGTAGCTTTTATTGGGGAGGGCTTCTGGGGAACGAAACAAGCATTACAGAAACTCAACTACGGAATACACAAGCGAACGGTTTGCTTGTTAAAACTTTATCGAGTACTTCACAAGCTTTAGCCTACTAAAGTTAAAGCGGCAATAAAGAAATATCACAACGATTACCTAGTAACGTTAATCGTTTTAAAGCTCAGTAAAAACTCATAGAAAGTCAATAATTTTGACGGTTTGATGGTCACAAAAACGACTTTTGAAATAAAATCGTTACTTTAACATTTCGTAGCTCTCTACAGTTGCATAAGCGTAAATATTCAGTTGCTTTCATCTAATGTGTGATTTCATCAAGTTTCAAAGTCGCCCTAATTTGGAGAGGATCCAAAAATGAAACAGAGTGTTATGAAATTAGGGCCTCTCTAGAAAGCAGTCTGTTTACAAGATTCGAGCAGCGGAAACTCGAGGTGGGCACGAAGAAGGGTGGATGAATGTTTCGTTTCGACGCAGAATGCTCAGCGACCCGTCTCGTTTGAAACACATTTTGGAAAGTTTAGTGATAACGCCTCCCTGAAACTTTAATCATAATTCAGTCGATATAAGTGTTTTTATACATTTCTATATAGGGCCTGTAACTTTATTTCCCATATAAACTTTTAAAACGTGTGATAAAACCTACTCGTAGTAGCAGTCCTACCTTAGTAGTAGTAGAGCTTTTTTGTGAAAGAGTTCGTCCGGGGAAGTACTACCACCATACCTATTTCTGCCGCAAAGCAGTAGTGCTCGCATTGCTGTGTTCCGGTTTGAAGGGTAAGGGTGCCGGTGAAATTATAGGCACATGAGACTTTTCATCTTTACGTCTCAGGGTGGCGGGCGCAGTGCAATGCCACATAGGGCGCGTCCTAGATGGACGTGACCTATGAGGTAATGTACTGTTCATAGGCAGAGGTTACCGCTTAACATCAGGTGGCCCATCTGCTTGTTCCGTCATTGAAGTAGTATAAAAAAAAAAAAAACGTGAGTGCTAGGTAAAATTAATAATGTGTGTCTTTCAATAGCAATCTAAAGTAATTCAAAGGTTACGTGACCGCTGAACATCGAAAAATCTTTCTGCAATTTCTGTAGGCGATTGGGATGAACAATGAAGTTCGATTTGAGTACCCTGAAAATCGGTTTGAAAATTATTTACAATAATTTGTAAAGTGTACAAAGTTCTTATGTACAGAACAAAATGTAATGTATGTGTAAAGGTTATGGGTAGGTATGGGTAAAGGTACCAAAAATTAACCATAGTTAATTTAAATATTATCACCCATACTCATACCCTTTAAACCAGAACACAGCAAGTTGGTAGAAATTGGTATGGCCGTCGTACAAGTATTTACTTCCTCAGATATATTAAATTACAATGAGCTCTATCTACAACTGCTGCTGGCTGTCTTAAATTACCAGCAACTCCTGGATAGGTATTATTAAAGCCTACATCTCGAATTATAGGCACTACTTTTAATACTATTTTGGTATCGAAACAATTTGGATATAATAGCTAAACGTCGAACTTTATCAATAACGACATACGAGTATCTTGGGGTTGCTACGTGTACAGTATTCTATAAAGATTTCAGGAAGTGCCTTTGTACATGTCCTTTATGTAAGTTGTTTTTCTTCTCTGTTTGTGTGTACAATAAAGAATAAAGTGGTATGCGTAATAGGTATGTATGGGCATCTAACTTTTCGATTACAAGTTTGAAGGCTTCCACAAATGTCCAGAAAGAATTTTCCGAAACTATTATTGCATTACTATAAAGGGATTTTACGATACCTATTTTATTATATCGAGTCATTTCGAAACATCTTCAAAGAAATTGATGATTCCTTTGACGGTTCAAAGCTACTTATGGGAATGACATGATTTTGCTAACATATAATAGCACCCTCAAAATATAGTCAGTGAATTGCCTTATTCACTGACTATAATTGGGTAATTTTCGAATTACCTGTTTATTATAATGGCATATTTTACGGTGATAGTTAAGGTGTAATAGGGCAACAGATAATATGTCACCTTCAATAATGTTGAAGAGGTACAAAGGGGCTAGAAGGTAGAATGGGTCCGTGTCGCAAATCATTTTTCATTCGTTTGACATCCGAATGTATTGTTAGATCCTTCTGTATAGGGTATCATGTTGCTGAAGGAATTGGCGTTTGGTTAATTTGAAGGTAGGTATTGCATAACATAAAGTATTGAATAACGATAATGTGGGATGCTTTTACTTAACAATATTACTGGTAAATAATAGCAGATATCGTCACAGCAATTCATGAGGTGTAAATTTTAACACGCTTTTATTATCTTTATTTTTAACCCCCGACGCAGAAACGACGGGGTGTTATAAGTTTGACGTGTCTGTGTGTGTGTGTGTGTGTGTGTGTGTGTGTGTGTGTGTGTGTCTGTCTGTGGCATCGTAGCTCCCGAACGGCTGAACCAATTTAGTTTTTTTTTTGTTTGAGAGGTGAATTTTTCGGGAGTGTTCTTAGCTATGTTACCAAAAACACAGCTCTGTACTTGCATATTATGTGTTTTTTTATTAATTCTGTGTGCAGTTTTGGTCAAAATAAATACCTTTCTTTCTTCTTTCTTTCTTTCTATGTTTGATCAAAATCGGTTCAGCCGCTTCTTTGCGTTGAGGGTTTTTTTTTAAATTTTTACAAAATTAATTACTTGTTAACTAACAATGTAACTGATAAACTATGTAATCAAATCTTGGAATCGCTTTTTCGACCACTTCCCTATATCCGATTGAACTGAAATTTGGCATACCTGTCAAGTTCCGATAACAATTCAATGTTCATGGTGACACTGAGCTGATCTGATGATGGAGACAGAACGTGGACTGGACAACGGAACGCCTCGATGATAAATTGTAGCCTGGCAGTGTTTGTTGCTCATTTTGATCAGCGCACTGTTCCGATCACTAATTTTAGAAAAGCGTGTTTTGTTGTTGTGTACTATCGAAAAAGATTTTTCAATACAAAACTTAATTGAATAAATATAATCAGGTAACCGAACAGCAAGCAATTATCAACAAGTTTAAGTTATTACTACCGAAGTAACTTGAAACTTAATAGATTACGTGACTTGACGCCACGCTTAGACTAACAGCTTCATGTTTGTTAGGGGATCGACAAATCATCAGTGTGATGTATATTTCTACAGCCCTTGATTAAGGACCGCTAGATTCGGCTGACTAACAACGGACTAGTACTTCAGATAATAGTTGTGTCGTAAAGTTTGTTAGTCTATTTGATTTGAATTAATCTACTCAATATCATCATCAGCTTTGTTTGTCTTTGCCCGTCCACTGCTGGACGAGGCCTTTCTCATAGAATTTAATAATACCTAAGTGAATTAAAATGTCGTTTTTAAATACTCATGGCTATTCCATTCAGGAAGAAAATAGTTCAAAATAAAATTGTCCCTTTAAGATGTATGCCTGTTCCTGACATGGACATGAATAAATTTATTATGATATACCTAAAGATGATATAAAGGCTTATGAATAACGTATCTAAAATGATGTACTGGCTGAAGTTCTTCCGATATTTAAAGTAAATCAATAGATGGCACTGAAAACTTTGCCTTTATAATAACATCGATAAAACAAACAAACAGTAATTATGAAACATTCATAAATAAGTTGGAGTATACACATACATTTTTAAGTTGAAGTATAATTTGAATAGTTTGTGACATATTTAGAGATGTGAATATTTAGTTTATCATCATCATCATCAGCCCACACTTGTCCACTGCTGGACATAGACCTCTCCCAATACGCGCCACTGAGCCCGTTGTTTGGCTCTTCTCATCCACTTTCTGCCCGCTGTCTTTCATCACTTTGTGTGGGTCATCGCTCCACCTAGCCAGAAGTTATAGTTAGACATTAGTTTAGTTTGTAGAATTGAGGATTGGGCAAGCTTTTCCCTTTCACTGTCGCAGTGCTATTCCAATTAAACTTCACTAAGTAAGTACAGTACATAGCGGGTACCTACTCCTACTTTAAGGGTATTTGTAATAACAGCCCGAATGCTGAAAATGCGCGGTTAATTTTCAAATCAGACATGAAAGAAAGAAAGAAATAAAAGTTTATTTATGACTATACAAACACACACCAAGAAAAAAACAAACAAACAAGATATGGACTATATAAAAACTAAAACAAAAACAAATAACACAGACATAATAAAGGCAATTTGTGTGTGTGCCTGACGCAAGCCACAAAAGGGTCCTCAACTCAGCGTTTGCTAGGCCACGTTGGCAACCCAGCGCTGATCTTCCGTTGAGGCCCAGAGTGAACCACGGATATCCGCATAGGTTCCGATTGAGTGTTGTGTATGCAGATACAAGCAATAATGTTGCCCTTTTAAATGTTAGGTATATTGTCACTTATAAAAGTTAATTCTCTTCGAGAAAAAAACAATGAACTGTGATTATAATAAACTCAATATTCATGTCGAAATTGTTTGTATGTACTCACAAGAAGGTATCTTCTTGTAATTACATACAAACTGCATAAGGAAATACACAAAATACACAGAAATACTTAAAATAGTCACCTACATAGAACCCCCTATGTCGTGGTTATCAGGAACTACGATTACAAGACAGAGACCCGGAACAACTATTTTTTTTTTATAATACTTGGATGACGGAACAAGCAAGAGGCCCACCTGATGTTAAGCGGTAACCTCTGCCTATGAACAGTGCATTACTTCATAGGCCACGTCCATCTAGGACGCACCCTATGTGGCATTGCACTGCGCCCGCCACCCTGAGACATAGATGAAAAGTCTCATGTGCCTGTAATTTCATATGTTGAAAATTAAATGTAAATGTAAATATATGTAATATAATGTAATTATATGTAATTTCATATGTTTATATGATTTTCAGATCATATAAACATTTATCCCACAGCGGGAATCGAATCTGCCCTCTCGCATCTCAGCTACTCGACCATTGCGCCATCATTGGCGCGATTGTCGATCTTCTCATACAATTGACGACACGACTATACAATTGACGACTTAAGATCGATTTTCAACAATGAATTGTAATCACACTATACGAAAGTTTGTGAGTCTATGTGAGTGTGTGCGTGTGTTTGTAACTTCTTCACAATGAAACGGCTTTGGATTTGGATGAAATTTGGAATGGAGATAACTCGACTCCCGGAATAACACATAGGCACATTTTTATCCTGATATTTCCACGGGATAGTGACTTATGCGAGTGAAACCACGGAGCACTCCTAGTAAACACTAAAATCTTTATACCCATCTTTGAACGAACATTAAAATTCACAATTATGAGTAACTTACGTATTTTTTGATATTGTTTTGATTTGTTTTCTTGTCATTACCCGTTCCCTCTGGATTTGAATGAAATTTGATGACATAATCGTCTATGTGGCTATGATGTTGCTATGAGTGCTCTAACTAAATTAAGCTGGTTTGACTACAGAAACTCTTTGAATACCTAGCTGGGATCAGTTACTTTATAATTTATTTATTTTATAATTACTACCTACCTTCCTACTTTATATGTGAACTTTCCGACACAATGTTTTTTTGTATTTCTGGAAATAAATGAATTGAATTGAATATACTCACTTTCGAAGGAGGAGGGCGCCTGCGCAAACGAGCCGGGCAACGTGCACATAGCGGCGAGACTGCACAGGGCCAGCGCGAACTGGCAACTCCGAGACATGGCTGCAACAATACAGAGAAATACTTATATATATATCACAATAATCGTCTAGAAGTCCACTGTTACACAAAGGCCTCCGTCATAGAATGCCACGAGCCAATCAGCAGCGGAAATCGAACCCGCACCTCTCACGTCTCAGCTGGTAACTCGCCCACCTCGTCACGGAGATCAGTGAGTGAGTTAGAATTTTACTTGTAAATCTTTTCAATTTGGCAAGGTATCCATCGGTTTTGGAGCTGTTGTTCAAATCTGGATTATGTGGAAGTATGTCATACTTACTTCCACATAAAAGACCAAATCAGTCCTTCCAGATAATCCTTATCCCACAAGTACCAAAATATATTTCCTTCTGTAAGTATATTTAAATAACTATACTCAACGTTTTTACGACTAAGGGTGCGTTATTTCGCCCCAATAAATATTTGTGCCCAAATCTAGGGACAAATAGAAATGGAAATTTGTATTCTCCTAAGAGGCTTGTACACCGTATCCTACACTTGTGTAGCAATATGAGCGGAGAAAAGTTTATTATTCCAAATAAGAAATAGGATTCTAGCCTGGGTTACGTATTAAGGACGTTTGAATTGACAGAGCCGCTTGTATCTTCAATTCTACGACTACAATTAATATAAATATCACATTCGAGATGCGAATATCATTAATTTGAAGAATAAATCGTACAGTAGAATTGATCGCACACAAAATAAATACTTTTTTTTTTATACTACTTGAATGACGGTACGAGCTGATACCCCACCTGATGTTAAGCGATAACCTCTGCCTATGAACAGTGCATTACCTCATAGGTCACGTCCACCTAGGACGCGCCCTACCTGTAATTTCACCGGCACCCTTACCCTTCAAACCGGAACACAGCAAAATGAGCACTACTGCTTTGCGACAGAAATAGGTATGGTGGTAATACTTCCCCGGACGAACTCTTCCACAAAAAAGCTCTACTACTACTAAAAAATAAAAAAAATATCTTTGTTTCCGCCTAAAAGTTTCATATAGTTCTTCCTAATATATTAATCTTTGTAAGAAATTCCATGTTCTTCCCCTAGCAAAGCGGCGTGAAGTCGATGACCTATCATTTTTATTGAAAATAACCTCTTAAGCAGACGCGAGCTATTGAGTAAAATCATAATCAACGTCCCAACGATATGTTCAAGATCTTATTATCTCCTATTGTTAATACGAACTATCGGCAAAATGCATTTCTACAACGTGCATGCGTCAATTTCAATAAGCTGTGTAAGTAATATTCTCAACAAGTGTAAGCTCAGCCCGTCAGCAGCTCAGCCTCAGACTTTTTCGTAGTTTAGTTTAGTTTCGTCAGCAAAGTGACGAATAATAGTGGTAATTAGCCGTTTATCTTTTAATATAGTTTAGTTTAGTTTGTAACTATACCTAAGTTACTTATGTATTTATGTATCTTCGTTACTGTTGACTAGTTTGTTCAATTATACTCTCTACACGTGAAAACCTGCAATTGGCTTTATAGCCAATTACAATTCAATTCAATTACAAATAAATATAAATATTTACCTATGTAAAATAAATTGACATTTAAATAAACCATTTTCAAAATAAAGCCCCAAAGTACAATACCAGGTGCCTAAGTGGGGGGCTATCCCGGAAACGGCTACCATCAAATATTTAAACATTGCAAAAGCTTTTAAAATATTGCTGCATATTTCCTTCCGCCGGAAAAACGTTATTTGTCCAAATTATCCATACGACATCGTAATAATCGTCAGCTTGTGGTGCCACATGTTCCCTATGGAGGTATTATTGCCAGTGATTTTACAGGAAATCACCTCAATATACTTTGATGTTGTTTAATATGATGACAAAATGACTAAATATAGATTATCTCATTCGGCTTTCCTCGCGTGGTACCAGGATAAAACGCCTGTATGTTAATCCTGGACAACATTTGATAGAAATTGGTTTAGTAGTTAAAAAAAATTATAAGATTCGTTGGTTAAAGATTAGTCCTGGCTGCTAGCTTATTGTATGGAAAATATTATTACTGGAAGAAAACGTTAGCTGAGTCAGTCGTGGGAAGTAATGCCGGCGATGAGCTCACCACTTGTCACTTCTATATTCCACGATGGTGAAATCCACTGTGAAAAGAGGCCCATTGAGGCTCTGCGTACCCCTTCGGGGAAAAAGGCGTGTGTCTATGTATATGTATGTATGTATGTAATTACTATACGCTTTAAGCTAAGTACAGCAATATACTGCAAAAGTAATAAGTCTGCTTAAGATTTACGCTCATCATTCACGACTACGCGATGTCACATAAAGATCAGCTGTCAATAAGAGCTGACACAGATGTCACGGTAAATGCCTCGCCTGCTAAGCTCAACAAGTACGTTGGCGTGACAAGCGTGACACCGCTCCATCGGCCGCGGAGTCACGTGACGTCATCAATCACGCTTATCGCCATATGGTACATCGCAGGCGTGCTACATTTTATTTAAAAGTTATTTTGTACACGCATTCGGAATTACCACCCTGAATGCTACGGCGTAGCACGTGTCTACGAACTGTTATTGCACGGACTAATAACGAGTATCATAGACGAAGGCCATTACAAAATGATAGTATTGTCCTTTTGTTGTTCGTAGCACACTGTCGCAGTTTCGTAGAACGTGCTACGTGAGACCAGGCGATGTTAAAAGTAGGTAGTTGGTGCTTCTTACGATGTTCTATTGAATGACTAGCTACCTCCCACTGGTATAAAAGTAGCTAATGTCACAGAATATATACAGTACTAATGTGTCAATCGGCCATTTAGATCTCTTCTTTTTTTTAACCCCCGACGAAAAACGAAGGGGTGTTATAAGTTTGACGGGTCTGTGTGTGTGTGTGTGTGTGTGTCTGTCTGTCCCATCGTAGCTCCCGAACGGCTGAACCGATTTAGTTTTTTTTTTTTTTGTTTGAAATGTGTATTTGTCGGGTGTGTTCTTAGCTTTTTTGATCAAAATCGGTTCAGCCGTTTCATTGAGTTGGGGGTTTTTTAATTTTTACAAAATGATTGTGGCTTTTATATCACTGTGACCAGTTAGGCCTATTGTGATCGCCACTTGTTACATACCGCCCCTGGAGAGGGCGTTTACGGTTCACCGCTAAGACCTACAGCTGCTAGGAACTGTAGGATTTTCTTAGGGGTGATTTCTTTCAGTTCATCCGGGCTGAGGATGTGTTTGCCCAGATGAATGCTGCGTTTGTGCATTAGTGGTCCACACTCACCTAGCAGATGAAGAGGCGTTTCATCCGATGATTATAGATCTCTTACCAAACATCAAAATATGTGCAGTTCTTACCGTGTAACATATAAACATCTGGATATCCATTTATTGTGTTACAAAAAGTGGAATGTATTTTTCTGAATCCTAAAAATAAGTCTTATATGACCTCATTACACTACTCATTACAAAGTATACTTACAGCATATTACAAAGGCACAAGTAAATATTTTTTAAAAATTAAAAAACCTTCAACGCTATGAAACGGCTGAACCGATTTTGATCAAACATAGCTAAGAACATTTCCGACAAACTCACCTTTCCAACAAGAAAAAAACTAAATCGGTTCATCCGTTCGGGAGCTACGATGCCACAGACACACACACACACACACACACAGACACGTCAAACTTATAACACCCCGTCGTTTTTGCGTAGGGGTTATGAAAATTATCACTTGAATAGTTGACGAAAGTTTTGCAATAAGCTATATGAGTTTATATAACTTGACAGCAGCGGTGCAGTGCCAATTAACAAATGTAACACATCATCTGTGGGAAACGCTATCATCTAAGTTACCTTCCAACTTAGTCGATTCAACATTTAACATGATATTGCAAACGGAATTACGTTTAAGGTAATCGTGTAGATTATAATCCTATCCAATCCAATGCTCTGTTGAGCGCAGATTCAAAACATAAGATGCTTCTTTGCTATTGCTTTTTACCCACGTTGGATTGGAGAAGGTATATGCGTTTATTGAAGACATCTGTAGCGCGTCGGGCCAGTAGCCGGCTGAGACGCGAATGGTTGTGGGTTCGATTCCCGACGCAGGTTTTTTTTTTTTTTGCAAATATTTGTTCCTGGTCTGGGTGTTATGGTACCATGCTACTTGTAGTGTCTGATAAAAACAGAGTGTGTCGTAACGACATTTAACGAAACGTAACGTAATATTGAGCGCATTTTCATTTGTAACCGGATGATATAAGAAAATATTTTGTACCTCACAATGATAATAAAAACAAACGGTGTTACTAACAATAGAGACTGATTCTTTCATTAAAAATACCTCACTTAAGGTGGGGTATAACGCAAAATTACCAATCTTAGATTTGATTTTAAACTGGCTAAATCAAGCACAATATTTAAGTATAATATTTAAGTAGGGATCACTGTACCAGAAACACGATAGGACAATAATTTCTAGATAAAAAAAAACCCAAAGTTACCTCTAGCTTTTAGCTAGATTCGATTGTTTATAAAAAAAGAGCATATTATTGGGTAAATAAAATCAATACAACACAACCGTGGGTTTACTGTAGGAGTTTTGTAAAATTATCTATATTTTACGAGATATTCAATAAAAACGTCTGTTTCGTGCGGCGCGAGACGTTTTTTTGTATGAAGATTTCTGCCTAGTGTTGCCGCAACCTTAATAAGTTTAATACAATTTCCATAATATGCCTTAGTGTTTTTTTATCGGAAGCTATGATGGGCCTTTAATAAAACGGTGGTGTCGGTGCTCACTATACCGCATATTAGCGTGACTTTTATGCTGACGTCAACGTGTCACGTGATCAATCACTTATTTATCTCGATCGTCACATTCAGAGGATATCATACGCAGTGATCGCTAAAAGATTTGCAAAGAACTTTGGAATTTAATAATATCGTGATTTTAACAAGATCTACAAAACAATTGAATATATTTTTAGGGGAGTTCTTTTTTCCTGATAAATATACAGATCCTACACACATCCTATTATATTGTTCAGCAAAACTACACAGAAAGAGAGACTTCACTTAAGTCTCTCTATCCTCTTTTCTTCTCTTTACCAATTCACATCACATTAAATTCGCATAAAATACCACAAAAATATTTTACGTGTATATTATTAAAACATTTTTCTCTTTAGTAGATATTAAAATACCTCTCTGAAAGAAAGCTTGTTATTTTAAATGTTGTAAGTTACGTTTTTAGGGTTCCGTAGTCAAAGACAAGGAACCCTTATGGATTCGTCATGTCTGTCTGTCTGTCTGTCTGTCCGTGTATGTCACAGCCTTTTTTTCCGAAACTATAAGAGCTATACTGTTGAAACTTGGTAGGTCGATGTATTCTGTGAACCGCATTAAGATTTTTACTTAATTTTTTTTAAAAAACAATTATTTTTGGGGATCCCCATACTTAGAACTGAAACACAAAAAAAAATTTTTCATCAAAACTATACGTGTGGGTTATTTATGGATAGGTCTTAAAAAATGATATTGAGGTTTCTAATATATTTTTTTTCTAAACTGAATAGTTTGCGCGAGAGACACTTCCAAAGTGGTAAAAAGTGTGTCCCCCATAACTTCTAAAATAAGAGAATGATAAAACTAAAAAAAAAAATGTACATTACCATTTAAACTTTCACTCAAAATTGGTTTGAACGAGATCTAGTAAGTAGTTTTTTTTAATACGTCATTAATCGTAATCCATCCAAGAACTTTTATATTATGTTACATGCTGCTACGGAACCCTTCATGGGCGAGTCTGACTCGCACTTGGCCGCTTTTTTGTTTAACTATTTAATTAAATTATTTTCTAACAACTACTACTTTTAAACAATGTAAGTTATTTTTATTTGAGGTGGTACATTTACATATATTTTAAATTTTGTAGTACCTACTTATTATTTCTGTAAAAACATTTGTCCTTTTACCTCAATTTAAACTAAATAGAAAAAATCGTCTGACCTTTGATCAATGTCGTAAAAACATATACGCTAAATATGTCTACAAGGGCAAGCTTTATGTACTCGTAGATGGATAAATCTATTTGCGATATTCTCTCAAATCTTTCAAAACATTCACAGCAAGGATTACATTTTAGGGTCAATCATAGCGGCAGAGCCTAAAATAGACTGCAAGTTCAATGACTTGACCAATACGCGCGTAGTTTTCCAAACAGTAGAGTTTAGTAGTAGTAGAGCTTTTTTACGAAAGAGTTCGTCCGGGGAAGTACTACCACCATGCCTATTTCTGCCGCAAAGCAGTGCATTGCTGTGTTCCGGTTTGAATGGTATGGGTGCCGGTGAAATTACAGGCACATGAGACTTTTCATCTTTATGTCTCAGGGTGGCGGGCGCAGTACAATCGCGCGTCCTAGGCGCCCTAGGCGCGTCCTAGGTAGACGTGACCTTTTTGAGAATGCACTGTTCATAGGCAGAGGTGACCGCTTAACATCAAGTGGGCCTTCTGCTTGTTCCGTGATTCAAGTAGTATAAAAAAACACCTATTTTACCATCATACTTACCTACTAGTATTCTGAACACAGACAATAATTACACTATGCATTTATTTAAAGAACAAACAGGTGCATATAGGAAAATTCGTAAGTCAATTTCAAAATAGACGACCTCTGTGGCGCGGCGGGCGAATCTTGGCCTGCGACGCAGGAGGTTGCGGGTTCGATTCCCGCCTCGGAACAAATAATTGTGCGATCGCAGATATTTATTCAGGGTGTTCTGGGTTTTTTCTATGTATAATAAAAAATATCTATATATATATATATATATATTATATTGTATTAAGTATATCAGTTATCTAGTATCCATAATACAAGCTCTGCTTAGCTTGGGGCTAGATAATGTTGTGTGAACTGTCCAGCATTATTTATTTATTTTATTTATTTATTTTAATCATAAGTTAATTTCCAAAGGGTCATCACTGCCACTCATCTGAAATCGAAGGACAAGAACACGATAGCACCTTCGAAGGGTTCAATATTTCACACACAACACGTGGCATTTACAATGGCGACGCGTTTGTCGCTAATACGTATATCATGCTTGTGTATGGGGCCCGACTTTGATCCGTCAAGCGGCAAATTGGAAAACGACGCGCCACAACAGGTGTTAACTATGCCTAACACTACGTCTACTTTAATTTCACTCTATGCTTCACGCTTATACCTACATTTTGTTGTTTTTGGCTGATAATTGAGCTTTAAAACTGTTATTGATTGTTCATTAACCACGAGTTGATTTTCAGTCTTAGGCCGAGATAATGCTGGACAAATAATGCTGGACAAGTTCACACAACATTATCTAGCCCCAAGCTAAGCCAGATAAATAGATCTTACTAAGGCTATACATAACACGTTCTAAGGCTTAGCCTTATCCCTATCACTTTCACACACATGTCAAATAACGCGTGCTAGAGAGGGACAGAGACAATGCTAAGCATTAGTACGTGGTAAGTAACGTCTACTAATCTCAGCCTTAAAGAGTTTATAATTGGAAGTTTTCGCCCACTTAATTGTGAATGTTTCATTCAGTACGGAAGTTTTCCATACCATTACTATTTAAGCTAGCAGTACAAATTGGAATAAAAAAACATGACTTTTCCAAGAACTGGTTTAGTAGATAAACTGTCTACAATTATAAAACGATTTATAAGCAATTGATGACAGATGTATTTTCCTATTTTTCCTTACCTTTGGCTAGTGAGAAAATAATCACCCCATAAATAAATAAGAGGAACGTAGTTACAGAAGGCTGTCTGTAGATTGACTGACGACATTTTAAAGGTAGCAGGTAGTCGGTGGATGGAGGCGGCTCAAGACTGTTCGTCGTGGCATTCTATAGGTAAGGCCTATGTGCAGCAGTTTTTAACTATTTAACTTGTCTCGCGAGTTCAGTAAACTCTTATGAAGAGTGTCAAGAGTGATAATTCTAAAAATATTTTTTTTCATTTTACACAGTTTTTCTTTAATTATATTTTTTTGAGAAATCTTTCGAACAATCATTTTGTCGTTACGATTAAAATACTTGCAAACAGCTGCGTTTAATCGTTTATCACCGATGACACTTCTTCGATGTCGAACCAAAAACTTTGTTATTGGTTTAATCGATATTAAACTTTATTTATTATCAAGTTCTACCATTTCTTGAAATAATAATTAATGGATTACTGAATAGACCTTCAAAAGTTAATTGCTTTATCCATTATCCAAATGTATCGATATATTTTAATTTTCCGGAATTTAATGAAACTTGACATATACTTGAGACTCAAAATACCGAATGGGCGGTCTAGCAAGAAAACAATAGCTGTAAGACAGTGACAGCTCTATTGCTCACTTGAACCCGGGAAGAGGTGAGGTATAGATTTTTGCCGCTCGGAAGTAACTGACGTAAGCGACAAATGATAAAACTTCGTTTAGCTTCTAAAATAGCAAATATAAAAATAAATGATCTATAATTAATCTAAGTAATGTGATTACCTACTGAATAATATAAAAAATATATGCTTAATACCTTCTCTAGTCGAAGGAGGGACCTAAAAAGAGCTTTAGAAGAGCCAATCTCAAAAAATAAAGCTATCGAGAAATGTTTCGCGAATCGTGTTTCTAGTCTATAATTTATTTAGATTACATCCTCAAGTAATTACTATATTAACATTAAGTTTGTTACCTTTACTGATAGTGAGTGAGCATGTAACGAAACGACTCCAAAATTTTAACATAGCGTCTTAAAAGTCATTATAATAATGTGGGATGTACAGATAGACAGACAGAGTAACAATGGAGTTATTGTTCCCGGTGGAAGATGACTAAGCAAGGTAAGGCATTGTCGCCGGAATCCAAGGCATTGGTTAAGTTAAATTAGTTCCCAACAGATTCCGATTCACAAGACAATTCGAACAGTTTTGGTCAACATTTAATTCAAACGAAAACCCAGTTTGTGAAAACAGCGAGTTGTGAAAACATGCATGAGATACGTCCATGCCAATCTCATTTCCCGGAAAACGCGCCGTAATGAAGCTCTTTCATAGAGGAAGCTCTGAAAATATGAAAAAATTGCCTCAATGTTGCTTCGTGCCGATGTAACATGTCGACCAGTATCAGAGAGTACCAGTATCAGTATGCGAGTTATCATCATCATCATTTTCCTAATCAGGTTGTAGAAGTTCTCTGCTGGACGTAGGCATCCCCCGTAGAATGCCATGAATGCTCTTGAGCTGCATCGATCCACCGACTTTCTGCGTCCTTCAAGAGAATGGCATTCCTATCCTACACTGTGTCGTCCGATTTTGTGGTCGCGCCTCGAAAACATTTCCTCCCGAACGTTTATCAGTTCTGAGAGTCTTCATAACTCGCCCAATGCCACTTCAACTTGCTAATTCTGTATATCTCGGTGATAGGTTGATCTATCCGAGTCTATGCTGGGAATAAACATACCTGTAGCCTGCGCAATCACATAGCTGTAGCTTGCAGATACTAGTGAAACGTATGTATGTACATTAAAAGGCATATCTATAAATGGTATGCAAGTGAATTGCACAGGTTTTGATTTTTTGATATGCAATTCGAAAGGGGGTTGGCGCAGGAAGTACGCAGCATTCCAATTGCAATTGGTCTGATCGGCGGTTTTATTTTCTAACAGACTCAACAACACAAAACCTATATTTTAACTTTATTTTATACTAGCAGCGCCCCGCGATTTCGCTCGCGTAAATCTCGATCCCGTGGGAATATCGGGTTAAAAATGTGCCAGATACTTTGTCAATTGTTTAAAGATAGGTATTTCTAATACATAAGGTATTCTATTTTATCTAGATTAAGATAGTTTTAATCAACCTGAGGGGGTTTTTGGTTATCTTGATTTTACTTTAATCCTAAGTTATTCCGGGAGTCCAGTTATCTCCAGGAATTATCATTTAATTTCATTTTGTCCTTGGATCATGGATACTAAAGAACTCGATGTAGTCATAAACGTAATCAGGCTTGTAGTTTAACACAACAACTTGAACCATTCTTCGCTAGACTTAACCCATTTACGCCGTCAACACAATGACCGTGACATGCTTACCTAATTCAGGAAAAATCTACGTTGGAAAATATTGGTAAGCACAAACAATGTTAGGTAATTTGACAGCTTATCCAAGTATAAAGCTGTACATAATCTAAGTAAATAAGCTGGGAGTCATATACCTGTAATATGAGTAAGCAGCATGACTAAACACGAAGTTTAGGCAAGTTACGAAAAAAATTTAAGATGGTGGACCAAAGGGCCATTACCTAGATGGCACACATACATTACCTAGATGGCACACATACATTACCTAGATGGCACACATACATTTGCAAGTGATATGCCTTTCCATTGCATACTGTTACTGGATTATTGAAATGACACCAGCACTAATTGTCTAATGGATGTCTATTGTCTATCGACGAACTCTGTAGCGCGTCGGGCGAGTAGCCGGCTGAGATGCGAAAGGTTGAGAGTTCGATTCCCGCTGCGGGGCAAATGTTTGTATGATCTGCAAATATTTGGGTGATATGGTACCATGGTACTCGTAGTTTCTGATAGCCACTACAGAGGGAATCCTAGTATGGGGTCAGGACTATGTATGTGACTGTTGGGTGTTATGTTATGTTATGTTATGTTATAAACATTTTGCTGTTCATTGCGCTGCGTGTTTTAGCTTTAGTACAAGAGCGAAAAAAAAATAAACACGCAGCGCAATGGACAGAAAAATGGTAGTCGAAATAGAACGAATCTTACAAAATATTTTTCTAAAATCTACCATTTCGTTTGATAGTAATTTTAGCTGATGTATGTTCTACAGTCGACACCATACATTATCCTAGTATTTAGTGCAATGTTACAGATTCGTGAGTATTCAAGCATTGTCGCCATGTGCCTAATGGGATGATGTGTTGTGACGGCTACTTGCCATAAACGTGAGACCAATTTTAAAATGTCTCCCGTCAGGCGGCAGGCACTTATAATAATGTATTTTGAATTTAGATGAGTCCTAATAATAATTTGGGACTTGTTATTTCATAACATGTCATGGTATTAACTCCTAAAACTTTTGTATTTTTATTGCTAATTTCAACGTGATTTGAAACATATATTGATATTTAAATGATTGCTGTCTATTTGAATTCCATCGTCAAACTAATAAATACAAGTAGGCTTTTGGTGTGGGACGCTACATGCGTTGATACCTTTGGTGTGAGATGCTACATGCGTTGATACCTTTGGTGTGAGATGCTACATGCGTTGATACCTTTGGTGTGAGATGCTACATGCGTTGATACCTTTGGTGTGGGATGCTACATGCGTTGATACCTTTGGTGTGGGACGCTGCATGCGTTGACACCTTTGGTGTGGGACGCTACATGCGTTGATACCTTTGGTGTGGGACGCTACATGCGTTGATACCTTTGGTGTGGGACGCTACATGCGTTGATACCTTTGGTGTGGGACGCTACTTGCGTTGATACCTTTGGTGTGGGATTCTACATGCGTTGATACCCTTGCGCTATCTCACCTACCCGGGACATCAGTCAACGGTCAATTTGGCTGAGGATATCAAGGGCAAGTCTCGACAGAACTTAAATTATGTTACGCCTTTTGGGCTTCTTCTCTGGGTCTGAGGAGACACGGGGACCTTCATGATTTTTTTTTTCCTTGACGACCTCTGTGGCGCGGCGGGCGAAGGTTGGCCTGTGACGCAGGAGGTTGCGGGTTCGATTCCCGCCTCGGAACAAATATTTGTGCGATCGCAGATATTTGTTCAGGGTGTTCTGGGTATTTTCTATGTATAATAAAAAATATCTATCTATGTAATATATATTACATATTGTATATTGTATATTATATATTATTATTAGGAATGAACTGACTCCTGACACACAGCTAACGCTAGTTCAGGAGCCAGGGCTTCAACCTGCACTGTATTATGTGAATAATTCCAATAAAACATTATGATTATGATTAATTATGATTATATTATATTTATTATATATTGTATTATGTATATCAGTTATCTAGTGCCCGTAACACAAGCTCTGCTTAGCTTGGGGCTAGATAATGTTGTGTGAACTGTCCAGCATTATTTATTTATTTTATTTATCATTTCAAAATTATTTTAGGGCGTCGCCGGAGCTCAACGCATTATTATTGCCACTCAGCGTGACAATGCTGCCAGCATCTTAGAGTCGCCTTCATCTGATAGTAATTTGGATCAGTTGAGCTATCTTTAGTTGAATTTATATTAAGTTATCTATATTAAATCGTATTTTTGAAATTTTGTATATCCAAACTTTTTTTAGAACCTTTATTTGCAGAAACAATAATACAAGTAGGTATGTACAAATTTCAAAATACAAAAGATCTATCTAATGACCGTTGCAAACGATCTAAAGGTAGCTCAACTGATCTAAATCACTACCAGAAGCGTCCCTAAGATGCTGGCTGCATTGCTACACTGAATGACTGGATGAATTCGTAGTAATTTATTCCCTACCATCAGAGAAAGAAAGCTGGGAAAAATAGTTGGTGGTATTCACTGACTAACGAACTCTTTGGCGCTTAACGAAAACTGCATGGCGATGTGAAAATTCTCGTCTCAACCGGATGACGGCTGGAGGCAGAAAACCGTTATATTTCTACCCTTTGAAGTTAGTTGTTTCAAAATAAATTTGATTTTAAATATAGTTATCTCCAAAGTATGAATTCATCTTTAAAGCAATTGATTCCGTTGCAACATACGTGTACAATAAATACCTACATACATACATACATACACACACACGCCTTTTTCCTTGAGTGAGTTGCATATAAATATTTTTATCAATACAAGCTTTTATAAAATTAGTAATCGTAACCGTATGCTGATCAAAATGAGCCTAAACACGGTCAGTCTACTATTATCCATCGAGGAGTTCTGTTGTACACCTTCCGTCTCCATCATCAGATCAGCTCGCTATCACCATCATATTGTATTGTTATCAGAACTTGACAGGTATGCCAAATTTCAGCTCAATTGGTTGAGGATAACTGGTCCGTTGCAAGATTCCACCAGGACATACATTGCAAGTTAAATAATAGTAGATTAGTAGCCAAGGGCTGTAGGGCATCAATTACAGCCCCGAGCGAGGGCGCCTATAGTTCGAGGGTGCCATTGATGCTTACACCCGAGCTAACTACTCTGCTTTACATCTCGATTGTGAGGTAAGTAGAAAAAAACCGGCATTACAAGAATAAAACATTTTACTAGTTAAAATTTATAGTGAAATGAGAACAATTTTCAAATTTTAGGGACAGGTGTTTTTTGGGTATGTTAATAGTTTGAGATTGTAATATTTGTTGCTCATGGACAAAATCTGACGGGATGAAGCTTTCTTCAGCAGAAGGTGATGGTTGCGGATCATCTCTTGAGAAAGATGTTTCATTATTTTTTTCAAAAACGAAATTGAGCTTCGCCGTTCGATATTTAAAATTGATGACTATTATACCCATACGAAGACAAGGCTGAATAGCGAAGCGACCTCTTTTGTCATTGGGCTGAATGCATGATGTCTATTGCCAGTATGATGGTTAGATGTACGCGAACTTTTTTAAAGAGTGAAGTTTTTTTTTTTAATTACTTACCGCCCTAGGGCTTTTCTAGCTACATTATTACCCTCGAGCGCTAATTGGTCACCTACAAGCCCCATTTGGGGGTAATAAGGACCTACTTACCGAATATGAGAGATGTAAAAGCTTGTTAAAAACCAAACAAAGTAATAACACACTGATCTGTTATCCGTGGATGACACACTATTCGTAGAATCACATCACACTGTCCAGTTGGCAAGTGTTACAACAGCCTCCCGCGTGTTTTGAGAAACCACAAAACGGGTCCCGGCGCCTCTTGGATTTAATTTTCGTAACTGAATTACTGCTTCGCCTAGTTGATGGCTCGCCCCCGAGAATTATGAGGATATGCCCTGTAGGATTTATAGCCTAAAATTGATGATATATTGTTGTCTACAGACAATGCAAATTACAACGTAATATTAATTGAAATGAATGAAAGAGCTTGCTTGAGTAAATTATATCGTTAATAGCGTTTGCTCAAAATTATACTTTACCTAAATGTAATTTAAGTAGTTAGTTGTTGTTATTTTTTTAGGGTTCCGTAACAAAATTACGGAACCCTTATGGATTCGTCATGTCTGTCTGTCTGTCTGTCTATCTGTCTGTCTGTCTGTCTGTCTGTGTATGTCACAGCCACTTTTTTCCGAAACTATGCTGTTGAAACTTGTTAAGTAGATTTATTCTGTAAACCGCATTAAGATTTTCACACAAAAATAGAAAAAAAAGAATAATTTTTTTGGGGTTCTCCGTACTTAGAATTGAACCTCAATTTATTTTTTCATCAAACCCATACGTGTTTTAAGTCGGTGGATCGAGGCGGCTCAAGACCATTCCATGGGGAGGCCTATGTCCAGCAGCGGAATTTTAAAGGCTGATGATGATGAAATGTAATTTATTTTTAGATAATCCACGATTTGTCACGACCACTCTCCTACGATCTTGGCCATACAGCGAGCCGCATTAACGATAACCTCAAAAAGCTGGAGCTGGAAACGTGGAGGAAAATACATCACGCAATAGATCCCCAACTAGATGAACGAACCAGCGAAAAGTGAAGCTATACCTATACAGGACTACCTCTGCGGCACGGCGGGTGAAGGTTGGCCTGCGACGGAGGTGGTTGCGGGTTCGATTCCCGCCTCGGAACAAATATTTGTGCGATCGTAGATATTTGTTCAGGGTGTTCTGGGTATTTTCTATGTATAATAGAAAATATCTATCAATTGTAATATATTGTATTAAGTATATCAGTTATCTAGTACCCATAACAAAAGCTCTGCTTAGCTTGGGGCTATTGTGTGAACTGTCCAGCATTATTGATTTATTTATTTAATTTAAACGAAGTGGCGCAGAAGGCCGCTAATATGAATCGCTGGAGACGAGCTTACTTAAGTAAGTAACCGAGTAACCGAAGACATCAATAACCATACTTTGATAAATGATGCCCTTCTAAATATAAATTCAACCTAATATTCTCATCAAATTCCAGTAATATAACCAAATTCGTTGCTTGAATTCAGAATGAAATAAAATGATTACTAAATAATAATTTAAACTAGAACTTAGACGGTACTTCATGAATCATGACTGAAAATTGTGTTCAAAGTAGTACTTTGAACACAATTTTTTCCTTCCTGTTGCCATTATAAATTTTGATCAAAAACGAGCATAAAAATCACGTTAGTTGTATGGGAGCCCCCTTAAGTATTTATTTTATTCTATTTTTTTGTATTTGTTGTTATAGCGGCAACAGACAATAGAAATACATCATCTGTGATTTTTTTTAACTGTCTAACTATCACGGTTCTTGAGATACAGCATGGTGACAGACGGACAGACAGCGGAGTCTTAGTAATAGGGTCCCATTTTACCCATTGGGTACCGAACCCTAAAAAGTGACAGACACGGACGACGACTGCCGCGGCACATTATTTTCTTAGTAGTATTTTAAAGAGTTAATGTCTTATCCACAT
The DNA here is from genome assembly GCA_932527175.1 of Operophtera brumata. Taxonomy (NCBI): domain Eukaryota; kingdom Metazoa; phylum Arthropoda; class Insecta; order Lepidoptera; family Geometridae; genus Operophtera; species Operophtera brumata. Next base: position 33,958,207 of record OW052230.1, on the reverse strand, counting down.
AATTCTTGTGTGTGTTGCACTTTATAAGCAACTGTTTCTAGCGATATTTGGAGCACTGATTCGAATGGAATGAGGGTCCGGTTAATGTAATCTCAGACACAGATTGTGAAGCAGTTTCTGTACTTCTCTGCTTCAGTACTTTAATGGAAATGATGTAGGAGCCCGTAAACTTTGACACTAGTGAACACCGGAAGTTGCCTTTCACTGAAACTTTGTAATAGATTTCATCCCCATTGAGAATTAAGGAAAAGTTCTTAAGGAAACTATTGTTGTTTTATTAAGAGATTCTACGAAAATAAAGTTCGTCCACAGTTAACATTTTTTGCGTTGGTTAGATAGCCATTAAAGATGGAAATTGTATCTTTTATATATTAATTTATTCTTCTAATCAATTTCAATAAATTGGGTATAATTTAGTTACGAAATATCAAAGGGTTTTTAAAGAAATTAGGGGTTCTTTTAAATAAACGATAAGATACTAAATATCAAAGAAGATAGAGCTCGTTCCAATTATTAGAAGCAGCTGTTCAGCAATTATAAAGGGACTTTTTTAAGAACCAATAGTTTATTGAAAAAGCAAGTTAGTGTAAATACAGGAAAGAGCGAATTTAATTTTTTTAGGTACGTTAATTAATTTTTTGAAATGGTGTCTCTTTCACGTTAAGGTTTTAGGGTTCAGTACCCAAAGGGTAAAACGGGACCGCCTGTGACCAGGCTGTACCTCATGAACCGTGATAGTTAGGCAGTTGAAATTTTCACAGAAGATGTATTTATGTTGCCGCTATAACAGCAAATACTAAAAAATAAAATAAAATAAAAATTTAACGGGGCTCCCATACAACAGACATGTTTTTTTTGCCGTTTTTATAGATAATGGTACGGAACCGTTCGTGCGCGAGTCCGTGTCGCAATTGACAGGTTTTTATCGTATCTTGTTTCGACTTATGATATTAGTGGGATATTCTTACTTAAATATATTATCTTTTCACCAATACAACTGTTCGCCAATCTTGTTGAAAGTACAGTTAATTTAAGTACTAAAGTCGTTTTTATTATTGAACGTAACGTACTCAACGTTAGAACCAGTTTGACCTTCTATCACATAGCATTAAAACATACTTAGTACCTCAGATAGGTAAAATCACGGAGAATACAAACGTAGCAATTTGGAGGGCTGAATCAATGATAAGCCAAGTACGTTTTTATACAACCGAGTTCCCACTTGGAGATACACCACAGTACTTAAAATACAGTAAAGCAACTTAAGAAGTAGGCATCTTGAGTCGATTCGACTTATGGCGAATCATTCATTTTCGCTCATATTGGCTCATTTTCGCGAGTCATGGCAGTTCCAAATAAATATTATTCTCAATAATAATAATCATATCATAAAAATTATTCTTGAAATAAATGAACACATGTACAGAATATAAGCATAGCATAAGTAGATAATATAAAAAAATCGTTTGCAGATCAGTTACCTACTTTAGTTAAACCGGAGTACATACATTAAATTTAAGATCAGAAGTTGGATCTAGTTGGAGTAGTGACACTAAAGTGTTGAGTGAGAACACCGTTGGTTTTAGTCGGTGAGGGCCCGACATAACCCGCCCTGCGCTCCCCTTAACGCGCAGGGGGGTATGCGGTTAGGCATTTCCAACGTTAAAAAAAAAAAAAAAAAAGCTAGCTGGAGCAACCTACTTATGGTAATTGACAAAAAAAACGTTTACATTTACGTTTACGTTTAAATAAGGCTCTCTAAACTCCACACTAGGATTCCCTGTATCGTGTCCTGGATCATTAGCTCGTCCCAGTTACTTGTATCTATACTATACTTACCCCACCTACTCAGTGGCATACATCCAAACACGCTTGTTCATAATTAAACAAGTAATTATTTTTGTAAAAATTAAAAAAACCCTCAACGCAATGAAATGACTGAACCGATTTTGATCAAACATAGCTAAGAACACTCCCGACAAATTCAACTTTCAAACAAATAAAAAAACTAAATCTGTTCATCCGTTCGGGAGCTACGATGCCACAGACAGGCACACACACAGACACACACAAACACACACACAGACACGTCAAACTTATAACACCCCGTCGTTTTTGCGTCGGGGGTTAAAAAGCAGGAAATGTTGTTTTTAGTAGTAGTAGAGCTTTTTTGTGAAGGAGTTCGTCCGGGGAAGTACTACCACCATACCTATTTCTGCCGCAAAGCAGTAGTGCTCGCATTGCTGTGTTCCGGTTTGAAGGGTAAGGGTGCCGGTGAAATTACAGGCACATGAGACTTTTCATCTTTATGTCTCAGGGTGGCGGGCGCAGTGCAATGCCACATAGGGTGCGTCCTAGGTGGACGTGACCTATGAGGTAATGCACTGTTCATAGGCAGAGGTTACCGCTTAACATCAGGTGGGCCTCTTGCTTGTTCCGTCAACCAAGTAGTATAAAAAAAAAAAAAATAAACTGTGGATTCACTGAGATCAATATGCACTGTGGTAAAGGTGTAAAAGCGGGAATAAGCATAATGGCGCGATAAAACGCACGTGGCAGTAAAATCGGCGTTTGCGACAAATTGGCGGGAATGCGGCCAATAAGAATCACTCAAGACTCACGACTCACGCCTAACACGGCTAATTGAATATTTTAGGCTGTATTATTTATTTTCTGTGCCCTGGAGGTGTATTATGGTATAGCGAGATAAATAACTGGACCATTCGAAGAAACTCTGTATAAAAAGAGATATTTTAGAAGTGGTACCTGCGTACTATTTATTTTCTGTGTCTTGGCGGTGAATAATGTAGTGGTATTAATGTTTTGGTAAAGTGAGAAAAGATCTTAGACCTGCTTTGAAGACAAGTAATTAATTTTGTAAAAATTAAAAAAACCCTCAACGCAATGAAACGGCTGAACCGATTTTCATCAAACATAGCTAAGAACACACCCGAAAAATAAAACTTAAAAAAAAAACGGTATCGGTTCATCCGTTCGGGAACTACGATGCCACATACAGACACAAACACACACACACACACACACACACACACCCAGACACGTCAAACTTATAACACCCCGTTGTTTTTGCGTCGGGGGTTAAAAACTGACTAACAAAACAATATTTAAGATCTACCTTTTACTATCTAGTTTGTATGTATGTATGTATGTTTGTCCGAGCATAACTTCCGAACCGTTAATCCGATCTTCATGAAATTTGATTGGGGGGGGGTAGATAGTTTTGGTACAATATGTTGGTAAGGTTATGAGCTATATCGGTCGGGGGGTTGTTGAGATATTGGGGTCAAAGATGGGGGAAAAAAGTGAGTGAATCAGATAAAATGGGGTGTCATATGAAAGCCCCTTGCTTCGAAATTTCAAAACAATTTTTTATTATTTTTTGAACTTATGTAGTTTTTAAGATAAATCGAATATGTTCGTAACGCAAGTGGTAACTGTTAATGAGTTGTCAGTGCTTTAGACAATTTAGATGTAGTTAAACTATATTATAAGATTCTGTTACTTGAGAAGGGTTAAATTCCTTATTCTAAAGTGTAAGCTGAAGAAAGACAGATGCCTGTCACCGTATGAAGTCTTGACTCCTCTTAAAAGTACTTGAAATCTCTAACAAACCACTTGTTACTGCTAAGTTATGTTACTGAGTTTAAACAAATTCTTTCTAAAGTGGCTTTTGACACCATGTATAGCAAAATAAATTAAAAAATGATATAAATTATGAATAAAATAAAATTAACAAAATATAATAAAATTAATAGAAGATTTTTTACTTTATATATATAATATGTCATACACAAGTATGATAAAAATAAGATAATGGGTTGAGGAGGCCTAATGTCCTGTTATACCCCCCCATAACTAACTCTAAAAGAGATGATTTGTTTTTTTTGTTTAAATTATGAATTCTTATTAAAAAGGATGTGTTTTTTTATTATCGGAGTACTTATGTGTATTTAATTGCACTTATTATAAAACAATTTTCTAAATATAAATATTATTATGGTCTTTGGTAATTAACATCTTTTTAATGAATTAAATAAAAAAAAAAAACAAAGATTGTAAGTAACTGTCTTATTACACAAAATAAATACATACTTTTTACTTATTTTATGTTTATATGTAATTAATAAATAAAATGTAAGTTTTTGTTATAATTTTCTTAAATTGTTTTACATAGCTAAAGAACTAAGATTTGAATATTTAAATTAGGCAGGTACTTTTAATATAAAAAATATGGCGTAATTGGAACACATTCAGAATAATGAACTAGCATACATGTACGTACTTACTAAGCGTGATTGATAATGTTTTAATTTAAGTGTATCTCACTACTACTAACAAAAAAAATTGTTTATTGTAAGTGAATCAACTTATGTACAACTTAGTAATGTTAACTATTGTATTTTGGAATTAGGGAATATAATTTTATTCAAGTACATAAATAATAAAATAAATGAAATTCAACATTAAAAACATAGTTATTTATCAATGCACCCGCTAATATTCTTAAGGTGATTAGTTTTGGCGAAACTCAAAATAGACCTTTTTAGAAAGCCTACTCCTCCTACAAAAATGGCCCAAATAATAAAAAAAAAATCATCTAATAGGTATAATATAGTCAAAAATAGAACTATATGTTTACATTTTTTAAATTGCTGTTGCTTTTGACAGGAAAAAATAAAACATTGTTCCCTATAATTTACGCAAGAATTCCTACTCCTTCCAAACGCCTCCAGCTATTTTAATGATTCTTTCTTAATATTATCGACAATTTACAGACTTTACACTTAATATGTTTACATTTTCAAAAATAATTATAATTTTTAAACAATAAAACAAAAACTGTAAAACGAGCTGCTACGGGCGGTTCGGCCGCGGAAGTCAGTCCGGCCCAAGCGTTCGCACGGGGTACCCGCGTCACTTTTTTGCTCCGCTCCTATGAGTGCCACCGACCGGTTCGGGCACAATAAGACACGATAGCAGTTAGTGTACTCATCGTAGTTTTTTAGTTGTGCTTTGTGTTCCTCAAGGAACACAAAGCGATCAATATTTACAATGTTTTGTTCAAACAAAACATTGTAAATATTGATCGTTTTCGTTTAGATATCTTGTTTGCGCGAGGACGCTTTTTGGTTTCTTATCTTTGACGACCTCTGTAGCGTGTCGGGCGAATAGCCAGCTGAGATGCGAATGGTTGCGGGTTCGATTCCCGCTGCGGGACAAATGTTTGTATGATCTGCAAATATTTGTTCCGGGTCTGGGTGTTATGGTACCATGGTACTCGTAGTTTCTGATACCCACAACACAGGGATGCCTTGTGTGGGATCAGGACTATGTACGTGACTGTTGGGTGTTATGTTATGTTATGTTATCTACTATAAGAATAAGAACGTATATGAAAAATCACGAATGAAAAATCTCGAATGAAAAATCTTGGAAAAAATCTCGAATGAAATCTCGAATGATAAATCCCGGATGCAAAATCTCGAATGTAAAATCTTGAATGCAAAAACTCAAATGAAAAATCTTGAATGAAAAATCTCGATCTAAACATCTCTAAACAAGAAAAGTAAACAAGAAATTAATGTTGTAAATTTAAAAAAATACCCCCAATGCTGAACGGCTGAACCGATTTGGATCAAACAACGCTTAGAACACTCCCGACAAATACACATTACAAACAAAAAAAAAAAAAAAAATCGGTTCATCCGTTCCGGAGCTAAGATGGGACAGACAGACACACACACACACACACACAGACACGTCAAACTTATAACACCCATTCGTTTTTCGTCGATGGTTAAAAAAAGAAAAGAAGTAAAAAAAACAGTATAAGAAAATAAAAATAAAAAAGTAATTATAAGAAAAGTCCAGTGTACATTTTGCTACTAAATTTAGTGTACATTTTGAGTGAAAAAAACCAGTGTACATTTTGCAATGTGGTCATTTTGAGAAAACGCACGGATTACGTTATGAGAAAAAATCGAGTGTACATTTTGCGAAGTGGGCTTTTTGTGAAGTGGTCATATTGAGAAAAAGTGCGGTATACATTATGAGAAGTGGACGTTTTGCGAGCCGCTTTTGGCTTCATTCGGTATTTTTTTTTCAAGATTTTCCATTCGAGATTTATCATGCGAGATTTTTTATTCGAGACTTTTCATTCGAGATTTAACATTCGAGATATTTTGTTCAAGATGTTTCATGCGAGATTTTTCATTCGAAGTTTTTCATTGGTCTACCCATTGCTGTTTGGATTTTTAAGAATAAACCTTTATGAAACAATAAAACTACTAAGTAAAAAATAGGTACTATATTATTTATATTCGGGCGTGTGTCGTCTATGTATGTATGTATCTTGTATATATTATATTAGTTCATTAGTCCATAATGGTTTTGCCTGACCTTTTTTTTATACTAATTAGTATTATAATAAGTAACAAGCAGATGGCCCACCTGATGTTAAGCGCTAACCTCTGCCTATGAACAGTGCATTACCTCATAGGTCACGTCCACCTAGGACGCAGCCTATGTGGCATTGCACTGTGCCCGCCATCCAGTACTGTGACCGTGTGTACTGTGTGTTGTACTGTGACCTAAAGTAAACATGTTTTATTGTTATTGTATTTTGATTTGTCTCCGTGTCCTGTTTTTTTGACCTGTTGTCTGTATTTCGTAATTCAAGGGACAGTGTACCTATTTCATTATCTACCATACTAGGTCTAGACAGGTCAAACAAACAAAGAAACAGCTAAGAAAAATTGACAATGCCGCCAGGCATATACTATAGCAATAGCGCATAATTACCGATGGTCAAAATCAAAAGTGCGCGAGTTCTCAAACACAAACAAGACAACAGATATGACTGCATGACTAGTACACGGCGTGCCAAACCGCGGCCGCTGCCCGCCGCGCGCCGCGGTCTGCATGACTAGCGCGACGCGCTCCACGCCGCGGCCGGCGCCCGCTGCCGCGCTCACCGCTCGCCGCGATTATTCATTGTTTCTGAATATTGTGCCAATGTTTATCCATAGCGTGTGGTGCGGGCTCGGGATGCAACATTTCCTAGGCTCCGCCCAGATGACCAAGGTCGTTCGAGGCTATAATCACCTTAAAGGAATCTGTTTGGCACAAACCCAGTGAGTATGAGCGGCGTCGGGAGCGCTCGGCTATTTGCTGGACAAATTCCATCCGCGAATGTTGCCAGCGCTGTTTGGAGCAATCTTCTTGTTCAAATAAAATGATATGGTGGTTATAGAAACGTTTGCTAACTTCAGTTTATTACTTTTCTGGGCTGTTCTGAATTAAATTTAGTTTAAGACTATTTATTTTGTTTATCTACACCCATATCGCAAAATCCTGATAAGGAACTCAAAAATAATGTTTTTATGACATATTTTGCCTGAGAAAAAAATTGCCAAAATTGTCTAAAGCATTGTTTCCCTAACAAAATGATGTAAAATATTTTATTTAGGTACACTATAATACCTACACTACGGCCAGACCAATGAGGTTTTATTCAAGTTTTACTAATTTTCGTGACATAGTCTATGGTCTATACGCGTATGGCATGCGCGCTAGCATGCGCGGTAGAATAGTGTTTGTTTTTTACGTTATTATTTTGCATGTGCTTTGTTGGTCAAACAAAAGTTTTATTGCACGAGTTTGGATAAAGAACCTAGTTAGTATTCCATTTAGGCATTGCCACAAAACATATACAATATGACATTGCGTCTGTTAATTTTTCGGAATAAACATGGTGGCGGCTCTTCCCGCCATTTTCGAAAAGAGACGTTGTCTACTTTTATTTTATTTCTTTTCCTAGTGTTTTCTTGGGATATTTTGTGTTATTTTGGTGGCATTTTAACTAATGTAGCTCGTTTAAAATGCACAAGTGTAGTGAAATGAAATGGAAGTGAATTGCGTGACTTTTGAAATTGGTGGAAATTGTCTACCAAAGTTTTAGTAAAATTGGCCACCGTTTTACTAAAACATGACTCGACTGTGACTTTGACGACTTGGAAGGAGTGTAACGTTGCAAAATATATTGAAAATACAATATAGTGAAAATACAGATACCTGAAAATGACAAATGCACAAGCTGTGCGGTGCCAATCATAAAGAAAAAAAAAACATGGTGGCCGTGGTCTTTATGTAAGTAGTAGTTTAATAACCTCAGTCTCATAATTCTACTATTAGAGAATTAGGCCTGCCACAAGATGAGACGCATGAATCTGTAGATTAAAGGGATAATGTTAGACATCCCTCGTCTAAACGGGAATACTTAGAAATACGACATTAAAACATGAATGTCACAATAACTAAAAAACTAAGAGCGATTGTTTATCGAGTTGGTAGCATCGAGCAACACGGAATACGGAGGCCTGCGTTGCTCGATGGTTGGTAGGTCCCAGGTGAATTTTTAGGTAATTACGAAATTTCTAATTTAATCTCGTATTTCTCAATATTCCTTTAAGACGAGGTCATTATAACAAATATTACCATTGTTATAAGGAACCAATCAACATGCGTTAAATTACCATTCCCGTATAAAAGTAGTGGAGCCAAAATACTCCTCTGGATTCTTGCAATTTTACACGTTTTTATATAGATCAAGGAATATAAAAATAATCAGTTGTTACAAAAGGTAGAGTTTAATACCAGTCTAGCTCCGAGATATAATGATAACAAGAGCCTCTCTTCTTGAAGCTAGGATCTAGGGTCAACAGAGGAGAATAATGGGCGTATGAGCGCAATGATGTAGAAAAGAGAAAGCTGAAACGCACTATTAGGGCTGTTTGCACGGGCCCGGATCGGTAAACACGCTCGAGACTCTGCTCTACTCTACAAAAGGGTACACATATTATTAAACAAGGTCGATACTTTCCGTTTACACTCGACGATACCGAGTAATACGGTAAGAAAAAGGTAATCATGATACAACTACCGACTTATACTACTGTTTTTTTTTTTAAATTACTTATCTATTAGTAATTACAAGATTTTAATTATTTTTGTTTATTTCATACTGGAACGTTATAATCGGTCCTTTCTACTGATTACTTTTTTTTTTTTTTTTTATGAAACTAATAGGCAAACTAGCTTACGTAACTAGTAAACTATGATCATCATCATAAGTTTACAGAAGTCCACTGCTGGACATAGGCCTCCCACATAGAATGCCACGACGAACAGTCTCGAGCCGCCTCCATTCAACGTTTTCCTGCGACCTTTATAATATCTTTTTCACACCACCTGCTTGACAATGTCCAATTACATATCACGCAACCGCAACGTAAAGTAAAGCATTATTTCTTAAGGGATATAAAGTTGTATGAAACTCCCTAGGGAATAAAGTGATTTGAATTTGGAACGTCAAATTCGTGTGGAAACTCGTGGAAAACTCTAAGTAAAAAAATGCCCATAGAGGTTTGGTCGAAAATTGAACTGGCAACTATAAACAGAACTAAAAAAAGGTGCTTTTACAAAGAATGTGAAACAAAAGATGGTGTGTGGTGCTGTGATTTTCAGTGATTTTTTTATTGTCTCGCAGAAGGTTTGAAAAGTAGAGTATGCTCCTCTAGAATAAAGGCTGTCTTCGTCTTGGGCAGCTTGAACCGCTCGCTTCACTCAGGACTCTATTAACTCCCAAGCGAGTCCCTTGTTACACTCAGGGTTTAATATGCAGCCCGCGACGTAAGACACTGCTTTATTCCCATAGTGCATAATCTACTATGGTCCGAGCCTTACTCAACTTCCTTTTTCTGTTCTTAACTGAAAAATATACTTATTTATACATTACTAGCGACTAGCCCCGGCTTCGCACGTGTAGCCCCTGGTGACCCCCCCCCCCTCTCCTACCCCTCCCTCTATGTCAATCTCCTGGTTCTAAGCTACCTTCCCACCAATTTTCAGCCAAATCGGTTCAGCCGTTCTTGAGTTATAAGTGGTGTAACTAACACTACTTTCTTTTATATATATAGTTTTTTTTTCTATTTTTAGGTATGTGCCGTTTTTATTGGTACTTGACGTGAAGACAGGTACTGCACAGTATGCCACTCCTTAGTTACTGACCTTTACGTGGACTCTAATGGGCTCGAACCACGCGGCTTTGATTCCATTTAGACATTGCGTTGTCTGTTATTTTTTTTTCGGTATAAATATGAAGACTGTGTTCTTTATGTTAACTACTTACTGAATTGGTTGTTGTGCTTGGAGATTGTTGAATAACCTGAAACAATAAAAACCACACATTTAGAACTGGATCTAATAAAAACGGACAAGTGCGAGTGAGACTCACGCCTGGTTTCGATTTGTAAATTATTTCAAAATCATCAGAGCTCTTTTCGAGTTTCTGCAATTCTTTCCTACAATTACTTCCTACCAAGTTATTATGGTAACAAAAGTCAAAATTCCTGAATTTTAGGCTTGTTACTCTATTTCTTTCACGAAACCTCCTACTATTACATGTTTCAGGATTGTGAGGTTACTGGAATTACCCAAGAGGAAATCAATCACAAAGTTACCCAACTTAAGTTAACTTTTAGCTAGATTCGTTTGTTTCTCAATATGGTGAAGATTTTTGTGACATAAATAAAATAAAACTAAAGACTTACAGTGCGGGTTCTGTAAAATTATGTATATTTTATGAGATGTTAGGTACATTAAGGGGAGTGCACCGTTCGGGCGCTTGATCCCTGGGCTCTGCACACAAACGAAGTTTGCTCCTATTACCCAACTGCGGCGAAGCCATAAAAGGAGAGTTATGTGTTTGACCCGTATGTATGTATATATGTATGTCCGTCCCTATGTTCCCTCGTAACTACTAAACGGCTGAACCGATTTTGATGAATGATATGTCGTTAGATTCGTCTTTACTTTGAAAGTGTCACTGGGAACATTATTTTTTAAGAAATAGGCGCCAAAAAGAAAGCTTTAAAAAATTGTGGTAATCATATAATTTTTGCTATCTAAAGTAAGGTCTTGATGAGCATTGAGCACATTCCAAATGTATATATATATAATCATAATCATAATCATTTATTCACAAGAATATAGGTATAATAGATGTTAAAAATAGAAATGTTCCTTTACATTCTGCCTCATAAAGGCGTGCAACATTAAAAACTAATATATATATATATATATATATATTACATATACAAATGTTTTTAATTTCTTAACAAATGGTCTCACGTGTGATATTATGAGATGGTTCAATGTACGCGAACTACAATGAAGCGACACGACAAGCTAAATAGTCGGGTTTTATTTTTTTAACTTTTACTTTTTTTGGACATTATGTCATCAAATTCCATGAAATTTTGTATACATGATCGCACACTAATATCTATACAGACCCGTGGTTTGTCAGTTTCTTGTGTTTAGTCGTTATTTGGACACCTTATCTTGAATAGGGTTGTAACTATCGACATGATTTTAGCAGTTTACGATTTATTTAAACATACATAACCCAAAATTAATTCCATTTTCGGTTATCCTAGTCAGCAGACGGCACGGTATAAATATGGTTAGGTACATATGCTTACTTAGGAACGATATTACCTACATGTTGATGCTGAATATAGAATCAACAGGTTATTGATTTTATGGTTACGATTTCGGTTTCTTTACGTATCTACCTACCTACTCTTATTGTATGCATCAGCTTGTTCTCGAGGCACCACACTAGAGCTTCAATATTTGATTATATATCCAAAAAAAAAAACTCTAAGGCTTCATACATAATAGTAAAAAAGAATTATAAAAAATACAAAGCGTGTATGTTGCCATGATTATTCTAGGTTTGTACGCGTTGGAACAGGAATAAATAAATTTAGTTTATAGGACGATACAAAATGATCCTTGTGGTTTCAATTAATATAATTTTTTTGAATTGAATTTTCTTTGCACTTGCTCTCTAGTCACAATTTATTTGAACTAGCATCAGCCCGCTTGCGTGACATAAGGATACAAATTTGCTTATTTGAAATGTGTGTTTAGAATCAATTAGAACAATTTTGAATCTATATCTGTAAGAGGCTTGATTTAGTAACAAAAAAATATCTAAACTTTTGCACTTATAAATATTAGTATAGGTTTGTCATTAAAATATTCAAGATAATTTAAAACGTGTGTTTTAAATTTACAGTAGAAATATATATAGAAATTCAAATATTGGAGAGAAGATGGCTAAATTTACGGCCTGTACTTGAAAATGTTCACGCAAATTTACAATATTTATGTAACCTTTTGTTGAAACAAGGAATAATGAAAAGACTAATCAATTTAAGGAAACCGAAGGTATTTACGCGTCGTGAATAAAATCCACGTCGTCTGCGCGTATTGCTCTGACAATGAAAATAATTTGATTTAACGTTACGATGTCGAGAAAATTTAAATGAAGTACTTACGATCAATTAAAGTTGGGCCAAGTGTAGGTATAAGTATTTAAATGTAGGTTAATTGAGTGTGCGAAGGGGACACACAATAATCCCTTCAATGGATGCTAAAGCCTGTCTTGTGTTGTGGTGCTACTTCGAATGGAATGAGTAGATATCGACTGATGTCAATTTTAATTATGGACTTTATTTACTTTGTATTCAGTACTATACTATACACTGTATAGTATACAGTATACCAACCTATATTCAAGATATAATCATTTAGAAGTTATGTTTAGTTAATAGATAACGTTCAATAAAAAACATCAATTCTAGATAAGTAATAAGTAGATGTGCAATTTTCTATTCAAGGATCGTTCGAGGCCTTCGTTATTTAGCTGTTACCTGTGTATCTAACTAAAATTTCACAGTGATTTACTGCTCGTTCGAATCTGCTCTAACTAATATGGAAACGTTTGGAGAGGCCTCGATATTGCGTGGTGCAGCGATTTATGCTTGCCATCGCGCACATTAATCACATTTTGGTGGTTATTGGGAACTTGTATCCATACTATCGAAGATTCTTTGGATGATGTGAATTATCAAATAATGTTTTGACATGTTTTGAAAGAAGGCGTGATTTTTCCAAATATACAAATGCCATAGTTGAGCTATCCAAAGATCGTTGCAATCGATTTAAAAATTGCACCAAATAACAACCAGACAGAAGCGTCCCTAAGATACTGGCTGGATTGCCACGCTGAATGGCAACAATACGCTGAGCCAAATAAGAGCCAGCTCTCGGGTCTAAAGTTGATATTTGTGTAAATACAAATAATTAAAACTTTGATAAATAGGTACGTGCCTACGCCAGTGAAGTGCCAACTCAGAGTATCCATTTGTTATTGTCTATACATAGTACCACAAGCATTATTTTTTGAAAAACTTTTCGGGTATCGTATCGTATTGTATTTGAAGCATTTTTGACAACATTCCAATACCCAATGAACTGCTTAGATTATTTCATGCAAAGCCGAACCCTCGCGCCATATTTATCAATATAGGTACACGCATCCAACAATTTCACGAATTTCAACCCGTAAAATCAGACAAACAATCAACGGGTAAAACAATTTCGTGACACTAAGTTTGCGACCGACACAAAATTTTGCTGAAATTCCATCTAACATATTGAATATTCATAAGTATTTAGTGAATCGTGATACGAAGGGTCAGACCACTAGTTTGTGAAATCAAACGTGACTGATGGTAAATTCGATTTCTCTTTGACATAGCTGCTTTACGATTTATTCATTTTAGAGTTTAATAGAACATACTTCAATGATAATGACCCTAACTTTTATCTCCAATAAAGAAGTTATCAGATCTCAACTTCCATATGTGGGGGATATCTTAATAAATAAAAATAAAAAATAAATAATGCTGGACAATTCACACAACATTAACATAACGTAGTAAGAGTCAAATCCAAATATTTTATTTGGTACATGCCTATTTTATGTACTGCATAGTAGTAGTAAGCATATACTCATACCTACGTGACAGTTCACACGCATACCATCGCTGTTAAACTAAAAAAAAACTTTAAGGTTGGTTATAATAACAGTCTGAGACCTACGAAGCGAATCATTCAATTAAAAATATTTTTAAACCATTGAATCATGTTTTTTAAGAGTTTTATTTTTACATCGTTATAAAACTTTTCGATCCGTAAAATGTATTTGATAAACTTATAACGAAGCCATTCAATCTACTAAAGGAGATCCACTTGAATGTCTACTTGTTTGTAAGTTCAGGCAGATTTTTATGCGAGTTAGTAACGAAACTGGCGGGTGGCACACCTGCGGTTACTCCCTGCCTATTACAACTGCGATATCTCTTGTCACGTCCACCTAGGACATATCCTACGTGGCATTGCATTGCGCTCGCCTAGAGACAAAGATGAAAAGTCTCATGTGCCTGTAATTTTACTAGAGCGGACAACCCGGTCATATTTTCCATACGAACGCTCGTACGCAGCTAGTACGAGATTATGGAGTTGTAAAAAAAACCTTAGATTTTTTGTTCAAATGTATCTTATGCACTATACCCATAGGTTTCAAAGGCAGCAACAATTAAAAAACTTGAGAAATAAATTCAGTAACAGCCTCCGAAAATCAGCTTTCTTGCACAATTTTTACCTGAAATTTGGCCGTTTATAATGAAATTTATAAATTGCAAAAGTAAGGGAAAAATTGCAATAGAAACCTCGTACATGTAATGAAGATTCTAAATAACAATCTTACAGAGTAGTAAGGCTTTACCAAAAACACTTAAGTCGTGGAACAAGTTTTATAATTACAGTTTCACAAGTAACCAACGGAATTTTCCGAATACAAAGTGAGGGCTCAGGCGCTATCTCTAATTTGTCACAGTTCCTGTCTTTCAAACATTGCATTGAACGAATCAACAAAATTTTAGCCAAAACCAGCAATGCAAGCATTATGTTAGTGTTTATATGTGTATGTTAGTTTCTAAGGTATTTATGTAGATATGGGCTTACTGTTTAGGTTTAGTGCATTTCTCAGTAAGCCTGAAATAAATGATTTTGATTTGATTTGATTTGATTTAATTTGATTATTTTTTGGTGGCAGTTTATACATAGTAAGAAACGGTTTTTTCAAGAGCACCGTAATGGATTACGTAAACAATTTTCATTTCAATTGCTGTTGTCGATATGAAAGCGATCCGTCTTATTCGACGTCAAAGTATCTACAGCTTTTGTGAAATTGTAAGAAATTACAGTATGAATAGGCAAATTTTCCTATTAGTTATTATTAGTTCCATACAAACCGATAACAATATCTTGGACAAAATATATCATCGTATAGGACAACCAATACTCAGACAAAAGTACGTACCCACAAAATACGCCACAAAGCGTAATTAACGGTATTTTATACACCAACCAAAAGAGTGCGGCTAAAAATGAATTTCGCCATAAATAAGCATTATTCATGAAGGCGACAACACACCGGATGGCGGACAGGAAGCAACAGGCCGGTCAAACCTAAGTAAACATTGAATAAAGTAACACAATATTGACCTTGATTGCTACAAAAGTATTTTTAAAGACGTTTTTAGTAGTAGTAGAGCTTTTTTGTGAAAGAGTTCGTCCGGGGAAGTACTGCCACCGTATCTATTTCTGCCGCAAAGCAGTAGTGCTCGCATTGCTGTGTTCCGGTTTGAAGAATAAGGGTGCCGGTGAAATTATAGGCACATGAGACTTTTCATCTTTATGTCTCAGGGTGGCGCAGTGCAATGTCACATAGGGTGCGTCCTGGTGGACGTGATCTATGAGGTAATGCACTGTTCATAGGCAGAGGTTACCGCTTAACATCAGGTGGGCCATCAGCTTGTTCCGTCATCAAGTAGTATAAAAAAAAAACTTTTGTAGTTTGTTTCAGAGATAGAAAGAGGAATAGTTTGATAAGAGAGCGTTGTGAAATTAAAGAAGACGTAGTGGATTGAGAAAGGTATGCTTAGGTGGTTTGGGCATTTATAAAGGATGGACGATAGTAGATTGACGAAGCGGGTACATAAGACGAGCATGAATGGGTCTGTGAGAAGGGGAAGACCTCGGCGTACGTATTCAGACCAGCCGGGCTAGCCAAGTGGCATTCGCTTCGAAGCGATTCCATTTTTACAGTCGTAATTCAATACAAAAGACCACGTGGCAATTCGATAGCATACGTCAATCTCATACATTTTTGGCTTTTCTACAAGCGACATCGCTATTCGATTGTTACTTTGTTTACGGCCTCAGCTCCCCTATTCCATATCTTGAAAGTCACTCGGTGACCAACGTTTGACAAGTAAAATTACCATCAAAAGACAACTCTTTTTTTTTTTTATTGATGGTCATTCTACTTTTCTATCTTTAGTCACCTAGTGACTTTCAGTTAGGGAATAGGGGAGCAGATATTCTGGTTCAAGGTCAGGTCAAGAGTAGGTACACTTAAGCGACGAGCATGTATGAAGAATGTGATGAGAGTGAATTAAGCAAAAGAGGTGTGTCAGGATAGTAGCAAGTGGAAATCCGTGGGCCCTTAAGGGTCAAAATCACTTTTTTTTATTTGTTACGTTCACAATATCTTACAAAGTCAATTAAGATATAAAGGCATGACTAGGTACTAATTGAGAGCCGGTCTGCCGTATTATTGTTACTTGTCATGGAATTTTTATTTTTCCATTTAAATCATCCCACCGTCCTATAAATTTACATATAAAAACATTTGATACGTGACGCTTTTAAATATATCTTACCACGATGAATAATTTTTTGTAACGGTTCAATTTCAAAAAAAGATTAAAAAGTATCAAAGGTTTTCGACGGTTGATGTTGGTTACTGGCAGGTTTGATAGGAGTTTTATGTTTTCAATGCGACGCAACAACACTGTTTTTCAGAACTTTCTCATGTTTACTCGGTCTGTACAATCTCGTAGCCACACTACTCGAGTGGGTAGGTAATTCTAATTTATTCAGTAGCGCTAATTATGTCACTCATTTTCTTTTTCAAGCGTAAACCTTGAAATATACCTTTCTTATATTCCGCAATAATAACTCTTCGCAAATTCCGTAATAATAACGTAAATATTACAAACATCTTTTTCAGCGTTAATCAAAGACATAATATACATGAAAATAAATAAATTCACCTGGCGTAAATCTCCCAGGAGGGCAATTCTCGTGCTTTAGAGATTAAGTCGAATTCGACATAAATGTCGAAAAAAGATGGCGAATGTCGAAAAAAAATCTTAATTTGCTATTCTCGTGATGTCACACATAGACATAAGTCGACCAAAATCATTCAAATCGAATACGATTTGATGGTTTATGTGACATTTTCGTGACATTTTTTGTAGACATTCATGCTTCGACATTATCTCTAATTTAGAGATAATCTCTACAATCCGAGAATTGCCCTCCAGGTATGTTTATATTTACTCCAAAAATTCTACTTGTGCCATAAATGTCAAAATTACGATGTTTGGATGTTTTATTTTTGCTTAGATACGTTGATTTCTATGAAATTTGGTAAACAGATATATTTTGACCTGGGTTCGCCTTTTCATCCAGGTGAAACGCGAGCAAGGACGCGGGCAGATACTAGTATCTCATAAAATAGATGGAACCTATCAAATTAATTCAACACCATTTACCTAGTATCAAAATGTCAACAAGTACAGAGGAGGTCATAACAGTTAGGATTAAACGCTATTAACTAGAATAAAACAATTTGGCTGTTGATAGGCGAGCATGATTGTCACAAGGCCCTTAAATGTTCGCGAAGGCACGTCACGGAGCGCTTAATAAAATGCCCTCGTATTACGCAAACAAATGATTCTGTTTTATTAGGACAACTTAAAACGTTGAGAAGATAAATTTTGCTTTTCCTAACCGGCTCTGGTTTGCTTTTCCTAAACCGGTCGTTCAGACCATAAGTAATTTAGCAAACACCCAACAGTCACATAAATATTCCTGATCCCACTCTAGCATGCCCAGTGTCGTGGGTATCAGGAACTACGAGTACCATGGAACCACCACACGCAGACCCGGAACACATATATGCAGATCATACACAAACATTTGTTAATATAGGTTTTTCTTAAACCCATCTCATCTTTAACCTGTAGCTTTATAAAGATGAAAGAGTTTTAATAATCGGTTTGGTATTTTTTGAGTTTATCCATTACAAACCAACATCATAGCGTATCTGGGGGAGGAAGCTGACTAAACTTCTCTTCATAAGAACCTCCCTCTGACTTCATCGCACATTGGGAACAAAATTAGCCAAATTGGTCCAGCCATGATCTATTCCATTTTTTATGTAGCTATGCGTATGACTAAGACTTCACACAAAGTTAGTAGACTGTGGTGTGTCCAGTCTAAGAATAGATCTCCTCCCGTGGATGTCGTAAAAACCGATTAAGGGATTACCCGGACTTGTTGATAAGATTCGTTGGTAAAAGATTTGTCCTGGCTGCTAGCTTATTATGGAATGTGTTATTACTGGAAGTAAGCGTTAGCCGAGTCAGTCGTGGGAAGCAATGGCTGTGATGAGCTCACCACTTATCTATATTCCACGATGGTGCAACCCACTGTGAAAACAGGCCCATTTGAGGCTCTGCCTACCCCTTCGGGAAAAAAGACGTGTGTCTTTGTATGTATGTATGGTCCAGCCGTTATCAAGTTTTGCCCAAAAACATATGTAGTCATTAAAATAAATTTTAATTTAATTTTTACACCCATTTCTTTGACAAGGTCCATTGCATACAGCCGCTATTCAACAAGCTATAATTTGGTGAATCCAAGTGTATGTAGAAAGAATTCAATTCAATTCAATTTATTTTCCTTTGGACCACTCCAAAGGAAAATAAATTTAATTCTTTGGGGATACTTTTGTCCAGCAGTGGACTTCTCAGATGACGATAAAAACTACGGGCATTTATTCTTTACACTATACTAATAAACAAATGATATAAGTATAAAACAAATGATAAACTTTGAAAGGCTTAATCTCAGAAACTATTGGGTCTACAGATACAGTTCTAGTATCATATTGTAGTAAATTTAGTCTACTTTAAAAACGTCCTTAGAAAGTTTTCTCAAAAACTAGTTCGCCAGAATTGGAAAAAAAAAATTTTTTTCGTGATTTTTTCTATTTTTGACAAGGTTACGTTCGGCCCTCGAGGTCAAAAACTTGGATTTTTATTAGGCCAACATTATAAACAAGTCTGCCAAAAATCAGAACTACCGGATTTGACGCATACTACCCCATACTTTCAGACGACAAAGTTACTGGACTATGTATAAAAATAACATATTTAGTCTAGTGTACGAGAAAAGGTCGAGGGCTCAGCCACGCTGTTTTTCAGCCTCGCCTTAGAATGCTGCTGTCGTCGTGATGATGATGATGATCCATTTGCAATGGATCTAGTAACAGGTAGTACACGTCACTGGCAGCACCGCGTGGGCGGAGAAATACACGTTTTTAAACCGGAGCTAAGATTTGTTTACATTTTCCGAACGATAATATGAAGTTACATAACAATAAAGCTACGATACTCAGAAATGTTACTTAAGGTGGAAAGTGCCGCTTGAGGCGCGAAATTCAAATTTTATTGTGTTTTGTTGCTAATCACAGCTCATCAACACATTCTGAGATAGCGAAACCTGATTGCACCTGATTGATTTGCGGAAACTAGGAGACCTAACACGCATGTTTTGATTGAAATTTTCTCATAAATATATCATTAAGTTAGCTACGAATGTTAATGAACAAAAAAATCACTGTAAAAATTATTGAATGACATTCGTAGCTAAACAAATGTTATTAGCAATTTTTTTTCAGCATAATAACAGTTACTCATCTTTGAGGAGAAATCTTCCAAATAAGAACAATCGGCTGATGTATGCGCCTTAAGGTGGATGCTTACGATTGTGGCGCGAACTTAAATTTTTGGTTCTTTTTGCTCATTACAGCTCATTAACACTTCTTCAGATACCGAAAGTTGATTTCGCGAGAACTAGGAGACTTAACACACATGTTTTAATTGATAGTATCTCATAAATATCATCAGTTTAGCAACGATCCCCCTAAACACATTTTTACAGTGTTTTTTTTTGTTTAGGGAATTGTAGCTAAACTGATGATATTTATGAGATACTATCAATTAAAATATGTGTGTTAAGTCTCCTAGTTCTTGCAAAATCAACTTTCGCTATCTGAAGAAGTGTTAATGTGCTGTAATGAGCAAAAAAAACAAAAAATAATTATTTCGCACCACAAGCGTGAAGCATCCTTTACGTTCACTGCGTACATTTAAGTAAAACACCGCACCACAATTCGTTCTGGTTCATCCATGCCACACCAAGATCACAATCGTGTCATCTCTTCATTGGAACTTTTCAACGTGTCGTGTGAGTGTCAGACAGACGGACTGATCGCAGTTGTAATACCATACACGAGATTGCGGGCTGCCGCTAATCAATCACAGCAACGTACGATGACGGTCAAGAGACGGTACACTCGAGTTCGAAAGTAACAATCGAACTGCATTGAGATAGAGTTTTCCTAGTGTCATTTTAGCATTATTAATCTTTCGCTAGATGGCGTTGGCGACAGTTTTGTTAACAGTGAATAATATTACAAAATACGTAACTATCACAAAGATATTAATTATTGCATAATTTAACAGGATTTTGCATTTTTTTTAACTATTTACGTTTGCTGAAAGAAGTTCTCCAATGCCATGATAAAATTTTAAAAGTAGGTAAATTCCAATAGTTATGCGAGTGCCATCTCTTGACGATGAAAAAACTAAACTGACAATGACACTTGGAAAACTTCTCATTTAAAAACCAGTGAACCTCTTATTTATAGGATTAAAAATAAAAATCAGAAAACGTGTAGGATATATTCTGGTATTCCATTTGGCAATTTTAAAGGGATTGAGTGTTTTGACATTTTGAATACTCAAATACGAACAAATATCTATATCCGAGTAGGTAATTGAAGCCTTGAGGCGCGATCCATCACGTGTCGCGTAAAAGCCTCCATTTAGAAATACATGGCTAGATTTTATTTTTTTATTTATTAAAAAGTATTTGTAAATTTCTTCATATAATATCATAAAATTATATATAAACATCATTTTTGAACACACAGTAGAGTTGATACCCAGAGATATATGTATAAAATTTGCCACGTAACGAACTGGCTTCTAAATTGTTGAATATTTAATTAGACGATGTTTAACTAAAGCGAAACCTTGTTAGCCGAGCACTTCCACTCGTTATCATTCTCACTATAATAGAATTTGGGACTTTTGTATAGAAGATTTTCATTGCAAGCACCACGGCTAGTTTCAGGATGAAAAATAGCCCCCCCCCCCCTCCTAACCCCCCTCCTTTTAACCTATGTCACTCTGGGTGAATGTAGCTTTCCAATAGTGAAAGAATTTTTGAAATCAGCACAGTAGATTTTGAGTTTATTCATTACAAACATACACACACACAAACATACAAATCTTTCCTCTTTATAATATTAGAGTAGATGTAGGTATATTTTCTCAAAATTTTGACGACCTCTGTAGCGCGTCGGGCGTGTAGTCGGCTGAGATGTGAAAGGTTGTGGGTTCGATTCCCGCTGCGGGACAAGTGTTTGTATGATCTGCAAATACTTGTTCTGGTCTTGGTTTTATGGTACCATGGTACTCGAAGTGTCTGATACCCACGACACAGGGAATCCTATTGTGGGATCAGGACTATGTATGTGTGACTTCAACAGTCACAGCCTTCAGTGTACGTTAACAAGAAAATAGATGGAACTATACCAACACTAAACGTTTCAGTTCCACCTTTATAATGCGAACTGCTAAGGAGTGGAATAAACTACCGTCGTCTGTCTTTCCTGAAAACTATAATCTGGGTCTCTTCAAGGCTAGAGTGAATAGGTGCCTTCTAGACCTTTGTGCTCCATCTTCGGCCACATCGTCACTTTCCAACATGTGAGATCGTGGTCAAACAAAGGTCTACCAAAGTTAAAAAAAAAATATAGTTATACATACTAGCAAGGAATACCGACAACATATATGATATGATTAACGACGTTTTGGTAATAAATAACTTCAGGTTTAAGATAAGTGGGTGCCTTGAATTAAGTATACAGGCAATTACAGTTATTAATTAAGGAAATTACAGGCACATGAGACTTTTCATATTTATGTCTCAGGGTGGCGGGCGCAGTGTAATGCCACATAGGGTGCGTCCTAGGTGGACGTGACCTATGTGGTAATGCACTGTTCATAGGCAGAGGTTACCGCTTAACATCAGGTGGGCCTCTTGCTTGTTCCGTCATTCAAGTAGTATAAAAAATAAAAAATAAAAAGTATAAGATTTTAATCAAGTAATCCGCTTACCAGGTGATTTACTTACAATTTGAACAAGTTACGCTACAAACAATATTTCTCGAGAACACAATAAATTTATTAAGTAAACAAGTTAGAAACAAGCAACAGTAAAAAGTAAAATAAATTTCAAGCTAAAAATTGTACTCGAGTAATTTAGTTTCAAAAGTAATAAATTGTACTCGAGTAATTTAGTTTCAAAAGTAATAAATTGTACTCGAGTAATTTAGTTTCAAAAGTAATAAATTGTACTCGAGTAATTTAGTTTCAAAAGTAATAAATTGTACTCGAGTAATTTAGTTTCAAAAGTAATAAATTTCCTGGTTTTTTTTCAACCGATGTTGCTAACATGTATGAAGATGTGTATTAACTTTTATAATTTAGATTTTCAAAATCTTCAGAAGTTTATTTCAACTAAGTCTTCTGTAGATGAGTTCAAATTTCATATTTTTTTAAATTTCTTTTTTTTTTGAAGCCTTGGTGTGTTTGGCCTAAAAATAGACCCCACCGTCTCCTCCCGTGGATTTTGTAAAAGCCGACTTACCCAGACTGTTAGTAAGATGCTTTGGTATAAGACTTGTCCAGGCTGCTAGTTTATTATGGAATTTATTTTTACTGGAAGAAACTGTTAGTTTCGTAAGTGGTGGGAAGCAATGGCGGCGATGCGCTCATGCCTTGTCGCGTCGTTTTCCCACGATGGTGCAACCCTCAGTGAAAAGAGGCTCTGCCTATTCTTTTGGGGGAAAGGCATGTATATATGTATGTATGTATGCTCTACTTTATCACCTTTTTCGGTAACGGTACCCTACAATTTGTTGTCATAATTATACCGACGATATATGATATTGAATTGGAAACTGCACTATATAGATACATATTTCCTGAATCGACAAATGCACTTCGTAGTTTTATATGCTCATGTTTTGGAAATAAAACTTGTGTGATCCGCCTGAAAGGTTTTCGAGTGCATACCGATGCATATTGTAGCTATAGAATACGGGTGCTGCCTGCAAATGTCATTCGAACTATAAAATAACTTTACTGCCTGTTTGGACAGAAATGCATAATTTGACAATAAAAATCGTTTTATTATCAACACGGCACTTTTCTTTACAGTATCACAGCTGGCAAAACGGGCTTCATACAAAAACAAAATATCCCACTAATATCATAAATGTCACAGTTTAGATGTTTGTATGTTTGTTATCAAGCCGAAACGGCTGAACCGTTTTCGTTGAAATCGTTGATAGATGATAATTGGGTTGAGTTACAGGTTACTTTTTTGTACCGGTAAAAGACGAGTGAAGCAGCGGGTGGACACTACTGTATTATTAGTTACTGTTATTGTATACTGTGGTATAATCATGGACGGTAATTTTACATGTGAATTTTACTTATCAAATTCCGTCTCCATTTCATGATAATTTATCTACGGCCGTTAGATATCTACTGTTGGACGAGGCCACCCCTTAGAATACAATGGCGGGGGGGAGAGGGGGGGGGGCGACAGCCATACTTGCCACGCTTCGCAGGTGGATTTGTGATAGCAGTATTGCTGTTGAGAACACATAGAGAACTATAACTATAACTACGGCCCTGAGTTATTCCATACTGTGGTATAACCAAAGACATTACATGATTTAACAATTTAATATGGTTATTCACAAAAGGTGAATGCTGTGGTGTGTCCAGCCTAAAAAAAGACCCCTCCTTCTCCCCCCTTCGATGTAGTAAAAGCCATCTAAGGAATTACATGAGGGGATGGACAGTAGCATCCACCTGAGTGCTCAACACAATACTGCGATCACCAATCCGCCTACCAAGCGTGGTGATTATGGCATTCCCCATTGCATCCTATGTGCTATCCTATCCTATCTGCCTCGTCCAGCAGTGGACGTCTAATGGCTGGTGATGATGATGGTGATAAGTTAAACTAAGCGAAGCTGTGTTGTTTAATTTGCAAATAGAGGCGGTTTGAGATGTTACAAATTATAATTTGCATCCGAAATGAAACCGTATTACCAATGTACTGGAGTCATTATTGAATTCACGTCGTCCCGTTGAGGTGACGTCTTCTGGATTAAACTCAATTGCAGATATTTTTATCTCTATGTGTAAGTATTTATGGAAAATATTTTTTGATAAGTATTAGAAAAATTTACTGTGTGCTGATAGTGAGTTAGGTATATAGTTACTATCAAGTTCGTGCTAACTCTCATTTGTATGGAGTAAACATAAGATAACTTCCCGCTAGAGACGCTGTAAACATTTCCTTATAAAAAGTTAACGTGATAGTAAATAAAATAAAATAAATACTATTTTAAACGATTTTTTTACATTAGTTGATATTTTAGAAGTAAGAAGTAAATCTTAATCTTAATAACCTTGAGATCATTAGCAGCGGTCTACAAGTAGCCCAATTGTTTCATTTGTATTTTTAAAATTTTGTTCATACTACTTGTATTGACGACCTCTGTGGCGCGGCGGGCGAAGGTTGGCCTGCGACGCAGGAGGTTGCGGGTTCGATTCCCACCTCGGAACAAATATTTGTGCGATCGCAGATATTTGTTCAGGGTGTTCTGGGTATTTTCTATGTATAATAAAAAATATATTGTAATATATTGTATTAAGTATATCAGTTATCTAGTATCCATAACACAAGCTCTGCTTAGTTTGGGGCTAGATAAAGTTGTGTGAACTGTCCAGCATTATTTATTTAAATATTTATTAGTTGTATTATAAAAGTAAATAAATGTAGAAGAAAATGAATTGTAATGGTACGACAATCCGTAGAGGGCACAACTCCAGTGCTACGCGCTACGACTGCTACGAGCCTAAGTAGCACCGTAGACCCCACCGATCCGACCACGAGCAAACAGAACCCTCATTTCATAAAATGAAAGCGATGGGCGACCAAGACCACTCTTCTTTAGATTCTTTAGCTAAATGTTGACATTAATTTTATATTTTTCAAGAGCTTTTCATCGCGACCTGAGATTTCCGACGTTTCAAAGCTGCAGTTAATCGTGTTTTAAAACTAGGCATCAGCTGAGAATTTATTATAAGCTTTATTATATTATGCTATTTTAATAAGTTTTTTACTATTTTAATATTTTAATTAACTTTCGGTCGAGAAAGCGTTGGCGGGACGATCTTGTTGGTTTTGAGAAGGAGTGGTGGGAGACTGCCAGAGACAGGGACAAGTGGAGGAATTTGGGGGAGACCTTCGCCCAGCAGTGGGACAACATAGGTTAAGAAAAAAAAAATATAAAAAAATTATCGAGCGGTCCGAGGTATTTACTATTTCATTCCAGGATTAAACTCTAATGGTACCTGTCAAACTAATATTTAATATTTAAACTCATCTGAAGTCCAACTAAATTACAAAATATGTCTCAGATCGTACTCATATCCAGTTTGATATCATATATACAGGCACATGAGACTTTTCATCTTTATGTCTCAGGGTGGCGGGCGCAGTGCAATGCCACATAGGGTGGGTCCTAGGTGTACATGACCTATGTGATAATGGACTGTTCGGTACCGCATAACATCAGGTGGGCTATCTGCTTGATACGCCAATCCAAGTAGTATAAAAAAAACCCAGCCTCTAGCTGTTGAGCATGCCAATAGTTTGGCCCAGCTATTGGGACAGCGTTTACAAGGCAATGACAGTTGCTAAGTGTGAAACCAAAATCTTAATATAAGAATTTAGTATTTGTCATTATCTATCTTTATTGGTTGGCTTGAAATTGAACTTGGTTGTAAATATTCTGAGAAGATATTTATTATGATACAACTTAAACGAAAAGATGAACAATGTTGACCGAAAATAAATTCTCGCTCAATATATCACTTTTATCTCAAATCAACCGAAATTATAGTTCATACTCCACTTGCTGTAGCGATGAGTAGGTAAGAATTTGAACCAATAATCAAACCTGCATATTTACGTATCCCGGAAAACTCACACTTCGTCAAACATTATAATCCGATTAGGTTTCCAAAGCGAGTGTTGAAAGGAATGCCGCAAATAAACACAAAATCAAACACAAATTCACCAAATAGCTTTCCAATTAGCGATTCTAATTAAAAGCGAATTTCTAATGGAAAAATTATGATGATCTATAACTTTCTAGTCACGCTCATTGCTCACTGGAAAGTCATACTTAACAAATTACCAAGATTTTTATTCATCAAGAAATATTTGTGTGAATATTTCTTTCTTGTTTTCGCTTTGATTGTTTTTACAAAACGACAAAAGACTTTGCTACATACATACATAGACACACGCTTTGTTACATGTGAGTTTTTTACATGTAAGTTGAGCCTCAATGGGCCTCTTTTCAAAGTGCTCGTGGACTTTGCTACTGATGGCTAAATAATCGTAGAATAATTATATCTGATCTTTAAAGGGCTCTTCGAAATGTCCTTTTGAGGGTTTCGTTAGAACCAAATAGTATAGTTTTACATTTATAGTGTGTTTAGTTCTAACTCTAAATTGCGTTGAGTTAATACCAGATTTTTCTTTAGCGAGCGTGTCCCGTGTGTTTAAAACTTCAAACCAAAAAGAGACCTAGATCTGTTTCAATTATAAATGCGAATTTTATTACAACTTGAGCACAGCAAGCAACTTTTATGTGAGCACAGCTGCAGTGAAGGTGGAAAATAAAGTGTATTGCGTATCTTTTCAAACGTGTCATAATTTACAACCATAATCTTAGTTTTGCCAAGCCAGCGCTTTGCCAAGGCTTAACTTTACTGAGACTTGACAAAATGTTGTCAAAATAATAAACTTGACGCTTCTGGCAAAATTGTGGAGACTTTCCTCAAAGACAGTAATTAATAGACATAACATAACATAACACCCAACAGTCACACACATAGTCCTGACCCCACACTAGGATTCCCTGTGTTGTGGGTATCAGAAACTACGAATACCATGGGACCATAGCACCCAGACCTGGAACAAATATTTGAAGATAATACAAACATTTGTCCCGCAGTGGGAGTCGAACCCGCAAGCTTATGCATCTCAGGCGGCTACTCGCCCGACGCGCTACAGAGGATGTCGAATAGAAAACGAAGAAGGAGAAAATGCATGTAGGAGTTACTTATTTATTTTTATTTTATAAAGGTTTTTTTTTACGCTAAAATAATGATAGAGAGATTCAAGAGCTGAACTCGCAGCAAGTAATAGCTGTCTTCTGATACTGCACTTTGAATCTACAAGACGTGAATCTGAGATCTTATTTTGCTCGGACAAATATAATGCTGGTATGAGTTATGTAGGTGCATTTTATAGTAGATATCCGCCATTATCCTGCATGACTCTAGCGGAAGATCAGCGTTGTAATGCGACAACACAATGAATGCTGAGTTGGACGCAAATTTGTGACAATGGTACGTGTTGCTAAGAGACACATATAAGTATATTTTGTTTCACTAGTTAGTTTATTTTCATTTTAGTTTTGTGTGTGACTATATGTCCCACGTTTGTCACTGTCACCCTACATAATATTATAAATGCGAAAGTTTGTGTGTGTGTGAGTTTGTTTGTTACTTCTTCACGCTGAAACGGCTGGACGGATTTGCATGAAATTTGAAATGGAGATAACTGGACTACCGGAATAATACATAGGCACATTTTTATCCCGATATTCCCACGGGATCAATACTTACGCAGGTGAAACCGCGGGGCGCTGCTAGTAATAAAATATATTTTATTTCATGCTGTCTTTCATTCTGTAGAAAAATCAAATGAATTTACTCAAACGAAAAAGACTAAATTATAACATCGGTATGTACTACGGTAAGTACTTTTTTCTTCTTTTTTTTTAAATGTATCCACTATACACAAAACTTAGCTGGTAGAGAATGCTTCTTAGTTTCTTAGTTCTTAACTTCGCCTATGTACATTATTTGTTTTGTGCAATAAAGAATATTCTATTATATTCTATTCTATCGGTAAGTTGCTTTGTATTTCAATACCCATAGACATTAAGTGTGATCAAAGTGAGAAACAAAGGTCTACAAAGGTCTACAAAAGTCAACAATTTAATCACAGTTGAAGGTCTTCGCTGTAAGTGTGTGAAGACGGAGTCGGTTTCTGTTATTTTCATTAGTGTAATTGTTTTGAAGTAGCACGTATTCTAATTAATTATTAACTCGCATTACAGAGAATTGTATTTCTGTTCTTGTGTTTTCTATATTTGTATAAATAGATAAAGAGAAGAGAAAGAGCGATGGTAGCCTAACGGTTCAATAGTGCAACTCAGAATCCAACGGTACCGGATTAATAGCAGTCGATAAGCCATGTCAGAGGCCCTCGGGCGGCTTGACAAACTCTGACACCAGAGGCCAGCACTACCTCATACGAAACGACGACGACGACGAAGAGAAGAGAAAACAAAAAAGCGATAGATCGGATCAAAAAACATACAAAATAAAATTAATAAAATAAAACTTCATTCGATAATGATGTTGGCTTGCTACGACTGCATTATAATGTGGCGAGCTTAATTGATTTCATAAAAAATATAAGCAACACTGTATTGTAGCGAAAATTGTGTGGATAGATGTAGTTTTGATTGTTTGCGTGACTGGCTGACTCATTGACTAATTATCAACGCGTAGCCTAAACCGTAAGTCCTAGATACCTGAAATTTGGAGGGTACATTCGTCTTGTGGTCTAGGGGTACACTAAGAAAAGATATTCTGAATCCTCTGGGGGTGCATTGGGGTGTTGTTGATGTTTGTATGGAAATAAACCGCGCAGATCAATTCGCGGGCATTCCACTGGTATTATATAGAAATCTTAAAGTTGGATCTTTAAAATCGCTGAACCATTTCATGATCGTTATTGTTTTAAAATTTAATCTTGAAACCTATCCACATATTATATACATAAAAAATAAAAAATACATATATTCATATTATAACTTAAAATACATTCATTTACTGAAAAAATAATACAAGGTATGTACAAAATACATATGAAACAGTTGTGCTACCTGAAGACCGCTGCAAGCGATCTAAAGGTAGCTCAACTGATCCAAATCACTACCAGACGGAAGCGTCCCTAAGATGCTGGCTTCATTGCCACGCTGAATGGCAATACTAATGTGTTGAGCCAGATAAGAGCCATGTTATAATATATTCATATTATATACATGTGTGTTAAACATCCTATTAAGGCGCATACAGCAGCCAAATTCTACCACTTTCCAACTCATTAAAGTTCCGGTAAGTTAAAAAGAGACCGAATAGCTCTCGCGGAACGACAAGTAAGTGAAAATCACGAAAAACAATTATTTGCCACGTGAAAAACCGTTGCATCACAGAATCATACGTTCAACTTGAATAAAAAGTCTTTGCCAAAATTTAGGTGAAAGTACAAAATTCTAAGTCGTATAGAAGTTAAACTTAATTTTCAGTCGCAAACAGCTGCACTTTGTTATTTTTTTCACTTGGCTATTGAACAATTTAACAACATTTGTGTACATTCACTTTACAGATGGTCAAAAGATCAATGAATGCCATATTTTTTTACAGCACATAATTTTGACTCCCCTATGAGGAGAAAGCCTCCAAATAAGACCAATCAGATGCTATATGCGCCTTAAGTTAAACGATATAAATAAAAAATAAAAAATAAATAATGCTGGACCAGTTCACACAACATTATCTAGCCCCAAGCTAAGCCAGAGCTTGTGTTATGGGTACTAGATAACTGATATACTACAAAAAAAAAACTAACTACTATTGAAAGAATAATACAAGGTATGTACAAAATACATATGAAACAGTTGTGCTACCTGAAGACCGCTGCAAGCGATTTAAAGGTAGCTCAACTGATCCAAATCACTACCAGACGGAAACGTCCCTAAGATGCTGGCTGCATTGCCACGCTGAATGGCAATACTAATGCGTTGAGCCAGATAAGAGCCAGCTCTTGGGTCCCGCGAGATAATAAAAAAACTATCAATAAAAGTACCTACATTATTTCCCTCTTTCTTTTTCACATTAGATCTAGAGTACAAGTACAAGTCAAATGTCGCACGGAAACATTCTAAAGAGAACCTTAATATTTCATTAAATGTTCTTCTGAGTAAACATTCTTAAGATTTGTGTTGCGGAGTCATCCTAATCCATTGGAATGGAAAAATAATCCCACCACTTACAAGTTGAAACGGCTCATAGACACGGAAGAAAGAGACTAAAAAATGATCCGTTCTGGGTTTCAAACATGTTATTTAGATACATTGCGTACCTACATTACATAACAAAAAAAAACATAGTAATAAATGAGATGTTTTTATGTGTATATTCGTTTCTAAGGTTGATATGGGCTTACTGTTTAGGTTTAGTGCGTTTCTCAGTAAGCCTGAAATAAAATAAAATTGAATATTTTGAATTTGAATTTGAATAACAGTAGTTGAAGTTTGAGTTTGAAGTTAACTTCTTAAAAAGTTGATGGAAAAATATATACATACATACATAGACACACGCCTTATTACCCGAAGGGGGGTAGGCAGAGCCTCAATGGCCCTCTTTTCACAGTGGATTGCACCATCGTGGAATATAGACGTGACAAGTGGTGAGCTCATCGCCGCCATTGCTTCCCACGCTTTCTTCCAGTAATACCACATTCTATAATAAGCTAGCAGCCAGGACACATCTTATACCAACGAATCTTATTAAGTCCGGGTAATCCCTTAGTGACATCCACGCGAGTAGACGGAGGGGTCTATTCTTAGGCCGGACACACCATATCATCTTCATTGTATTAAGAAATAATAAAAATTCACTTAGAATAAAATTTCAGATAACTATTAAAATATGTTAATGCGGTGAGCATGCAATAGGTACCTACAGGCACAGATGAAATAATACTATACTGCACACAGTTGTAGTACACAGGTAAGTTATAAAACTAGTGAAGGTACTTACTTAAGGTGGATGCGCACGCTTGCGGCGCGAAATTCAAATTTTTTGGTGTTTTTTGCCCATTACAGCTCATCAACACTTCTTCAGATAACGAAAGTTGAGTTCGCGACAACTAAGAGACTTAACACACATGTTTTAATTGATAGTATCTCATAAATATCATCAGTTTAGCTATGATACCCCTAAACACATTTTTACAGTGTTTTTGTTTGTTTAGGGGTATCGTAGCCATGATACTGATGATATTTATGAGATACAATCAATTAAAACATGTGTGTTAGGTCTCCTAGTTGTCGCGAACTCAACTTTCGTCATCTGAAGAAGTGTTGATGACCTGTAAAGGGCAAAAAACACCAAAAAATTTGAATCTCGCGCCGCAAACGTGAGCATTCACCTTAAATTCAAATATAAATATTGAAACAAAGTAGAAGAGTATTAATGTTTTATAGATAAGTAAGTATTATAACTATTGTTTGTACCAACAAGACCGATAATAGTGAATGCTTTGCTTGTGACGTGTAATTAAAATATCAAAATCCCTTTTCATATTTAAGTTCTGCTTAATAACTTATCAAAGTATTACCGAAACAAACTTTGAAAGTCACTAACATTAATAAATATCACTTTCCTCAAAGTGATATTTAGGATTACGGATGGATGAAGTTATCAACCTATTTTACAGTTTGTTAAAGTATTTACCGCGACTTTTGAGTTTCAGCGGTGTGGCTACTGATGAAGGTGTAATTTGAAAACCATATTTGGGTAAAACTCAAGTTTTTCGGCCACCTGACCTCACAGTATCAAAGGCATAATCATTCTACGCTTTGCGAAGCGCGATCGAGAGAGTACCTACTATGAAACTGGTTTTGTTTATTCTGTTTGCTTACAACTAGGCGTTATAGGTTCATGAAATGTATATAACGAGCTCTAGAATTTTTAAGTTTTTGATAAGAGTATCTATAGTTTATGAAGAAAAAAATATGTGGTATTCTAAGCTTTTTATCTAGTGAATTCATAAATTCAATACACTGTTTGAATGAGTAGTTCCTGTTCGATCCGTTGAGAATGATCCATTGGACTTTGATCGTCCTATTCGATCCATTAACAGTTTTAGGCAACTTTCAAACTCCTGAATTACTTCACTCAAAAAAAAAAGACATCCCCTTTTTAAAAATGTAATCTAAATTTAGACTTACTTCTTACACGTTTTAATTTTAGAAACATTAGACTTATTAATTATTAATTGATTTAGTGAATTAACGAAAATTTCAAGGGATTTATTATACAGAATGTAACATAATATCCCTATAAGCCCGGGGAGGAGGTATTCTACACATCATGGTGAATAACTTTAATTCTACGACTTTTTAAATTTCGAAGTTTTTTATTCATGAAGCGCCTCGTAAGAATCCTGAAATTCCTCCAAAAACGTACGTAAAACAACATGAGGACGTTACGGTACGCTAGGGTACCTTGCGTGGGGCTGCCTCATGTTCTGTTAGGTACATTTTTGGAGGAATTTCAGGAATTTCTAGAAGAATTTCAGGACTTTTACGAGGCACTACATGAATGAAAAACTTCGAAATTTAAAAAGTCGTAGAACTAAAGTTATTCACCATTATGTGTAGAATACTCACTCCCCGGGCTTATAGGGATATTATGTTACACCCTGTATACAAAACACGGTATCAAAGCCTGCGGTCGCCTTCTCTGGCTCATACAAAAGTTTTCGTTGTACCTTAAAGGTAGTTTGAAAAGTTGCCAGTTTATAGAGTACTTCAACATTATGATTTCCCACGTACCGCTCTTTTTGAGTTTATTAGCAGGTTTTGAGGCTTGGGTAAAATAAATAATACTTTGAGTCTTATATGAAGAAGAATTTGTGAATTTGGGCTACGATCCCAGCAAACACTCAGCAGTTACTTACAGTTTACTCATTAGGTTTTTATTTGTCTTATTTTAACACTACTTCTTTTTTTGACCGTTATTTACTTAGAATACATGTGTAATATCTGAAATATTCTAAAAACGCTACGTTGTAGCACGTGTCTACGAATAAATAGGAGCAAATATAAACGAAGGCTAGAATTTATTTTAGAAAAACTATTACATAAAGTGAACGTGGTATATATAGCACGTAGTTTACTATATTCTTCTGATGACGTTTCATTGACCATTTCGATACCCATGAGCACCGCACGCGATCGCTAGAATTTAGCTTCAGATTTCAAGTTTGTAAGTAGTATTATGATTTATTATTAATGTAAGTTGGTGTAATAATTAAATCATTATTCGTATGAGTATACCTTACCTACTGAACTCGTCTGTAACAAACTCGTATCTTAATACGAGTTCGTTAGTTCGTTTTATATTTGAAGGCTAGCCTTATAATTATAATATATATTTGAAGGCTAGCCTTATAATTATAATATATATTTGAAGGCTAGCCTTATAATTATAATATATATTTAAAGGCTAGCCTTCAAATATAAAATATTTCGTAACATTTGCATTTTTATAGCATTGTATTTCGATCTCTCAAGCGGAGCCGAATATTACGGCTCATTACAAAATATCTGGTTATCATATGAATAAAGCTACGTGCGGGAAATTCTCAACGATATTTGAACAGGATAAAGTAAGCAGAATAAGCCACTGTCGGTTTGTATCGCTGTTCAAGAGCCGGGATAAAATATTATACTTTATGCTCCTCAAGAAAGGGCTTGCTGAAATGACACAAACTGCCGTTTGGATGTCGAGCAACAAGTTTGAACGTATTTTTATATAGTGATTTAAAAGAAAAAGAATATAACTTTTTACTCACGAATTCTTCACAATTATAATATGATTTTAATTACCGCCAGCATTTTTTGGACCGCGATCTCACCTCTTGGTAAGTGAAGATGTGGCCGACGATTGAGCACGAACGTCTAGACACTTATTCACTCTAGCCTTAAAGATTATACCACATTGAATTAGAATGCAGAAAAGAGAGTTTTTAACATTACAACCTGCATTATATATTGGGTATTATCGTATTATTTTTATTCAGCAACAGTTTGATTTGACTTGAATAATAATAAAAAATCACATAATTCTGTAGAAGTATTGTTAACGTATTGGGTCACCAATTTCCTACTAATGTCCTTTATTTTAATTTTGTAAAGAAGTGGCTTCTCTAATTAGGAACTATAAAAGTATATCAAACATGAATAAAAGATCCGTTACAACCTTACTTTAGCTCCTATCTACTTTGTGAAATAAATAAAGTAACATTTATTTAGTATACACGTTTTTGATTGCGGTTAACGTAAAATTCAGTTGAAACTCTCTGTTGAAATGATTTAATTAAAAGTAGGTATACTATGTTGTATGTGTGTACCTAGTTGAACTAAGTTTTAGTTAATTATTATGTTGATACAGTCGACATGTGTCGTCGTGTACATAGCATAACATTTAATAAAAAAAACAAGGTTTGGTGTCGTATCTAACGAGATTTGATGATGTGAAGTACACATAAAACACTACATAATAAAAAAAATGAAAACTTTTCTAAGTAGTTATTTTTGGATTGGAGGCTTTATAAACTTTGCTTAGACTTATAAAAGTTTTGTAAGAAACTGATTTTTTTATTAAATTAATAATTTTATTTAAATATGACATAGGTCCATTTTTTAACCAATATCTTTTTTTATAATTAGACGTACTTACACACTTCCGTGTAACACATTTTTTTCAACTTTTGTAAACTTCTCACGCAGTGTTGGGGTAACAATAAGGGAAACTTTTTATCGAACTTACCTGTCAGGCTGGTGGCGAGTCACTGCTGGCACGGCACGGTCTGATATGATCGCGCTTTCAATGACAAAGTTTTCAGGCATGCATTAGCTTATATAGCCGGCGCCCCGCCCACCGCCCTCGGGGCGGGAACCGCACAATGTCGCCAAAATAAGTTTTGAACAAAAACTTATTGCGGATTAAGTGTTTAACTTTCATCGTTTGCTAAGACGGCTAATTAGTATGATCATAACCGGACTAGTAGACCGGAAGGCAAAGAAAATGCATTGCTACGCCAGAGTGCTACGAAAGAGCTACGCCGACGCATAATTTTGATTTCTGAACTGTACGTACGCATTTTTTTTATCTAAAGGTCAGCAAGAGACACTTGCGTTGTTTTTTTTTGTTATAT
Organism: Operophtera brumata; assembly: GCA_932527175.1. NCBI lineage: Eukaryota > Metazoa > Arthropoda > Insecta > Lepidoptera > Geometridae > Operophtera > Operophtera brumata. Next base: position 33,922,699 of record OW052230.1, on the reverse strand, counting down.
TATCCTAGTGAAAATCCTTTAATGTAAAGCGTTCATCTATAACCATTCATTTATAATGTGCACATGGTTTATAAAAGAAAAATTGCTAGCAGTCATCAGTCAAATTAATGTTTTTTTTTTAATTTAATCAATCAGATCATTAACATCATTAGTTTTCTGTATCAAATGTTGTATAAAAATGTACTCTAGGTATTTTATCTGTGACTCTGGTGAAAGGTAAAATTTATAGGATAGGTCATTTCAAAGAAACATTACGATGTTAAATGATAAATTAGTCTTAATTTTTTTCTAAGGATTATTATATCTTTGAAAAAGAAAAAAAAACTGTATTTTTTCTTCAAATTGCATCTAGAGTTTTCTGTAGATTCCATTAGCCGCATATTACTCGGCTCAAACTGAGGTTTGGGAACAAGGTAATATCATATTTTATTTTTAGAAACGCCAGTGTTAAGTTAATTGCCGTGATAAAAACCGGTCTAGTGCGAGTCCGACTCGCGTGGAGAGGGTTCCGTGCAACTTGCACGCAAGTAGACTACCATAGTAACAACTAGACCAACTGAACTTATTAGTCCTCGGTGAAATTAAGGTAATATGTTAAAATATCGAATGGGCGGAGTCTAGCAAGGAATGAATAACTTCAAGAAATACTCATTTGAACCTAGGAAGAGATGAAGTATAGATTTCCTCCACTCTTCAAGTAACTGATGTAAGCGACAAATTATAAAACATGTTTTTGTTTTAAACGTAGCAAATATAAATATAAATCCGTTTCTAATAATTGAAGTAATTTTTTATACCATTTGGTAGATAACCAAATAGTATAAAAATTCACCGTTACTTTTTTCTATATTCCAAAAGAGGGACCTAAACAGGTTTTAAGAGGGCCGATTTAAAAAAACTATCCAGAAAAGTTTCAGGCATCGTGTTTCAGTTTTTGATTTATTTAGATGACATCCAAAATAATTACTGTACTCGTATTAACAAGTTTGTAACCTTTACCGATACTGAGTGAGAACGTAACGCAGCGACCCCTAAATTTTAAATTATTTATACGCATGTTTTCATCACGAATATTTTCTGTTGCCCGTGGGAATTTAAGGTTTTCGTTTTGGTTTTCCTGTAAACTATGAGTGAGGTCCTGCATTTCATATTTTTAACAAAATTGTGGGCTAGTTGTTAGGGATATTCTTAATTGGTTGTTAACTTGTAAATTATGTTATTTAAATTTATAAAAAACTCACATCACTTTTGATGCGTCACATGATGCCTTTAACTAAAGTTTCATTTAAGTAAGTATCTAGTTTCTGCCAAAATCAACCCTTAAAATCAGCATTCGTTTTTTGGTTTTTTGTTTATTGTTATTATAAAACATTATCTAAGATTATCTTAACACATCTAAAAAACCTTATTAAGTTTGTATAAGATGCAATACATTACACTCTTTAAATTAGGTTGCAAGTACTTACATAGGTACATAATCACAAACATATCAACGCTATTTATCCGTGATTGGGTCACCTAACTCTGCATATGTACCTACCAAATTGAAGACCTCTGTGGCGCGGCGGGCGAAGGTTGGCCTGCGACGCAGGAGGTTGCGGGTTCGATTCCCGCCTCGGAACAAATATTTGTGCGATCGCAGATATTTGTTCAGGGTGTTCTGGGTATTTTCTATCTATAATAAAAAATATCTATCTATTTAAAGTATTGTATTAAGTATATCAGTTATCTAGTACCCATAACACAAGCTCTGCTTAGCCTGGGGCTAGATAATGTTGTGTGAACTGTATCCAGCATTATTTATTATTTATTATTTATTTATTAAATTTCTACATTATTTTGTCCTGTAGATTCGGAGTGATAGACAGACAGTCACGAGAGTTATCCATTGTTACCATTTGATGTAAGGAACCCTAAAAAACACCATAATTATAGGCCTTTCTTTGACTCTATTTGTCAAAGACAAAAATTATTTAACTTTCAAGAGCAAAAAAATGTAAACAATTATGAAGACTAAATTAATGAAAGGCTTCCTCGACATCCCTTTATTTAAAGGTCCTCGTTTTATTCATTAAATTTCCATTCCTTATTTTTTGTTGAAACAATAAACATGTTTCTGTACAGTAAAATAACCGAGTTTAGAAGATCCAGTTTCAATAGAAATACTCCCCAAACGAGGTATTGCCTTACCTAATCTTAATTGTAATGTATATGTTGGTGGAAACCAATAGATTTACTGCGAAATATTTTGTTAACACCATTTCATATTATGTAATAAACATCATAAAAATCGAAACGCCTTTCAAGTTTATGTTTTAATGGATTAAAATTAAAATATTGTATTATACAGAGAACATTCAAATAAATAAATAGTTCTGGACAGTTCACACAACATTATCTAGCCCCAAGCTAAGCAGAGCTTGTATTATAGGTACTAGATAACTGATATACTTAATACAATACATTACTTCGATAGATATTTTTATTATACATAGAAAATAACCAGAACACCCTGAACAAATATCTGCAGATCGCACAAATATTTGTTCCGAGGCGGGAATCATACCCGCAAATTCCTGCGTCGCAGGCGAACCTACGCCCGCCGCGCCACAGAGGTCGTCAAAAATTTCATATAACATAGGGAATTACAGTTAAGTGTATTTTTTGTAAATTTATTATTTTTCTAATAATTCATTAAAAACTTAAACTTGAAAGTGTTTCGATTGTTTTGATGAGAAGTATAACAATAAATGTTTATTTCTAAAATAACAGCATTATTGATTTTATAAAAATAGTTTTTTTTTTCAGGTACCGTTAGATCGCACCGACAAGTTTCTACTCGATACAGGATACTCGTTCTTTTACCGACATTGAATGACTTCTGAAGGTTATCGAATATAGCAACAACACATTGCAAAAAATGCTTCATAGTCACTTTCTATCCTAGTTCCTTATATGATTATATTTATTTCCTATTTATTTATTTTTATTTGGTAGGTATAGTATGTAAGGTGGTAGTTTGTAGGTGTGGTATGTAGGTGTAGTGTGTACATGTATAAATTTATACATAAGTATTATATTTGATCAAGTTATGATATTACTTTATTTAGTTGTATATTTTAATAATATAAATTGCATAAATACTTAGGTATATAAATTGGTGTAGCCATAGTTAAAATTTATAAATTAGGTAGTCATTTGTTATATTTATTTATTGTTAATTTAAGAGATTGTATTGCAGATTTTAAGCCACCGTTCTGTCGTGCTAATAATTCCAGTCCATCCCAAGGTTGTCTAGCAGAGATCGCTTAAAGCGATAAGACCACCCATTGTTTTTTTTTAAAGAGAGCTGAATAGTTTCTGTGTTGTGCTATAAAGTGTTTTATATCTATCTATCTATTGCAAGAAGGGATGTTTGCCAGTTTTAGTATATGTAGGTATATGGCAGATCTAATGAATGATCATGTTGTATCTCTCTTATGAGACTACACAAGCTGTTTTATTTGAATTACTATATTTTTTACCATAAAAATGTACTTACGTATACCTACATGAAATGATTTTACAGTACTTAAGTGAATTAATCGCTTTTGTGAATTAATCGCAGGATTTAGTAGGTAATGTCATATATGAACGAACCCAGGTGTTATGTATGTATAAAACGTTGGTACGTTCAAGCCCATAAACATAAAATTTTTTTTTTTGTTGAGAAACATATTTTTCAATTCAAGCTTTTATAAAGCTGTGATCAAGCCGTGTGCTGGTCTAAATTAGTTTAAACGCGGTCAGTCTCCTATTATATATCGAGGCGATCCTTTTTCCGCCTTTCGTATTCATCATCAGATCAGCTCGCTGTTACCCTAATATTGTATTGTCATCGGAACATGACAGGTATTCAAAATTTCAGCTCAATCGGATGTCAAGAAGTTGTTCTAATTCAGCTTGCAAGACATGACAACAAACAATCAAACAAACAAACAATCTAACACACAAACAATTTTATATTCCGTGGGATGAATACGGCCTACATCTTGGGCAGAATCCGGAAATAAATATTCGTGGGATGAATACGGACGCACCCGAACATAACAAGTTAACTAAAAGCTTGTAAAAATTATAATTGCGATAAATTATTTGCAAAGAACTAGACACAGTTTTACAACATACAACAGATAAACAGTATTTTCATTGTAAGTTATAACAATCTCTAGAAACTATTATTGTACCTGCATATTTTTAACCCCCGACGCAAAAATGACAGGTTGTTATGTGTGTGTGTGTGTATATGTGTGTCTGTCTGTGGCATCGTAGCTCACGAACGGATGAACCGATTTCAATTTTGTTTTTTGTTTGTAAGGTGAGTTTGTCGTTAGTGTTCTTAGATATGTATGATCAAAATCGGTTCAGCCATTTCATTGCGTTAAGGGTTTTTTTTAATTTTGACAAAATTAATTACTTGTTCTAATTTTATACGCCACTGTCTAACAGTGGCGTATAAAAAAGTACTACTCGACTAGGGAAACTACCATTTAGTATGTACTAAAAATGATCATATACTACAAAACACCCTTCGTGCTACCCTACACGTATCTCTAGCACACCCTATTACAGTACCTACTATCACCCTATCTGGCTTATCATGCCGACCATAGGGACTCTCCTTGAAACTACGTCCTTACCTGCCAATCACGATTTCGTAGCATATTTTAGTGTTTTTCAAGACTTTATTCAAAACATACTGCGCAAAGTACTGTAAAATCGTAATCGAAAACGATTACCAGTTAGACAATTAGCACTGAGGTTTCGTCTCACGCGTTTTCTTATTTTCATAATTCCTCAGTTGGCTATGTACAGATGGCAGAGCTAATTGGTTACCCCCGCGTCACATATTTTATAATCATTTTATAGCTTAGTACTAGACACAACCTGCAATCTTTAAACACACTGGGGGGGTCAACAATTAGCTTTGCCGTCTATATATTACCCAAGATATGGATCAGAAGTTTCTCATGTCTTGGACCATACAACCTAACGTCATTATGACCAACATGGTAATTGGAACACATTAAGTAAAAATCAGTTTAATTGCCTTTCGCAAACACTTGTGTTCAGATTTGTCCCATTGTTTTATCCCATTTGATTGATGATAACCATTTGACGTAAGCGAAATAAATAACTCAATAAACGTATGATAATACGGCGCCATCTATTTACCCACTTATTATTTTAAGCTAGGTACACTATACCTATCTATAGCTCTCTTTAAGCTAGGTACACTATACCTATCTATAGCTCTCTTTAAGCTAGGTACACTATACCTATCTATAGCTCTCTTTAAGCTAGGTACACTATACCTATCTATAGCTCTCTTTAAGCTAGGTACACTATACCTATCTATAGCTCTCTTTAAGCTAGGTACACTATACCTATCTATAGCTCTCTTTAAGCTAGGTACACTATACCTATCTATAGCTCTCTTTAAGCTAGGTACACTATACCTATCTATAGCTGTCTTTAAGCTAGGTACACTATACCTATCTATGGCTCTCTTTAAGCTAGGTACACTATACCTATCTATAGCTCTCTTTTTGCCCAACTTTGCTGTGCCATCTTAAAGTGGAAAAAATGGCCCCCCATTTTGAACTTTTTAGCTATTGAAACCATTGCTTCCAAAATCTATACAACGGGTCCCTGTGTTCAGAGAACACGAATCTGTTGTCAGAATAGAAAAAAGTTGCCACCATTTTGAAGTTTTTTGTTACTTTTTGTATGTGTGCCATACCAATTACAGGCTTAGAACTTTACTTAGAGACATGGACTTTACAGGTTCGTTCCGAACTTCACAGGTTTATAACTTTACTTTGAGATATGGTATCGGTATGGCACATATTTATTCGTGTTTCAGGTATCCCACTATAATATTATAAATGCGAACGTTTGTGTGTATGTTTGTTACTTCTTCACGCTGAATCGGCTAAACGGATTAGCATGAAATTTGGAATGGAGATAACTGGACTCCCGGAATAACACATAGGCACATTTTTATCCCGATATTCCCACGGGATCGAGACTTACGCGGGTGAAACCGCGGGGCGCTGCTAGTTAAATATATATTAAAAACATGAGTATGGCACTTGTGCTTGTTTTTCACATTTTTTTACACAAAAAACATTGCGCAAGTCAATACTGAAAACTCGGGCCTCCATACTTGCGCTGCTCTTTTTTTTATAACTCTTGCTACCTTCTCAAGAAGGTAAGCCATGCGTGCTTTTTTTGCTGTCCCACTAGGTAATTTGTAAAAAAGAAGAAAAATCACTTTTAGTTTCCTACACAATATGTGACAGAAACTTCAACAAAATAGAAAAAACTGCATCCAATTCGGTTAATCACTATTAGAGATAATCTTCTTCTTCTCAAATATATAAAAATAAGTCGGGTTTTCCTTCCTGACGCTATAACTCCAGAACGCACGAACCGATTTCAACGGTTTTGCATTCGTTGGAAAGGTATCGGGCTCCGTGAGGTTTATACGTTTTTTTTTTTTTTTTTTTCAAGTCGTGTTAATTACATCACTTATAACTCAAGAATGGGTGAACCGATTTGGCTGAAAATTGATAGGGAGGTAGCTTAGAACCAGGAGATAGGACATAGTGGGAGGGTTAGGACGGGGGGGGGGATTCACCGGGGGATACCCGTGCGAAGCCAGGGCGAGTCGCTAGTTACCAATAAATAGATACTCAAAATTGGTTTACCCATTTTGGAGGTACAAAGGAATAAAACATGATTTTAGGTGAGTAAATCGGATTTTTTATTGTCTAATCAATTACTAAGTAGTCATATTAAAAGATAAACGGCTAATTACCACTATTATTCGTCACTTTGCTGACGTTTCGAGACTGACTTCAGAAGCCTCTTCATCATGAGCACCGCCCGCGACCGCGTTCGACGGTGGACCAGTGGACGGTGGTCGCGGGCGGTGCTCATGATGAAGAGGCTTCTGAACTCAGTCTCGAAACGTCAGTAAAGTGACGAATAATAGTGGTAATTAGCCGTTTATCTTTTAATATGATTCCCAACCACGATAGTTTCAATTCTATACTAAGTAGTCTATTGAAGAAGTTTGTGTTCAACATGAGATTGCAATCAGTCGTCGCATGGCATACTTCTCCGCCGGTGCCGCCTATGCCCGGTTGATAAGCTCCTCCACAAATGGCCCGATTCCGAAGATTCTAGGATTACATCACTCGTAAGAAGATTAACGCGGAATGTAACCAAATATTTCCACACCTACGAACGAATCGGTGACGTGTTGTAGAAAATGTTCTATTTTTATGTAAGCTTATTTTAAAAGAATTGGAACCAAGTTACAGGTGTATCAGTACCTAATAACCACTTCATCGTTATCATGACCAGCGTTTAGACGTCCACTGCTGGTCGAGGCCACCCCCATAAAAAGCAATGGGGTATTAGCCATAATCACCATACTTGGAGCGGATTGGTGGTGATCGCAGTATTGGTGTCGAGTACTCAGGTGAATGCTGCTGCCCATCCCCTAGTTCTTCTTCTTCTTCTTCTTCTTTGGTGTCGGTATCTCATTTGAAGCCATTATGACTAATAGCTTGCCACACCCACGTCATTGTCGGAGCAGGTCAATAAATCTTCCATCCTTTTTTGTATACTACTTGAAATGACGGATCATGCAGATGGCCCACCTGATCTTAAGTGGTAACCTCTGCCTATGAACAGTGCATTATAACATAGGTCACGTCCACCTTAGGACGCACCCTAAGTGGCATCGCACTGCGCCCGCCAACCCTGAGACATAAAGATGAAAAGTCTCATGTGCCTGTACTTTCATGCGGCACCCTTACCCTTAAAACCGGAACACAGCAATGGGAGCACTACTGCTTTGCGGCAGAAATAGGTATGATGGTAGTACTTCCCCGGACGAACTCTTTCACAAAAAAGCTCTACTACTACTACATCGTGCAGGAGTCAGGGCAGGATGGCCATGCAAGGGCGTGTGGCATGGCTTGGGACTGGGCACCACCGTCGCATTGCGTCGCGGAGGCTGCGATCATACCCCACTTGCTGAGATTACACCAGCAGCGGGTGACTTGAGCGGGTCTGTGAAGGGTCTTCCACACAGGCCAGGGTAGTGGGTACATCTCCAGTTTTAAACCTTAGTCGGCTTTTACTACATCCACGGCAGGAGACGGAGTGGTCTATTTTTAGGTCGGACACACCACAACAGAACTAACCTACCTACTGAGGTATGAATGGTAGAACACCTTTTTTTCTAACTTCGTGAATGACGGAACAAGCAGATAGCCCACCTGATGTTAAGCGGTAACCTCTGCCTTTAACAATGCATTACCTCATAGGTCACGTCCGCCTAGGACGCACCCTATGTGGCATTGCACTGCACCCGCCACCCTGAGACATAAAGATGAAAAGTATAATGTGTTATGTGCCTGCAATTTCACTGGCACCCATACCCTTCAAACTGAACACAGCAATGCGATCACTACTGGTAGGTATGGTGGTAGTACTTCCCCGGACGAACTCTCTCACAAAAAAGCTCTACTACTACTAAAACCTCCATCTATCTAACTACTTTTGATATCATTTTCTTTTATACAATCTTATTTCTTTACAGTCCAACAAACTAAATTCCTATCGACCTTATGCGTTACGAAATAGGGCATGTTTTCCTTCAACTCTGAAACCTGTGTCTAGTTTATCTTTCAGCACAGATGAGTGAGCCCATGCAGTTGAGGAATATGTAGAAATTGCTCAGTTTCCATCGGTGCTCGAAGGGAAGTATTGTATCTTTAGGGATATTGTTTGCCATCAATGTTTTCCACATTATAAAGTATCGAGGTAAAAGTTGGTTTTCTTTAGCTCTCTTGTTCCTCAAAGTTGACGCAGGTGTGTGTATAGCTAGTACCTACTTAGTACCTTATCGTGGAGCTTGGTTCATAGGATAAATAAATAAAGTAAATAAATAATGCTGGACAGTTCACACAACATTATCCAGCCCCAAGCTAAGCAGAGCTTGTGTTATGGGTACTAGATAACTGATATACTTAATCCAATATATTACATAGAAAGATATTTTTTATTATACATAGAAAATACCCAGACCACCCTGAACAAATATCTGCGAATGCACAAATATTTTTTCCTAGGCGGGAATCGAACCCGCAACCTCCTACGTCGCAGGCCAAGCTTCGCCCGCCGCGCCACAGAGGTCGTCCTAAGAAATTAGACATTAGAACAAGAGGAAGAATCTAGACAAGAACCTGCCCGCCGCTTCGCTTGCTAGGTACCAGAGAGCGTGACACAGGTTTGTAATTTGGAACCTACGACCAAAATAAAAAAGTAAAAGAAGTATGGACAGGCCTTACCGAAATTTGGAACCAGTAGGAATAACGAAAACGGAATTGCGAGTCGAAATGTCGTTTTTATATGCAGAAAATGACAAGCGCCCCTAGCGGACTTGTTAAAACCATACATAAAAACAAATATCGACTCCCAAATCGATAGTCAGGATACCGAATGCAAAACTTAGACAAACCTGTACCAGGCCCTCTGGATCAAATCTAGCCAATGTGACAGAAATGTAATAATCTATATACATACATACATACATAGACACACGCCTGTTTCCCCGAATGTGGGTAGGCAGATCCTCAATGGGGCTCTTTTCACAGTGGCTTGCACCATCGTGGAATATATCTATATATCTACCAAGTATAATCGAAATCAGTTCAGCCGCCATGGCACGATTGAGTAATATAACATATTATAATACCCCATAGTCTCGTATATACTCAGGAATATGCAAGTCCTGATCTCAAACCAGGGTTCCCTGTGTCGCGTTTATCGGGAACTACGAGTATTACTATGGCACCATAACACCTTGCCCTGGAACATATATTAGAACTTGCAAACATTTGTCCCGCAGCGGGAATCGAACCCGCACACCTCACGTCTCAGCCGGCTATTTGTCAGCCACGTCACGGAGGTCGCGACCAGTAACAAACAAATACACAACATATTATCTTGCATTTATAACGGGTGGCAATTTTTTTACCTCACATTTTTTACCTATATTTTTATACTACTTGAATGACGGATCAAGCAGATGGCCCACCTGATGTGAAGCGGTAACCTCTGCCTATGGACAGTGCATTACCTCATAGGTCACGTCCACCTAGGACGCGCCCTATGTGGCATTGCGCCCGCCACCCTGAGACATAAAGATGAAAAGTCTCATGTGCCTGTAATTTCACCGGCACCCATACCCTTCAAACCGGAACACAGCAATGCGAGCACTACTGCTTTGCGGCAGAAATAAAAAAATAAAAAAAAAAAAAAAAAAATATACTCGGTTGTCGGTATTTATTTCTTATCACATTTTCGTTTCTGCTCATATCAGGAAATCTGAATGCACAGATGCAAGTGTGAGTACTGATATGATGGGAGATATAGGGGAGAATGTAATGAAAGAACATGTTGCGCCGACCCCACTTTAGTGGGATAAGGGCAGGGAGATGATGAAGAAATACACATTTGCCTTAGGTCAAAAAAAGAGAGCGTCATATCAGAGGACAGTATTTTTATAACCAAGTCTTTTTATTTTAGGTTTATAGGTACGTAATAACATATTAATTAATTACGTAAACTAACAGTGTATATTATCTAGTAAATCAGAATTATAAAAACTAATTACCATTAGCCTGTTTTCGCATATTCAGAAAAACTTGTTCGCCTTTAATACTTAATTAAATAAATAATTCAAACTGTCCAAACTTTAAATATTCCCAGAACACCTTGGGTATTGTCGTGCTACGAATTATAAATAAGCATTACTATACTCTGGTTCAGAATTAGAGATATTTTTTTTAAACAAAAGCAAAAAAATAAGTGTGTTATGGTAGTTTATTAAATTATGCCAATAAAAAGGCTAGGCATGTTATTCTAACTCATATCTGATAAACTATAAAGTAATCAATATTTTGTCGTATATATTTTTGAGTTATTTCGGTTGTTAACAAAGTTATCAAGCAAAAATATATTTGTTAGTTGAAAATATTTCATGTTACTTGGAACACTGCAGAGATTCTAAACAATGGGCTTTGTTTTGAAAGCCGGTCCCCATTTTGTTAATTTCATTCTTTTCTCCTCATTTGACGAATACTAATGTACTGTTCGCACAGTTTTACAATGGAATGGTCATACTGTATCAATAGGTAAGAGTTATATATAACATTATGCCGTTTACAAATAGGCTCGTCAAATAAACTTAGGTAGGTAGTGGGTTTGTGTTTATTTGCAGCAAATTGAAGGTACATACCGAGCGAGCGAACCCGCTGGCAATTATCAAAAAAATGTAATACCGTAGGAGAAGCCACGGGTCACTACTAGTAAAACATGATCCACGCAAAAAAATGTTTTTACCACTGGCTTGTCTCTTTGACGGTGACATTTGTTTGTTTACAAAAAATATCTCGAATTCTGAACCAGGGTATAATTATCTACGTAATGACCTGACATAACTAAAAATTTAACTGAAAACTCACTCATTCAGAAATCGGAATTTTATCTATGTAATGTATTTTATTAAGTATATCAGTTATCTAGTACCCATAACACAAGCTCTGCTTAGCTTGGGGCTAGTTAATGTTGAGTGACCGGTCCAGCATAAAAAAAATTTAATAACAGCAAGTAAAATTAAGAAATACGGCCAATTTTTTTTTGTTTTCGTAATAGTCTTAATGATCATCAACAGCCTTCAGACGTCCACTGCTGGACGAAGCCTCCCCCATAGAATGAAATGGGGGGGATTTGCCATTATCACCACGCTTATTTTATTTTGCAAAATCTGCACATAGGCGGATTGGTGATCGCAGTATTGATGTTGAGTACTCAGGTGGATGCTGCTTCCCTTCCCCTGGTGCAACCCCTTAGTCGTATGTTACGATATCCATGGGAGGAGACGTAGGGGTCTATTCTTAAGCGGACACAAAACAGCACTAATAATCGATCGAGAATTTTGTTATGAACGTCCTGCTTGAATTTTCAGGAATAGTCTTTTTACACCTGTATGTATCTACGTAACTACCCACTTATTTATCTAGCTACCTACATATGTTTAAGGTTACAAAGTTGACCTAAGCACATACAGTTTCTATCCAAGTATATTTTCGCGTCATTGTTCTACTATTTGTTTTAGTATCTGGTCGAAATATCACATAAAACTGCTTTTAATGGATACTTACGAAAAGCAATAAAATTACGAACCTCACACATACTTAGCTATCCCTTTGATAACTTTGATGTGGCAACTGAAATTATTGCTTTTATGTCCATTGCTCTCTCGGTTCAAGTGGTTTCGACTATTCTGGACGGGAGCCGATAATGTTTAATATAGAATTTGATATTTGATCGTGAAGTAGACTATTTTCGGTACAGTTGTTCGGTAAAAGCTTTTATGTGTGAGAGAGTAATAAATGTTCACTACTAAAATAACAAATTGAGTGCTTGTAGAAGTGGCACAATCACACTACTTAATGTAGGTGCTCCTACAGAAACTAATAACAATAATAAAGCCTTTTTATTTTCCTTACCAACTAGTTTACATAGGTTATGACCTTATTCTTAAAAAAACTAATGTTTAAAAAAAAAAAAAACACCTTTTCTTTTTCACTTATTCCTGGTTAGGAACCCCTCTTTGAGTATAAGCCTCCTCCAATTTACTCCATGCTTCTCTATCGTTCGCTATGGCGATCCACTGTTTCCCAGCGGTTTTTATGATCTCGTCTATCCATCTCTTTCTTGGTCGACCCGATCTTCTTTTGCCGTTTGGCCCTTTCCATCGAGTCACCTCTATGTGCCACCTTTTGTCCTTATATCGGGCTAAGTGTCCAGCCCACTGCCAGTTTAGCTTGAGCGCGTAGTGGAGAGCATCGGTCACTTTTGTTTTATTTCTTATTATATAGCTTCTGATTTTTTGTATCTTCCTGATTTTTAGGATGCTCCTTTCCATGGCCCTCTGACAAGTTGTTATTTTAGATTTTATCTTTGTAGAGTAGATACCTACAGATACTATCGTACATACAAGACTTACTAGTCTAGCTACCCGAAGATATCGTTACTACTATCAGCTAATATTACATATTTAAGACTGCGCCAACGCCAGCCAGAAATCGTCATACAAAAAAAACGCCTCGCGCCGCTCCGAAAAGCGATTTTTATTGAATATTGCGTAAGGTATCGATAATTTTACAAAAGCCCTATAGTAAACCCTCGGCTATGTTGCATTGACTTTGTTAATCTAATTTTTAACCCCATAATATGCACTATTTTAAACAATCGAATCTAGGCAAAAAATAGACGTAACTTTGATTTTTTTCTATCGAGAAAATACTTTCCTATCTTGTTTCTGGTACAGTGATCCCTTTGAATTATAATGTTGTATCCAAAAATATTATTAATTTGAATATTGTAATTGACGATAAGACCGCCCATTGTTCTTTTAATTATGTAGTTAAGTTTATTTAGTTTTTTTTGTATTTTTATTTATTAAGGTGTCATCATCATCAGCCTGTATCAGTCCACTGCTGGACATAGGCCTCTCCCAATGCTCGCCATTTAGACCGATTTCCGGCTCTTCCCATCCACTTTCTACCAGTAGCCTTACGCAGATCGTCACTTGTATTAAAGTGTACAATAAACCATTTTCTATCTATCTATCTACTACCTACCTGCTTTCGATAGTCAATAGCATAGAATAAATATTTCCATAGAACACATCCTTGCGATATCATTACGTTTTTGTAGTTGTAATGGGAACCTGTTGGTGCAAGCATTTACTTTATTACAAGGTAGTGTGGTGTCGGACGAGATCAATAACTCCCAAGATGACCGGGGAAGATATTATTAGCCGATGTGCAATGGAGCGGACTAGCGCCATAGAATAGAGAGTAGGTAGTACGTAGTTTAGTGACACTGCCTTTTCTCCTGGATCGATCATCGGTGCTTGCGAGTCGGGTATAATTTTCGTACGGCTTTCTGCAAGAAAAACGCTGAAAGCAATAAATAAAAAAGTAATTAATTTTGTAAAAATTAAAAAAACCTCAACGCAATGAAACGGCTGAACCGATTTTGATCAAACATAGCTAAGAACAATCCCGACAAATTCACCATTCAAACAACAAAAAAACGAAATCGGTTCATCCGTTCGGGACTTGTATTGTCATCGGAACTTGACAGGTATCCAAATTTCAGCTCAATCGGTTGAGGATAACTGCTTTAAAATTCAGTTGCAAGATTCCACCCGGACATACATTACAAGTTATTAAAAGCTTGTAAAAAGAGAACCAACTTAAAAACCAAGGAGGTTGTCAAACGTAAGATGTAAAGAGAATTATGCTTAGCATTCATACTTAAAGCCATGTTTCGTTTTACTTAAACAATTTTATCCTATAAAATGTTAACATGAGTGTTGTGTTTGTATGTGAATTGGCGTCGCATACGTTAGAGACCAACTGTTGCTCTCATATTGTGGGACAAATCACACGTACTCGTAGATGTCTGCGGTAAGCGAACCCCTACTATGAGTATCACCCTGTGTATGCGAACAAATTATATAGATTTTACTAAATAATGGAATTTATAATACTCGCTCGGATCATCTGACTATCAGATTCGATACCTAGCCTGCGGGTTCTATTTGGAATGGTTTTTGCAAAGCAAAAAAGAATTTAATACTAAGGAATGGTTTGCGGTGAATTCTTATTCCAATAAGCAGCGATGGATAACCTATTATGTGTGGATTACCAGCAGAAAACAAAAAGAAGGCACGAACATACAAAAAAAAACTTTCTGGCTTTCCTTTGACAGGATCTCCTTGCATAACATAACACCCAACAGTCAAGTATTTTCATTCATTCATTCATTCATTCATTCACTCATTCATTCATTCATTCATTCATTCATTCATTCACTCATTCATTCATTCATTCATTCAGTCACATAATAGTCCTGATCCCACACAGGATCCTCTGTGTAGAGGATATCTGGAACTACGTGTACCATGGTACCACAACCCAAACAAATAACGGAGCAAATACGAGTATTAGCAGATCATACATTTGTCCCGCGGCGGGAATCTTACAACCTGAAGTTACAGGCACAGGAGACATTTCATCTTTATGTCTCAGGGTGGCGGGCGCAGTGCAATGCCACATAGGGTGCGTCCTAGGTGAACGTGACCTATGTGGTAATACACTGTTAAAGACAGAGGTTACCGCTTAACATCAGGTGGGCCATTTGATAGTACCGACGTTCAAGTAGTTAAAAAAAACACGCATCTTACAGATCTGATGAGGCTATTATATTCTATCACGTTATGAAACCTAGCATAGCTCTCTCCGTAGCCCGCTGGGCAAGTAAGAGCTTGTGTACGATGCGTACAGCGGCCACGTCTCAGTGCCGTAAGCGTATCTTACAAGTGGTAACGTCACTCTGATGAGGTATAAACTTTCGCCTTGAGGCTTTGCGGTATCCGTGGCGAGAAGATTGGAGCAATTTCCCGAACGCTGCTCACGTAAAATAAAATAATGCATAAAATACCCGACGAACAATTTATATAAAGAATAACACAACAATAACAAGAAAAAAAAGCGGCCAAGTGCGAGTCGGACTCGCCCATGAAGGGTTCCGTAGCAGCAAGTAACATAATATAAAAGTTCTTGGATGGATTACGATTTATGACGTATTAAAAAATACCACACGAATGGTTTTTTTTTTTTTAGTTTCAGTTCTAAGTATGAGGTACCCCAGAAATTTACTGTTTTTTTTCTAGTTTTTTGTGAAATTCTTAATGCGGTTTACAGAATACATCTACCTACCAAGTTTCAACAGCCTAGCTATTTCAGTTTCGGAAAAAAGTGGCTGTGACATACACGGACAGACAGACAGACATGACGAATCTATAAGGGTTCCGTTATTTTTAGTTACGGAACCCTAAAAACGATGTTGGTATTTTCCATAGTAACTAGGATTATTATCTCTCTTATTTCCTTTTATATAAAAAAGTTTTAGTATAATTTTGGTTTATGTTTTTCCTTGCCGTTTTTAATACGTTTTTACGTTGCCCTCGTAGTACTTTTTGGGATAGTCCGTTTTACTAATAATAAAAAACAAGATTCCGTGTCGTGTCGAGTATGTAGTCGGTGTCATCAGTACCTATGAACGCTTCTTAGGCTGCTCGTAGCCTTGAATCTACAAATTGTATGATTGTTGAACAGTTAGCGTAGCAGTCGTAGCGTTCGTAGAGGTTCGTAGCGTAGTGTCATCGCTACGCTTCGTAGGCTCGTAGCGAAACTACATTCATCATCGGTCATGCCTAGACCTTCGACCAACATTTTATTTTGGTCGAAGCATAATACACTTAATGTGTATTTTTCTTTTTAATTATCGTCATCATCATCATCAGGCCATATACGTCCACGTTGTGAATAGATATCCGTCATAGAATGCCAGGAGTCGCCTCCATCCACCGAATTCCTGCAATCTTTACCATGGCATTGCTTATGACAAGGTGTTACGTCCTAAATTACTTCTAGTTCATGGTCGCCACTCGATTTTATTATTATTTTATTTTATTCTGTTAGGAAAACTAACAGCAAATATTGAATGAATGAATTAATGAAATGAATTAAAATAACTTAAAGCACGCCTTACAAACTAGTTAAAATAAAAATAACACGCAACAATTAAACAAAAACTAAATATCAAATGGGCGGTCTTATCGCTAGGAAGCCATCTCTTCCAGACAACCTTTGGTTGGAGCGGAGCTAAAATAATATGGTAAATATTTTTAATTGTATTTAATTATAAGGTATCGAAGGCCAATTAAGTTGTCACATATATAATATCGAGAACCTTTATTCCTAAGCGGTTCTTATAGGAGTTATATGGCTTACCCATTGCCGCATACATTTGATATTACTGAGCAGAGCCACAGAATAAATAATAGTACTATGTTGGTGACCAGAACAGACTCATTCATTCCGACTTCATTTCCGAGTATACCTATATGATGACATAAAACAATAATAGTCCTATGCTTTAATTTGTATATTTATGGTGGTGTTCTTAGTAGCACCCATATACCTATGATAATGTATGGAAATATTAGGCCTGGTATTATTATACCTCGAACCATAGAAATCTGTGTGAGATGTGTATTTTCATGCAAAATGCACGCACAAACAAGCTACAATCATGAAATTAATTTGACTCAGTTCCATTAATTTTTCTTTATTAATTTTCGTCGGTTTCTAAACGCAGACGGAATTATTAATTAAAGCAATGATTTTAATTAGATCAAGTAAATTTAATTGCAAACAATCTCGTTCGACCGAAGGAACGTCTTTCTTAACACCGAAATAAATTAACAGCGAAAATAGTACCAATCTAATCTTCGCTGCCCCCGGGGCACGAATCACGAATAAAACTGGGAAATGGGGGCGAACGATGTAAACGTTGTATCTACCCTGTTGAGATGGATAGCCGTCTCAAATACAGATAGACCGAGCGAGCGCAGCTTGCGATGTCTTTACAACTGGCACTATTTTCTCTCATCTGTCCAGATATTGGTACTCGCGTACATGTCGTATTTTTCAACTAATCTTAATGAAACTTGATATAAACGTTTCATAGGTTTTCATATATTTGTTTACTCGTCGACAATTTTTTGATTGGAGGTGTATTTCCCCAAAAAACTGTGGTTCCATTTACCGGGCGATTATGATAATATATGGCAGAAACATTCCATACTCAATATAGGTATATACAAAAAATAAGCATTACATACTAATTAAAATTCCGTCATTATAAAAAGTAAAGATGTATATAAAGTCAAGTAGATACTTATTGAGTCACAAACTGGGCGACTGGCTGGTGTTTTTAAACACAGTTTTCTATGACGCCGGAATTAAAATTAAAATGGTCTGCTACAACAGCATGCAACTATGATGGCGCTCTATGAAACGAAATACCTTTGATTATATATTTGGCGCCAGACAATTTTTTTTAATTCTCTAAGCGAAATACCTGTAACAAGCGGCCGTCACGCGCCAAACGTTATGTAGGTAGGTACCCTTATAGGTACCATGTAGGTAAACTTTTTTGATGACTCGCTCAACCTATCGAGTGTTTGTAAGAAACTAATTCCTAAATAATTCCAAGTAACCTTGTTTACCTATCCGATGCATTAACAGCCATTAGCAGCCCCTGATGTTAGTATCTCGATTATCTACAAAGTTTTCTTTAAGCTGCTTTTACCTGCAGCCGCAAACCCACTGAAATAATCTCCAATAGGACAGCTACTAGGCGTCGATGGTCGGCTGTTTCGAGCTCCAATGCATAATCTAATGGAAAATGTTTGTTAGTTGGGATTTTATGCAGAAACTATACGAATAAAATCTGTAATGTAGGTAAGTAGCTTTCTACGATGTTAGAAAACTTGTGAATATTAAATGTTGAGGTTTTAACTAGCTGGTTTTCTTTAGCTTGATAACTAAGCCATACCTACAGTTTATGAACACGCCCACTTAATAGTAGGTACAAATGATTTAATTTGGTAATCATTCATCAATAGCGCTGATTTTGAACGTTCTTAGGTACCAAAATCAAACTAGAACCGTTCACGTTATTTCGTACATCTGGATTAAAGGACTTTTTTTTAACACCGTTAATGACGGGACTAGCAATGGCCCACCTGATGTTAAGCGGTAACATGTGCCTTTAACAACGCATTACCACACAGGTTACGTCCACCTAGGACGCACCCTATGTGGCATTACACTGCGCCCACCACCCTGATGCATAAAGATGAAAAGTTTCATGTGCCTGTAATTTCAACGGCACCCTCCAAACCGGAACCACAGAATATATACAGTGCCGGAACACAGCAATGCGAGCACTACCGCGGCAGAAATAGCTATGGAGGTAGTAGGTACTACCCCGGACGAACTCTTTCACAGAAAAGCTCTAGGTACCTACTACTACTACTACATGGACCTTGCTTGAATTGGCTTGAAACTCGATTTAAGCAAGGATCCCTCAATCCAGCTGTACGAAATAATTTGAACTATTCTGTTATTGATTTGGTAATAACGTTCAAAGTTAGTGCGATTGGGCACAGAGTCAATTTGTGAAAAGGACGAAAATAGGTAGGTTAGAAATCTGTTACGTAGGTATACCTTAGGCTAAAATGTAGTGATTACATTCTCAATGCTTTAGGCTGCGTCCCCAGTAGGCAAACTGTTCGCCGCCGACTGAGATAGCGGTGTATCGGTTTAGTACGACCTTCCATATATTTGAAATGGAGTGTTCACAGTTTGCTAATTTTGCGCGCAACGCTGCAAACTGCGTAGAGTGAGCGCAAAACCATTTAAATACCTATATGGAAGGGCGTACTTACGATACGCCGCTAACTCAGTCGGCGGCGAACAGTTTGCCTACTGGGGACGCAGCCTAGGTGTTACGGTGATATTTCTTGAGAAAGATGGGTTCCTGATGATTACGTAATATTAACCTACTTATCTGCTATTAATAAGGACCTGCAGCAAAGCTAAACTTAGACCACTTTCTCAGAGAGATGTGCGTCACAACACCTCGAAACCAGCTCGCAATACTCCTTCAAGCGACGCAGGTTCGATTTTAACAGTAACGAGTCTCACTTAAATTTTAACGTCCATAAATTGAAGATGTCATTACAGTTAAGACGCAAGCCATCAAGAATATCCGTTTTATTGTTTGAATATAAAGTCCTTTGTTATTAGATACTCCATTCTGTTTTAACGCGTTAATGTGTAGATCTACATTTTTAGGGAACCATTTTATTCAGGTAGCTCAAAGCATTAGTATTGCCATTCAGCGTGGCAATGCAGCCAGTATCTAGGGACGCTTCGGTCTGGTAGTGATTTGGATCAGTTGAGCTACCTTTAGATCGCTAGCAGCGGTCTTCAGGTAGCACAACTGTTTCATATGTATTTTGTATATACCTTGTATTAGTTGTATTATTCTTTCTGTAAATAAATATATTAATTCTGGTGAAGGCTTGTTTTTACCCGACTGCGTGACGCAACAAGGAGGGTAATTACCTAACTGCGCGACGCAACAAAGGAGGGTGTGTTTTTTATCCAGACTATGTACCTATGTATGTTTGTTATTTACTTTGTTTGTTGTTTGCAGCGAAACAACAAACGGTTCGGTTTATAGCGAAATAGAAAAAAAAAGTCGGCGAACTATGTTAAGTGGGGTATCATTGAATAGGTATTTGAAAATAATCTTTAGGTTTCTCTTATAATTTTTCATTTCCATAATCTTTAGGTTTCTCTTATAATTTTTCATTTCCAGTGATATTTTAGGGTCTATGACGATTTACAGTTTGTTAGCAACCATCCTCACTTAAATTTTCAATACTTATAATAAAGTAGGTACTTAAGTATAATATTTAGATTAAAATTGGTTGAAACATTTTGAATAGGTAGACGAATAGATCTACCTACACAAATTTTTAGTTCGGTCAGTCGGGTTTTTTGTTTGGTTTATTAATTAGTACTTGTTAAGTATTCGGTGACTCGATGTCCATTTTTTTTTAAATCATTTAATTATTTATAATCTTTGAGTGCCACTAGCTAGGTATATCAAAACCTAAAACAACGTTAAACATTTTGTAACCATCGAGTTAAACTCGTTAACTTAGTAATATTTTTTTAAACAGCTCGTAATGTGGACCTTGTTGGTGTTTTTAGATAAATAATGCAGCATATTACACACGGGTGGTCACTTTACACTATCGCACTGTTGCTGTAAAGTCTATTGCGGCCTCCGTACCGTCGATGGGTGAAGACGGTAATTTATTTCTTCCAGTCCAATAAAAAAAAATACTAGCAAAGAGTTTAGAATAAAATGTGATGTGCCGATCATTTTGAAGTATGAGAAATACAAGTAATTAAATTTGTAAAAATTAAAAAACCCAACGAAACGGCTGAACCGATTTTGATCAAACATAACAAAAAACACTCACGACAAATTCACCTATCAAACAAAAAAAAACGAAATCGGTTCATCCGTTCGGGAGCTACGATGGGACAAAGAGACACACACACACACACACACACAGAGACACGTCAAACTTATAACACCCCTTCGTTTATGCGTCGGGGGTTAAAAATGTGATGTGCTGATCATTTTGAAGAATGAGAAATAAAATGAAACAAAGTAAATTTCTATAAGTATAATTTTTATTAAAGTTCATTCGTAAGCTGGAGACAAAACATCGTACAAATAAGTATATTGTGCAATAAGCAAAATCACAAAGTTTAGATTAACATAAACGATTGAACGATTAATACGATAAAAAAGAAAATTTTACATCACAAAACTCAAAAAACAAGGTTACATAACGTGATACTCGTAAAGCAGAGAAAAGCATTGAAAGTACCAACGGACCTAAGTACATAGATATACATAATGACTACTATTAAGGTGGATGGTCACGCTTGTAGCGCGAAATGCATTTTTTTGGTGTTTTTTGCTCATTACAGCTCATGAACACATCTTCAGATAGTGAAAGTTGATTTCGCGAGAACTAGGAGACTTAACAGACATGTTTTAATTGATAGTATTTCATAAATATCATCAGTTTAACTACGATAACCCTTAACAAAAAAAACATGAGATACTATCAATTAAAACATGTGTGTTACGTCTCCTAGTTCTCGCGAAATATACTTTTGCTATCTGAAGATGTGTTCATGAGCTGTTTTGAGCGAAAAACACCAAAAAAAAATGAATTTCACGCCATTAGCGTGAGTATCCACCTTAAGTTATCTATTTTTTTGTGACTACACAAACATCGATAAGGCACTCGTACAAAAAACTTTGGGATCGATAACGATTTAAACGACATTTTTACATGAAATTACATGTTTGTACTCTTAGGCCTCCGAAAACAAAACCTAATGCTTCAATAACAGTAAGGACTCCAAATTTTATATTTTTTATGTGATTCCTTACAGCAAAAATAACGATAAACAGTTACATAAACTACGAATACATAAACAATCATTAATGAGTATTTTAACCTATTCCAATAACGCAAAAGATTCTATCTTACACTGTTTAAACATCAACGAAAGACCGAGGGTAGACCATTGATTATTAAATATTTCTATTATAGCCTACACTTGCCTAAATACATAACGGAAGAGCGAAATTACTGTTACGTTAAATGCTCAGTTATACAATTATAATTATTGAACATAATCTATTCAAACTTTTCACTAGAAACGGGATATTTACCATGAAATTTGTAAATTTAAATTAAACTCAAGAATCACGGTAAATATCCCGTTTCTAGTGAAAAGTATGAGTACATAACCATGATAGTTTCAAAAGTTATAAACTATTTAGTTTTATAGTTGGTATCCAGCAAATTGATTTGGCAATTATATGACACATATTTGTACTGTCGCTGAATTATTCTCAAACAACATGAGACAGTGATATCATCTTCAGTCGATATTATATGGAGTTTATAACGCTCGCTTGACATCTCAATGGCGGGCGGATCATTCAGAGTATCTCCGTATAAGGGCACATCAGAAAAAGTATTACAAATGTAAAATACATAACAAAATAAACGTAGCATCAGTTCCGTGAGTGTACGACACCATAGACTAACTAAACACAATAGACTGCCAATCTCATACAAGAAAACGTGACTCAAAAAGGTCAAATTCCAGGCTATTTCTAGATGGCGCTGGCAAATTCATTCAATCAGCATTTTAAACCAATTACCTAATCTCTTTAAAAATAAACATTTAAATTTCTAATTTATGATTTAATTATGAAGCTATGGTCGCAAAACATGTTTTATCGATCTATTCGAATTACATGTAAAATCATTTCAATCGTTTATAGCAGATTCAAAACAGCGACATCTAGCGTCATTGTAAGCAATCATTCTTGTATGAGATTGGCAGCCTATTGTGTTTAGTTAGTCTATGACGACACGTATAAAAGTATAACAAACAGATATTCGTAAATCGTAATTCGAGATATAAGCACAGCAAGTTTAGTGAAAGCCTTTCGGGCCCAAGTGATGTAGATTCAGGTGATAGGCGAAAGTAAGCATCGCGGTGCCAGAATCAAAGATAAGTAGAAAGAGCTCACTCAGCTGATCGCCGAAGGAAGCTCCTTCTACAACCTCATGTCAATGGTTGGAGGCCATAAGCCTCTCACACTGAGCTAGTAAGTACTTTCTATGTTGTTCGTCGTATAGGAATATCACCTTCCCAGTGCCGGAGCTAGGGAACATGCCGAACACTTTCTTCTTAGCGGTGGCCACGAAGACTCCTCTGTTGACGGCTTTGGGTACCTCAGGGAGCTCACTCCATAGATACGTCCACACGATCTGCGGAGAAAAAAGCATTATAATATCCGCTAAAGAACTGCTACTTCTGCGATAAGACCGCCCATTGTGCATTTCTGTTATTTTTTTATGTTTTGTATTTCTGTGTGTTATATGTGTACAATAAAGAGTTAATCTATCTATCTATCTCTATCTTCGCACTTGAAGAAGGGAAACATCTTGTGGTCACTGGCATGTTTAAGAACCAAAAACTGGAAGACTTGTGACATGTGAGGTGTAACGAAACCTTTCATCACAGTGGTTTCGCCACTGGACTCTTTTCAAGGCCACCATATATCAGGCTGGTATCGCAGGGGACCAAGAAAGAACCGTTTTTTTTAACAATGATAGACCTTTGTTTGACCACGATCTCACCTGTTTGGTAAGTGGCGATGCGGCTGAAGATGGAGCTCAAAGGTCTAGAAGGCACCTATTCACTCTAGCCTTGAAGAGACCCAGATTATAGTTTTCAGGAAAGACACAGGTTATTTCTGCCTTAACACCAATATTGCGATCACCAATCCGCCAGGCAAGCGCGGTGATTATGGCAACCCCCCAATTCTAAGGGGCAGGTCTCGTACAGCAGTGGACGTCTTAAGGCTATGGATGATGATGATTATCATATTTTGGTGGTGCTGGAAAACCGTCGAATCTAGGTCAGATTAAGTAATTTATTTATTTATTATTGATTTATTCATTTATTTAGAGTATATTATAATCATAATCATAATAATCATTTATTTGACCAAATATGTTTCACAGAAAAGTTGAAGCCCTGTCTCCCGAAAAAGCGTAAGCTGTGGCCCAGGAAACAGTTTTCTCCCAATTATAATAACACTTTTTTTTTACATTTGGATTTTGACTAAAATGTGTAGTATGGTTACTATGTGAGTGAGTGTGAAAGTTAGGTTGTATTATGTCAGTGTAGTGTGTGGGTGTGTTGTGTGTGGGTGTGGCGTGTGTGAAAAGTGAGGGTGAATGATAGCAGAGATATCAGAAGATGTAGGCATATCTAAACACATATATCAACTATCTTTGTCACATGTCGACTGTACAATTGTTTATGCGAAAGCTAGCCGCACGTTAAGTGCCGCGTTTGCTAAATTTAGACCAAAAACAAGTTCGAATGAACTGTTCCAAAGCTCTCCTGGAGCGATTCTAGCTGAATACGTAGTGTTTGTTTGATATTTTTTTGCGTCGTTTGATAACCGTTGATGAAACGTGGATTTATTATTTCACGCCTGAGACAACGTCCACACAATACACGTCTGCACAGTCCAAACGTGGACTGCGAAGAAGCCTGCTTCAAAGAAGGCGCAGACGACTTGGCGTGGTTACGACATGTGTCGCTTCAAGAAAAATGTTCATTATTTCCTTCAGAGTAGGCAGCGCGATGACAATACCCTTTGGTAAAAATGACATTGCGGAAAAATGTCTGCGTTTGTAGAAAGAGAAAGTGCTGTTCCATCAAGATTACGCACCGTCTCACAAGTCAGCGATCGCAAAAGTCAATAATTCATGAATTCACACAGATCTGGCTCACAGTGACTTTTTCCTATTTCCTAGACACAAAGTTTGGCTCGGCGGACAGGGATTTTCATGTAACGAAGAGGTCAATTGCTTCCGTAATTGCCTATTTTGCAGAGCAAGTCGCCAACTACTATTTGGACGGGTTAAAAGAATGGGAGCATCACTGGGAGAAGTGTACTGGGTTATAAGTAGACTATATATGTAGAAAAATATAACATAATCTGGCCGAAGAAACACTTCTATCTATGTCAGACTCTCGTGTTTCAGCTACAACATTCACGATCACGGATTGTATACAAGGATAGAAATCGAAAGTAAGGAGAATTGGCATGGAGGCGTGGCGTGAATCGCTAACGTTTGAGCAAATTGTACAAATGCCATCAGACGCAACCCATTGTTTGGCGGTTAATTGACAAGTCTTTACGTTAAATCAAACACAGAATTTGATTATATATTAGATAAAGATAAGTAGTGACTTTTTATTTATTTTCTACTTCCTTTATAGCAGCTTAAATCGGGATAAAACCGTTTGGTGCCACGATTTTTTAGGATAGCGGCTTTATGCTGTCTTGTGCAGTGATACCTTACTAAGCCAAAAGATAAAATACAGGAGACATGTAAATACAATAGTTTCAGTGATTGATTTTGAACGTGTAAAAAGAATGGGGCAAAATCTGGCGACATCAGTTTCAATACGAAACAGCCCGGACAACACTTCTCCTTTCTTCAGATTTCTATGTATACAAGTATCATATTATAAGCCGTGGATTATAAAGACAGGAATTGGTATTTATACAAAAACAGTTCAAATAAAAAATTCAAAGATATATATAATATATAATATAAAAGCTTTTATTTCTCTTACACTTCTAATATTTAACTATTAACAATTTATTTTTACTTATCCTAATCTTAAATATAATTAGTTTTTCAGTTTTTCGGATATCTCAACCAGTGTAAGTACCACTTTGAGCGGTAAAAGCCTCCTCCATCTGCCTCCATCTCTCTCTATCTCTAGCTGCTCTGCTCCAGGTAATGCCTGCCGTTTTAGCGATGTCATCGCTCCAACGTTTATGCGGTCTTCCAGGCCGTCTCTTTTTGTCCATGGGGTACCAGTTAGTTATTGTTTTCGACCACCTATCGTCTGTCGCTCGCTGTAAATGTCCAGCCCATTTCCACTTTAGCTGAAGAACTTTTTTCACAGCGTCTTTTGCCTTTGTCTTTTTCCTAATTACGGTATTTTTGATTTTGTCCTTCAGCTTGTGACCTGTGTAGCTTCTCTCGAGTCCTCTTTGACATACTCTTATTTTTTCCAGTGTCTTCTTCGTGAGTGGCCATGTCTGACATGCATACGTGAGGCATGGCAACAAACACATTTCCATAGCTTTTGTTTTTAGTTTAACTGGCAAATTGTTTTTGAAAATCTCTTTCATGCTCCAGTACTTATTCCAAGAATTTTTAGTTCTACGTATAATTTCTTTTTCCGTGCATGCTTTGAAAGTAATCAGGTGTCCTAAATAGATGTATTCCTCTACATACTCTAGATAGTTGGATTGGAACTCTATCGGTACCTTTTGTCGGTTAGTCATTATTTTAGTCTTATCTTCGTTGACTTCTAGTCCTACTTTCTTACTTTCTGCACAAAGCGATTCAAGCATACTTTGTAATTCTTGTGGATCTTCTGAAAGCAAAACTATATCGTCTGCGAAGCGTAAATGTGATAGATACTTTCCGTGTATTTGTAGACCATTTCTCTCCCACTCTACATTCCGGAAAACTTGTTCAAGTACGGCTATGAATAGCTTCGGTGAGAGGGGGTCCCCTTGTTTTGCTCCTCTTTGTATTTTGAAACTGGGTCCAGGTTTTTCTAGAGAAATTTGTGAGATGCTGTTCTTGTAAATTTCTTTTACTAGGTCTAAGTAATCTTTGTTTACTCCTTGTATTGATAGGGCTTCCCATATAGAGTCATGAGTTATTGAATCGAAAGCTTTCCTGTAATCAATAAATATAAGATATAAAGGTTTATTATATTCATTGTATCTTTCTATTATCATTTTCAGGGTATGAATGTGATCTACTGTTGAGAAGTGTTTCACAAAACCAGCCTGCTCTATTGGCTGGTTTTCGTCTATAATTTTGGTCAAACGCCTCAGTAGGGTTGTAGAGAACACTTTATACAAGCATGATGTTAGGCTAATTGGTCTGTAGTTCGAAATTTGTTTTGCATCACCCTTTTTGTAGAGAAGTACTATGTGTGAGTTTGTCCACTGCTTCGGTATATGTTTCGTAGAGAGAATCTTGTTAAAAAGGTTGGTAATCGGTGTTGCAAGGATCTCTTTGCCTGCAATCAACATTTCATTTGTTATACCATCCGGCCCTGGGCTTTTTTCAGGTTTCAGCTGCTTGATCGATTGAAGTATTTCGTTTTCATGGAATTCTGGTACAGGTTCGTCGTTTCTAGGGACTATAATATTGTAATGATGATTTGGTAGTAAATCTTTCCTTATATAGAGATCTTTGTAAAAATCTGTTGCTATCTGCATTAACTCCTTTCTGTTTGTGACTATTTCTCCTTCTTTGTTTTTAAGTTGGCTCAATAACTGTTTTGAATTATTTAGATGCTTGTAGGCCCTTTTCACTGCACCCGAGTGTTCTAGATACTTTTCAATGATTTTCATTCTATATTTCTTAGTATTATATTTTATGCATTTATGAATTATCTTGTATAGTCTACTCAGTCGGTTTTTCTCATCTTTTGTCTTATTGTTTTTGTTTTTAAGTTTGTGTTTTTCCTCCTTTAGCTCTACAATTTTATCCGTCATAATTTCATAATTTTTCAATAATTTCTGTGAAAAACCGGCAGAGCTACAGCTTCGTACAATATTTCTCTCTATGCCGTCATAACAATCTTGCACTGTTTTATGCTCTACATTGTCATAATCACCTTTTTGTAACTCCGTTTTGTATTTTTGGGTATCTATATGCTTCTGTGGTTTTGATGAGCGGTAAGTTCTCGTTTGAGTTTTGCTTTCGATATTCAATGTCACTCTTACCAGTCGGTGGTCACTTGGATGCTTTAGATTACTTATGACACTACAGTTTTCTATTAGCCTTGGAGTATTTGTAGCAATGTAGTCAATTTCATTTTTCACGTTTCCGTCGGGTGACCTCCAAGTCCATCTCAGCTTAGGAGTTTTCATAAACATTGTGTTTGTTATTTTTAAGTTGTTTTGGAGGCAAAACTGTACGAACTTTTCCCCTCTTTTGTTTCGTTTTCCGTACCCATACTTTCCAAGCACTCTACTTTCTTCTTCCTTCGGAACTCCGATTTTCGCATTCATGTCTCCTAGAAAAATAAACCTTGATGTGCTGTGATCCACGATTGTTTCTAGTGTTTTATAAAATTCTTCAATTTCTTTTTCATCTGAGCTTGAGGTAGGGGCATATGTTTGAGCTATTGTGAATTCTTTTCCGTACATTTTAACTTTTATCAATGCGGCTCTTTCTGTTATGCCTTTGAAGTCGAGTACTGTTATATTGGTCTGTTTTCTAACCAAGAATCCTACTCCATTCCTTCCTTTCGTTTCGCCATGAAGGTAGAGTCGATAATTGTCTCTATCTTCTATTGTATTGTATCCTTTCCTTCTTGTTTCGCTAATACCTATTATATCCCATTTTATTTGTGATATGGCATATTCTAGTTCAGTAACTCGTGTCTCGTTTGCTAGAGATCTAACGTTAAATGTTGCTATGTATATTTTGTTACCTTTCGCATTTGGAGGGTTTCGGTCTACTACCCCCGTGCTGACCGGGCATATTGGGGTAGGTTTTTCTGTAGTACTATTATCATTGTTACTTTGTTTTTTGCTAGAGTTTGTGGCGGCAGTACGAGGGGCCGTTAATTGTTATTCGGCCGCGGCAACTTCATCCGATGCGGTCGCGGACGATGACGGATTGTGGTTATCATGACGTTTCTGCACGTAGTTAGTAATAGTGCTCTGGCTTTTTTTTAAATATACTTTATTCTTTTTTGCAGTTTGATATTTAGTATTAGCCTCTATATTGGCTGAGCAACTTCTTGCCAGATGTGGCGGGGTGATTTCTAGCTCTCTCTTTTTCGAGTTTGAGCTATAAGGCTTATTTAACTGTACGTAGCTCTGGTTAGGCTCTCGTATTATAATTTTATCATATCTTAGAAACGCCATTTTGCCCTCATTTCTGTCTTTGTGTAGCTGTTCCTGCAGTGATTTCCGAATTTCTAGAATTTTTGGTGCAAAATCTTCTTTGATGTAAACTTTCGCCTGTTCTAAACTCTTCTTATTTTTCAAAATAATTATTTTCTTCCCATATGTAGTAAGAGTGAGGTTAACTGGACGTATTTTTTCGTCTTGTAGCTTTCCCATTCTTCTCACTAGTTCAATTTCATGTTTACTGCACTCTATATCCATTTTTCTTATGATAGCTATAATTTTTTCTTCCAGCTCTACATAGGACTTTTCACCTTCTTCTATCCCGAAGAAAATTATATTTCTTTCTCTTACTTGTTTCTCTATTCGGTCTATCCTCTTTTCTTGGTCTTCATTTATTTGATTAATTTTTTCGATCTCGTTATTGATATATTCGAATTTCTGATCAATATTTTGATTAATTTTTGAAGTAATACGTTCTTCGTGTTCGCTCATTGCAATATTTGTATCACTTTTTATCTGGATTCTAAGATCATACAATAATTTCTCCATACTTGAGTTCTGAATTTATTCAATGATACAGCTGGTGCCCTCTGATGTCAGTTTCGTGTACTTGAGTTCGATTAAATCGATGATACAGCTGATGACCTCTAGTGACAATTTCGTGCTTTAGTGTTTGGTGCTACTCACCGCGAGGTGGCAGTTCACTCCACGCCCTCAGTATTCAGTATCAAAGGCACCAACCATTAGTTCCTCTACTCTCTCATAGATGGCGCTGTGGGTGAAATCAAATTCTCAATTGATGATGATTAGTTGGATAATAACAGTTTTAGAGGTTATGTTTTTGAAAAACATCAAACATTTCACTGAGTTACTTGCGTTTTGTGTTGATAAATGAGTACAACTCGCTTTCGTTCACTGGGCAGTAAGTGTTCACTTCTTCTATCTCGTCTTAGTCACTGAGTTTTCGAAAATGTTCGTTACACTTTTGATCAACTTATTGCACTTCACAGAACGTTTTTTCAACACTGACTCCACTATTGCGTAGGTATAGCGAGTTCTTCTTCCTATTTATACTATTTGCTGCTTGAAATGAGTACTATTTTCGGATAAATCGTAATTTTATTCGGAGACCGCACAAAAACAATGTTTACTAGAATGCGCCCTCTAGTGCTTTTCAAAGATATTATGACCGAAATATAATTCGAAGAAATGTATAATTTCCTCATAATAATAATCGCTGGAAAATATTGTATCTGAAAGATAGTTTTCATAAAATATTTAAGGCAGTAATTTCATGAAATATTTAGTAGTGGACACGGCGACACGTGTGGTTCTCTTATACATAAAACATGACCCGAGCGTCTGTGTAAACAACTTTAACGAATAAAAATATAAGTACCTAATCCTTTCTGTGTAGTGTGAATGACCACCTTTATCCATTCCCTGTTTCTATTAATAATAGTAGATAGAATATTCTAATTTTACGATTTTGAATAGAAAATGCATAGAAACCTCAATGTTATTGTCAGCCCTGAAAACTAAAACACTGATTTGAAACTGCCAAGACAGATTTTTAATGGATCTAAAATCGAGAGGAGTTGCATAGAGTAGTTTGCTAGTCTATGCCAAGGTTAACAGTGTTTATTACCTGTAAAGTTCGTAAGATAAAAGAATCTATAGTACAGACTGATTTAAAGTGTTGCCCATTATTTTTTTCCATAGAGATAAACTATTGTACGCGTCAAAACCGTTCGAATATAGAGGAAATCGACTAAAATTGTACCAAAGTGCCTTTGTAAGATTGTAGCTCTAGTTACAAAGCGCAATTATAGGTTTAGGATTTGTGTAACTCTAGTTATCAGAGCAAAAGTCAGGGGTTCCCAAAGTGGGCGATAACGCCTTCTTGTGGGCGCTGCAGGCCTAACGGGGCGGTAAGAGACCCAGAAAAAAATGGGGGCGTCAAATCATACACACTTTCGCATTTTAATAGGTAATTAGTATTCCTAGGTAGGTCATTTTCGTAGGTAATAGAGCGCGGGCAATCATGTTTTAACAAGATTTTGTAAAATAACCCGATTTGTGCATGTTTAATTTGAAGTTATAGTGGTTTATAAGTAGTTGAAAAAATGAGGGCGCTAAAAAAAGAATTAGGATGGCGCTAAAAAGTAATTTATTCTCAAAGTGGGCAGTAAACTAAATAAGTTTGGGAACCCCTCTGGGCTAATTTAAAAGAAATGTTTTTTTAGTTCTTACCTGCCATCCACCAAAGACATTGTTCTTCTCCAAATAGAGCAGTCGTTTGTCCGTGCACATCACCACTTCCTTGTTCAGTATCACCCAGACGTGCGCTTCGTATGTGTCCGTACTGACGAATTTGCCCTGACGCAGTAAAAAAATAAAAATATTTATAAAAAAATATGTTGTGCATCACTGTAAAGAAAAGTAATGTATTTTAAGCTTTATAATTAATTACAAAAGGCACAATAACACGCAAAGTAGGTGCACTTACTATATCTAGTGTAATATTAGGTCAGGGGTTCGGATCTTGCTCCGATCCAGAGCTGATGTCATAAATGTCACAAATGATGACGCGTGAACTCTACTCAACTGACGAACTCTGTGGCGCGGCGGGCGAACGTTCACCTGCGACGCAGGAGGTTGCGGGTTCGATCTGCAGATATTTGTTCTTTTTCAAACAGAAATATGATTGCAAGTGATTGCAAAAGGGACAGACACAAACGATGATTGCCGAGGCATAATTTTTTCCTAGTCGTACTGTAAGTAGGAATGCCTGTTTCATCATAGATTATAGAAACATACCTTTTCCAAATCAAAGAGCATTTTATATCCTTCAGCGTGTAGCCTGGAGTAGGCCCTCACTCCTGAGTCTGCGGGGAGGTAGCGCGCCGCTCGACGCTTCGTCACCTCGTCCGAGAAATCTGCTGCCCTGTTATCACAATAAAATGTTATCTCAAACACTTTTTTTAAACTTTCTTTGGCCACGATCTCGCCTGTTGGTAAGTGACGATGTGGCCGAAGATGAAGCAAAAAGGTCTAGAAAGCACCTATTCACTCTAGCCTTGAAGCTCATGCTTGGATTTAAAGAAAAAACGGTGACTTTCAAGATAAATCGGCCTTGTCGGTCTAGGCCGGCATCTTTAGTATGAAAATCCGTATCTATTGTTTTATCATAAAGGGCATTTCACTATTAACTCACTTTGTGGTGACACACAGCCAGATGGACTTTTTTTTTTTAAAAATGAAGCCTTCGCCGTAAGCAGGCAAGTGTGAGGCCACTTTCTTACGTTGGACCATCATCGCCTGACTTGCAGGCCCCGCCTGTAATCCCACTAATATCATAAATTTAAAAGTTACAATGTTTGGATGTTTGTTACTCAATTACGCCGAAACAGCTTAACAGATTTCTATGAAATTTAAGTGTATCAAATTTCATAGAAATCGGTTAAGCCGTTTCGGCGTAATTGAGTAACAAACATCCAAACATTGTACCTTTTACATTATGATTATGACCTGGATTTGAGATACAGCTTAGGCTCCTTTTTATTCCAGTTAAACGCGAGTAAAGCCACGGGCGGACACTAGTGTACTATAAACTCATGGTCACTCAGGTGCCGATTAGTCAAAATTAGATTGATAAGTCAAGATTAGTAAGCAAAGTCAAGTGTGGATTCCCACAGATAAGTAAGCAAGACATTCAAATCCATTGTAATGAAAATACTATTATAAAAAATGGAAGTAACATGCTTCTAAAATTAATTTAATGAATACAACACACAGCGAACAGACAGGTAGCAGAATGAAAAGCGTTAAAACTACAAACAATAACACAAATAACATATACAATTAACGATTAGTGCCAATTAGTCCGATTAGTGCGAAGCAGACCCTGTCTTAGCATAATGCGGCCCACATTCCTGGAATTTAGTTCAACATTCTAGTCTAAATGATCAAAATAGCTTACTGTGAACGAGTCTATAAACTTTCAACTAAATATTCTATCTAATGCAACAGACAGACTAGCTATACCAAATTATGCTACGTTGACGTAAACAATACCAATAGTTTAAAAAAAACTGCTGTCTATATCTTATCCTAAATATGTCCAAACGACAAGAATTATTCACGGATATGGCCACTCTCCAAGAACCTTTTAACTAAATATGTCTAAATATGTCTCAACATCAAGAACTATTCACGGGTATGGCCACTCTCCAAGAACCTTTTAACTGAAGAGAGCAGTCCAGAGGTAAAGTCAACGAAGCCGCCCAGAGGTCGCACGACCAAGCCGACGGCGCCGCGTCCGAGCTCCTTGACGAACCCGCCCGCGCCGGCCTCGGCCGCACTCGTCACTGGACGAATCAGCAGGCCGCGGACACCCTCCACTACTCCCTGGGGAACTGCTACTTATCATATATGACTCGAATACGTTACTTAGTCTTATCTTACCAGCTGCTTCAAATAAACTGTGATAACCTATCCTTAAGACTGCGCCAACCCCAGGCAGAAATCTTCCTACAAGAAACGCTTCGCGCCGCTCAAAAAAGCGGTTTTATTGAATATCTCGTAGAATACAGATAATTTTACAAAACCCCTACAAAAAATCCTCGGCTTTGGAGGATTTGCTGTCAAAATAAGATAAATGAAACTTATACAACAGCATTAGTTTCATTTATCTAATTTTTTACCTAATAATATGCACCATTTTAATAAACAATCGAATCTAGGCAAAAAATGAAAGTAACTTTGTTTTTTTTTAATCGAGAAAATATTGGCGGCGATGAGCTCACCACTCGTCACGTCTATATTCCACGATGGTGCATCCCACTATGAAAAGAGGCCCATTGAGGCTCTGCCTACCCCTTTGGGGAAAAAGGCGTGTGTCTATGTATGTAAGTATGTATATTGTCGTATCTTGTTTCTGGTACAGTGATCCCTAGCAATTATAAAGTAATCCATGCATATTTTTAATTTGAATATTATACCTGATGATGTATGTTAATAAAAAAAAGAAGTGTTTTGCGACATACCTTACATACCTTAGTGGCTGCGCCAAATAAGTAAACGGGAATGTCCTATCCTACCGGCTGCGCTAAAATAGTCCTGGTCAAAGTTCTATCCTACAAGCTGTGCCAAAAAAAATGTGGTCAATGTCATATCCTACCGGGTGCCACAAAGAAGTTGCTCTCAATGCCTCAATAATAATAAAATACGACGGATAAGTGCCACATAGAACTGAGAGCACACCTCAGTCTACGCACGCCCTCCTCTACAACCCTAGCAAACCGACACTATCACTTGACAATAAGATATTTATTGATGAGTGTTGTTATACAATATATTTAGGCCGATCGAAAACATTCATATGAACATTAGTAAAATATTGAACACGATCCGTTTGTGTCACAAATAACATGCAAAACATAACAGAACAAGCGAAAACTCAATCACATGCAACGAGAGAAGCTAAGGCAACATGCATGGAATCAAGCGGAACCTTGTCGCCGGGAGACTGCGCCCAGCGCTCGAGCCTCACATCACCTTTTGACAGCATTTAGAGATCCCGAGGCGAAGTCAACTACGCCGGCCGTCGGGCGCGCCACCAGCCCCACGGCGCCCCACCCCAACCCTTTGAAGAACCCTTCCACGCCGTCCTCGTGCGCGCCCTCTATCGGCTTCGTGAATACACCGGTCACGCCGTCCACGAAGCCCTTTTGTAACAATTCACACATTTAAAATATAATTTTTCTTCAAGCATTAAAAAGATATTTGGATTTTAGATAATCAAACAATTTTAGTCAGCCGTGGGAAGTAATGGCGGCAATGGCGCACTCACCACGTCTATATTCCACGATGGTGCAACCCACTGTGGAAAGAGGCCCATTGAGGCTTTGCCTACCCCTTCAGGGAAAAAGGCGTGTGTCTATGTATGTATGTATGTATGATCATCTAGTGATTTTAAAAATTTACGTTCATTGAGGGATTTCTGAGATAAAAATATGTCTTTGTTTTATCCACCTAAAATAAAATATCATGATGTACTTATTGAAGATTTTATTTAACTTGCATTGTATGTATGTATGTATGTATGTTCGGATCAAATCTTGCAACTGAATTTTGAACCATTTATCCTCAACCAATTGAGCTGAAATTTGCGTACTTGTCAAGTTCCGAGGACAATACAGCGACAGCGAGCTGATCTGATAATGGAGATGGAAGGTGGACAACGGAACTCCTCGATGGATAATAGTAGACTGGTCGTGTTTAGGCTCATTTTGATCAGCACACGGTTCCGATCACTCATTTTATAAAAGCTTGTATTGATAACATATTTTACACAAAATAACTTATTTTACAGTACACACATAATCAACACATTTCCAATACACATGCTAATAGACAAACTCTAACTCGCCACTCTAACTTTCCATACAGGTTCAACAGAACTTTGACAGAAGTTTAACATGTCTATCAGCGCGAGAATCGAACCCCTGGGTTCGACATATTTTCCTGTAACTTAATCCTTTTCTGTCGTTTAGAAATATCGTTCGCTGGAGCAAAAACCGAATCGGCAGAAGAATATAATAGCAATATTAGTATAGATGCGCGTGAATGTAACTCACCATAACGAGTCCCTTGCCGCTCCGTGCGAGGCCCTCTTGCAAGTTGGCGGGCGGCTTGTTGATATTGTCACGGCGACGCCGCTGGTAGTCCTGTACATAAGCATAGCAAGATAACAATGACGATCTGCGGGTCTCTTCAAGGCTAGAGTGAATAGGTGCCTTCTAGACCTTTGTGCTTCATCTTCGGCCACATCGTCACTTACCAACAGGTGAGATCGTGCTCAAAGGTCTATCAAAGTTAAAAAAAGAAAAAGAAAACCTCTATGGCGCGGCGGGCGAAGGTTGGCCTGCGACGCAAGAGGTTGCGGGTTCGATTACCGCCTCGGAACAAATATTTGTGCGATCGCAGATATTTGTTCCGGGTGTTCTGGGTATTTTCTATGTATAATTTAAAAAAAACTATGTAATACATTGTATTAAGTATATCAGTTATCTAGTACCCATAACACAAGCTCTGCTTAGCTTGGGGCTAGATAATGTTGTGAGAACTGTCCAGCATTATTTATTTATTTATTTTATGACATGTCCGACCTTAGGCTAGACTCCTCCGTCTCCTCCTGTGGATGTCGTCCAAGCCTCCTAAAGGATTATACAACACCAGAGGATGGACAGTAGTTTTTTTTTTACTATGTGAATGACTGATCAAGTGATGGCCACCTGATGTTGTGTTCTGCCGTAAACAACGCATTATCTCATAGGTCACGTCCACCTAGGACGCACCCTATGGTGCATTGCACTGTGCCCGCCACTCTGAGACATAAAGATGAAGTCTCATGTGCCTGTAATTTTACCAGCACTCACTTTAGCATCCACCGGACATCCTCGACCTGAATACTGCGATCACCGATCCGCCTGCCAAGCGTGGTGTTCATGGCAAATTCCCTCATTGCATTCTACGCGGAGGCCTCAGTGGACGCCTAAAGGCTGCTACTGTTGATATTGGTGCACGACCGGGGGGATTCGAACCTCCGTCATTGTATCGAAAGTCGGGGTGACTTGCCATTACACCAGTGTTCATTGCTATATCAAGGTGAACATAGCCATCTCTATAAATGGACAAGAAGCAAAAGAATCAAACTAATAGAATTATAATTTTACATGTTTATAGTTCATAGCTCATATATTATACTTATACATATAATGCAGTTCATATATTGATTAATACCTAGGAACACAGAAACACTTAGTAACGTCAATTTAAAGTAAAGCATTCAATTAAAAAAAAACAATTTGGTACACTAGAAAGATGCGGCTGTATAGAGGCGTTGTCAAATTATAAGGTAAATTATAAGATAAGTCATTTAGAATATCAGTTTAGCGGCTGTACATAGGCCTTGTCAGTTTTTTAGTACATTTAATAAATCCTCACAATTTCATAATAATAAATATCACATAAATAAACAAAATAACAAAAGAAACAATCATGCAGATATGCATCATCATACCCTTGATATGCAGATGTGATACAATCATCATCAGCAACTTTCAGACGTCCACTGAAGGACGTGGCCTCCCCCATAAAATACAATAGGGGATTTGCAATTATCACCACGCTTAGCAGGCGGATTGGTGATCGTAGTATTGATGTGAGTACTCAGGTTGATGCTGCTGCCTGGTGTAATCCCTTCAACTTTTACGACATCCACGGGAGGTTTATTTTTTTGGTGCCGGACACACCACGGCTCCGTTGAGACATAATAGATATGAATTACCTTATCTAGCGTCAGAGCGGCGAGCCCATGACCCATAGCACCGGTGATACGAGACACCGCCCCCGCAGCACCGCCTACAGTGTGTCCTACTAACGAACGCACCCCCAGGAACAGCCCTTCAGCGAACTCGCCTGGTCCTTGTATAGCACCCTGTGGAGAGAGCATGGTTAGATAGTTCTGTCACACTTATACTAGAGTCTGGCAGACTCTGCGAAGGGGCGGGGGAATCGCCCTGTCATCTTCTAGGGATTGTGGAGCCTAAGGCCTGACACTTGTTATCGGACGCGTCAACAGGCGCGACTGAGGTTTTGATTAACTTAGGCCTTAAAGTTGAGCCAACCACAGGCAGAAAAATTCATACAAAAAAAAAACCTCTCGCCGTACGAAAAAGCAGTTTTTATTGAATATCTCGTAAAATATAGATAATTTTACAAAACCTCTTGTATTTAATGTTAATTTAATTTAAAAATTTTTTTACCTAATAAGTTGATAAACAATCGAATCTAGCCAAAAGTCAGAGGTAACTTTGGTTTTTTTTTTTCTATAGAGAAAATATTATCCTGTTGTTTCTGGTAGAGTGATCCCACGTAATTATAATGTAATTAGTATCCATGCATATTTATAATTTGCATATTGTGCTTGATTTAGTCAGTTAAAATTGGATAATGAAAAAACGTTATTTCTTAACGCTTTTAGAGTGATTTTATACATCTAAAATCGTTGCGTGACCGACTATTAATACACAGCCTAAACCGTAAGTCCTAGAGACCGGAATCTTGGAGGATATGTTCCTTTTGTAGTCTAGGGGTGCACTAATAAAGGAATTCTCGAAATTTAACCATTGAAGTCTGTGTGAAAAAAACTCATGCAGACGAAGTCGCGGGCATTCCACTAGTATTTTATATTAATCATCCTCTGCACTCTGTGCACAGACGTATTTTAAGGAAAATAACGCAAAATTACCAATCTTAGATTAGATTTTTAACCCCCGACGAAAATCGAAGGGGTGTTATAAGTTTGAAGTGTGTGTGTGTGTGTGTGTGTGTGTGTGTGTGTGTGTGTGTGTGTGCGTGTGTGTGTCTGTCCCATCGTAGCTCACGAACGGATGAAACGATTTCGTTTTTTTTTTGTTTGTTTGAAATGTTTATTTGTCGGGAGTGTTCTTAGCTTTGTTTGATCAAAATCGGTTCAGCCGTTCAGCGTTGGGGGTTTTTTAATTTTTACAAAATTAATTGCTTGTTAACTGACTAAACCAAGTACAATATACAAATTAAAAATATGCATGGATACTACATTATAATACCGAGGGATCAGAAACAACGGAACCAGAAACAAGATAGGACAACATTTTCTCGATAAAAAAACACAAATTTACCTCTAACTTTTGGCTATATTCGATTGTTTGTCAATATGGTACAGATTATTGGGTCCAAAATTGGATAAATAAGATCAAAGATCAATACAATAAAACCGAGGGATCACCCTAGGGGTTTTTTAAAATTATCTATATTTCACGAGATATTCAATAAAAACCGCTTTTCCGAGCGCCGCGTGGCGTATGAATATTTCTGCCAGGTGTTGGCGCAGTCTTAACAGCAATAAAAACGCGACAAAAAGCTCTTTGGTGTATTTTCCTATCGTTTCGATATGGAGACGCGCAATCTTGAAACATGCTTCTAAAAAACGTCGTGTGCCAACAATGCAATAACCCTTAGTAATCACCTGGAATGGTTCATAGAACAGATCCTCGACTCCCTTCTTCAGCCCGACCACCAGCCCATACGGATTGCCGATGACGTCCAACCCGAGCACTAGTACGTAGAGTTGCTTCAACGCCTGCCCCGTATAGTGGCTCTGCGCTTGGTCGATCATCTCTTTTTGGGATAGGAACTCGTACCTACGTTCGTAATATGATAATCTGTAAACAAATAAATAAAATAAATAATGCTGGACAGTTCACACAACATTATCTAGCCCCAAACTAAAAAAAAAAAAAAAAAAAAAAAAAAAAAAACTAAGCAGAGCTTGTGTTATGGGTACTAGATAACTGATATACTTAATACAATACATTACATAGATAAATATTTTTTACTATACATAGAAAATACCCAAAACACCCTGAACAAATATCTGCAGATCGTACAAATATTTGTTACGAGGCGGGAATCGAACCCGCAACCTCCTGCGTCGCAGGCGAACCTTCGCCCGCCGTGACACAGAGGTCGTCAAATGTACAAGTTACCGTGAGCACAGAATAGAGGGGTGGGGACGCGGGGTCGCGCGATTTGCCAATGGTTGTTGACGTTCAACTGACACACACCAATCATGCGTCACTATCATACGTGATATCGTGCTTGTGACGTTACTGCCACGAGACATGAGCACGGCATAGCGTGTACAGACCGTTCGCTTTTTTTTTTCTTTATAATTGGCGCCGCTCGGCTTGTGCACTTGCCATTTTCAAGTATATATATCTGTATTTTCACTATATTGTATTTTCAATATATTTTGCAACGTTACAATCCTTTCAAGTCGTCAAAGTCACAGTCGAGTCATGTTTTAGTAAAACGGTGGCCAATTTTACTAAAACTTTGGTAGACAATTTCCACCAATTTCAAAAGTCACGCAATTCACTTCCATTTCATTTCAGTACACTTGTGCTTTGTAAACGAGCTACATTAGTTAAAATGCCACCAAAATAACACAAAATAACTCAAGAGAACACTAGGAAAAGAAATGAAATAAAAGTAAACAACGTCTCTTTTCGAAAATGGCGGGAAGAGTCGACCGTTCACTTCCGTTCCGTGTATTTACAGGTGCCATCTTAAGCTAGGTTCATATTGTTGTGACAGGGTGTGTCGTGGCGCTCCAGAACGCAATCGGTTACGATTATTACCTATGACTAGATTCACATTAGTAGGTTGTGTTGTGGCGCGTACCGTAACCGATTGCGTTCTGGCGCGCCACGACACACCCCGACACAACAATATAAACCTAGCTTTACGCATGAACGAGCTGTAGGGGCGCGCCAATAGTCGACGACGTTCAACTATGGCAAGAGACAACGTGCTTATGCAATACATGGTTCCTGTCCATGGCTTGTCCGGCTTAGAATAGATCCGTCCTTCTCCAGTGGATGTCGTAAAAGCCGACTAAGGGATTATTACACCAGGTGATGGCAGCAGCATCTCGTGGTTATTATGGTAAATCCCCCCTATTGTATGGGGAAGGCCTCGTCCAACAGTGGACGTTACTTCGACCCACTGATGACGAACAGTTCCTTATTATCGCTAATAGTATACCAGGCACCTTTACTCACTCTGGCACCTCACCTTTAGGCACTCTGCCAGGCAACTATAGGCTGGACTGGAATTAACATAGAAAGCCGATGCTTACTTGAACACAACATCGTTCATGTCAGTCAGCGTGACGCCGAGACTCTGCAACACGGTGCCTACAAAGGTCGGCAGCTGAGTCGCGCTACCGAGCGAGAACGACACGTGGACCTACAAACACAAAAATTACACTTCACATAGGGATGATTTTGGCTCGTATCGTAGAATAATTTTATCGTGAATTCCGTGGTTTCCAGAGAATCTAACCAGTGCTTCTAATTAAATGGTGTTATTGATTAGAATCACACACAAACCACATCAATCTAGGAAAAAAAACTGATTAGGACTAAACAGCCGATTAATTACAAATGAAATGAACAAAAAAAAACAGAGCTTTTTTGTGATAGAGTTAGAAGTACTATTCCATAACTATTTCTGCCGCAAAGTACTGCTCGCATTGCTGTGTTCTGGTTTGAAGGTGCCGGTGAAATTACAGGCACTTGAGACTTCATCTTTCTTTCACAGGGTGGCGGGCGCAGTAGAATGCCACGTAGGGCGCGTCCTAGGTGGATGTCACCTATGCGGTGCTTCGTTATAGGCAGAGGTTATCGCTTTAACATCATCTGCTCGTTCTACAATAAAAATCAATAAAAAAACTCCGTATTTGGTGCATAGACATAGTAAACTTACTTTGAGTGGTGACAAATGAAGATCATCGTAGAAATTCTTCTGGTCTGATGCCACCCCCCTCGCCGCCAAGGCTTCCAATGCCTGCCGAGCACTTTCAAGGTCCAGTTGGAAGGCGTCCAACTAGAAAAATAAAAAAAAAAATAACGAAAACTTCGAACTAAGATGGCACCTGGAATAGTGCCAATCATAGAAAAATAAATACTCCATGGCAGGTGCCATCTTACGGTGAACGGTCTATAAGTTGATTTGAAAGTCAAGTGATTGTCTATCAAAATTGCTTATATGTGATTTGGATCTATCAAAGTTGATTTACGTCTCTGTGACGCGGTGGGCAAGTAGCCGGCTGAGATCCGGCTGGGTTCGATTTCCGCTGCGGGACAAATGTTTATATACATACATACATAGACACATGCCTTTTTCACGGTTAGGCAGACCACAATGCCACAATGGCACACAATGGTTAGGCCACAATGGGCCTCTTTTCACAGTGGGTTGCACCATCATGGAATATAGACGTGACAAGTGGTGAGCCTATCGCCGCCATTGCTTCCCACGACTGATTCAAACATTTGATCAGCAAATATTTGTTCCGGGTATGGGTGGTACCATGGTAGGTCTAGTAGTTCCTGATACTTACCAAAAAGAACCCCAGTATCGGTTAAGGACTTTGTAGATGTTGGCAGCATATAGACGAGATAGTGTTGGTAACATCACAAAATCGGTAATGAGGTATTGCCTGCCACACCCTCTTTCACGACCATTCTCTTAAGTAAAGAGAATGGTCGTGAAATTTGAGGATGAAAAAGGGTAAAGGGTCTTTAGACTCTAACCGCGCTTAAGCCCACTCATAGTACCAGATTCAGCTTCGACTGGGATACTTACAGCCCTCCCAAAATAAACCTTATCTCATAGCAATAAAGTGCACGCTTGAGCCCACTCATAGTACCAGATTCAGCTTTGACTGGGATACTTACAGCCCTCCCAAAATAAACCTTATCTCATAGCAATAAAGTGCACGCTTGAGCTCACTCATAGTACCAGATTCAGATTCGACTGGGATACTTACAGCCCTTCAAAAATAAACCTTATCTCATAGCAATAAAGTGCACGCTTGAGCTCACTCATAGTACCAGATTCAGCTTCGACTGGGATACTTACAGCCCTCCCAAAATAAACCTTATCTCATAGCAATAAAGTGCACGCTTGAGTACACTCATAGTACCAGATTCAGCTTCGACTGGGACACTTACAGCCCACCCAAAATAAACCTTATCTCATAGCAAT
Organism: Operophtera brumata; assembly: GCA_932527175.1. NCBI lineage: Eukaryota > Metazoa > Arthropoda > Insecta > Lepidoptera > Geometridae > Operophtera > Operophtera brumata. The sequence goes on along the minus strand of OW052230.1, from coordinate 33,879,817 downwards.
AAAGTGCACGCTTGAGCTCACTCATAGTACCAGATTCAGCTTCGACTGGGATACTTACAGCCCTCCCAAAATAAACCTTATCTCATAGCAATAAAGTGCACGCTTGAGCACACTCATAGTACCAGATTCAGCTTCGACTGGGATACTTACAGCCCACCCAAAATAAACCTTATCTCATAGCAATAAAGTGCACGCTTGAGCCCACTCATAGTACCAGATTCAGCTTCGACTGGGACACTTACAGCCCACCCAAAATAAACCTTATCTCATAGCAATAAAGTGCACTCACCGCCTCCTGTTCAGTCAGCGACCGTTGCGGGAACATGTCCATGAATGCGTTGACGAGTCCCATATCCACCTTCACGTGGAACTCTTGTATCAGCACCTTGTAGTACTTGTACTGGCGCACTTTACTGTGCTCCATTATACGCTCCACGATAGACACTTCGATGAACGGCCTCATTCCTGTTCACAATAAACTCATGGTCAACAACAAACACATGTAATTATTATTATTATTAAGAGCCTGTGGTGTCCCCTTTAAGGCCTCCCTTCCCTCTCTCCAGTCCTCTCTATTTTGGGCCACAAGGATTGCTCTACAGTGGTCCAAAAAAAAATTTTTTTGTAAAAATAAAAAAAAAACCTCAACGCAATGAAACGGCTGAACCAATTTTGATCAAACACAGCTAAGAACACTCCCGAATAATTAAAATTTCAAATAAAAACTAAATCGGTTCATCCGTTCGGGAGCTACGATCACACACAAACACGCACACACACACACAGACACACACACACACACACACACAGAGACACGTCAAACTTATAACACCCCGTCGTTTTTGCGTCGGTGGTTAAAAAATCGGCGGCGGCAAAAAGGCGGCTTTTCATCTTTATGTCTCAGGGTGGCGGGCGCAGTGCAATGCCACATAGGGTGCGTCCTAGGCGGACGTGACCTATGAGGTAATGCATTGTTAAAGGCAGAGGTTACCGCTTAACATCTGGTGGGCCATCTGCTTGTTCCGTCATTCAAGTCCTTAGTTAAGTTTAGTTTAATCCTTAGTTTAAAAATGATTTTGTGGAGTCAACCTTCTGTACCTGTACTATATGTATTATGTAAATTGACGTACATAGTTGGTCGTCGCTGGCAATGGACCGCGGAGGGGGCACCGGCGCTAACACGACTGGGAAGGTCGGCATGGGCAGTTGCTGGTCTATCTGCAGGCGGTGCAGGCGCGCGTGCAGACGGAGCGAGTGCTTGCTCATGTATTCTGTGACTTGACGTACCTAGTTGGTCGTCGCTGGCAATCGACCGCGGAGGGGGCACCGGCGCTAACACGACTGGGAAGGTCGGCATGGGCAGTTGCTGGTCTATCTGCAGGCGGTGCAGGCGCGCGTGCAGGCGGAGCGAGTGCTTGCTCATGTATTCTGTGACTTGACGTACCTAGTTGGTCGTTGCTGGCAATGGACCGCGGAGGGGGCACCGGCGCTAACACGACTGGGAAGGTCGGCATGGGCAGTTGCTGGTCTATCTGCAGGCGGTGCAGGCGCGCGTGCAGACGGAGCGAGTGCTTGCTCATGTATTCTGTGACTTGACGTACCTAGTTGGTCGTCGCTGGCAATGGACCGCGGAGGGGGCACCGGCGCTAACACGACTGGGAAGGTCGGCATGGGCAGTTGCTGGTCTATCTGCAGGCGGTGCAGGCGCGCGTGCAGACGGAGCGAGTGCTTGCTCATGCCGAGCGACGCCCACAGGCCGGGCTCCTCCGAGCGCCGGAGGAGGCGCGGAGACGGCTTCAGGATACGCTTCTCTTCAAAGTCCACCTGGAAGAATGCATCTCAAGATGAGTGCTTCGCCAGGCCGCTTGAGCCCTCTGCATAAATAAATAAATAAACAATGCCGGACAGTTCACACAACATTATCTAGCTTCAAGCTAAGCAGAGCTTGTGTTATGGGTTGTTTGTTTTAGTTTCAAAAGTTATTTATTACCTATAACTAAACACAGTTTAGTTCTAATAATTACAATTTTATAACTCAGCATGGAGCCCGAAGCTCGTTTGGAGATCCTGTAGCGAAATGAGTTACAGTTTCAATGTTTTTTTGAAAAACATGTTTCATCAAAAAACTAGTGTTAGACTTTATTTTTTTGTTATTATTAGTAGAGCTTTTTTGTGAAAGAGTTCGCCCGGGGAAGTATTACCTCCATATCTATTTCTACCGCAAAGCAGTAGTGCTCGCATTGCTGTGTTCCAGTTTGAAGGGTATGGGTGCCGGTGAAATTACAGGCACATGAGACTCTTCATCTTCATGACTCAGGGTGGCGGGCGCAGTACAATGCCACATAGGGTGCTTCCTAGGTGGACGTGACCTATGTGGTAACGCGTTGTTAAAGGCAGAGGTTACCGCTTAACATCAGATGGGCCATCTGCTTGTTCCATCATTCAAGTAGTTTAAAACAAAACGTATACCGAACCTTATATTACCTTATAACGAAACCCCAAAACTTCATACCTCAGTTTTGTCGTCGATCATCACTCTGGGCGAGATGGGATCATCGCTGACCATTTTATCGTTCAGATATCGTTGGTACGCCTCTTCTAGTTGAAGCATATTTGTTCCTTCTATCTTCTTGTACCTGCGCGCTTTCAGCTTGCACTGCTCCCAGATAATAGCGGAGCTGGAACAAGCACCGTTACACACTCGTTAAACACAAGTTATTTGGGCTTGCACATCCGGATACTGTTGTCTCTACCTGCCTTACTTGTAATGTATCAGAAAAGAAAGGGACGACACTATCAAAGCAACATTCAAGGATACTATTTTAAATACACAGTTCATCGTCATCAGCCAACACAGAAGTGTACTGCTGGTCAAAGGCCTCCCCCGTAGAATGCCAGGAACAGTCTTGAACCGCCTCCATCCAACACCTTCCAACAACCTCTATAATGTCTTTGGTTCATCGAAGGGGCATTCCTCTCCTAACAACCATTAACTACCCAAAGATGTTAAAAGACAACACATCATGGAACTCAATAGAACGCCCCACTCTCCCCAACTCCACTCCCAACGTCCACTCTCGTCCCAATTTCACACTAATATCATAAATGTCAAAGTTACGATGTTTGGATGTTTGCTACTCAATCACGTCGAAACGGCTGCACGGATTTCAATTAAATTTTGTACACACATAGATTATGACCTGAATTTAACTATAGGCTACTTTTTATCCCGTTAAAAAGCGAGCGAGCTTCGCTTAGCGACTTCGCTTAGTGATACCACTAGTAGTGTACAATAGTGGAACCACTTCACCTGCAAGCCCACACCCCTACCAGACCTAGGGCCTATTTGTCGAAAGAACTGATAATCGCTTTCGATCACGATTTTCCAGGACATTGCAAAGCGTGCATTACCATATTTTCCATAACTTAGTCGTCTTTAACAACGTCCGTTTGAGATATTGGGGTCTAAGAGGGGGTAAAAAAATAAAAGTGTGAATATCAGATCCAATGGAGTGTCATATGAAAGCCCCTCGCTTCGACATTTCAAACCTATTTTTTTGAATTTTTTATCTTATGTAGTTTTTGAGATATTAAGGTAAATCGAAAATATAAAAAACCCACAACCTAGGGTACTTCCACTAATCCTACAACTCTGAAATTTGGTATGTTTGTAGCTTTTATGACACAAATAACATCCATTGTTGACCTCCCGTTTCTAGGAATTTGAACGACGTTGTAGGTCTAACTTTTCGAACCACAAGTCGCGCAAGTGCAAACCACACTTTATGGATAACATTAAATCAGTCATTAGTTCCGCTGGAACGAAATTTTTGGTTTACATTTAAATTTAACACTAGTTAATCTGTTTATACTCACTTGGATATGGAGACGTAGACAATCTCCAGCATCTTATGATCGTCGACCAGTGACAGCCCCATGCCCTGCATGGACAGAACTATCTCCGTGTCTATGATCTCAGCCTCGCCGATGGTGTAGGCGCCGCTCGCCAGCATGACGTCCTCCGTGAACAAGACCACGCGCTGCAGCCCGTCCAGGAACGATACCCAGGACACACGAGTGGTTTCCGTGTTCCTGGAAAAACAGGTGTACATTATATTTTTTAGAAGTCAAGTTTATTATTTATGAAAGAGTAACGATAATTTTTAAACAGTTCCGCCAGTTCGAAAATGTTGGATTAAAATGCGAGTCCAATATATACCAATATTATACTACTACTACTAAAATACTAGTTCTCTGACAGTACAATATTCAATGCTAATGTCAGGCGTGGCATATTTCGCACTTTAGGTAGGAAGCTACAAATACCCGGCGGGCTTCATTTGTCGAGTTATTTCAGTGCGACAGACAAGATAATAGTTACGCGATAGAAAGAGAGGTAACTTCTAGATGACTTTAGCTGTAGGTAATTAGCGCTGTGCAACCTGAATTGCACTTTATTGCAAGAGTCGCTATTTATTTAAATTATTTTTAGTCAAAACTTTTGTGTCTGTAGTATTATGTATTCTGTGCCAACGTGTAATTCTACGATTGGTATCCGTGAATATTTCAAGACATCGGGGTGTAAAATAAAGACTGCAATTCCTGCCAACATAATTCAAGAATGTGCATATAAGTTGATAAACCTACCTTGTTTGTAAGGCAGGCCTCACCAACTTTTTACAAGTCCAGGATGACTGGTAGATAATGCTATCAGCATTAAGTCATCCTAGTACTATTGTTTTGTGTGGAAGTTTTAAATAAATAAATAAACAGATTTGTTCAAAAATCCTGCCAAATGTGAGTCAGACTCGCACACAAAGGGTTCCGTACCATTGTACAAGGCGTGTCATAAAAAAAACACGTTTCTTGTATGGAATCCCCTTTAATTTTATTATTTGTTCTTATAGCAGCAAAAGACACTCAGTGAACATTTCAATTGTCTTTCTATTACGGTTCATGAGATACAGCCCGCTGACAGACAGACAGACGGACAGCTGAGGCTTAGTAATAGGGTGCCGTTGTCACGCTTTGGGTACGGAACTAACCACCACTACTCTTAAGAGAGTGGTCTGTGAAAATGACACATCGAGTTTTGACACTATTCCATTACCTGTGACCTCCACCTTGCGGTGGGATTTGGAACTAATTAGGTAAACAAACCTCTCAACCGTACAATTGTGTAGAAAACACATTACTTGTTTTGTCAATTACTTCATTGAATTTTTGTTCTGTACGTAATCAGATAAATGTGAAAATAAAATCAATGTATACCACCTATACAATCGTTGCGTGACTGACTGACTCAGTCACTGACTATCAACGCGAAGTCTAAACCCTAGGTCATAGGACCTGAAATTCACATAGGTACATTTCTTTTGTGGTATAGCGGTGCACTAAGAAAGGAATTTCCTAAATACACACCCTAAAGTGGTGCAGCGGGATGTTGAAGTTTGTATAGCAAAAACTGCACGCGGGCGAAGTCCCAGGCGTTCCACTACTGGATACTTGAGAAATCTCTGTGCACATGTTGTGTTTTACATATTATGCTGTGTGCTTCAAGTTTCGTTATATTTTATAACAGTTTTATTCGTTTTATTTTACCCCAAATAGACAAAGTGGTCAACAACTTCAATAACTGTACCAATATGGGTGCAAAGTTAGTATATAAAAACCATCATAACCGAATCGCAAATGAACATGGGCAAGAAATGAACTAACCCACAAAAATAACCAAAAAATACAGGACCAAAAAAAACAAAATTAAATCAAAAACGCCCTAAAAACTCTCACAACCTAAGAAGCCCTACAAACCTTTAAAAAAACCCTTCCAACTCCTAAAAACAGAGGGTTTAGCCTACCCTACCTCCCTAGAGTTCATACAAGTCTTAAACTTTAAGAATCAATTAAAACCTCGTACAAACCCATACAACCCAATTTAAACCGGTATTGAACGACGGACCTTGCTCAGAAAAATATCTTGGGAATCAGGATTTTTCCCAGCAGGGCCCAAATTAGATCATTTTCTCCGCCTCAAAACTCACTATTCTGCCAAACTTCCTGCTGATGTTTTTTTTTCCATTAACTTTCATCCACTAATATACCTACCTTGTTTGTTTATATTAATTTGAATGTGTATGTGCGCCTACTTTTTGGCGATTGTACCTAGTCAACCTTTGGAGGTTTTTAAGGTACAATATTATACCTAATTAAATGTGTAAAATATATTGTGTATGAAATAAATAAAAAACAAAAAAAACCTACACGTGTAGGGCTGTTTAAAAAAACGCTCATACAGTGATTTTATTATTTAAAACTATTAATTTAATCCTATTTCGTCAAAATAGTAACAGTTTTTCGAGTTATTTTGTACAGAAAGACGGATAAAGAAACAAATAAATTATATAGGTACCTACAAACTATGTTGGAAGAAATTCACGTAATTGAAACATACTGACCACAAATTGGCATAAAAAAACGGCGCGGCGAGGACGTTCCATTTGACATGACTAGCAAGACATTTTCAAACATTTATCGGCTTCTAAATTCTAATTTCCATGTACAACCACAGAATAAATAATAGTACCTACTTCTTGAAACATGCCATGAATTGGTTTGGCGTCTTTATGAAAGGATTATAGGAAATTCAAACCCTAAAATCAATTGTGTTGAAGACCTCTGTAGCGCGGCGGGCGAAGGTTGGCCTGCGACGCAGGAGGTTGCGGGTTCGATTCCCGCCTCGGAACAAATATTTGTGCGATCGCAGATATTTGTTCAGGTGTTCTGGGTATTTTCTGTGTATAATAAAAAATATCTATCTATGTATTATATTGTATTAAGTATATCAATTATCTAGTACCCATAACACAAGCTCTGCTTAGCTTGGGGCTAGATAATGAAATGTCCAACATTATTATTATTATTTATTATTAATTAGGGTCATAAAGTTTGGAAGTATTGTTTGTTATTCTATTAATATTAAAAATTAAAGCGGGCCCCCATACAAAAAAAGTGATTTTGACAAACGCTGTATCTCTTGATCCGCAATAGCTAGACACAACAAAAAATAAAAAAGTGAGTTATAGGTAGGTATGTACCTACCTAGGGGAAAACAAACATGTTTATATTTACTTGCCTTATTTTTATTAATTATCATCATCCGCCCAGCTGGAAATATAACATTTCCATAGAATGCCACGACGACTGGTCTTGAGCCGCCTCCGTCCACAGACTTTCCGCGACCTTTATAAAGTTTGGTACATTGGAAGTTCCCCTCCCACACTGCGTCGTCCGGTTGTTGGTCGCCACTCGAGGACTTTATTTCAGTCATCTTAATAAGTGCGTGTTGCCAGAGATGACTTACGTGACTGAGACGTGATCGCTAACTATCACACACACAAAAGCTCAAAGTATCACAGCGGGCTATGCATGGAGAGAGCTATGCTATTACCATCAGTGTACAAATACGTAGTCTGCGACAACCGTAACTACAAGAAATATTGTTACGAGATATTCGCGCCTAAAGTTTTTTATCTTATATTAGTGATCAATGTCTTTGTAAATATTGATCTGTTATGATTTTGATCTGTACGATCGCTACGATCATTCCCTTTAAAACTGTGTTTATTATATCGTGATAACATTAATGCTTTTTTATTATTTAGTAAATAGTACTTGTTTAGTGTAACATTATTTTAGAACGTGCTTTACCTAAGCATGTGCGCCGTATGTAACATAGTTACTGTTCGCATGTCTAGGGATTTTGTTATGGTGTTCAACAAACGGAATATGCTCAAGATTTACTAATCTTATGTGCGGTAACATAACTACTAACTCAGTTATACACTTTATTGAACTGGGAGAAAAAAAAAACTGTAAGTAAGACCACAGAATAAATAATAGCAAGAACAAAAGGCTCACATCGTGAAAAAAAAATAACGAACCTTGCTGGGACGCAACAAAGTGCATTTCAGTTCGCATAAGTGCTTAGTGCCTAGCGCCAAAACCACCTTAACACCCTAAACACCCACCAGCCTTATTCACCTAAACATTGGCGCTCTCTTGTAAATGTTTGAATCTTTTTATTTGTGTATTATATTTTTGTTTAGTACTCAATTTATAATTTTACTAGCTGTAACCTGCGACTTCGTCTGCGCAGGATTATTAAGTAGCGGAGTATTATAAAGCTAGTATTATTAGACTTACGCTGGTGAAGTAAGTTTCACCCGCGTAAGTCTCGATCCCGTGGGAATATCGGGATAAAAATGTGCCTGTGTTATTCCGCGAGTCTAGTTATCTTTATTCCAAATTTCATCCAAATCCATCCCGTAGTTTTTACGTGAAAGAGTAATTAGGATAGGATATTCGGTTACCAAATTACTCCTGCATTCTGCTGCTCGCCTGGTACATTGAAAAGAAAGAAAGAAAGAAAGAAAAACATTTATTTGTGTCACCAACATGGATGTAGTAGTAACAGTCAACAAACAATATTCCACATAAAAATACACACACACACACACACACACACACACAGAAACAAAGATAAATAAAACATTGGATGAAAAGTATTCGCATTGCTGCTGCGCCCTGCGGTGTTTTCCGCATAGGTCTCGATTCCGTGGGAATATCGGGATAAAAATGTGCCTATATGTTATTCCGGGAGTCCAGTTATCTCCGTTCCAAGATTCATCCAAATCCATCAAGCAATTTTTACGTGAAAGAGTAACAAAGATACATCCATCCATCCATCCATCCTTCCATCCATCCATACTTACAAACTTTCACGTTTATAATATTAGTAAGATACCTTTTAACATTCTTTGTATTTTTGAATTTTAAACACAAATTAAATTTAAATTAAATGACTATTCCAAGTATATTCGGTACAAATTAAATCTGCGTAGTGTTTTTTTTTCGAATGGAATTAAAAAGATTTAAACTTTTGTTTTCTTGACAAAATCCGAATAAATTTATGGATATAATACTTGTTTTTGACTTTGTACGATGACACGTGACGCGTCGAAATAATAACTTGGTAGCTTTCCATGGCGCATGCACTATTAAATTGTTTTGACCAAATGTTCCCATTTTTAGGGTTCCATACTCAAAGACAAGGAACCCTTATGGATTCCCTTTGGATTTTCATATTGTGTCCTACTAATATTTATACCATCAATTTGTACATATGTTTAAGCAAATAAATTATCTTTATCTTTATCTTTTATCTTTCGTCACGACTGTCTATCTGTCTGTCTGTCCGTGTATGTCACAGCCATTTTTTTCCGAAACTATAAGAGCTATACTGTTGAAACTTGGTAGGTAGATGTATTCTGTGAACCGCATTTAGAATTTTACACAAAAATTTAAAAAAAACAATTATTTTTGGGGTTCCCCATACTTAGAACTGAAACTCAAATTTATTTTTTCATCAATGTGGGTTATCTGTGGATAGGTCTTCAAAAATGATGTTGAGGTTTCTAATATATTTTTTTTCTAAACTGAATAGTTTGCGCGAGAGACACATCCAAAGTGGTAAAAAGTGTGCCCCCCCCCCCCCATAACTTCTAAAATAAGAGAATTATAAAACTAAAGAAAATATATGATGTACATTACCATGTAAACATTCACTCAAAATTGGTTTGAATGAGATCTAGTAAGTAGTTTTTTTTTAATACGTCATTAATCGTAATCCATCCAAGAACTTTTATATTATGTTACTTGCTGCTACGGAACCCTTCATGGGCGAGTCCGACTCGCACTTGGCCGCTTTTTTTATGGTTATTTTTGGAAATTGTTATTTTGTACCTTTTTTTTGCATAGAGTCAATCTTTATAGAATACTGACTATCCATGTTTTTTTTGTTGTATTTGGAATAGTGGTGTATACCTTATTTTATACCAGTCAGTTAAATCATCCTAACGATGAAGTTATAAGTTGGTAAATATTGCTACAAGTATCTCCTATTTTTTTTTTTTATTTTTTTTTTTTACTAATGAATGACGGAACAAGCAGATGGCCCACCTGATGTTAAGCGGTAACCTCTGCCTATGAACAGTGCATTACCTCATAGGACACGTTCACCTAGGACGCACCCTATGTGGCATTGCAATGCGCCCGCCACCCTGCGACATAAAGATGAAAAGTCTCATGTGCCTGTAATTTCACCGGCACCTTCAAACCGGAACACAGCAATGCGAGCACTACTACTTTGCGGCAGAAATAGGTATGGTGGTAGTACTTCCCCGGACGAACTCTTTCACAAAAAAGCTCTACTACTACTACTTTCTGGTATAAATAGCACTAATTATGATTTCTTCTTTTATTTCTGCAGTTATACATCTTGCCTTAACTTTTGGTACGGCTTCTAGAAAACAATGTGTTAAAAAAAACTAGTTAATATATTGTGATTTTAACTCAACACCGTGACTAGTTTATATTTTGGGGTTCAATCCTCCCTATCTACTTTTACAGCAAAATCTCTCTCAGGTACGTTTGATGTAAAAAAACTGGAGCATGTGTGTGATTCGTGATCTCGATAATTATAAAAATCCCATGTTTCCAGAACCTTTACACAGGTATTGTTTGAATTGACACAATTTATAAAATCCTGAAAATCATAGATTTGATTTGCTGATTTTGTTATCTTGTAGGCAACCAGTCCTTTTTTTCAGAATCCCCTTCAGTCTTGTTAGGCCAGTCACCGTAGACACAAAAATCGTGTAAGATCGCAAAAAGTTGCAAGGTTCTGTTTTTTTGGGATGTTGTTAGGATAAATACCAAATGTGTAAAACCAAGTTTGCAACTTCGATAGAGCTGTGCGAACCTTGCAATTTTTTTACGACCTGGAATGTTTAAGATGACTGGCCTATGTGTCGTTTGTAGGTTAACAGCTAATATTTGTAAGGAAAAAGGTTATACACACCTCAGTTTGTTCAAAATTACTAGGTATAACTAAGTAGTTGGAAGAAACTTTTCTTTTGGGTACTTATTTACTTTGTATTAGCCATTTTGCATTTTCTAGAGCGTTCACATGCGTACTTTTCGTCGCGAGTATCGCCTTTGCATAACTCGCCACACACGACCTACCCACTTTTCAGCTTTGGTGAGTCACTGTTTGTTGAGCTCCCACTGACTGACTGGCACCAATCCCCCACTTTTTATCTTCGTGAATGACGTGGAACAATCAGATGGCCCACCTGATCTTGAGCGGTAACGTCTGCCTTTAATAATCCATTACCTCATATGTCACGTCCACCCCTTGTGGCATTGCACTGCATTCACCGGCAACTATACCTTTCATACTAAAACACAGTAATACAAGCACTAGTGCTTTGCGGCAGAAATACTACTGGTAGTAGTTGTGGTTGGTAGTACATTCCCGAACGAACTCTTTCACAAAAAAAACTCTACTACTACTAAACTACGATATAATGCGATTGTAATGTCTACGATTACTTTTTCGTACAGTTTTCGTTTACTAAGCAAGACGATGACACAGAATAAATAATAGTACAAGCACGACGATAAGAAGCGACGATGATAAGATTCGATTCCTTTGTTTTCAGAAGTAGTTAAGTGCAATAAAGAATATCAACACTAGTCTTAAGCACCGTATATGTAATGTATGATGTTACTATTCATATGTGTAGTATTTAGTACCACATAATAAAAAAAAATTGTTCAGATATCCACCGTATAATATGTTACGGTGATTATATTTAGGATACATTTTTGTTACATGATCAAGCTCATACAAACACGTCAACCTCATACCTCATACCTAACTTACAATAAAATTAATATTGATCAACTGGATTATCTATGAGGAACTAGTATGTCACAGATAACCCAGTTATTATAGTTGTACCTACTACAAATAATATAACGCGTCCAAATTAAGTCGCGGGTGACAGTAGGTACCTATACCTAGCTTGTATTTTATATTATAAATTTCGTCCAAAATTAGTAGGTACCCAAAATCTGAATTCGTTTATTTTTAACCCCTGACGAAAAACGAAGAGGGTGTTATAAGTTTGGCGTGTCTGTGTGTCTGTCTCATCGAAAGGATCAACCGTTTTTTTTTTTTTAATTGTTTTTGTGGGGAATTTTCTTAGCTTTGTTTGATCAAAATCAGTCCAGCCGTTCAACGTTGGAGGTTATTTAAATTTTTACAAAATTAATTACTTTGTGCTATACGTTTTTAAATTCCGACGGGAAACGAAAATATTCGTGAAGAGAAAATATGTACAAAATGAGTGGCTACGTTTCACCGAGGACTTATCGAGGACTATACTAAGTTCCATTGGTCTAGTTGTTACTATGTTGACAGAGTTATTTATATGGTAGCATACTTGTACGGAGCACTCTACACGCGAGTCCGACTCGCACTTGACCAGTTTATTCATCTTCCGCCTCCAATAAAGCATGGACTTTAATGGAGATTTTTTGAATAGCAGCATTGTATCAGCAAAGTATCTATCTATGTAATATATTGTATTTAGTATATCAGTTATCTAGTACCCATAACACAAGCTCTGCTTAGCTTGGGGCTAGATAATGTTGTGCGAACTGTCCAGCATTATTTATTTATTTATTGTTTCGATATCAAAATTTGAAGTACCAGTATTATTATTAGTAACAAACAGTCAAACATAGATAAAAATTGAATGATAGTATAAATAAAAATAAAAAAAACATACCGTTTCTCACTAGTAAGTCGGGAAATAAGCAAGTACATTTTTGTAAAAAAACGATAATCACTTAGTATAAAGAGCTAGGCATATTCTAAGGAAAATCGCTAAGCGAAACTCTTTTGGTCACAATATAAACTCCTTCGTGAGTATGCTACCGTAGAATTGCATCGAGCGACTACGGAGGCCTGCAATGTTATAAGTATAGATCCACCAACTTATCTCTAGAACCATTTACCTACATTTTTCTATCAGCTACATACATTTCATTCTGCAGATAAGTTGGTGGATCTCTAGAATTGGTTTGTGTTCACGACTGTATGATTAAACTGTCAAACCATGTCAGTCCGGTAAATTTTCACAAACCTCAAATAAATAAGAATTTGCATTGGTTTCTTATTACCCGAATTACAATTATAACAACGAAAACCAACAATTTTCAGTAAAATAATACAAGTTTTTGTAATGATATATCGAAGTAACCGGTTGTCCGTTTTCACCTGTGAATAAAAAAGTGAACGAGGGCCTTCCTTCCAGCGCCGTGGATAACCACGGAATGACAGAAAATGGCGTAGAAATCGTGTAGATACGGCGAATTGAAAATGTTTTCGTGTTTTTACACATCTTTTATATGAAAAGATTAAAAACCCCAGCATACTTTTAAAACTATGTGTATAGACATGATACTAAAGTGTTTTATTTCTCAGAAATAGCTGTAATTCCGTAGATTTAGGCTCATATGTAGATGCTCTATTTTGATCAATTTCGTGAAAATGGGTAGGTAGTTTTTCAATTTACACAAAATCTAGAAATAACTTTAGAAAACCCCAACGTAGTTTTATTCAGCCTGAAGTGTTCTTTCTTCTGATCTAAATATTGTTAAGAATAAAGCTAAATTTGGAAAGTTCTAGGCTTTTCAAAACACCACTTTTCAAGGGTTTTCACAGACTAGCCCCTTAACAAGTAATTAATTTTGTAAAAATTAAAAAACCCTCAACGCAATGAAATGGCTGAACCGATTTTGATCAAACATAGCTAAAAACACTCCCGACTAATACACATTTCAAACAAAAAAAAAAGGTTCATCCATTCGGGAGCTACGATGCCAAAGACACACACACACACACACAAACACACACACACACACATAAACACAAACACGTCAAACTTATAACACCCCGTAGTTTTTGCGTCGGGGGTTAAAAAGAACACTTACATGAAATCGCCGATGCCGTCTTTTCTTAGATCGTTTTCGACTTCCTTCCTGCCGTACCCTTCGAATATCAGGATGCGAGGTCCGGCCGGGTTGTCCCATGTGTACATCATTTGATTCATCGAAGGTATTACCCTAAAATGAAATGAAAATGTTTATTGTCCAAAGTATGAGCTACACAACATTTTTAAACTAAAAGAGCGCCACAAATATTACAACAATGGAATTAAATTGGAATTGAGTTACGAACGATTCAACATTGAACTGCAATATTTTCAAAGCTAGCACTAACCATCCAATTTTCTAAAAGTGTGTGTTACATCCAGTGGGGCACCCCCTGTTACCAAGAGGTGCCGACAAGCGGAAAGACAGGTCAGTCCATTCCACTATTCTTCAGTTTTGGATGTAATTCAATCATATTAACAAAGTGTAACTTCCCGCTACATATTTTGGTCGTACCGTACCGGGACCGTATGATAATATTACCCTATAATGGTGCAGCGGCAGATTCCGTGAGGACCTCAAAAGACGTAAATATGCAAGTCTCGACAGAGCTTACTTATTTGAGCCTTTTGGGGTCAAGACTCTGGGGTCCGTGCGTGGGGCACATCGCGTTTTCAAAATTAATTCAGGACGCCTGGTCGAAGCTACGCGTGACTCGAGAGCTGGCTCTTATCTGACTCAACGCAGTAGTATTACTATTCAGCGTGGCAATGCAGCCAGCGTCTTAGGGACGCGTCCGTCTTGTAGTGATTTGGATCAGTTGAGCTACCTTTGGATCGTTAGCAGCGGTCTTCAGGTAGCACAACTGTTTCATATGTATTTTGTACATACTTTGATTGCTTGTATATAACAAGGACACAATTAAATATATATATTTTTATAACATTTTATCGTATAAAGAAATAGGTATAATTGAATTTTCAACCGGAGTGCAAACTTTGTGTGTACGTTCATCTTGCTTTGAAATTCTCTGAGCATAGCTCTTTCCATGTCTATGCTCTCGACTTTCAGCTTGTATTCAAGGCTAGTAGTTTGAGAAGGAAAATAAATAAAATAAATATTTTTTTAAAAATGCTGGACTGTTTACACAGTATCTAGTCCCAAGCTAAGCAGAGCTTGTGTTATGGGTACTAGATAACTCATATACTTAATACAATACATTACATAGATAGATATTTTTTATTATGCATAGCTAACTGGCAATATGCACTGATTGTAGAGTTTTGTCTGCTCAGTAACGTGTAAGGGCGCATTCACATAGAACGTCTGTTTTATAGGTCCGTTTAAACGTATATGTTATTAGCGTATGTAGTTGTCAATTGTTGTCGATTACTGGATCCGGAATACTGTATTCTGTGTGAACTCGCTCATACAACTACATACGTTAATAACATATACGTTTAAACGGACCTGTAAAACGGACATTCTATGCGAACGCGCCGTAAAGTGACGATAAAACGTACTTGACATTGACATTCTCCTTCTCGTAGACAGTGACGGGGAACTGCGAGTAGTTGACGAGCAGCACTGGAGCGTGCCCCTCGCGGTACTGCCGCACCGTGATGTACGTGCCGCCCTCGCTCAGCTGCACTTCCACGTACAATCCACCATACTGGAACAAAGTTAATTTGTGATAACCACCATCAGATATTACACATTAGGCTTGTGTAGCTCACGTACGAAGAATGATTAGGAATTATTTCCCACTATTGAACGAGAACGAACTATTTCTCGAGATCATCCTTATTAGTTCAACAGTACTATTAGGCTGCGTCCCCAGTAGGCAAACTGTTCGCCGCCGACTGAATTAGCGACGCAACGGTTTAGTACGCCCTTCCATATATTTGAAATGGAGTGTTCACTGTTTTCTAGTTTTACGCTCACTCTACGCAGTTTGCAGCATTGCGCACGGCTACTGTCTCAGTAAAGGGGGTGATCCATTGGCGAGCCGGCGAGTTAACTGTATAAACTGTTGGCTCGTTGGGTTGTCGACTCGCGTTGGTGATCCATTGGCATACCAAACAGTTTATTATACCGGCTATTATACCGCAGTCTCAGGATTTCAAGCATGCACGACGAGCCAACGAGCCAAACCGCGGTATTTTAAAACCGCGGTTTTGTAGATGCTCCTTTGGCGGCCTATACCTCTGGCTCGCAGGCTCGCTGGCGTACCAGCGGTTTTACTCGCCAATGGATCACCCCCTTAAGGCTCGCTCAGTCGGCGGCGAACAGTTTGCCTACTGGGGACGCAGCCTTAGTTCCTTTCGCAAGAGTGAGCGCGCGAGCACGCACACCGTCCGACCGATCACTCGACGCGTCTCCGACGAAGACCGAGTACAAACGAACGAACGAACACGAACCAAGACTCTTTAACCACTCACTGAACTAACAGTACTAATAGAACTATAAGACTGAACTAGTACATTTGATAGATTGTACTAATACGGAGCGCTCCGCTCAGTGAACGATTAAGCACAAGCCTATAAGACGTCCTCTGTTGGACGACACCTTCCCATAGAATAACAACGCTTAGAAGGCGGATTTTTGAATAAAATTGCCGAACACATTTGTCCCACAATCGAACCCGCAACCTTCAGCTCTCAGCCGAAGAACAACAGAGGTCGCAAAATAAAAAAAAATGTTTTGTAAAATGTTACCTGGTTATTGAGCTTCAGGCACGATGTGTTCTGCTCGGTGTAGAGGAAGGGCGCTGCGGTTTCTGAGGAGCCCTCCACACGCAGCAGCAGGAACTTGTCTTCTTAATTCTAATGTTACCTGGTTATTGAGCTTCAGGCACGATGTGTTCTGCTCGGTGTAGAGGAAGGGCGCTGCGGTTTCTGAGGAGCCCTCCACACGCAGCAGCAGGAACTTGTCTTCTTAATTCTAATGTTACCTGGTTATTGAGCTTCAGGCACGATGTGTTCTGCTCGGTGTAGAGGAAGGGCGCTGCGGTTTCTGAGGAGCCCTCCACACGCAGCAGCAGGAACTTGTCTTCTTAATTCTAATGTTACCTGGTTATTGAGCTTCAGGCACGATGTGTTCTGCTCGGTGTAGAGGAAGGGCGCTGCGGTTTCTGATGAGCCCTCCACACGCAGCAGCAGCAGCTTGTCTTCTTTCTCGACGACTGGCCAGAGCGGCGCACTCGAGTTCGACTCCACCTTTATTTAACAAAATGAGTTTTTGTAACTTTTTTACCCGAACTTTAAGATTTGTCCTGGCTGCTAGCTTATTATGGAATGTGTTATTACTGGAAGAAACCGTTAGCCGAGTCAGCCATGGGAAGCAATGGCGGAGATGAGCTAACCACTTGTCACATCTATATTTCACAATGGTGCCAACCAACTGTGAAAAGAGTGGGCCTCTTTCTCTGCCTACACTTTTAGGGAAAAGGCGTGTGTCTATGTATGTATGTATGTATGATCTAACACTACAGAGGTAATAATGACCTACTAAGTAATAGGTAACCTTCGATCAGAAATATGTTGATCGAAGTAGGTAACATTAATAATCGGCTATGTGTCTCGACTGCCAAAATTGCTTTAAGAGCCTCATGTCAAGAAATGTAACTAGCAACTAGACGGATTTTTGTATGGAAAACACCTAAAATGGCCCCTTGCGGTCGCTTTTAGAACCTTTATTTCCATACGAAATTCCACGCAGCCAACTGGAATTCAACCAGTTGGCTGCGAAAGATACACCACTCGCCCGTGTAATGGCTTGTTAGATTTCTAAACTAGAGCACATTTGCACCCGAGACACATGAGACGATTATTAATGATGTAGCTAAGTATGAGTGGCTGCACAGATTTTTGTATGGAACAGAAGTTCTAACAGTGTCCGCTAGGAGCGCTTGTCAGGGTTTCCATACAAAAATCCGTGTAGTGTAATTTTGTATGGAATAGAAGTTCTAACGGTGTCCGCTAGGGGCACTTGTCAGTGTTTCCATACAGAAATCCATGAAGTGTAATTTTTGTTGTGGAACAGAAGTTCTAACGGTGTCCGCTAGGGGCACTTGTCGGTATTTCCATACAAAAATCCGTGTAGTGTATTTTTTGTATGGAACATAAGTTCTAACAGTGTCCGCTAGGAGCCCTTGTCGGTGTTTCCATACAAAAATCCGTGTAGTGTACACCACACACCCGATACATTACCCAGCATAAATATTGGAAGTGTTGCCACCTAAGATTCTCAGATCGGCCTGCAACAGGGTAACTCACCAGTCTCCAAGGGTCCCCGGATCTGTGCAGCTCTTGGTACTGGATACCGAAGGGCGCCTCGTTGATGATGAGGAAGTATGGTGTGAATATCACCATTTTCGTCAAGCTGTTGAATGCCAGCTGATTGGTTACCGCCACCTGCAAAGAAAGGTAGACACTCACTTTATAGTACACCAGTCCTCTTATTGTATTTTGGACTTGTTTATACTTATCTTAATTTTTAACTACGTGAATGACGGAACAAGCAGATGGTCCAGCTGATGTTAAGTGGTAACCTCAACCTTTGGGGGCGTTCAAGTATTACGTAAGCGCTTGAGGGGGGCGGGGGGGTCTTTGCATTGCTTATTTTTAATGACATGGTGGGTGGGGGGGGGGGGGGGGGGGGGGGGTCGATATCGTGATTACGTCAGCAGTTATTATTTACTTTTTTACACAAATGGCAACCCACAAATTGCCTGTGCTTGAAAACAAAATTTTAACTACTGTGTCAATAAAGTGTGTTTAAATTAATATTATGTGCGTTAAATTCCTCTATCTTAAGCCTATTTGCTAACTGCTGCTCACGAATCAATAAAAAAACAGAATACATTAAAAGAAAAGTGCATATAGGTAGGTACTAATGATTACGTAAGCATGGGAGGGGGGGGGGGGGGGGGGGGGGAAGAGGTTTGCTTACTTTTGCTGACAAGGGGAAAGGAAAAAATTGTAGAGGGTAGACCCCTTTAACAATACATTAACTCATAAGTCACGTCCACCTAGGACGCACCCTATGTGGCATTGCACTGCGCCCGCCACCCTGAGACATAAAGATGACAAGTCTCACGTACCTAATTCGGTAATTTCACCGGCACCCATACCCTTCAAACCGGAACACAGCAATGCCAGCACTACTGCTTTGCGGCAGAAATAGGTATGGAGGTAGTACTAACCCGGACAAACTCTACTATGATGGTAGAGGTACGGTACGGGTGGGGTGTTTTTGTTACGTCAAAATGAAGCGTGGCTTCATGTCACCTGATAATTTGAGATACGAAAACACCCATCCCGTAACGCTCGCATACCTCAGGGACTGACTCGGTTAAGCGCTAGACCTATAATATATAATGTGAACTGCTAAGGAATGGAACAAGTTGCCGTCGTCTGTCTTTCCTGAAAACTATAATATGGGTCTCGGTGATTGTAAATAGGTGCCTTCTAGACCTTCGTGCTCCAACGTCGGCCGCATCGCCACTTACCAACAGGTGAGATCGCGGTCAAACGAGGGTCTATCATAGTAAAAAAACCAGCAAAACAGAAATACATCATCTGTGAAAATTTCAACTGTCTAACTATCACGGTTCATGAGATACAGTATGGTGTCAGACGGACGGACAGCGGAGTCTAAGTAATAGGGTCCCGTTTTACCCTTTAGGTACGGAACCCTTAAAATAAAACTACTAATTTCACAGTTACCGTCATCGTGCCTATTGCGGCGACACATCAACGAACACTTTTACGAAATACATACCTCATAAGTCCTTCCCTCGTGTTTGCAAGTCACCACCCCGGAGCTCCCCGGCACGTCGAGCGAGAACTTGTCGGACCACTCGCCGAACTCCACCCGTATCGCAGCTTTCTTCTTGCCGAAGAAGTTCTTAGCGCGGAACGAGAACAGGATCGGTTCCTTGTAGTCTTTCGGATGGAATATGACGTTGCCCGTTTCGTCCACATTCTAGAAAAAACGTAGTGATTTATTATGACTACGTTTGTTTTAAGAGGAGTGCACCGCCAGGGCGCTTATGTGGTTGCTTGCGCTTGTTGCGCGAAATAGTTTTTTCGTGTTTTTTGCTCATCACAGCTCATCAGCACTTCTTCAGATAGCGAAAACTAATTTGCCGGTAATTATATGATCTAACACACAAGTTTTAATTTATAGTATCACATAAATATCATTAGTTTCGCTAAGAATGTCCCTGAAACAAAAGAACACTGTTAAAACAAATGAAGCACAATCGCAGCAAAACTAATGATATTTATGTGATACTATAAATTAAAACTTGTGTGTTAGGACATATATTTACCGGCAAATTAGTTTTCGCTATCTGGAGAAGTGTTGATGAGCTGCGATGAGCAAAAAACACGAAAATAATTGAATTTCGCGCCACAAGCGAAAGCAACCAACTTAAGCCCACTACATACAAACGAAGTTTGCTCCTATTTTGGATATTATCTTGAAGATATTCCTTTTTTTATTTATTTTATTTTTTATACAAATTAATGTAAAACTGTCAAGCCACATGTCTAGATATTAGTCTCTAGATTGAGTCTACATTTCATTGATATCCAATTGAGGGTCAAACAACGTTTTGTATGGAGCGGGCAAGCGGTACACTTCTCATAAAGCATTCTTGTTATGGTGCCTTTACCCTGTCACCGCATTTTGTGTGTTTTCTTCTTGGTTTGAATAGGCAAATACCGTGGGCCAATATGAACTGTACATCTTCCACTTGCTAGGGTATTGTCTCAACAAAATATATTTAAAATAAACAAATAAAAGGGCATCCATTCCTTAACACTATCATTACTAACATAGGTTATAAGTATAGTAATGGTTATAAGTAGTATTTAGGCTAGTGTGAGAGAAAAGGTCGAGGGCTCAGCCACGCTGTTTTTCAGCCTCGCCTTAAAATTCTGCTGTCGTCACAGCAGCCATGATCCTCAGAAGCTATCCGCTGTTCCCAAACAAAAGTTCAAGTTATGTAACAATGATTGAAACAACAAGGAACAGCAGGACAACCACCGAGGATATAGGTTACGTTTAGAATTCATTAGCATTTAAGAAATTTAAAAAAAAAACTATTAAATTTCTATCGAATCAATACTCAACCATGTGGACGTCAATGATATCGTTATAATCCCGTAACACCTTTTCTTATACATTAGCAAACAGTAAAGTATTGGCGCTTATTTAATATAAGGAAAAAAAAACATGCAATTAAATAAACATTTAAATAAATAATGCAAAAATAAAGCAATTACAATTAGGGTAATTTACAATTAAGCCCTTTAATTGGCCTTACAATTATTCTGCAATGTGCACTTACAGATCCCAATGAGCAAGCAAGATAGCGAAACAATGAGACTATCTTTTACCCGTCTGAGTGGATTTTCCGTTTTATTTTCCCATTTTGACATTTAACGCACACAATGTAAGGTAAAAATTGCGTTGCCCAGACCCGATAGTCAGCTAGACACACTAAAATAATGTCTACAAACGAAAACCACCACTATTTGCTCAAATATAGAGTTTACAACTACAATGTACAAATATCATGTAAGTACAACGTGTGCACTTACCGACAAACATGGGGAATGGCGTCTAAGAAATTTACTGCAACGTGAATGTTTAATCTGTAATTTACATTATTTTCTATATTTCAGTTTAGTACGAATTAATCTAGACTTTACCCTACATACTGTTTTCTGCTTCAGTACTTACAATCTTAATAAACCACATAATTATCTCTAAAATAATCAACTACCAGGAGGAAACAAAACGGGACGGACCAAATATCATGCGCTTAAATATCTGGTTAAGGATTAAAAGCTACTGATAGAAGAAACATGCTAAAAAAATAGATGGAATCAAAATAAAATGAATAATAAACTAAGTTTATCGCTCTGAGATGAAGCTGGTTAAATCGAAGTGTTAAAAGTGAGATAATAGGGAAGCAAAATTAAAAATTAAAAAATAATCAGAAAAAAATCACAGCTTTACATCTCAAGGATACCTGATTACTGCTGGAGTCTTTTTCTGGTTTCTTAGATTTCTGCAATCACGAAAATATTTAAAACCAACGCGACGGTCTGAGACTTGAAGATTGCTTTTCAAATCAATGAATACAAGAGAGAGTCCAAACCTAATTTAATCTATTCACTTCACATAATGTTAGTTCATTTCGCTTACTACTACAGTCTACTAAATAAGTTTTATACCATCTACTTTATAATTATAGCAGAGATAGGACACATCATTTTGGATAAAAGAAAATCGTTAAACAGATAACTTTAGATGAATTTTCGGGAGTTTTTAAGAGGATTTTGCTGCTAGAACGCTTGAGCCACTTAATGTGCAGACAAAGTTTGGTCATATTTCGAATATTATCTCATAAAAACCAAACTCAATGAAATTTTGTACACATGATCCATACACTAATTTATAGACGTATGTATGGTTAGTCAGGTTCTTATATGATTAATATAATCATTACTATGCTTGTGTAGTTCACGTACGAACAATGATTAGGAATTATTTCCCACTATTGAACGAGAAGGAACGATTCCCCGAGATCATCCTTATTAGTTCAATAGCCCTATTAGTTCCTTTCACAAAAGAGTGAGCGCGCGAGCACGCACACGGGCCGACTGACCACTCGACGCGTCTCCGACGAAGACCGAGTACAAACGAACGAACGAACATGAACTGAGACTCTTTTACCACTGAACTAACAGTACTAATAGAACTATAAGACTGATTGATTCTGACTTGTTGATTGTACTTGTACGGAGCGCTCCGCTCAGCCTAATCATTACAAAAAACTGATAAACCACGGGTCAAGATTAGTGTACTGAACATGTGTACAAGACTTCATAGATAATATGAATATGATTCTGAGATAATATGCAACATAGAAGCAAACTTTGTTTGCACACAAAAGGGCTCAAGCACCAAATGGTTTGATACAATACTGCGGATGCTCTCGCTTATAGCGCTTTTTCCTAATTGCTCAGCAACACTTCTTCAGATAGTAAATATTGATTTCGCGAGAGCTAAGAGACTTAACACACATGTTTTAATTGAAAGTATTTCATAAATATCATCAGTTCATCTACGATCCCCCTAAACAAAAAAAACTGTAAAAATGTGTTTAGGGGGGATCGTAGCTAAACTGATGATATTTATGAGATACCATCAATTTAAACATGTGTCTCTCTATGTGTAAGAGTCTCTTAGCTCTCGCGAAATCAACTTTCGCTATCTGAAGAAGTGTTGATGAGCTGTAATGAGCAAAAAACACCAAAAAATTTGAATTTCGTGTCACAATCGAGAGCAGCCACGTTAAGACGCTTGGCTATTGTTGTAAATTTCTCTATTGATGTGTTGATATATGAGATAACAAACCCCACGGAAGGTTATTGAATGCGGTAACATTGTGAACCATCACTACTAAACTTTTCATAATAAATTTGACTTTAAATTCAAATAACACGGATGGAGATCACGTGGACACTTACCCTATAACACAGAGTGAATCCAGTCTTATTCAACATCCAGAATGGGCAGTACAGTGAGAGTACTTGCGTGCCCTCCATGTCCACGTTATGCATGCCTAGGTCCAGGGTCATGACCGCGGGGCTGTCGTGGGATTCGAAGGACCACACCGAGAGCTCCGACTCTAACTCGGGCAAGTTCTTTGTGCAGATCCAACATTTTTCCAGGTAGTTTTGGATCTGGAATGTGAATTATTATTTTTGTTATTATCTACACTTCTACACTAAAAAGATAAAGATACTTTATAAAGAAGAAAGATTTGTATTTTTGTGTGTGTGTGTGTGTATGTTTGTAATGAAAAACTCAAAAACTACTGTGCCGATTTCAAAAATTCTTTCAACATTGGAAAGCTACGTTCACCCTGAGTGACATAGGCTACCAGGGGAGGGATAGGAGAGGGGGGGGCTGTTTTTCATCCTGAAACTACCCGTGCGAAGCCGGGACGAGTCGCTAGTTCAAAGATAATATAAGACAAGGAATGTTTATTAGCCAGAACATTGTAAATACAAGCTACAGAAACTATAGCCCGGTTATGGTGAACCACACCTGTAGATAGATAGAAAATTATTCATTGCACAACTTAATAAGTATTGTACATAGGCGAACTAAATGCTAGATAGCATTCTCTTCCAGCTAATAATAAACATAATAGGTAGGTAGGTAGGTATAATAGGTAATAAGTAACAAATTAGTTACATAATATACTATATTTTTATAAAGTACTAGCGGCCCGCTCGCGACTTTGCTCTTGAGTTCTTTAACACGAGTTACTCGAGTCAAATTGTAAACGAGTCAACTCGTGTCGTGTTTCTTGCAACTCGATTTAACTCCATGCTCAAATCGCGCGCGTTGGTTCCCCGCCCGGTTTGCCGGTCGGCAGACCAAACGAATCTAACTCGAAGACAGACGATGGGGCTGATTCGGGCTCTTCCGTTCGAAAACCGAATACAAGTTGAATAGCAGCACGCCTCGATGATATTTCATCGAAGGCAGCACGCGTTGATTTAATGCGCGTTAGAAAGGAACTCGATTTGACTCTTTCATTCATCAACTCAACTCAACGACTCATCGCTACACGAACACCGAGCTCAGTCAACTCGAGTAGCGCCTCGAGTCAATAGCCATATCAACTCGAGTTACTCGAGCTAGAAAAATATCAACTAGCTAGCGCCACCTACCGGGTCCAGTAGCGAATTTTAATCATCCAAACACACACAAAAAAAAAAAAAAAAACAATTTCCGTAGACTTTCTGTAGTCGAATTTAAGTTTTTTAAACTTGCTTCGTTACGTGCTTCGGTCGACTTAAGGACCATAAACGTTGTGATTTTTAAATTAATAAATAAATAAATTACTATTATTATTATTAATTTAAAGTTATGTATATTATAAAGTTTATGGGCATTAACTTTATTATCATTTAAAAAAAAATGTCTGGTAAGCTATTGTGGCTCTTAAATCTACTTCTGCATTTCTTGGTGTTATAAAGAGCTGTCGTTTTCCAATTTGGATTTCTCAACTGAACAAGCGATAGCACTACGGATCTCTATTAGTACTTGTTCGTCTGGTAAAGCCGGGTTTTCACAGTAAGAGTTGGCTCGGACCGAGTGCACTCGGATGTCTACTCGGACGCTACTCGTATCAGTAAACACGTAATCCGAGCGCACTCGGACGCCGCCATCTAATCCGAGTAAATTCGGACTCTGCTCTATTTTTCAAGCTCACTCGGATCAATTTTATGTCAACATAGACAATAACATAGCGCTCGTATTGCGTGTAAACCGCACTACGAGCGCACTCCTATACTCACCATAATAACAACGGAGGCGTTGTGCGGCGCGAGATGCGACAGATGGAACATCTCGCCGGGCGCGAAGGTCTGCGTGCGCTTGAGGCCCAGCTGCGACACGACGATGTCGACGGGCAGGCAGTTCTGCAGCTTGACGGCCGGCTTCAGCACGATGTCGTAGCACGAGGACGCGTACGTGTGTCGGTTCGTGCGCTCGAAGAACACCTGCTCCATCGTGCCCACCGCCTGCGGAACCAAACAAACATTTTACAAGAGAACACTTTATTTATTTATTTATTTATAATACACAGGCAGCTCTCGGAGCTGATGCGTGTATATCTTAGTCCTTATCAGTGCAATTTAGTTGTTTGTCAAGTCTATTTTTGAAAGAATTCACTGTGGGGGCACTGATCACTGATCTGGCAGCCGGTTCCAGGTGCGCACGACGCGATTAGGCAATATGTGCATCCTCGGATTGCTGATACTTGGCCCGCGTTGCAGCTTCAGCGAGTGATAATAAGGCTATAATGTGTTTATAAGGCTATGTTTTTTATTTATTTTAAGTCTCCGTTATTTCTTGTAATCTGCCATACCGGGCATTGAGTAAGAGTTTTGAGCGTGCTTAACATGAATGGTATACGCCCAGTGGCATGTCCACGACTCTAGTTCAGTACATATTCTTTTAAATACTAGATGAGGTATTGAGGGGCTCTCCTCTTTATCCTTCTGAAAGTTGTGGACTTTTTCATGAGACTGTTTGAATGAAATTTGCTGTTTTTTTTTATAATTGATGGATAAACAGGGCTTTGCCGCTGTGCGACCACATCGCCCAAACGGTAAACACAAATCAAATCAAACAACAATAATAAAAAAACCAGCCATCTGTGAGTCGGACTCGTGCACGAAGGGTTCCGTACCATTATCTATAAAAACGGCGAAAAAATCACGTTTGTTGCCCCCTTAAATATTTATTTTATTGTTTTATAGTATTTGTTGTAGTCGCGGCAACAGAAGTACATCATCTGTGAAAATTTCAACTGTCTAACTATCACGGATCATGACGGGCAGACAGACAGACGGATAGCGGAGTCTTAATAATAGGGTCCCGTTTTACCCTTTGGGTACGGAACCCTAAAAAACTTTCTAATATAATTTCTGACAAGTAGTACAGTGATTTTACTTACTTTCAAGTAGAATTTCTCGCCGCTTTGCTTGTCTTTAGAGTCACATTGTAGTAGTTTTGTTATGTTCACTTCTTGCTGCAACTCTCTCCAGATGAAAGGCGATACTGATATAGTGAAGCCTGCAACAATATTTAATGTTGAGAAACTTCCTGTCCAATTCGTACGCCTAAATCTAGTCTGAGAGTCTGATGGACCCATGCCATCAAATCAAGACCGCTTTGGACGGTCCACTACATTAATTATATTACATTTTTTTTTTTTTTTAATTAATTAATGCATCAGGAAGGCTGCAGTGCACTGCTAAGGAGTGGAATACACTACCGTCGTCTGTCTTTCCTGAAAACTATAATCTGGGTCTCTTCAAGGCTAGAGTGAATAGGTGCCTTCTAGACCTTTGTGCTCCATCTTCGGCCACATCGTCACTTACCAACAAGTGGGATCGTGGCCAAACAAAGGTCTATCAATGTTAAAAAAAAAAGTCACTGAGATAATATGGTACAAAATGGGCATACCTGCGACAGAGAAGAATATCTCAGCTGTGGGCGTGTGCACGGCTTGCAATGGTAGTCGTAACACATCATTTGGTTTCACGTCGCCCAATGACTGCACCTCGTTCCCGCTCAACGTCATGTAGTACACCGTCACGTTCTCTGAGAGTGTGTTGGTCACCTGTTACAAATGATACATTAGAGCGGACTGGTTGGGAACAGTGCACAGATAAGGATAAAGATAAGTTTATTTCACTCAGAATAAGTACAACAAGTCATAATTACGGTGCTTACTTCCGCTTGAGGCACGAAATTCTATTTTTTTGTGTTTTTTGCTCATCACAGCTCATCAACACTTCTTCAGATAGCGAAAACTATGTTGCCGGTAATTATATGACCTAACAAAGTTTAAACAACAACACAAGTTTTAATTTAAAGTATCACAAAAATATCATTAGTTTGGCTACAATTGTGCTTGAAACAAAAAAACACTATAAAAACTAGCTAGCTATCATAGCTAAACTGATGATATTTAGTATCTCACTGTCAATTAAGGCTCCCAGTTCTCGCGAAATCAACTTTCGCTATCTGAAGGAGTGTTGATGAGCTGTAATGAGCAAATAACACCAAAATATTTGAATTTCGCGCCTTACTCAAGGGAGAGCATCCACCTTATACAATAAATGAATAGCTTTGCCGCCTGAGCCACTACTGAGCACACTGTACCTGTACAACACTACGCAGATAGATGTGCAAGGCCGCGTCCTGCATGCAGATGTCGGAGATGAGCCCGCGCGGCTCCACGGCCGCCACGTGCGGCATGTTCCTCTGCATCGAGCCGCCGATGTGTCGCCGCCCTAGCGCGAAGTATTGAGCACACTGTACCTGTACAACACTGTGCAGATAGATGTGCAAGGCCGCGTCCTGCATGCAGATGTCGGAGATGAGCCCGCGCGGCTCCACGGCCGCCACGTGCGGCACGTTCCTCTGCAGCGAGCCGCTCATGTGGCGCCGCACTAGCGCGAAGTACTGAGCACACTGTACCTGTACAACACTGCGCAGATAGATGTGCAAGGCCGCGTCCTGCATGCAGATGTCGGAGATGAGCCCGCGCAGCTCCACGGCCGCCACGTGCGGCACGTTCCTCTGCAGCGAGCCGCTCATGTGGCGCCGCCCTAGCGCGAAGTATTGAGCACACTGTACCTGTACAACACTGCGCAGAAAGATGTGCAAGGCCGCGTCCTGCATGCAGATGTCGGAGATGAGCCCGCGCAGCTCCACGGCCGCCACGTGCGGCACGTTCCTCTGCAGCGAGCCGCCGATGTGGCGCCGCCTGAGCCACTACTGAGCACACTGTACCTGTACAACACTACGCAGATAGATGTGCAAGGCCGCGTCCTGCATGCAGATGTCGGAGATGAGCCCGCGCGGCTCCACGGCCGCCACATGCGGCACGTTCCTCTGCAGCGAGCCGCCGATGTGGCGCCGCCCTAGCGCGAAGTACCTCTTATCCGCACGCTCCACGGGTATATGGATCTCGTCTTGCAGTTCCTCAATCTGCGAATACAATAAACTAGTTCATTTCAAAAATATCAGCACTAATCGTACGCGCGTTGCTCGGTCAGCGTCGCACTAAACGCGCGTATATATCGCAACAGTGCGTCCGTCGACCGACGTGCTCGTACGCGCGTAGCAGTTAGCTATTTTCTGTTGCAATCAGCCTTGCGCTGTTTCAATGCTGTTTCTATTGAAAATGTCGTTTTAGCGATCACGTAACTCAAGCTGTTGCAATATTATGTACCGCTGTTTCAATCAATGATTAGTAGGTTCAATTTCAAAAATGTACACGTTTATAACAATGTACAATTTCATAAATGTAGTACGTTTATACACGGATCATAGCGTAATCATACTTTGTAAATTGCACGCGTTATCCATGATTTGTACAAACTTCAGATTGAAACACATCGATAGAAGTCAATAGAAATTGGAGCAAAAAAAGATAGATGATCGGAAACTATCGATGGAAACAGTATTCTGTTAACAACAAGCGAACGGTAGAAATCGTTTGAAACCTATTTAGATAATACCGGCACAGCGCAACACTGTAGTCAGTTCGTATGTTTTTAACCCCCGACGCAGATACGACGGGGTCTTAAAAGTTTGACGTGTGTGTGTGTTTGTGTGTATGTGTGTGTGTGTGTGTTTGTGTGTGTGTATGTGGCGTCGTACCTCCTGAACGGATGAACAGATTTTGAATTTATTCAAAATTAATTACTTGTTATTGATATAGCTACGCTCTACCGACAGTGAGCGCTGACGTCGGCCGAGCACTCAAAAATAGTTTCGAGTCAGTCAAATCGATAACGATAGCTAGCGATAGTTACCATAACGTTTAATTTGAGCGGGGGAGGAGGCTCGTTGAGCTTCATCGAGTGAAGGCCGCCGTGCTTCAACTGCAGAGGCACGCACGCTCCTGGATTTATTACTACTTCTCTGTAACAAAATAACATGAACTTTGACGTTTTCATCACACAAATATCTTCTTCTCTTCTTCTTATAATGGCTTCTGAGGAGTGCTTCAAACAAATTCGCCAATATCAATTGATATAATTGTATTTTTATATACAGACCGTTCACCGTAAGTTGGCACCTGCCATGGAGTATTTACAGGTGCCATCTTACGGTGAACGAGCCGTGGACAAGTCGTCAAGATCCGAGTCAACGTCAAGTCATAACCCAGTTTAAATGGTGGCAGAAAAAGTTTAAATGGTGGCAGAAAACCCAAGTTTTTACAGGGAAAAATCCACCATTTTGAAAAGACGCTGTACACTTAAATTTAACAACACCACACATGTGCTATCTATCCAAGATAGACCGGTTAAAATGCCACCAAAATTACACTAAAAAACTCGAAAAAACACATTAGAATGTTCTTTCATAAATGGCAGATTGAATCCCACCGGTACGGAAGCCTGCAATGCTCTAAGATCCTACCCAAATATCTTGTTTATAAAACGTAGCTTGATTCCAGTGACAGCTGTCATCGGAATCACGCCTATCAAGCAAGTTCAAAGCAAGTTCCGTATTCTGTGACGGTAAAATGTCTACCGTACGCGAGACATGTAAAACTTTACTGGTGTTACAAATAGTGACGTCCCTCGCGTTATCTCACCCACAGACTAAATAAATCGAGTTAGATCTAGAAAACCTAGAAAATTAAGTGGCTAAATATTTTTTTTTTTCTTATACTACTTGATTGACGGAGCAAGCTGATGGCCCACCTGATGTTAAGCGGTAACCTCTGCCTATGAACAGGGCATTACCTCGTAGGTCACGTCCACCTAGGACGCGCCCTATGTGGCATTGCACTGCGCCCGCCACCCTGAGACATAAAGATGAAAAGTCTCATGTGCCTGTAATTTCACCGGCACCCTTACCCTTCAAACCGGAACACAGCAATGTGAGCACTACTGCTTTGCGGCAGAAATAGGTATGGTGGTAGTACTTCCCCGGATGAACTCTTTCACAAAAAAGCTCTACTACTACTAAAATGTAAATGCAAATCTCTGTTTTATAAGAGGTGTCTGATAATTTTTTCTCTGCTCTACAAGTTAAACAATCGTGAAATGCTACTACCAAAAAAAAAAATGAAGAATCAGGTCACAAAATAGCACCATGTTTTGTAAAGAATGAGAAAAATTAAAATCCCTGCCACCAAAATTTCCAATGCGTCATCTTAACTTTCTTTATTTGTCTGAGGTCGGCACAAGGTTCGCTACCCGTCATGTTCCCACTTCTTTATTCGTCTGATATTCCAGTGGTGAGTGGTACAAACCTGTAGTTGGAGGCGCTGTATTCTTCAGTGAGGAACACGGAGAAATCGTCGTTGTCTTGTAGCATTAACTTGACAGTAAGACCGGTTGCGTTGTGGAGCACGTAAGGCGCTCCCATGTATTGTTTACGGGAAGTCTGAAACGTAAAATAAAATATTTGTGAAAACTTTTAATTGGCCTTCGATACCTTATAACCCTGTTTTTTATGTAACTAGTTGTTAGTTTTCGTAAGAGAATAAAATAAGTAAAATAAAATAAAATTAATATTCATACTAATGGAACGCCGTGGAAATTCGTCCACGATGAGTTTTTCCATACAAACTTCCACACCCTCCAATATACCCAATATTATAGATAAATATATAGATATTTTTATTATACACTAGCGACTCGTCCCGGCTTTGTACGGGTAATTTCAGGGTGAAAAACAGCACCCCCACCCCTCCTCCTGTCCCCCCCCTGGTAGCCTATGTCACTCAGGAAGAATGTAGCTTTCCAAAAGTGAAATAATTTTTGAAATCGGCACATTAGTTTTTGAATTTATTCATTACAAAAATGCACACACAAAAATACAAATCTTTTCTCTTTATAATATTAGTGTAGATAGAAAATACCCAGAACTCCCTGAACAAATATCTGCAGATCGTACAAATATTAGTTCCGAGGCGGGAATCGAACCCGCATCCTCCTGCGTCGCAGGCGAACCTTCACCCGCCGCCCACTGAGGTCGTCACTGAGGTTGTCCAGGTGGTAGTAAGGTACTTACATCTTCTATTTTAGATTTGGACACGTGAGCGACGTCCACGTTGGAGGCGGCTACAGCCGTAGAAAAGGAATTTCCCAGTTGAGTTAACACCTGTAACAATATGGGAACAATACGTTTAAAGAAGTTTTATCGTTTTTTACGTTTTTAGGGTTCCGTTACCAAACTACGGAACCCTTATAGATTCGTTATGTCTGTCTGTCTGTCTGTCCGTGTATGTCACAGCCACTTTTTCCCGAAACTATAAGACCTATGCTGTTGAAACTTGGTAAGTAGATGTATTCTGTGAACCGCATTAAGATTTTCATACAAAAATAGAAAAAAAACTTTTGGGGATACTTAGAACTGAAACTAAATTTTTTTTTCCATCAAAACCATACGTGTGGGTTATCTATAGATAGGTCTTAAAAAATGATATTGAGGTTTCTAATATAATTTTTTCCTAAACTGAATAGTTTGCGCGAGAGACACTTCCAAAGTGGTAAAATGTGTGTCCCCCCCGTCCCCCGTCCCCCTGTAACTAAAACTAAAATAAGAGAATGATAAAACTTAAAAAAAAATATGATGTACATTAATTACCATGTAAACTTCCAACGAAAATTGGTTTGAACGAGATCTAGTAAGTAGTTTTTTTTTTAATACGTCATAAATCGTAATCCATCCAAGAACTTTTATATTATGTTACTTGCTGCTACGGAACCCTTCATGGGCGAGTCCGACTCGCACTTGGCCGCTTTTTTCTTTTGGGGTGAGTTTCAATCCAGTCTACCGAAGCCCCTCGACGAAATTATTAATACAGCCAAATGTTCAGACAGAAATTTATGAAATATGACTAACAGATATATTTAAAATTATTTTTGATCTGTCAAGGGTAATAATTTAAGTAAGTATTGTTAATACTTTTCACTAAAAACTGGATTTTTACCATGATTATTAAGTTTTGTTTGTTCCCGATATTTCGGCACAGTTGCATGCGCCAGGGTGTCAGAGAGAGTGAAAGAGGTGTGTCAGGATCGTAGCCAGTGGAAATACGTGGTCTCTGCCTACCCCTCCGGAAAACAGGCATGAGTTTTAGTTTTTGTATGTATGTATGTAAGCATGCGCCATGATCACGGGACAACTAACGAAAGTCTTTGCGAGTAGATGTTATTGGCAGATATATCGATCTACCCTCTTTCTCACTCTTGTATTACGAACGATACCACTACCATATTTCAAAAGTTAAGTAATGTTAAATTCTTGTTAATCGTTCTATCTCTCTTACCTCCATACCGCTCCGTGTGATGGTGATCTCCAGCGTTTCGCTGCTCGAGATGGTAACGGTCATGTTCGCTTGGCGCTGCGCAGTCAACTTAATATTGGCCGCTTCGTCTGACGTGTCGATTGGACTCAGCACTTCAGGGGGCCGTATTACAACCTAAACTTAGACAGTGTATATCAGATTTAGATTTATTTATTTATTTATTGCTAACTACCTTAAATGATAACTTAAAAATACTCTTAATGCGTTAAAAATACAATAAAGTCTGTCATATTATTCTTCACACCACCTGCGTCCAATAACATATCATGGAATCTCAACTTAAAGTAAAGCATTACATTAAGGGAGGTAAAGTTGTATGAAACTCTCATGGGAGTAAAGTGATCTGAATTTGGAACGTCAAATTCGTATGGAAACTCGTGCAAAACCTAGTAAAAAAAACAATATGGCGTTGTAAAGAGGTTTGTCCGAAAATCGAACTGGCCACCAAAAGCAGAACTCAAAAAACAAAAAGGAAAAAAAGGCGTATTGCTGTGTTCCGGTTTGAAGGGTATGGGTGCCGGTGAAATTACAGGAACATGGGACTTTTCATCTTTATGTCTCAGGGTGGTAGTGCAATGCCATATAGGATGCGCCCTAGGTGGACGTGACCTTGTAATGCGTTGTTAAAGGCAGAGGTTACCGCTTAACATCAGATGGGCCATCGGCTTGTTCCGTCATTCACGTAGTTAAATAAAAGGTGACCGAGACAGACACGGTGAGACGTCGTGGTGTCACGAATGGTACCTCCATCTTGAGCTCCCACGGCACGTGTTCGTATTTGTAGTCCTTCAGCACTTCCACCGGCTCGACGAGCGGCTCCCAGACCGCGCGCCCGATGTTGTAGTACGACACTTGCATCGCCCACGTTGTCTCCATGTTTAACTATAATCAGTATTATTACAATTATATTATTATCCCCCCCTGGTAGCCTATGTAATTTAGGGTGAATGTAGCTTTCCAATGGTGAAAGAATTTTTCAAAACGGCATAGTAGTTTTTGAGTGTATTCATTACAAACATACACACACTCAAAAATACGAATCTTTCCTCTTTATAATATTAGTGTAGATGTAGATGAAAAAGAGCACCCCCCTCCTATCCCCCCCGGTAGCCTATGTCACTCAGGGTGAATGTAGCTTTCCAATGGTGAAATAACTTTTCAAAACGGCACAGTAGTTTTTGAGTTTATTCATTACAAACACACACACATAAAAATACAAATCTTTCTTCTTTATAATATTAGTGTAGATGTAGATGACACGGACCTCCAAATATGACGACCTCTGTGACGCCTGCCGCGTGGGGTATTTTCTATGTATAATAAAAAATATCTATCTATGCATTGTATTGTATTAAGTATATCAGTTATCTAGTACCCATAACACAAGCTCTGCTTACCTTGGGGCTAGATAATGTTGTGTGAACTGTCCAGGATTATTTATTTATTGAATTATATTATTATTATGACATGGACCTCCAAATATACATTAAAACGGGAAACTCTGGATAATGGAGTGGAATTGACGTGAACGATTTTACAGAATGAGACGAGATTTTAGTAGTAGTGGAGCTTTTTTGTGAAAGAGTTCATCCGGGGAAAAACTACCTCCATACCTATTTCTGCCGCAAAGCAGTAGTGCTCGCATTTTTGAGTTCCGGTTTGAAGGGTACGGGTGCCGGTGAAATTACAGGCACTTGAGACTTTTCATCTTTATGTCTAAGGGTGCCGGGCGCAGTACAGTGCCACATAGGGCGCCTCCTAGGCGGACGTGACCTATAAGGTAATGCGTTGTTGAAGGCAGAGGTTACCGCTTAACATCATGTAGGACATCTGCTTGTTCCGTAATTCAAGTAGCTAAAAAAAACGCCCAAGTGCGAGTCGGACTAGCACACGAAGGGTTCCGTACCATTATATGTAAAAACGGCAAAAAAATCACGTTTGTTGTAAAGGAAACCCCTTTAATATTTATTTTATTTATTTTTTAGTTTGTGTTGTTATAGCGGCAACATGTGTGAAAATGTTAACTGTCTAACTATCACGATTCATGAGATACAGCCTGGTGACAGACGGACATACAGACATACAGACAGACAGCCGAGCCTTAGTAATAGGGTCCCGTTTTACCCTTTAGGTACGGAACCCTAAAAACGATAAAAGGCTCGCCCGCTACGCTACCGAGCTCGTCTGTTTGATATGACTGCCGCCTCTGCTACAAAATACTCACTTGAGTGCTCCAATCCCTGGCCTGTCCCGTCAAGGACGCCTGCATTACCAGCACAGGGATGGTTTTGTTACCGATCTCCATCTCCAGAGATATGATTATGGAAGGGCTGGATAGTATGCATATTTCGCCGACGGGAGACTTGGCTGCAGTGTCCATCGATTTGTCTTCGCTGTCGATGGCTTCTTCAGCTTCCTCTGAAACATAGAATAATTACAGGCACATGAGACTTTTCATCTTTATGTCTCAGGGTGGCGGGCGCAGTGCAATTCCACGTAGGGTGCATCCTAGGTGGACATTACATATGTGGTAATGCGTTGTTAAGGTGATACTTTATGTGTTTATGTGATACTTTCAATTAAAACTTGTGTGTAAAGTCATATAATTACCGGCAACATAGTTTTCGCTATCTTAAGAAGTGTTGAAGAGATGTGACGAGCAAAAAACAAGAAAAAAAAAATAACGCCTCAAGCGAAAGCAACCACCTTAAAGGCAGAGGTTATTACTTTCGCGGCCTGCAAGTCACACTACCATGGTCGAACGTGAGTCGATCGAGGACCACATACGTGAGACCATTGATGTCTATAGTAACTAGATAGCAGTTGCCATATCAAAGCGTCATAAACTAAGGCTGCAGGCAGAATTAGCTAACGCAGAGCCAACTCTTTGAGTGTTATATTTAAATTTATATTTATTTGAATCACTAACGAAAGAAGAGAGAAGCACAATCGTGCAAACATATAATTCTAAAGTTACTTAAATCTAGTGTTCTACGGTCTCCACAACGGGGAATGCTCTGAAGAGCTTTGCGATCTCATCCCGGCATCGAGATTTTACCATCGCTCCTCCCGGCACCGTGACAAAGCCCATGCGCACATAATAGAACCCTGGGTTTCTCGAACGACTCGTTTTTCGAGATCATTTCTTCCCCATACCCACAAACTATGGAATGAGCTTCCAACTGAGGGTTTTCCGCTTGGTAACGACATGTGCCGCTTCATGAAAAATTATAATAAATTCCTTCAGGGTAGGCTCCTCATCGAAAATACCCACGGTGTTGCCGGGGTCTATAAGCGACGGTGACCACTTCACATCAGGTGGGCCGTAAGATAGTTTGTCTACTGGTTTCATAAAAAAAGAAAGAATTCAACCTTCAGGCCATTCAGTGACGTACATTACGTTAAACGAAAAACCAGTCTTACAAACTTGGTTAATGTGCGGTGAAAGAGTGCGATTTTCAATCGCAAAAAATTCATGCCTGATTATGATTAAAAAGTAAGATTGTTTTTAAATTTGTATCATAGTAAACAACACAAAAAATCTTATAAAACCTGATTTACAACAAAGTGCTACCCGTAAAAGCGCGTTATGTTTCCCCGTGTATAGGGGACTTTTGCAAATGAATAAAATTAACTCTATTGTCA
Organism: Operophtera brumata; assembly: GCA_932527175.1. Classification (NCBI taxonomy): domain Eukaryota; kingdom Metazoa; phylum Arthropoda; class Insecta; order Lepidoptera; family Geometridae; genus Operophtera; species Operophtera brumata. The sequence goes on along the minus strand of OW052230.1, from coordinate 33,843,381 downwards.
TATGTCAAGTGTATGTCAAGCTTGGGAAACATATATTTTACATGGTAGGAAACACAGACAGTATTTTTTTGTACGCAGATTTCTGCCTGGGGTTCGCAGTCTAAAAGCCACTCGATTAGCGAAAGCAAACGCGACGCGACCTATTCACATAGTATTCATCTGGGACCTAGAGTCCGCGCCACGGACGGAGAGTCCGACGGCTTTTTGAGGAACTAACGGATAGCAGAGGTAGATTTTCGCTTTTGCACTTTTGCGCATAGAAACTAGCGCTCCAGTCACAGCACTTCAGTCGTGGCGCGAACTCTAGCAATGAGGTGTACTATGTTCTCACCAGTCTTCAAGAACCAATAAGCGTTCGGCCGGAACGGCTGGATCTGCCACAGACTATCGTAGATTATAGGCTGGTTGTCTTGTTGTACGTTGTCTTCCTCGGTGCTTGTTATCGTGGCCAGAACTCGGTTCAAAAGTGCGATGATATCTGAAAGAATGGATTGTTTATTGGGCAGACAAAGAAAATCCTAGATTATGCTATCGGACTTGTTGATAGGATTTGTCCTGGCTGCTAGCTTATTATGGAATGTGTTATAACTGGAAGAAAGCGTAGCCAAGTCAGTCGTGAGAAGCAATGGCGGCGATGAGCTCACCACTCATCACGTCTATTTTCCACGACGGTGCAATCCACTGTGAAAAGAGGCCCATTGAGGCTCTGTCTACCCTTTCGGGGACAAAGGCGTGTGTCTATGTATGTATATGTATATTGATTTGATCGTTGTTTATAACATATGGGTTTTACATGAGCAGTGGAGGTAGTAATAAAAAAAAAGAGAATTACAGGTTACCAGCGAACGACCGCTCTTCTAAGGGGGGAGGGGGGGGGGGCAGCTGCCCCTCCCTGCCTGTACCTCGCTACGCCCTTGGTGGCATCATCATCATCATCATCAACCTACCTCAGTCCACTGCTGGACATAGGTCGGTCTTCGGCTCTCCTCATCCTGTTTCTGCCAGCCACCCCGCGCCAGTCGTCGCTCCGCCTAGCCAGAGGGTGCCCTACTCTACGTTTGCCAAGACGCGGTCTCCACTCAAGAACTCGTTTACTCCACCGGTTATCGGTTCTTCTGCAGACATGACCGGCCCACTGCCACTTCAGCTTGCTAATCCTCTGGGCTATATCTAGGTGGCATGACCAGTGACATTACAATTCATATACACCCGCTGCTCAATCGCTATGAAACGGTTCCAGTATGAGTGAACTGACCTGGGGACATGGTGATCTTAATGTCGGTGAGCGTGAGGTCGACGTGCAAGCCGCTGTCCGGCGGCTGCGACATGGCCACGGAGAGGTGCGCCGGCGCCAGCAGCATGCGCGGGTCCTCGCTGGGCGCGCCGATCGACCGCACGACCACTTGCAGCCCGGATATCTATGAGCGAACTGACCTGGGGACATGGTGATCTTTATGTCGGTGAGCGTGAGGTCGACGTGCAAGCCGCTGTCCGGCGGCTGCGACATGGCCACGGAGAGGTGCGCCGGCGCCAGCAGCATGCGCGGGTCCTCGCTGGGCGCGCCGATCGACCGCACGACCACTTGCATCCCGGATATGGCGCCCTCGCCCACCATACGTTCCTCGCTCATGCGCAGTTTTAACCGGGCTTCCATCTGCGTTCAATGACGGAACTATTATTTATTTGAAACTTTCACACAAAACAATAGTGCTAGGAGGACTTAAGCTAAGGCCAAACAAACGCGATCCGTGGTAGCGTGCACGGAGGCGATCCATTGTCTTACCATTAATCGCCACCGTGCACGCCACTGAGGACGCGGGCTGGACGCGTTGGTTTGGCCTTAGCTTTAATGCTAAAAGCATTATAAACCAGGCTTCTAACATGCATAACGCTCATATCATTCCTTCTCTACTTAAATGTCTGTTTAATTTTCAAATATTAATTTTATAAAAAAATCTATGTTCAAAATAATAAATTAAGTCAATTTAATCGTGGATTATCGTTTAATAAACAGATTCCTTTAAATAAACTAAAATACCGCCAAATTATTTAAGTCCAAGTTTAATTTAAGTTCCATGACATTATAAGATCACAAGATAAGTTAAGATAAAAAACACTTGTTTTATTAAAATTACTTAAACATACTATTATATATATTTTTAATCGGGTCTATAAGATAGAATAATTAAATGTAATACTAAAACTAAGACAATAAAACAAACCTAAAATAAAATAAAAACCTAACTATCAGATCAGCAAGCCGTCACCCGATGGCAGCGTGCCCAGAATGCTGGCTGCATTGCCACGCTGAATGGCAATGCTTATTCGTTGACCAAAATATAATATTATATATTATATTTCATTTATTTATTCAATCAACAAGGATCATTGGGTTTGTAAAATACATTGTCTAGCTACACTAAGGTTAGTAAGAATAACTAACATTGAAAAATATGGCATCATCATCATCCGCCTGTGGAAGTCTACTGCTGGACATATCAAATCATTTAATTATTTAAACAACAACACAGGTTAAATTTCATAAAATTAAATTACAAAAAATTAAAAATGTAACAAAATTATTTAAATTATATATAAATGAAATTTTTAAGTGATTGTCATTAGTGAGGGCATGCATCATAGTGATGTGGTACATGTATACACAGTCAAACCTATTTGCGAATATGCTCAGAATACCATAAAAAATCAACATAACAACGCCGAGGGTTTACAGTAGGGGTTTTGTATAATTACTAATATTTTTCGAGATATTCGATAAAGAGTCTTTTTACGAGCGGGGCGACGCGTTTTTTTGTATGGAGTTTTCTGCCTTGTGTTGGCGCAGTCTTAAGCACAAGTATCCTAGGTGCTTTATAATTACAGCTGAAGTTTGAATATCTCTTGTAAGGGTGCAATATTTTTTGGTTTTTAGTATATATTGTTTTGGTAAAAAAAAGTAATAAATTCATAAACGCATCTGTATTCATATCTCCTCAAGGAAAACCATTCCACTGTGAAAGAATCAACATTATTATTTACATTAGGTATCACAAAAGCCCAGTTACTTATAGACATGAAACAAAAGATTAAATTTTTCCTCATCTTAAAATAAAATAATACCCTGGTAATACGTTAAATTGCACTATAGAAGCTAAATGTGAAGTACATTGGCCAGTTTATAAATCTAAGCTATAGATAGATCTTCAGCAGTAAGATAGAAGTTCGTTGAGTGTGCAGGCTTTATCGCAGCATTCGTCAGCGACTCCTCTCTTGCCCCGGACGCTCGCCAGGGCTCTAGCCCTATGTTGTCGCAGCCAGGGCCACCCGAAACCATCCAAAGCGTTGTACGACGGCGCTGACTTCTTCTCCGTATACTTGTCACACAGCACATCCAACGTTTGCGCCAACTGTCTCCCGCAATACACATGAGAAACGTCAGCCGAAGTAAGAGATAACATGACGATGGATCCAAAGGCGAGAAATAGTTGAGTTTTCATGATTGTAGTTTTGTTGTTGTTGATGCTACGGTGATAGACTGAATGTGCTGATATTGTGAAATGTTCCCGTTTTATACTGGGGAGAATATGAATATTCACACAACCGTCTGGTGTGCACCACGTCCGCTTAATGAGATCTGAAGTATAAAAGGAGGCGTGACGTATATATGACGTAAATCATGCTTGAACGAGCAGCAGATATCAGTCTGGGTTTTAGATGTGCGTTCCTAGTTCCTTCCCACGATCCTACCTATATTGATTGACTTACAGATTGTCGTACATAAAATCATTATCTGCTTTCATAGTTTCATCTTAAGACGCTGACAAGAGTCCAACAGGCTTCACACATACATTAGACACACGCCTTTTTCCCGGAAGGGTAGGTAGAGCCTCAATAGGCTTCAGATAAAAGATTTATATGCAAAGTCTACAACAGTTTATGGCAGCGAAAAAAATTATGTTAATTTTGAACATATTTCCTAGTGCATACAAGATTATACACTTCTGACGGCTTATGTAGTGCGTCGGGCGAGTATCCGGCTGAGATGCGAAAGGTTGCGGGTTCGATTCGAACAAATGTTTGTATGATCTGCAAATATTTGTTCCGGGTCTGGGTGTTATGGCACCATGGTTTTCGAAGTATCTGATACCCCACCCATACGACCCAGGGAATCCTAGTGTGGGATCAGGACTATGTATGTGACTGTTGGGTGTTTTTTTTTTATAATTCGTCGATCAACAATTATATAGCAATTATAAAGCAGTATATTTGTATTATAAGAGACACTTTCCACCTACACGCCCAAACTTGTGTGAGTTTACGAGTGTTGGTTTTTGGCGAAAACATTGCTAATAGTAAGTCGTAACGATCAAAGAAAATTCATCAATCTAAAACCAGTTAATATTTCTAGACTTCATTAACATGCTAAGAAAGCTCATTCAGGCGTGAGAACAGATAACCCTGTCCTAAATGTCTCGACCTACACATTGTCTCCTGCTCTCTCTAGATTTAGTTCTTAAACTGAATATTAATTACTCAGATCCGGTATAAAAGGTGGGAACCTCTCAGATTGTACACATTCTCATCCTACCATTCTGGACACTAACTTCAGAGAAACAACTTAAAAGAAATCTACAACATGAAGGTTCAGGTTATGGTTGCTGCTGTGGTTCTAGTGCTGGCCACCGAAGGCGCCACAGAGTCTCGAGAAAGAGTCTACTGCGGCAGAATACTGGCGAACACTCTGGCAGACTGGTGCGATTACGGTGAAGAAATGCCGAAGCGATCGGGCATGAACGAAGTGGACAACAAATACTACAGTCACGCGTGGCTGGCGCCCCACATGGCAAATGCGTTCAGTGGATCCAGGGGGAAACGAGGAGTTGTCACCGAATGCTGCGATAAGCCCTGTTCCCTTAACGTTTTACTTTCTTACTGCTGATGTTTTAAACAGTTTTGTGCACATTGAATTATTATCTGCTAGGTACTAGAGACACCGCACTTCATTGCGCTGTCCCATTTAATTGCGGTGTATGTACAGAGCCTCGAGTCTGCAAATTTGTCAAGCTATACGGGCATGTGGTGTACACTACACGGATTTTAGTATGGAGAAAACGAAGAGCGCCCCTAGCGGGCAAATTGAGAACCTCGATTTCCATACAAAAATCCGTGAAGTGTACACCACACGTCTGTGTAAATTGCTTCTTGCATTTGCAGACTAACCCCTCTGCACTTCACTCAAATCGTATTACTATTCTCCTCCACCCGCCCGCGGCCTCCTTTCCGCGTGGGGCGCATGACCTTTGCTGATCGCGTCTCCTCTTAGTACATAATGTTTGTGCATTATATATGATCGGTGTTTGATTATTGAATAAAGTTGTTAAATAATACATGACATAATTGCTTAAATTACCTACCAATTAAATAGGTAATCATTCCTACAAATGTGCGACCCATAGTGAAATTGAAAAATGTGAATTGTTATTTCAAAATGCTTTAGTTCACCATAGTGAACTGTAAAAATTCTTCGAAATCAGCTAGCCGTGCGTATGGAGATATTTCGTAGCATAGTAGGTACAAAATGAAACAGCACGCATGGTTTCATACAAATTTACGTGTTTGCGGTGCCTATCTTGAAAAAAGGTCTGTGAAATTACCCGAAAACAAAACTACTTACGTTCAAAACCAGAGCGTCACATATCCTCTGCTCCAAAGACTCCACCAGGATAATATCCGGCTGCTCGATCTTCAAGTTGAATGTCATCATAGATTGCTTCGGAGAGTCTAACGACGCTGGCGTTGTTGATGTTGAAGAAATTCTCTTTTTCTATAAATAACAAATATATAACTTTAAATAACACCACAAATAACAGCCACATGGTCCTGACAACACAATAAAATTCCCTGTGTCATGGGCATCGAGAACCTACGAGTAGACTGCTAAGGAGTGGAATACACTACCGTTGTCTGTCTTTCCTGAAAACTATAATCTGAGTCTATTCAAGGCTAGAATGAATAGGTGCCTTCTAGACCTTTGTGCTCCATCTTCGGCCACATCGTCACTTACCAACAGGTGAGATCGTGGTCAAACAAAGGTATATCGATGTAAAAAAAAAAAGATTAACCAATCTAAAACTGAACGCCTGTAAAGCTTTTTCTTGCCTAACTAAAGGGCTATATGGGAGCCATAACAATTATCTATGAACCATCTCCGATAAAAGCCCCGATAATCTTGCACTGAATGGTCTTTTTTTAACATCAAAGAGTAGTTACAAACTTGCGTAGCAAATTTTTGTTTTTTTTGTTTTTTGAGCTCTTATAATTTAAGAATAAAACCCAAGACAAAACGCTGTTTCTTCAGTCCGTCTCGCCTTAAATAGGAACATTCGTTTGCACAAACAGACACACAAATCAGCCATCGTTTTCTTTTACATATAAAAAACAAAGGACCGGGATTCTATTTTTAGCTTTAACTTTAGAGAATACAATCTCAAATCGCTACTACTATCAATTAAAACATGTGTGTTAAGTCTCCTAGTTCTCGCGAAATCATCTTTCGCTATCTGAAAATGTGTTCATGAGCTGTAATGACCAAAAAACCAAAAAAAAGAATTTCGCGTCACAAGCTTGAACATCTACCTTAATAGGTAGTTCTAAAAATACATACCACACTATCGAGCGATTTCTCTGCAGATCTGATCGGTTTAATTTCCTCCTTGGGCTCATTTGCTGAGGGATCGGCTAAGCCAACCTTCATGAACTCTGCGATTCTGTTCAAGAAGTCCATCGCCAATATTAGGTTGAAGCTGAATACTCGCATGTCAACTGGAATATTAAAATGACATGTTACCAAATTATTACCACAGATAAAATACCTAAGAGGTTATTAGCGACCTCTGTGGCGCAGTGGGCGAAGGTTCGCCTACGACGCAGGAGGTTGCGGGTTCGATTCCCGCCTCGGAACAAATATTTGTACGATCTGCAGATATTTGTTCAGGGTGTTCTGGGTATTTTCTATGTATAATCAAAAATATATATCTATGTAATGTATTGTATTAAGGATGTCAGTTATCTAGTACCCATAACACAAGCTCTGCTTAGCTTGGGGCTAGATAATGTTGTGTGAACTGTCCAGCATTATTTATTTTATTTTATTTGATAGGTAAAAATTTAGATTGCAATCTTAACATAGCAAAGTCACGTTCGGGCGAACTAGTTTTTTTTTTTTATTTACTACTTAGAATGACGAAACAAGCGGAGGGCCCACCTGATGATAAGCGGTACCCTCTGCCTATGAACAGTGCATTATCACATAGGTCACGTCCACCTAGCTAGGACGCGCCCTATGTGGCATTGCACTGCACCCGCCACCCTGAGACATCAAGATGAAAGTCTCATGTGCCTGTAATTTCACCGACACCCTTACCCTTCAACCCGGAACACAGCAATGCGAGCACTACTGCTTTGCGACAGAAATAGATATGGTGGTAGTACTTCCACGGACGAATTCTTTCACAAAAAAAGCTCTACTACTACGACTACTACTAGCATGGGCGGAGATTGGAAAAACAATGAAAATTACAGGCGAGTGATCAATATCTTCATCACTTGGACTCGACATATTGAAACAGATTGAGGCAGAAGTCTGCTCTCAGAGAAAACTAATGACTGTATGAAAATTTAATCACGTATAACATAACATAACACCCAACAGTCACATACATACTCCTGATCCCACACTAGGATCCCCTGTGTCGTGGCTATCAGAAACTATGAGTGCCATGGTACCATAACACCCAGTCCCGGAACAAATATTTGCAGATCATACAAACATTTGTCCCGCAGCGGTAATCGAACCCGCAACCTTTCACATCTCAGCCCGAAGCGCTACTGAGGTCGAGGAGGTTTATGTTGCGCCGTTTGTGGAAATAGTCTGATACTGATTTCAAACCAAGAGTTTCAGAAGGGTTTAATTGCAGTTTCGTTTCGCCGTGTGTTCTGGGCCTTACTAAACGTGTCGTTGTTCTTCATGGTGTAAGTGACATCAATCATGCTGCGTATCTTGTCCGGTGCCTCCATGAAGGAAGCCTGACCATCGTCTTTGTCAAGGCTGTCATTTCTTCCTCTGCGTCTTTCCAAGTATCTGTGAAACGATTAAAATGTTATACTGTTACTGTTAGCCTGAATCATCCCATTTTTGGGCAAAGGCCTCCCCCATATCCTCCAGTCACTACGATCCTGTGCTATTGTTTGCCAATCTGTGTTAAATGTGTCTATTTCATCGCACCATCTCCTGCGTGTAAAATGTTATAACAAGAATAAATTTAAAAAACACCCAACGCTATGACATGTCTGAACCGATTTTGATATAATACTTTTCGAAAAAAAAACGACTTCGAAGCTAGGAATTTATCCCCAATACAAGATTTTACAATATTAGTGATCGGAACCATGTGCTGATCAAAATGAGCCTAAACACGGCCAGTCTACTATTATCCATCGAAGAGTTCCGTTGTCCACCTTCCGTCTCCATCATCAGATCAGCTCGCTGAAACCATCATATTGTATTGTAATCGGAACTTGACAGGTATGCCAAATTTCAGCTCGAACACCGGGAAGTGGGTCAAATTTAACGTGTAAGATTTGATTACCCACAGACACCGGGACAGGTAAAAGTAAATTAAAGCTTGTAATATGAATCATTTAGTTTCTACTTCAACGTACTTTTAGTAGTAGTAGCGCTTTTTTGTGAAAGAGCTCGTCCGGGGAAGTACTACCACCATACCTATTTCTGCCGCAAAGCAGTAGTGCTCGCATTGCTGTGTTCCGGTTTGAAGGGTAAGGGTGCCGGTGAAATTACAGGCACATGAGACTTTTCATCTTTATGTCTCAGTGTGGCGGGCGCAGTGCAATGCCACATAGGGTGCGTCCTAGGTGGACGTGACCTTTGAGGTAATGCACTGTTCATAGGCAGAGGTTACCGCTTAACATCAGGTGGGCCTCTTGCTTGTTCCGTCATCCAAGTAGTATAAAAAAAAAAAATAAAAAAAAAAAGTCTAGTTACGTAACTAGTGGCTCAGACGGCAAAGCTATTCGTTTACAAATTTAAATATTTAAAAATTGAAGTATTATCTATATGATTCATATTACAAGCTTTTATTTAGTTCCACCTGTCCCGGTGTCTGTGGGTACACAACTCTTACAAGTTACATAACCTTGCATATCGTGGCCTTACATATCCTTACATACTTTACCTTACTATCAAAAATTTAGTACTTTTTTTTTTGTATATTTTGGGCGCGGCCTTACATATTTGTCTAGATATGTAAGGCCGCGTGCAAAATTTCAGCTCAATCTGATGTCATGTAGTGATTCTAATTCAGCTTGCAAGATTTGACCTAAACAAACGTACAGTGCAAGTTAATCTTGTACAGTTTTACCCAAATTATAAGTCGCCCCGATGTACCTGCGCCGTGGACCAATTTATACAGCGCGGGAACCTTCTTTCTACCAATAGCAATCGCGCGGTAAAATCTTGCGCTGTTATTGATTAATCGATTTCGCGGCAAAATCGCGGCATCTTGTTCATCCAGGAGACTCTTAGATGTGAGCGGGATAGAGCTATACAGTGGGTCAGAGCTATAAACGTTCGGCTACTGTCGGATATCAGTCTGTTCTTTTCTGCGCGAACGAAAACAGTCGATCGTACTTATATTTTGGGTAAAACTATAACCATAGTATATTATTTTTCAAGTGTAAACCACACTTTATGGATAACATTAAATTTAAATGTAACCCAAAACACATTACATTACATTATTTTTGGGTTACATTTAAATTTAAAACTATAACCAATATAAACACCTTGTTATTTTAGCGCCACGTCCCGGTCTCGTGTCGTCCAATGTGCAGTCGACCAGTAGAACCGAGGTCTGTATTGAATTGTCTGAGAACATCTTCCCCTTTACAGACAGCAGTGCCAGGCAGAAACGCGCGAGGTCAGAGTCTTTCGAAAACATTTCTTCCTGTGACTGTAATAATTGAAAACAGGATCGTTGCAAAATTTTACAAAATCACATCTACAGGTCTAGCGCATAACTGAGTCAGTCCCTGAGGTATGGCAGCGGTACGGGAGGGGTATTCTCGTCTCTGACGACTGAAGCCATGCTTCATTTTGACGTAACGAAAACACCCCTCCCGTACCGCTCCCATACCTCAGGGACTGACTCAGATAAGCGCTAGACCTGTAGTATGATACAATAAGTTTTTTTTGTGAAAAATATATTTTCAATACAAGCTTTTATAAAATTAGTGATCGTAACCGTGTGCTGATCAAAATGAGCCTAAACACGGCCAGTCTACTATTATCCCTCTCGAAGAGTTCCGTTGTCCAACTTTCGTCTCGATCATCAGATCAGCACGCTGTCACCATAATATTGTATTGCCAGCGGAACTTGACAGGTTTGCCTAATTACAGCTCAATCGGTTGAGGATAACCGCTTTAAAATTCAGTTGCAAGATTCCACCCGGACAAAATACATACATTGAAAGTTAAATAAAAGCTTGTAATAAAAATAACGAGTGTGCCTTACAGTAGTCGCATATGATGTGTAAGTTGTAACATCTGACATCTCACCTCCTTGGTAATAAGCAATGTGGCTGATATTACCAACCTCTCGGAAAAATGCGCGCTTCCTGTTACCCACTTCCGTCCCTTTTCACGAAATCACTCCCAAAGATAGCAGGAAAGCGAGAGGAAAGATGTTACACATCAAAAATATATAACAAAGAGTACATGGTACCACAATGACCAGACCCGGACAAAATACTTGCAGATCAAAGCTAAGCAGAGCTTGTGTTATGGGTACTAGATAACTGATATACTTAATACAATATATTACATAGATATATATTTTTTAACCCAGAACACCCTGAACAAATATCTGCGATCGCACAAATATTTGTTCCTCCTGCGTCGCAGGCCAACCTTCGCCCGCCTGGTAACTGGAAAATGGTACCTGAAGATGCCATTGACTAACGCTCCGATCATTTATCAGCGCCGAACGACAGAATTAACTCACAATATTCGAACTAGTCATCATATCGATGACAAAACTGTCCATAGTAAACGAGAACTTTATCGTAATCCTTTGCTTTTTATTTTCTTTCGAAGCGATGACGGAAGCGACAGATTTCGTTTGCGCTTTGCTCGGCTGGCTTTTGACTGTGGTCTTTGAAACCGTTTTAGGCACGGTTGGCTGTACTTTTATTTCTTGTACTTTCTTTTGACCCTCTTGAAGGTTTTCTTTAAGGATTTTCATTATGATTTGGTAGTCGCTGTGACCGACGGTAATCTGAAAGCAAAACGCAAATATTAACCTTTTAAACGCCACTCTTCTATAGAAGACAAAAGTTTTCGTGCCTACACTGGATGCGTGTCGTGGGTATCAGGACCCACGAGTAACATGTTGCAACAACACCCAGACCAAGAACAACCATTTGCAATCCCGCAGCGGGAATCGAACCCTCACCTCTCGTTTATCAGCCAGCTACTCACCCACCGCGCCAGGCAGTTCTTCATAAAGAGTCCAGTGTTTTTTTTTAACTACCTTTATGACGGAACAAGCAGATGGCCCACGTGATGTTAAGCGGTAACCTCTGCCTTTAACAACGCATTATCCCATAGGTCACGTCCATCTACGACGCACCATATGTGGCATTGCACTGCGCCCGCCACCCTGATACATAAAGATGAAAAGTCTCATGTGCCTGTAATTTCACCGGCACCCATACCCTTCAAACCGGAACACCGCAATGCGAGCACTACTGCTTTGCGGCAGTAATAGGTATGGAAGTAGTAGGGGACGAACTCTTTCACAAAAAAGTTCTACTATTACTAAACCACAACCAAACCTACAGAACTTGGCCTATAGAACAAAGGCATAATTTATTTTGAATACATGCATATGGAGGCCTTGTGATATGCGGCGGCCTGGAGGCAGACCACCTGCCCGATGGTAAGACGATATTGTTCAGGCAGTGGGAGAGCGGTGGATCCGGCTGGCACAAGACCGCCAGGTTTGGCGTTCTAGAGAAGAGGCCTTTACTCAACAGTGGGTGTAACCGGCTGAATAGATAGATAGAAAAAAAAGAGAGAAAGAAAAGAAAAAATAAAGAAAGAAAATGAGAGAAAAAAAGGATAAAAGAAAAAAGAGAAAATAAGAAAAAAGAGAAAAAGAGAAAGAAAAAAAGAGAAATGAGAAAAAAAAGAAAAAAAGAAAAAAGAGAAAATCTCAAAAATCTCTTTCAATCTCTCTTTAAAGAGTTAATCTATCTATCTATCTATCTATAGATTGACATGTACTAACTGTGATGGTCTTCATGCGTCCAGAAACGTCCAAATCCGGTAAAGCTTCGTACCACGTCGAAAGACTGCGTTTCACGAATAGCTTGAAACTAGTTGGACGAAGTATTTTTCTTTCTTTGGTTACTTCCTGGTGGTCTTCTGATAGTAGCACGCAGGATAATTTCACCTCTTCGAGATCTACGGTTAACTCCTCAACTGTTACTTTATTGGAGACATCCTGTAAGAAAAAACTATGAGTGTGGTTTTCGAGGCCACATCTGCTCGCGCGAATCGTTGTCTGTGTCCCTTTCTGTCGCTCAGACAGCGCCCCTCTCTCTCTCTTTCTCTCACCCTGAGGCTTCCGTACCGTTGTATTGACATAAAAATGTCCTACTAAGCCGAATTATAGTGGTTTTGTAGAGCTTTTTCCTAGTACTTTGCCATCCCATGCTAGGGGTAAAAAAGTAGAAATTCCCCAATTTTATAGTGGTTTTGTAGAGCTTTTTCCTAGTACTTTGCCATCCCATGCTAGGGGTTAAAAAGTAGAAATTCCCCAATTTTAAACTATTACCTTTTATTTGTGTTGTATCAAAAAGCCTCCTAGCACTCCAATGTTCAGAATTTTGAGGTTACTGGAAGTACTCCAGAGGTTAAATTTTCGCGATTTCCTCACAAAAATTACAAATTCATTGCCATATGTTTTTAAAGCATTGAGTTTTTTACATCACTATAAAGTCCTTTAAATAATTTGGTATAAATAAGTTTAGACCTTTATGCGTTTGTGAGATAAATGGCCTTGTCAGACAGACAGACAGACAAACGACGGACAACAAAGTGAACCTATAAGGATCCCGTTAAAAAAGTTTTTCAAGTATACTTACAGCAACTGGCAAATCGACGAATTGATTACTAAGTCTCATGTGACCCAGATCAACGAGCATGGCCTTCAAACTGGTCGAGTTCTCGGGCACCACAATAATGGGCGCAGCTAAGCGCACTTTGAGCGACAGTTTAGTTAAGTTCTGATACGCTGTTGTGACGTTGGAGCGCGCTACTTCCGCCGCCTGGGACGACGCTTCGATGATCGCTTGCTGGGCCGTTTGAAAGTTGTTTAGGAATTCCTAGAAAATTAAATTAGTCAGCAATTTGGTTGTATGGTTCAAGATTCATGACAGGAAATAAATAACAACTATAGTTTGCACACTATGATCCAGTGGAATCAACCCCGCCTTATAATCCAGTTTTGTGGGTTCAAACGTGTTGTAGGGGATTGTTTACAGGTAAAAATAGATTTAATTTTACGTGAAATCCATCATCCTCATCGATTGTTGGATTACAGAAAGTTCACTCTCCCTAGGCAAGATTAGACATGAGTGCCAATAGTGGGAACATTGTTTGGGAGTTCTGGCCGAAAGGTGTCAACTTCAGGAGGTTCTTCAGACGCCTGACAAGAGACCCCACGCAGGTGCGTCATACGCCTTCACGTGTCTAAATGATAGTCTAGTCTAAAAGTTTTTTTATATTTATGTTAGTTTTTAAGGTATTTATGTTGCTATGGGCTTATTGTTTAGGTTTTTGTACATTTTCCAATAAGCCTGAAATAAAGATATTTGATTTGATTTGATTTGATTGTAGAGGAAATACTGAACCGATTCGAGTGAAACTTTGCACTCGACAAACTTAGGTGACACTCTACACCTGGTATTATCCACTTTACGTTAGATTCCACAAACGTTGCAATGCAAAGCGAAAGTTTGTTTGGTACACGCCGTACCACTGAAACGATTTGAATGAAATTTGGTACATAGATAAAATACTAATCTAAAAAAAAAACATACATACATAGACACACGCCTCTATCGTCTTTCCCATTTATTTATTCGACCAAAATAGGAGAATTACACGTTACACACAACAATATGAATAGCAAACCTACCTAGATTTGAATTGACCATACAGCAATGACCGAGATACTGACAATCAAACCTAGCAGCAAACATCTTCAGAATGTTGTTACAGCTGGCCCGGACCCTGCGCACCAGGGATGTGCAGCGCTTACGCATTATTGTATAGACACAGTTGACTCGCGCATCAGCGAACATCCCCGATGCGATGCAGAACCGGGGCAGCCCCACCAACACCCTGAAGGCATTATTGTACTGAACTCGCAGAGCGCTGTACTGTTTTTACTTGTGTCTAAGTTAATTCAATAAGTTTGGATTAGGGTGACTTTTACTTCAGCGTGTTGGTAACCCACCAAACAGTATAATTTACATCTATGGTCTATAAAATCTATATTGTTTATGTACGGAAGTTCGCACTTGTCTTATCATCGAGAGATGGGTCGAGTAACTATAACTATGTAAAAAGCTTGGAATACAGTGTTTAATAAGTAAAAATAATAGCCTGCAGTTTTAATGTTCATCCTACACAAGAACTAGCCTCTTCACCAACATTGGCACAACTACACAGCGGAACAACGAGCAAACCTGTGGGCTATCATGTTCGCCCTTACAGACAACGCACTGCACTCCCTCTCCATGTCTGCATCATCTTTTAGGTCAGAAGTTATCCAATGCCCGAGGTATTTAAACTTGTCCATACGTTTAAGTTGCTAATTTCACGGGTTTAATGACATGCCCTACATTTTACCCCAGTTTATCGCGACGGTAAATAGTAAATAAATACTTACCAACATAGAAGTGACGAACCAATTCAAGAACACGATGCGCATACAGTTGATTTGCAGGTCTATCGACATGTCCACGTCACTAGCGCTCGGGCACTGTTGGAGGTTGTACGTCACTAATTGCAACTGGATGACGTTACCGCCAATCACTTTCAGGATCTAGAAATAACAACAATCACAAATTAAGCAGGTACAGTTTTAAACAAAATATAAGTCCGATCGACTGTTTTCGTTTGCGCAGAAAAGCGCAGACTGATATCCGACAGTAGCCGAACGTATAGTATAGCTCTGACCCGCTGTATAGTTCCGTCCCGTCACATCTAAAAGTCAACCAGCCGCAATTTTGCCGCGAAATCGATTAACCAATAACAGCGCAAGATTTTAGCGCGCGATTGCTATTGGTAGAAAGAAGGTTCGCGCTATAGAAATTGGTCTACGGCGCAGGTACATCGGGGAGACTTATATTTTGGGTAAAACTGTAAGTGTGCGCATAAGGTAGGTTCCGTAGCCATGCGTCATGAATACAAGTAGCAAAAGTTGAACTCACTATCAGCGGTAGCCAAAAAATCGCTCTCTTAGACGTATTTGGTAGCAGGCGTGAGTTAAAGTTTATTGAATATAAATTTCTGGAAAGTCCTATTTCTCCCTCAGGGATTTGGCAGCTCGCTCCGCCGGCCTGTAGCATCTATGCTATTCAATATAACTATTTGCTACTATATGACAAACTCATTGCATTTGTTGCGGCTCGATCCGCTAGCTGGTATTATCTTAAAGGCTTTTTCCTTGCAAACTATGAAAAGTTCAGTTAAGGTGTTAAGAGTTTCAAGTATGCATTTTTCGCGGCTCGCTCCCTGTATCATCTGTGCAGAATTTTGCTGCTGCTCTCTGTAGCTCCATTCACTGTTCTTTCATGGCTCCGTTTGCACGCTGGTATCGTCTGTACGCCTTTATGCGTCCTATACGTATAGGAGCCATGGGCTCTTAGTGCCAGGACATTGAGATTTTCAAACGTTTCGAATCGCACGCAACACATTCCCAAGCGTTCTTACAAATAATACCAATTAATTCGGGCCGGGAAAGTTATGCCCTCATGAGGAGATATTCGGTCTTTGGATAAGGCAACTTGGACTACACAACCAAGAGAAGATATTCGGACTACGGATAATGGAACTCGAACAATCGCTCAATACAACAGCACAGTGGCTTCTTATTCTTTATAAGTATATGAGAGGAAGTTTGAAAATGGAACCAGTGACAGAAAAGTTGAAAGGATATTGTTTAGCTTGCTATGGGCATGTTATGAGGAGGGATGAAACCATAGATTTAGTATATGTACTAGATCTACAATTAGAGATCGAAGATGGAACAAAAAAAAAATGTGCACGTGTTGGTAAAAGTCTATGTCCGAGTTAAAAATAGTGTTGTCCTTGACCAACACTTTTACATTGTCGATAGAATTCATCATCCGTCCGTGATGTGTATGGTAGATAAATACATCTTAATGCAGATTAAGTCTTTCATGAATAACACAGTGTGGCAGAATTGACGTCATAAAGAGAATAAGGTTCTTATTACAATTTTGAATACAGTTAATAAATAAACCTTTATTATTTATTGACCCCTAAATATTACAGTTTTATTTATAGGTGGGATCTTAGAGTTTCCCTTTTAAATTTAAACTTAAATTATTTGCTGCATATACCTAGTGGAGTTCTTATTTGAGTCTATCCCACTCTTTTTATAACCGATAACCATTTTTCTCGTAGCAAAGGATTACTTGGAAATCTGAAAGCACAAAAACATTTTATATCAGCCGTGCTACGCCCATATAATTTTTCACTCTGTTACTTTATCTATAGACAATTTGTTACCCCAAAGTTTATTATTTTTCAAGTGTAAACCACTTTTTATGGATAACATTAAATTTATATGTTACCCAAAAATTCCGTTCCAGTGGGACTCGAACCCGCACCCTCGCCTGTCATCGGCGATGCCTTAAACAATTTAGCCATAGATCGAGCTATGATGCTGGAGACGAAATTTGTGGGCACTATCAACTCGGCTATAGCGCCAAGTTGATAGTGCAGTATCTACAGGTGTTTCATCGGAAACCTTCTGTTCAAAGTTCGAAAGTAACGGCATCGCTGATCACAGGCGAGGGTGCAGGTTCGAGTCCCGCTGGAACGGAATTTTTGGGGTATATTTAAATTTAATTTGTTACCTATTATTTTATTAAGCAGAAATAAACAATATTTATTTATAAAAAGTAAAAAAAAAATATACCCTTTCGGAAAAAGGCGTGTGTACAACAAAGTAAATATTTACTCCAAAATATGTACTACACAAACTGCAATAAAAACACCCGTGGTGCTTTAAAGTTACCTTTTCAATAGTCAATACAAAAACACACACCTCAATGTCCACCTGGTTATTATAGATTTTTAAAAAAACGGTAAAATGTTAACAGAGCACACATATTTACTCCAAACAAAGTAAACCTCCATTCTAGGATGGACAAAAATTTAATTTATAGGTAGGTATAGTGCGCGTCATGTAAAAAGTAGTAAACTATGTAGGCACTCATTGAATGCATAGGTATACATCTCTTAAATAAGTAGAAAAGTAAGTAATCTCTTAAAACGAACGCTGGAAAGCCTGAAGAAGCTTGACCGCCAGCGTTCTTTTTACATGATGCGCATTATACTACGATATAGACTGCAACAGGACTATCGATATTTCTGACGTCATCACTTGGTCAAGCCCTATCGTAATCAAACATTTTTATATTTTACATAAAATATTGTTTATTTCTAGGTGCAGCAACGAAATATTATTAACAAATATAAGGGAAAGTCCTAATCTACGAATGAAACTGGTTTTTAGGCCATTTACTAAAGCAGAATTGATAAAATAAGCAATACAATTGAACTACCAATAATCTCTTATTTACCTGTGAAACTTGTATTTTCCCGGATAATTACGTCTTGTATATTCACAGTCACAAACTGAACACGACACCATTGTCATACAAAGTAATATTTGTTATTTAATAGTAAGATTACTAAAAAAAATACGAAATTAGTTAAACTGCAAAAGAGACCGTCCGGTATGGGCATGTACTCAAGCAAAACATGTCATATTCAATACATTGTTACTGTCACTTTTCTTCTTGCACGGGGTACATTTAAAAATGACTTCTCTCTCCCACGCTTCGTTTGTCTATTTAGCGTAGCGAAAAAATTCTACGTCTATGGATGAAACGCATGTTTTTTTTTGATAGACCTTTGTTTGACCACGATCTCTCCTGTTGGTAAGTGACGATGTGGCCGAAGATGGAGCACAAAGGTCTAGAAGGCACCTATTTACTCTAGCCTTGAAGAGACCAAGATTATAGTTTTCAGGAAAGACAGACAACGGTAGTGTATTCCACTCCTTAGCAGTTCGCATTATAAAGGTAGAACTGAAACGTTTAGTGCGAATTAGAAGGTATACTAATGAGGTAAGGATGGTACCGAGCCGTACGCCTGCTCTTCCTATGATGAAAAGGAGATGGTGGGATCAGATCGTGAAGTTCCTGGGAGCATTCCCCGAAATGTAACCTGTAGAAGATCGAAAGGCACGCGACCTTACGGCGGTGCTCAAGACTCTGGATCTAAGTGTAACTAAGAAAGTTATGAATATGATTGTTAGTGGATGGAAGGGAAGAGGAAGACCTAAGAAAAGATGGATGGATTAAGATTGAGATGATATGAATGAGAAGGGAGTGAATTATGAGGTGACGGCTGACAGGGGAGAGTGGAAAAAAAGACGTACTGCGCCGACCCCAAACGAATTGGAAAAAGGGCAAGACAATGATGATTAGTGGCTTCTTATTCTTTCTTTATGGCGAATAATGGTACCCAAAGTGGCAACCACGAGCCGGGCGATGCAGTGTGGGACGCACTCCATGGAAATATATACATCTAAAATACCTATATGTTTAAAAACAGAACTCGTATGTTACCTCTTTATGAATAGTCAATGGATTCAAATCTTCCACCTTGATAGATGCAATCACGCAATTGACTTGAGTATACGAACTCTTTATCACCAAGCCGGCCTCCGCGCCTTGCAGCTGAAGCATCGATAGAGGGCGTTTGTCAGTTGCGAATTCAATCTCTATGGCCCCGATCTTAGCGTTCACTTTCAATTGTATACTCTCAACTTGCTTTTGGTGCTGTTTCTTTGAAAAGCTTGCTGAAAAGGCAGAATTATTATATAATTAATCTACGAATGTGAAGCCATTTTGTATCGCAAACAGAAGTTTGTGATGTCAAAGGGAACTGTCAATCTGATTCCAAATAAGATTTTGGTAAAAAAAAACATACATTCGCACACACACGCGCACGCACACACATACATACACAGACACATGCCTTTTTCCCCGAAGGGGTAGGCAGAGCCTACAATGGGCCACTTTTCACTGTGGGTTGCACCATCGTTGAATATAAAAAAAACAATACAAGCTTTGACGACCTCTGTGGCGCGGCGGGCGAAGATTCACCTGCGACGCAGGAGGTTGCGGGTTCGATTCCCGCCTCGGAATAAATATTTGTGCAATCTGCAGATATTTGTTCAGGGTATTTTTTATGTATAATAAAAAATATCTATCTATGTAATGTATATTGTATTAAGTATCTAGTAGTAGTAGTTGTGTTGTTATCTAGTACCCACTACACAAGCTCTGCTTAGCTTGGGGCTAGATAATGTTGTGTGAACTGTCCAGCATTATTTATTTATTATTATTTTATAAAGTTGGTGATCTTTAAAACCGTGTGCGTCATCAAGATGAGCCTTAACACGGGCAGTCTACTATCACCCATCGAAGAGTTCCATTGTCCACCTTCCGTCTCCATCATCAGATCAGCTCGCTGTCACCATGATATTGTATTGTCATCGGAACTTGACAGATATTTAGTAGTAGTAGTTTTTTGTGAAAGATTTTTTCCGGGGAAGTACTACCATTATACTTATTTCTGCCGCAAAGCAGTAGCGCTTGCGTTACTGTTTTCCGGTTTGAAAGGCACGGGTGCCGGTGAAATACAGACACATGACACTTTTCATTTTTGTGACAGGGTGGCGGGCGCAGATCAATGCCACATAGAGTGCGCCTAGGTGGACGTGACCCATGCTAATGCATTGCACCCCCGTGGTAATGCATTGTTAAAGGCAGAGGTTACCACTTAACATCAGATGGGCCACCAGCTAGTTCAGTCATTCACGTAGTAAAAAAAAAACATAAGCCCGGGGAGGGGTATTCTACACTTCATGGCGAATAGCTCTGTTCTACGACTAGTTAATTTTCAAAGTTTTTATTAATAACTAGCGACTCGTCCCGGCTTCGCACGGGTAGTATCAGGATGAAAAGCAGACCCCCCCCCCCTCCTATCTCCCCCTGGTAGCCAGCCATGTCACTCAGGGTGAATGTAGCTTTCCAATGGTGAAAGAATTTTTGAAATCGGCACAGTAGTTTTTGAGTTTATTCATTACAAACATACACACACACAAAAATACAAATCTTTGCTCTTTATAATATTAGTGTAGATGTTGATGTAGATAGTTAGTTACCTTTAGTTTTAGCACCGCCGGCAGAAAATTCTTCATCTTCTATGATAGTTTCCAATTGACCAGCATTAGCCATTCTGTCCACAGTACTTTGTATAGCTTGCAATCGCGTCTGTAACAATAAATATCATACAAGAAATTAATTTTGTAAAAATTAAAAAAACCCCCAACGCTGAACGGCTGAACCGATTTTGATCAAACAAAGCTAAGAACAATCCCGAAAAAAACACATTTCAAACAAAAAAAAAACGAAATCGGTTCAGCCGTTCGGGAACTACGTTGGGACAGACAGACACACACACACACAGACACGTCTAACTTATAAAACCCCTTCGTTTTTCGTCGGGGGTTAAAAACACGGACACGGTGAAGTCTGCAGTTGCGGAACATGCTCTCAGCGAGGATTCGCTGCATTACATCCGGTTCGACAAGACTTCGCTTTTGGCCAGGGAAAAGTTCTTCGTCCCTCGGAAAGTTCGTGAGGCGATTGAGATAAGCCGACATTCAAATTTTAACCGAGACCAGGGTTGGGGAATTTCTCCCTCATGGAGACCGGCACTGAACTCCACGAGTGTGGATCGGCACAGTGTGCAAGTATTTCTGGAGAGTCACACAATTAGTACGGTGTGTACGCAGCCTTACGTCGGCGGCGACGCGAGCGACGAAGAACGGAGGCCTTAGTGTGGGCATTGCAGTTAAAACGCGTTTACGCGACCACCGCGTTGGTTGAGTAAACGGCAAAATTAAAGTATACAACACGTATACTTTACAACAATACGTGACGTGAACTGTCAAAAATGTCACTTACACTCGCAAAACTGGGGAAACCCTAGGAGTAAACGCGCGACTTGGAATAAGCGTTTAATTTACGCAACGCCAAAATTTACATTAGAAACGAACACTCACACAAAATGATTCTCTAACTCGCCGCTAGGGGCTCTGTACATTTCTTCATACAAACTGCGCGTATAAAGCGGTCTTGGTAGAGCGCGTAAACTTGTAGCAAAAAGTCGCACTACGGCCAGGCCTCTTTCACTCCATGTACTTGCGCGATAATTACCTTCCGGCTGCCGGGCAGCTAGCTTCCCATTTCTCAGTTGGTTGCCGACAGCCGCGTGGGCGTCCGTTAGTACGCAAATATTTTGATTACCAGACTTACATTATTTTCGTTGCGTCGTGTCGTGTCTACAGTTGCTCGCGGGAAAGCTATCGAAATATTCCCTGGTAATAATTCGTAAAAAAACGAATGTTTTGAGAAATATTGCGAATACCTACTTCGATGGCTGACATAGACATAGGTAGGTAGGTGCCTAACTACCTACCTATGTAGCTCTATCTAAGTAGAAGAGTTCCCTTTATTCCTAAGTACCTAGTTAGTACCTATAGCCGTACCTATACCTATGCAGCAGGTAGGTAGGTAGGTACAAGATCGGCGACGATAAAAAATATTGTATTTGAATCAGAATTACATACACCTAAAAGGTTTCAAATAGATACGCCAGTTAAAGGTAGGAACCTACGCACCTACCTACACAAGCTCCACTTGAAAAAGTTTCTTTCATTTATAATGTGTACTGCAAATACCTACTGACATGTATATCGAAAGAGGCAGCCCTGGCAATCCACGCTAATCACGTGGCGGCGCGCATCTACAGAGCAAAACTAACTTTATGCTCGTAAGCTTTGGTTAATTTTTGCTTGCAGCGTCTAGCGACTCGAAAGAGTAGGTTACTATAGCAGTAGGTATTGTCAATTTTCTATGGAGTGATTTATGTGTTACGAAGTAACTATTAAGTAATCTGTGCTACGGCTACGGGTTACAGCCTCTCCCCCGCCGCCCCCGCCTGCCCCAGTGTCAAGACGGGCAGAGCGTACGGTACGGCGGAGCCAATCTAGTCCCCGTCTCACGGCCTTTGAGCTAGGTCGCGGTCGGTGCTCATGAAGAAGGACCTCTAAATGGTCAACGAAACGTCAGCAGGAGAATAGTAAAGTCGTCATTGTTCTAAAATGATACCAAGCCACGGTAATTTAAATTCTATAATATCATAAAATGCCAATCAGAACCATGTACAACTACATAATAAGATTGAATTTCATGTACCTGATACTCGTTGACTACAATCAGTATTTCTTGTAATCCTTCGAGATGGAGCAGCAATCGCAGGTTGGTGAAGTCTAGTTCAATAAGCTGTTCCACTAATCCGTAGTGACTTCTGAATTCAGGGCATTTCTTGTCAACCTGTAATGAAATAAAGTATTTCTTACATCTGAGATGTTCGCTAAAATAGCTCCCACAGATAAACGGGGAAACCCTCAACATATTTCCTGTACCCTTGCCAAAAGTCATTGTCAAATATTGGCCAATGACATCGGGGACTAGAAATCTTAATAACTTGATTGGTTAATATTTGACATTGACTATAGTCTCGCTAGAGATTCGATAACGTCAGAAACTTGTGGTAAGGGTACTGATTAGATTACCATCATCACTATCACCTGAACTAAGAGATTTAATAAATGATATTATGAGATTGTATATACAGATTTAAGCCACCGTTTTATGTCCTACAAATAATTCCAGTCCATCCCAAGGTTGTCGCTTATAGCGATAAGACCACCTTTTGTACTTTCCGTGCCACAGACAGACACACACACACAGACACGTCAAACTTATAACACACCGTCGTTTTTGCGTAGGGGTTAAAAATAAACCGGTGCAAAGAAGTGGGAGGTTAAAACTGCACTTACATTTTTATACGTGACAGCAAACAAATACTGATCCGAGAAGCTCGAGCTGTTCTTAAGAGTGTTCTCAACGCCCTGCACTTCCAGTGTTTCCAACATATTAATGGCCTTTTGGCCGACTCTGTGGTGTTGCATGTCGACCGCTCGCAGTCTCACTGTCGCTTCTAGAGTGTACGTCTTCTGCGTCGCGGTCAGCTCCAGGAGAGAAAGAGAGAACAGTAGGAACCGATCGTAGCCTTTGCTAATGTTCATTGTTTTGCGGTTAACACTGAGCACTAGCTCTGTAAAAAAAAGTTCAATTAACTCGGTGGTACGACTCTTCCCGCCATTTTCGAAAAGAGACGTTGTCTACTTTTATTTTATTTCTTTTCCTAGTGTTTTCTTGAGTTATTTTGTGTTATTTTGGTGGCATTTTAACTAATATCGTTCGTTTAAAAAGCAAAAGTGTATTGAAATGAAATGGAAGTGAATTGCGTGACTTTTGAAATTGGTGGAAATTGTCTACCAAAGTTTTAGTAAAATTGGCCACCGTTTTACTAAAATATGACTTCACTGTGACTTTGACGACTTGGAAGGAGTGTAACGTTGCAAAATATATTGAAAATACAATATAGTGAAAATACAGATATAATTGAAAATGGCAAATGCACAAGCCGTGCGGCGCCAATTATAAAGATAAAAAAAACTCTGTGGTAATACACTGCGCCATTTTTGAGTAACATCTTAATCTGGGTTAAGAGCAAATGAGAACCGATGACATTGTAAAGGTTGTCGAAATGTATACAGGGCGTCCCAAGACTATGCGACATGAAGGGAAAGTACCCTAAATATTGTAGATAGGATATTTTGCGGAAACGAGACTTTATTTTATTTTTAAAAGTTAGTAATACTGCATTCATAGATATTCTAAAAATTACTTGCTTCGTCTGGGAATCGAACCGCCTTAAATGTGAAAAAAAATACCCCTTGTTTTTTATATCCTTTTATTTTTATGATAGGTAACAAGGTTAAATAAATAGTAAACAAAGGAATAACGTAAAATTAATCATTTTGATTTGAATTTTTCATTGAAGTTGGTTCGATTCCCAGGCGAAGCAAGTAATTTTTAGAAAATCGTTGAATGCAGTATTACTATGTTTAAAAAATAAAATAAAGTCTCCTTTCAGCAAAATATCCTATCTACAATATTTAAGATACTTTCCCTTCATGTCGCATAGTCTTGGGACGTTCTGTATACAAATATTGCTTGTTATTATATGTTTGTTGGCTTAATACAAACTGTGAAGTAATTTATCAGAGTTAATTATGCTTAACATGTTTTTTTTTTTTTTTTAACTTTCATAGTATTTTGTTTGACCACGATCTCACCTGTTGGTAAGTGACGATGTGGCCGAAGATGGAGCACAAAGGTCTAGAAGGCACCTATTCACTCTAGACTTGAAGAGACCCAGATTATAGTTTTCAGGAAAGACAGACGACGGTAGTGTATTCCACTCCTTAGCAGTTCGCATTATAAAGGTAGAACCGAAACGTTTCCGCCTTATATTAAGTTAAGCTATAGAAATAAAATACCTTTCATTATAAAGAAGGCCTCTACTTCAGTGAGCTGTACGCCTGATCCCTCGCCGCGCTTGCGCTCTTTGGAGCGAGCGGTGTCGCGCTTCTGTTTCTCATCAGGGTCCAGGTATTTCAGAAGCGAGATACTAGATCCTTTCGATTCACTTGACTGGAATAACACATTCGATTCGAATTAGACATCTATTAGTAGCAAAGTCAGCAACAACATAATCAAAATTGCAATTATGTACACTAATTTATATATTTTCTCAAGCAAGCGACCTTCTAGATATATTGACCTTATCACAAACTAAGGCATTTTGACTATGAAAGAAATTTGTGATGTTATCCACGCATTATTTAAGAAAATTTCAATGCAAGCCTTGGCCGCAATTAGGTATAGATGGACTTACGTATGTAAAGTTCCAAAGTGATTTCAATAAATTAACTAGAGCGTTATTTTTCAAAACTAAACTATAACTAAACCACGTTTATTACCAGGGATGTACAAACTAAAATAAAGTCATATCTAATAATAATTGAAGACAATGGCACAGTGAGTACTATATATTCGGTACTACTTTTAAATATAGGTACCTAATCACGCTATGCTAAAGGCCACCAACACATTACTTTATTTGTAAGATCTGTACCAATATGAATCAATAAATAGATATGAAAATTAACGGGCGGTTATAACGCAAAAGTACCGATTCTTAGATTTGATTTTGAACTGACTAAATCAAGTACTATATTCAAATTATAAATATGCATGGATACTACATTATAATTCCAAGGGATCACTCTACCAGAAACACGATAGGACATTTTCTCGATATAAAAAAAAAACACCAAGTTACCTCTAACTATTGGCAGGATTCGATTGTTTATTAAAATGATCAATAAAATAAATACAACAAAGCCGAGGGTTTACTGTTGGGCTTTTGTAAAATAATCTATATTTTACGAGATATTTAATAAAAACTGCTATTTCGAGAGACGCCTAAAGTTTTTTTTGTATGAAGATTTCTGCCTGGTGTTGGCGCAGTCTTACGGTAACCACCCGTTCTCTGTTCTCGAACTTTGGGCTAATGAACGTATCCAAATGAATCCATCAAATGACTACAAAGTATGACTATTCACAAGCTACTGATTACCGCGCCGGCAATTTCTTTCATGAGCTCTTGTGACTCTATAACATGACCAGTCATTGTGTACGCAAACTTGTATGCAAAAATCTTTAAACAAATAAAATTAATCAAATAAATCAGGGTAGAAATCTATCAAGTACATAACGATAGAGGGCAGTTAAGAAAACTATAAGTATTCTACAAAGTCACACCGAAACAAGTAATTATTTTTGTTAAATTAAAAAAACCCTCTACGCAATGAAACGGCTGAACCGATTTTGATCAAACATACATAAGAACACTCCCGACTAGTCCCGACAAATTCACCTTTCAAACAAAAAAAAACGCTTCATCCGTTCGGGAGCTACGATGCCACAGACAGACACACACACAGACACGTCAAACTTATAACACCCCGTCGTTTTTGCGTCAAGGGTTAAAAACGAAGAACCAACAGAGAACCGTCACTTCAAAATATTCTCAGAAAAATGCATCTTCATGCAAACTCATAAGTTAAAAATGATCGACACTTTTTCAATAAAATTCTGACATAACATTCGTAATCTACATGGAAAATATTTCATAAGAAAAATAGATAATTTTGCAAGCAATCGTTCTGTAACTAAAAAGTTTAAACTGGCGACCACTTTTTTCAATAAAGTGGTATGGCGAAAACAATGGGGAGCCACAGGCAAAACTAATCTCAGATGGCGCCACCATAGCTGGTGCTTGTCATTTAGTGGTCTTGTCTTTTTCTCATCAGAAGGGAAACGGTGTGTACCTTTATTTTACACTGAAATGCACTACACAGGGGCAGTTTTTATACCAGACTATTATTTAATGTTTATTTACTAAAATTATCCATTGATATTTGACACTTTAGACAGTTTTTTTTTTTACATTGACCTGTGTTTGGCTACGAAACAACACCAGCGATTATGCGCCACCTAGCGTGATAAATAAGCAGTGTGTCTCCCCATTGGAAAGGAATGTAAATGTTTGGTTTGAACCGTCTACCGATTTTACCTTTAGCTGAGTTGACTCTTCAGATACTGGTAATGGCGTGCTGACCAATATTTCACATAATGCCAACAATCTGAAAATAACATACAAAAAACTTGTTATATAATACATACATACGACACGTCTTTTTCCCCGAAAGGGTAGACAGAACCTCAGTGGGCCTATTTTCACCGACAGTCGCACCATCGTGGAAATATAGACGTGACAAGTGGTGAGCTCATCGCCGCCTTTGCTTTCCACGACTGACTCTGCTAATACTTACTTCCAGTAATAACACATGCCAGGACAAATCTATACCAACAAATCGTACTAACAAATCCGGGTAATCAACCAACCTTTTCGTTGATTTTTAAGCGAATCTATTTTAGGGTTTTGTATATTTAAAGTTGGAACCCTACAAATCTGTAGTATGCAGAACAGTTCAGCCCTACAGAGCGGTGGGTCGCGACTTCCAAGATCCGAATGCTACATTTAAGATACCAAGGATCACTTTGTTGTCCATCTGTCCATCCGGATATCTTTTTCTCAGGAACGGCTAGAGGTATTGAGATTAAATTATTGCCATTTTTACTCTTTAGTGTACAACCTCATAATTATGTAAAAAGTTTCTAACTTTATGCAAAAACATATGGCCTTTTACAAAACAAAAGAACACAAAACTTGATACGTATATGTCACCATGTCGAATGCTTAGTTAGATGAAGTGGTTGCCAGGAATAAATAATAATAATAGAAGCTCTTGCTGAATGGTTGGATCAAGGGTCAGATTCAGAAGGCGGTACTCCTGAACTCGGCACGCATAGTCAGGAGGTTCCTTTCCTCTCTCTGCAGCCCGCGGTCGGTGCTTCCCCATTTAGATTTATATTTATTACTATAATGTTTTTTATACTATTTGTTTTTTAAACGAGTAGATAGTATTCCTTTAAAGTGAAAAATATATATTTCTTACGAGATTTTGAATAAATGAGTGAGATAATAATAAAAAGTTTAGACATCGACAAAATATTTTTTGCCCAAGTTTGGCAAACGTCTATTCGTCTTCAAGTCAAGAGTGAATAGGTGCTTTCTAGACCTTTGTGCTTCATCTTCGGCCACATCGTCACTTACCAACAGGTGAGATCGTGGTCAAACAAAGGTCTATCAAAGTTAAAAAAAAAAAACTTGTGCTAATCTTAAGATTGCTCTCAGAGCAGAGTTCAATTTACTAATACGTGCCCTAGGTTAATCGAAAAAAGGTGTACCTGTCCTCCGACACACTGATGGCAATTTTCTCCAACTCTCCTCTGACTTTTATCTTCGGCAGTCTCGGGTCGTCAGTTATCAGGCACTTGTGTATTTGAATCAATAGGTTCGTGGGCTGAAGTAAATGTAGTGGTGTGGCCTCATGGGAAGCGATAGCGGACATCCAATCTTCTTCAGGCATTGCTATTACAATCTGGAAGTGATATCACGATTAGACAACGTTTAATAACAAAAATAACGTAACTGGACAGCTTGCACTGACTTTAATTGTAAAAGTTACAGTTAAAACAGCTCTTATGTACACCATGGTCAAGCAAAGTCAGTTCTACAGTATGGAATCTTATTCTGGGGCAAGTAAACTGGGATAAGATAATTATGTTATGATTTAGTAGTAGTAGAACTTTTTGTGGAAGAGTTCGTCCGGGGAAGTACTACCACCATACCTATTTCTGCCGCAAAGCAGTAGTGCTGGCATTGCTGTGTTCCGGTTTGAAGGGTATGGTTGCCGGTGAAATTACAGGCACATGAGACTTTTCATCTTTATGTCTCAGGGTGTCGGGCGCAGTGCAATGCCACATAGGGTGCGTCCTAGGTGGACGTGACCTATGAGGTAATGCACTGTTCATAGGCAGAGGTTACCGCTTAACATCAGGTGGGCCATCTGCTTGTTGCGACATTCAAGAAGAATAAAAAAAAACATGGTCAAGCGGAGTCATTCCCGCAGAATGGAATCTTATTCTGGGGCAACTAAACTGGGATAAGAGAATTATGTGGGACCATCAAGTCTGTATAAATAATTATCATCACTCACTAGACGTCCACTGCTGGACGAGGCGTACCCCATAAAATGCAATGGGGGGGATTTATTGAAATCACCTCTCTTCGCAGGCGTATTGGTGATAGCAGTATTGGCGTTGTGTGTAGGGGGTAATCTTCGGAACTACTAATCCGATACCGAAAATTCTTTCACTAACAGGAAGCTGCACTATCCCTAAGTGCTATTATGCTATGTTTTATTAGCTTTTGCCCGCGGCTACACTCGCGTTTTGTGTAGTTCCACTCAACTCCGAACTGTTGAGCGGGTTTTGATGATATTTGGTGTGTGGATGGATGCTGGGAGGGGGTCAGGGGGGGAAAGGGGTCTGCTTTTTATTCCAAGACCACGCTTGCGAAGCCGTGGGTAAACGGCTAGTACAATGAAATTGTAGTTGGAGCCGTCAAGGAAAATAATATGTACATTATACCTGCATCTCAGTAAGTTGCAGTGCCACCTTATCGTAGCTATGGTGGACGATTTCCTTGAGTATCTCGTCGTCGGCCAAGCCATCGTTGTACAACTTGCGAACGTTTAGAGCTTGCGATCTCGGCTCTGACTTTACGTTGATGGCGCCGAGTTTCACTACCACGCAGGACTCGCCACTGAAATAAGAATAGTATTGCCATACAATACGTGTTGCCATTGATAATGTAATATAATGCACAATATAGGTAAATTCAAGGGAAATTATAGGGCTCTTAATGGTAGGCAGCTCGTTTGCAATACCGTGGGTGTTGCAGATGTCCATAGGCGGCGGTGACTGCTTTACATCAGGCGGGCCGCCTGCTTGCTTGTCACATTATAAAATAAAATAAAATAAAAAAATAAAAAAAGAAGATAGTTATGTAGTATATATAGTATTATTATATCTGTGGTTATGCTCAGAGTTTCACTATGTGATAATCCAATACGAGGAAATCTGTAAAAGAACCATGGTCACCAACATGGCTCAGAATTAGCAAGTTGAAGTGGCATTGGGCGGGCCATATTGCTCTGATAAGATATAATCCGCGCGCTACCAAAATGGGATGGAACTTTGACAAAGTAAATCGAAAATGACAGTTCTTGAGCGAAGAAAGATGTTCTGACCAATACTCTACAGTAAAAATGCTCTTCTGACAATGCTCGATTTTGCAGTGCGTCTGAGATGTTTGCGCAATACCAAACGGATGGCCTTCACGCCATCATGCGCAAAAACAATGCGTCCCTTATGCGCAGAGTTCAGGACAGTCAAAACAGCATCCTTAGGACTGTGGCGGAGGGTCTGGCGTCTCCGCTCTGTGGAAGTGTCTTGTGGGGAGAGTGATTAATGAAGGAAGTATTTCCTTCATTAACCGTTCTTTGCACATTTGCTTCAGTCAGCAATGGGGAGACACACTGCTTATTTATCCCGCTAGGTGGCGCATTATCGCTGGTGTTGTTTCGTAGCCAAACAAAGGTCTATAAAAGTTAAAAAAACTGTCTAAAGTGTCAAATATCAATGGATAATATTAGTAAATAAACATTAAATAATAGTCTGGTATAAAACATGCCTCTGTGTTGTGCATTTCAATTTAAAAAAAAAGGAATACACCCTTTCCCTTCTGATGAGAAAAAGACAAGACCACTAAATAAATAATAAATAAATAATAAATAATGCTGGACAGTTCACACAACATTATCTAGCCCCAAGCTAAGCAGAGCTTGTGTTATGGGTACTAGATAACTGATATACTTAATATAATATTATACATAGATAGATATTTTTTATTATACATAGAAAATACCCAGAACACCCTGAACAAATATCTGCGATCACACAAATATTTGTTCCGAGGCGGGAATCGAACCCGCAACCTCCTGCGTCGAAGGCCAAGCTTTGCCCGCCGCGCCACAGAGGTCGTCTAAATGACAAGCACCAGCGATGGTGGCGCCATCTGAGATTAGTTTTGCCTGTGGCTCCCCATTCCCTAATTTAATTTTATTTGTTAAGTTTTGTGTATGTGATAGGTAATTTATGTTAGTTAATTATGTAGTAAAATGATTATTTATTTTAATTAATAACATTGTTACGATTAAATAAAGTCGGTATATGGAGGCAGCTTAGAACCGCTCTATACACACCCTCTATAGATCCCTGACTTAGGCACGATGATGTACGAAGCGGCGATATCGATGTCCAAGTCGATGATCGAGTGATGGTCGACGGCATACTGCATGCCTAACGTGGACTTCTCTTTCAAATCCGACAGTTTGTTTTCGGCTGCTGCTTGTAACCTGAGGAGACAAGTGGACATTAAAATTTCAGTTTTATTACTAGTGGTTCGGCCCGATCTGAGACCTCACGAATACACGAGATGAAGGTAGGTTATCTACTTTATTTACCTTCATAACCTACTTCTAAAAACATTAGTAGTAGTAGTATTTAGTAGTAGTAGTAGTAGTAGTAGTAGTAGTAGTAGTAGTAGTAGTAGTAGTAGTAGTAGTAGTAGTAGTAGTAGTAGTAGTAGTAGTAGTAGTAGTAGTAGTAGTAGTAGTAGTAGTATTTAGTAGTACTAGAGCTTTTTATGAAAGAGTTTGTCCGGGGAGGTACTACCACCATACTTAGTACTGTCGCAAAGTAGTAGTGCTCGCATTGTCGTGTTCCGGTTTGATGGGTAAAATTACAGAAACATGAGACTTTTCATATATATGTCTCAGGGTGGCGGGCGCAGTGCAATGCCACATAGGATGCGTCCTAGGTGGACGTGACCTATGTGGTAATGCACTGTTCATAGGCAGAGGGTACCGCTTAACATCAGGTGGGCCATCTGCTTGATCCGTCACAACAAGTAATTACAATAAATAAAAAAACTGTAGGCCTACCATGAGTTTACATCATCTGTACACGCTAGCGCCTGTAGTTACAAATTTGTATGAAAACTTCTACAGCGACTCTAGCGGATACTTAGGATACTAAAATTATTAGAATGAGTCGGTCTCGTGTTGTAAACCACACTGCAACGACTATAGTTTGCCCTTCTCATTTCCATAGAATGTGGTACCATCAGTTACAAATTTGACAGATGTCATAGTAACGTACTATTACTACGGTAGTAGAGTAAGTCGATTTAACTATGACAACTCATAGTAGGCCACAACTGATATAAAAAAAAAACACGGGTCCACCTCGAGATAATTTCCTACACGTCATCGAAAGAACTTTTGAATAGGACTGAGCAACGGGCGTAAACACTACATACTTATCACTACGGTTTTTTTCTTTTTTTGTATTTTTAACCCCCGACGCAAAAACGACGGGGTGCTATAAGTTTGACGTGTCTGTATGTCTGTAGCATCGTAGCTCCCGAACAGATGAACCGATTTCGTTTTTGTTTTTTATTTGAAAGGTGAATTTGTCGGGTTTGTTCTTAGCTATGTTTGATCCAAATCGGTTCAGCCGTTTCATTGCGTCGAGGTTTTTTTTTTTTTTTTACAAAATTAATTACTTGAATAGAATAGACTAGAAAATGCTTTATTGTACACCTTAATAAATAATTATTAAGGTGTACAATAAAGCATTTTCTATTCTATTCTATTAGTATAAGTAGCTGACGAATTAATTGATAACCTCCTTTTGTACAACAAAAGCACATTCGTCTGAGTTAAATCAGAGAACTCACTGGCTCGCTCAGAGTTCTGTATTATGTTATAGGTTATTTTGGTACTTACGTGGTCAAAGCAGTAGACTCGGTGGGTGGTTTAAACACGTTCACTATTTCAATGACTGTTTTTGCGTCGTATACAATTTGTAGTGGACGGGCTGATAACTTAACCCTTTGGTCGCAACCACCATCTGAAATAAACAAGTAAAAAAATGCTAAAAGTTTGTTTTTTTATCTTCTTTATAATTGGCGCCGGACGGCTTGTGAATTTGCCCTTTCAAGTTATTTTAAATTTTTCATTTTCATTATTGTATTCTCAATATAATTTGCAACGTTACACTTCCAAGACATCAATACGCACAGGCGATTCAAGTATCCTGAAAGTATCCTGCAAGTCTCGGAGACTAGTCGCCGCCAAGTATCTCACATACATTTGAATGAAGGCTCGAAAGTCAAAGAAGTCATATTTCAGTAAATCGGTGGCCGTTTAACTAAAACTTAGGTAGACAATTTCCACCAATTTAAAAAGTCACGCAATTCACTAGTACCCATAACACAAGCTCTGCTTAGACATGCAGACATCCACAGCTGGACGAGGCCACACATTACAATGTGGGTATTTTCCATAATCACCACTCTTGGCAGGCAGACTGGTATACTATAAATGTATAGTAGACTATAAATGGGAGGTCTCGCCCTACATTGGACACTTTACGGCTTTACGGATGATGATGATCACCATCACATAAGCGCTAGCGCATTATCGCTATAAGCGATAAGACCGCTCATTGTACATTTCCGTTATTTTTTTGTTATTGAGTTATGTTTTGTATTTCTGTGTGTTATTTGTGTACAATAAAGATTTAATCTATCTATCTATCTATCTATGATGATGATGATTCAGTTAAAGGGCATACCTAATGGATTGGTCTCGAATTCGACATTGAGTAGATTGACGTGTTGCGTGACTTCCATGGAGGAGACCAGTTGCGGCTCAAAGTCACCCTGCGTCACGCCGGTCACCGTGAACGATTGCATTTGAACGTTCACTCTGAAACAAACATATACAACATAACACATCCGACAGTCACATGCATAGTCACAAAAGCAGTTGAATTTAAATAAAATAAAATAAAAGTAATAAATTTTGTAAAAATTTAAAAAACCTCGACGCAATGAAACGTTTGAACCGATTTTGATCAAACATAGCTAAGAACACTCCCGACAAATACACATTTAAAAAAAAAACGATGTCGGTTCATCCGTTCAGGAGGTACGATGCGACAGACAGAAACACACACACACACAAACACACACACACAGAGACACGTCAAACTTATAACACCCCGTCGTTTTTGCGTCGGGGGTTAAAAATAAAATAAAATAGTCCTGCCCCCCTATTCACACACACACACCCACACAAACAGATATATAAAACAAAAAATTTGACTGAAAGTCACTCGGTGACCAACATATGACAAGAAAAATTACCATCAATTGACAATTCTCAACGATATTTTTTTTTAATTGATTATCATTCAACTTGTCAAACGTTAGTCACAGAGTGACTTTCAGTCAAATTTTTTGTTTTATATATCTGTTTGTGTGGGTGTGTGTGTGTGTGTGTTCAGCCTAAGAATAGACCTCTCCGTCTCCTCCCGTGGATGTCGTAAAAGCCGACTAAGAGATTACCCGGACTTGTTAGAAAGATTCGTTGGTATAAGATTTGTCCAGGCGGGCTCGTTACGATATCTGCGTGGAATCACGTTTAGAATACATAATGATGTGACACGGTATTGGCAAGGAATCTCCTATGGTCATAGCGAATAAGGGCCCAGATTGAAGTGTGTTTCAAAAATTAATTTAAGGGAAATAATAGAGAAATGACATGATACCTGAGAGCGTTAGCACTGGGCCGCTGCTTGACGTCCAACTGCGCGTTATCGACGGCCGCCTTCAGCACTCCGCCGACGTCGTTGACGCACACTTGAAGCCGGTCCAGTTTGAAGTAGCTCTCAGTAGCGAAGTACTCGACGGGCAAGGTATGATGGTGTCATACCTGAGCGCGTTAGCGTTGGGCCGCTGCTTCACGTCCAACTGTACGTTATCGACGGCCGCCTTCAGCACTCCGCCGACGTCGTTGACGCACACCTGAAGCCGGTCCAGCTTGTAGTAGCTCTCCATAGCAACGTATTCGACGGGCAAGGTATGATGGTGTCATACCTGAGCGCGTTAGCGCTGGGCCGCTGCTTCACGTCCAACTGCACGTTATCGACGGCCGCCTTCAGCACTCCGCCGACGTCGTTAACGCACACCTGAAGCCGGTCCAGCTTGTAGTAGCTCTCCATAGCGACGTATTCGACGGGCAAGGTATGATAGTGTCATACCTGAGCGCGTTAGCTCTGGGCCGCTGCTTGATGTTTAACTGCACGTTATCGACGGCCCCCTTCAGCACTCCGCCGACGTCGTTGACGCACACCTGAAGCCGGTCCAGCTTGTTGTAGATCTCCATAGCGACGTACTCGACGGGCAAGGTATTATGGTGTCATACCTGAGAGCGTTAGCACTGGGCCGCTGCTTGACGTCCAACTGCACGTTATCGACGGCCGCCTTCAGCACTCCGCCGACGTCGTTGACGCACACTTGAAGCCGGTCCAGTTTGAAGTAGCTCTCCATAGCGACGTACTCGACGGGCAAGTGCAGGGGCGCAGTGTTCTCTTGGTAGTCTATGGCGCGGAAGAGCTTTTCCTTCTCGTCGGGTGTCATGGCGTTTTGGAATTGTTTCACTGGAAAGGTGATGAAGATGTAAGATAATTTATATTCATTAATTTTACTTGTAAGACAATAAACCTTTCGTGAATATAAACTTTATACTTTAATTTTAAAACATGCTATAAAAATCTAACATATACTTATAAATATTATAAGCTTTCTTAATATATTATATATTGTTTGTATAAATGTATTATATACTTAGTTTAGAACATAATAAATTCATTTGTTTTTTTATTAGGGGTTTAATGACACCAAATTATTATATTTATATTTTTTGATCTCTACGTAGGTACTTTTTTTTCAAAATTATTATGTGTTGGGTGGTTTTGAACTAATCTCCCTCAGTAGATAATAGTAGGTCTTAAATAATAGGAAACCCTTGCTATTCAAGATCTTTTTTTCGGAACCCGTACCTTTAAAGGTAAATTTTTAAACCCAATTATTTTGGAGTTTACTCCTTAAGGCGCTAGAGGTTCTCAAATGTCTCCAGAATTTTAAAGTTTTTGATAAGAATTTTCATAGTTTTCTAGGAAGAAAAAAATATATGATATTCTTGAGCTTTTTATCTAGTGAAATCAATAATTCAATACAATATTTGAATTACTTCACTCGATAAAAAAAAATAACAAAAATACCTCCTTTTTAAAATTGTAATGCTATTTTTTACTCACTTCTCCCACGTTTTAATTTTTGGAACATTTGGTTACATGTTAGTTATTATTTGAGTTATTTTTTTATACATAAAAACACGGCATCAGAGCGTGCGCTCGCCTTCTTCGCCTCATACAAAAATGTTCGTTGAACCTATAGCGCCTTAAGAATCGATCGATAAAAAACACGATAATATGCCGTCCCGCTCGCACAAGCCCGGATCAACCGGAATCTGACGACGATCACTTACTTATGTCAATGCCTTCCTCGAGATCGTCGGACGCCCTGCTACCTCCGCCCCACCATCCACTAAACCAGCCCTGCGTTTTCTTCGCTTCAGCCTCCAGCTTGCCTAATCTTTCCACCTAGAAGAATGAACAGTCAGTTAAAGCGGTTAGACACATTTTAGCAACTTATGAACAGTCAGTTTTTGCCATTGGACACATTTAATCAACTTATGAACAGTCAGTTTTTGCGATTGGACACATTTTAGCAACTTATGAACAGTCAGTTTTTGCGATTGGACACATTTTAGCAAGTTTGAAG
The DNA here is from genome assembly GCA_932527175.1 of Operophtera brumata. Taxonomy (NCBI): domain Eukaryota; kingdom Metazoa; phylum Arthropoda; class Insecta; order Lepidoptera; family Geometridae; genus Operophtera; species Operophtera brumata. The sequence continues at coordinate 33,806,636 of OW052230.1, read as the reverse complement.
GCTTTCATTTTGTTAATTTCCTCGCTTTGGGTAGCCAGAAATTATTCCAAGCTTATTTTTTCGAGTTTTTTTTAGTTTTATCTTTCTCTTAATTTAGAAGTTACGGTGGGGCATCACACATTTTACCACTTTGCAAGTGTCTATCGCGCAAATTATTCAGATTAGAAAAAAAAAATAGAAACCTCAATATCATTTTTGAAGACCTATCCATAGATACCCCACACGTATGGGTATGATGAAAAAAAAAATTTTAAGTTTCAGTTCTAAGTTTGGGGAACCCCAAAAATTAATTGTATTTTTCGTTTTTTTGTGTGAAAATCTTAATGCGGTTCACAGAATACATCTACTTACCAAGTTTCAACAGCATAGCTCTTATAGTTTCGGAAAAAAGTGGCTGTGACATACGGACGGACAGACAGACAGACATGAAGAATCCATAAGGGTTCCGTAATTTGGATACGGAACCTAAAAAAGGCGACATTGAAGTAGACTTTCATCAGAAGCCATTAAGAGAAGAAGAAGCATACCTCCATCTCAATCTTCTGCCTGATAACAACCAGATTGAACAAATCGAGTGTACTCTCAGCGTTGTCAGATAACTTTTGAAGGTCATTGGATATCTTCCCTTTGCTGGTCAGTTTGAGCTGATACACCTCCGCATAGTCTTTGCAGAGCTGTCTGTGAGCCAGCATGTGCTTCCAGTCCCAGTTTCTTCGCCGCCGTTTCACCTCCACCTCGAGAATGCACTTGTACGCGAAGTGCCACCATTGTTTGTAGTGACCTTTGTATGAGTTAAGGTTTGGACGGTACTGTCTGGAATTACAAAATTATAAATTTAGTAGTAGTATAGCTTTTTTGTGAAAGTTTTCGTCCGGGGAAGTGCTACCACCCATACCTATTTCTGCCGCAAACCAGTAGTGCTCGTATTACTGTGTTCCGGTTTGAAGGGTATGGTTGCCGGTGAAATTAGAGGCATATGAGACTTTTCATCTTTATGTCTAAGGGTGGCGGGCGCAATGCAATGCCACATAGGGTGCGTCGTAGGTGGACGTGAAATATGTGATAATGCACTGTTCATAGGCAGAGGGTACCGCTTAACATCGGATGGGCCATCTGCTTATGGGCCATATTTACTTTACGACATAAATTATAAAATGTTGCATAAATGCTTAACATTGGACTGACTACTAGTTATTTTTTATTTTATGCTACATTCTATAACTATGCGTGGAAACTTTTAATTGGCTCTCTGTTTTATTTTTACTTGTTTATTTGTGTACCTAGCTATAAGTTATACAAGTAATTAATTTTGAAAAATTAAAAAACCCTCAACGCAATGAAACGGCTGAACCGATTTTGATCAAACATAGCTAAGAAAATTCCCGGCAAATTCACCGTTAAAAAAAAAAAAACGATTTCAGTTTATCCGTTCGGAAGCTACGATGCCACAGGCAGACACACACACGCGCGCACACACACACACACACACACACACACACACACACACACACACACACACACACACACACGTCAAACTTATAACACCCCGTCGTTTTTGGGTCGGGGGTTAAAAAGGACAAAATAAAATAAAACACTGACGCACCGCTACGGTCGCGTTATCACGCACGGGTTACTTCCTATGATGCGAGTTCGTGCGTGTGCGTACGTAAAACCACGCAGCGTCGTTAGAGAGTTCTGCACGTGTGTACGGTATGTAACCCATACCTGTAAGGAGCTCCTTTGTTCATCCGATCCATAGAATCAGCTAGCTTCATCATGTCCTGGTACTGCGCCTTGGTTAGACTGACAGACAGTTCCTCCATGTGCAAGCTGAGGATCACTTTGGGTAAGCTGAACCTGGGGGTGTCGCCTTCTGGTTTCGGGTTTAGCTTTAATTTTGCTGTAGCATTTATAGGACCCAGTGCTGGAAGAAATAATTTAAAGTTAAATAACCTGCTACAGGTCTAGCGCTTAACTGAGTCAGTCCCGGAGGTATGGGAGCGGTACGGGAGGGGGGTTTTCGTCTCTCAAATTATCAGATGACATTCATTTTCCCATACCGCTCCCTTACCTTAGGGACTGACTCAGTTAAGCGCTAGAACTGTATGTCAGTTTTTTGTGAAATATGTAGTTTGTTCGGGGAAGAACTACCACCAAACCTATTTCTGTCGCATAGCAGTAGTGCTCGTATTGCTGTGTTCCGGGTTGAAGGGTATGGTTGCCGGAGACATTACTGGCACATGAGACTTTTCATCTTTATGTCTCAGGGTGGCGAGCGCAGTGCAGTGCCACGTAGGGCGCGTCCTAGGTGGACAATGCATAATGCATGGTGGTAATGCATTGTTATAGGCAGAGGATACTGCTTAACAACAGGTGCGCCTTTGTTCAGTAAATCATTCTTTGGTCCATCAAGCCGTTTAGGCTAAAGCAACAGCCATACACACACGCGAAAAACATAACCCTCCGCCTGGGCAGTTGAGTAAAAACAAGGTGTATTTACAACAGCAAATTTGCTTGTTTATTATAAGAAAGATTTTTGACTGATAAATAACAATAGGGACTTACCATATTGATAAAAATCTGGTTTAGAAGCTTTGCTCGCAATTTCTTTCTCCAGTCTCGATTTGATTTCTTGCTTTCCCGTTTTAGAATACAGTTCTGTCGACGGATTCCAATAAATAGCGAGGCCTTCCAAGTCAAGAATCTACCAAAGGAAACATTATTCATCAAGGAAACCAGTAGTAGTAGGAAAGGAAGTAGTAGTAGAGCTTTTTTGTTAAAGAGTTCGTCCGAGGACGTGCTACCACCATACCTATTTCTGCCGCAAAGCAGTAGTGCTCGCATTGCTGTATTCCGGTATGAAGGGTAAGGTTGCCGGTGAAATTACAGGCTCATGAGACTTTTCATCTTTATTTCTCAGGGTGGCGGGCTCAGTGCAATGCCACATAGGGTGCGTCCTAAGTCGACGTGACCTATGAGGTAATGCACTGTTCATAGGCAGAGGGTACACTTAACATCAGGTGGGGCCATCTGCTTGATCCGCCATTCCAAGTAATATATAAAAAAAAAGAACCAGCGGTGGTTTGAAGATAATTGGATGGCCTGTCCTAACCTAGGCCATCAAGCTGTACAATGACTTGCCTATTCGCTTCAAACTCATCTACAGCACACATAAGTTTAAAAATTATCTGAAGGATGTCTTGTTGAAAAGGTGCTACTACTCTGTACATGAATTTTGTGATGACAAAACCCTCATGATTGTACGCCTAGCGCAGATCACAGTGCACCTAAAAAAATGTAAGAACTTTGTTTCACAAATCAAGATATTGAAGATTGAATTGAATAAATAAATAAATAAATAAATAAATAATGCTGGACACTTTACACAACATTATCTAGCCCCAAGCTAAGCAGAGCTTGTGTTATGGGTACTAGATAACTGATATACTTAATACAATATATAACATAGATAGATATTTTTTATTATACATAGAAAATACCCAGAACACCCTGAATAAATATCTGCGAAGGCACAAATATTTGTTCAGAGGCGGGAATCGAACCCGCAACCTCCTGTGTCGCAGGCGAACCACCGCCCGCCGCGCCACAGAGGTCGTCAATTAATTTAATGATGTTGAATGTTTAGTAATTTATGTAGTAGGTATCGAATTTAGTTTGTCATTTTCTGTTTTGAGTTGACGTTATTTTTATGACTGCTACTTAGAGATCAACCAACTTATCTGTAGAATGAAATGTATGTAGATTATAGAAAAATGTAGGTAAATGGTTCTACAGATAAGTTGGTGGATCGATATAATTGTATATGCTATTGTATTTTTACTATATTGACATGTATTTGACTCTTTGACAGCCGCATAATCGGTAAAGATTCGTTGAGATTTGCGAGCCTCTAAATCCCTTTTATCCCTTGTATATACTCGCTTTATTCTTTATTCTTTATTGCACGCAAGAAAACACTTAAAAAAACAGTAAGAGGTATCGAACATGTACAGAGGCGAGCTTAACCCTAAAAAGAGTTTTCTACCAGCAAACCTTTGAGGCTAGAGAGAGGTGATTATAGAGGTAGGTTGGTGCAAAAAGTAAATTAAAATAGGAAACAGATCTAGAAATAAAATCAGTTTCCCAGAGGAATAATAATTAAATCATAATAACAATAAATACAAATTTATATATATATAAACATATATACCTATTTATATATAATATATACACAATCTATAAAATAAACCTAACGTGATACATAAATTATTAGAATTCAATATTACATATATAAATATAAAATACATACTTTAATAAAGTTAAAGAGATAAATAGTGCTTTATATGTATATTGTGTAAATTTATCAGTAGAAACAACATAAAACTGTAAGATCATGTACAATATAAATGTATATTATGTGTATAGTTTTATATGTATATTGATTGTGTGAATATTTTGTTTTGTTGTTATGTGTATTAGTTTTTTTTTTCAGTTAAGTGTGAATCAATTTGTATTACTTAATCACGTAGGTACGATTCTCCCTTTAAACCGTACCTTTATCTTTCCTCAAACTCCCAGCACTTTGTTGGTTTTATGTCAAGTTAATCACCTGTCATTGGCAAACTCTTGTGGCACCACTACCGGTCCGCTGAACACGCCAAAAAAAGAAGAAGAAGAAGAAGAAGAGATTGGCGAGGACACGAGGTCGGGGCGAACTACTAGTTGTATTAGGGTGCATCGTGTATAATTCAATATCATTATAATTCGTGTGTAATTACAGAGGCATCATTAACCCCCGACGAAAAACGAAGGGGTGTTATAAGTTTGACGTGTCTGTCTGTCCCATCGTAGCTCCCGAACGGATGAACCGATTTAGTTTATGTTTTTTTTGTTTGAAAGGTCTATTTGTCGGGTGTGTTCTTAGCTTTGTTTGATCAAAATCGGTTTAGCCGTTCAGCGTTGGGGTTTTTTTTTATTTTTACAAAATTAATTATTTGTTTTAATATTAGTTATTTCAGCCTCTTGAATTCCACCTTGATATTTCGTGAAACTCTACCTAACCTTGGCCTCTTTTCGTCACAATCGTATCAAGACATGTTTTCGCCTGAAGTACTGTAGGTATATATTCTGTGCCTGAAGTGGCATTTTATCGCCCTCCATTTCACGTTATAAATACATTTATAGATACATTAAATAAAACTTGAACGAAAGAGCCGTTGAACCAACCCCACTTTCGGATTCAAAGGTCACGGGTTCGAATCCGGTAGCAGGCGTGAAACAATGATTTCATTTTTTGAAAAACTACCAAGTTAGCAAACAAGCATACGGCCCACTTGTTGGTAAGCGGTTACCGTAACCTATGGACGCCTGCAATACCAGAGGCATCACACGCGCCTTGCCGACACTTTTAAAATTTCCAAACTCCCCTTTTTAAGAACCCCATACTGTAGTCTCTTGGGAAAACCTTCAGTACGCATTTACCACGTATTATTTACTAGCAGCGCCCCGTGGTTTCACCCGCATAAGTCCCGACCCCGTGGGAATATCGGGATAAAAATGTGCCTATGTGTTATCCCAGGAGTCCAGTTATCTCCACTCCAAATTAAATCCAAATCCGTCCAGCCATTTCAGCGTGAAGAAGTAACAAACACACACACTCACAAACTTTCGCATTTATAATATTAGTGTGATTTTATTTCATTCGTTCATCGTGTCACTGATTCGTTTCTGTGCGTAAGGTAACCAAGTTGGATTTGATGGCCCTGCAAAGGGTCTTGCGACTGCTGGTGAAATAACCAATGTGGTAAACGGGTTCAGTATTGCTGAGGCTCCAAGGCATACATTTTACCACTTGCTCAAAACGTTGAAGGAAAACAATGTAGAATGAAATGGATACAATGGAGGTTGTATCGTACAGCGTACTAGTGGCCCGCTCCGGCTTCGCACGAAAAGTTAGATATTATAGGTACACAGAAAAAACTCTAAATTATATGAAAAACGCATCAAAATCCGTAGCGTAGTTAGCAGAACTAAGCGGACAAACAGACAGCCGCAAATACGACTTTCTTTTATATATCTTTACTTATATAAAAGAAAATTCAAAGATAAAAATTAAAGAAATAAAAGAAATAAAAGTATTTTTTTTTATAATAGCTTGCATTTCTATTTCATAAATAACATCAGTTTAGCTACGAAACCCCTAAACAAAAAAAACACTGTAAAAATGTGTTTAGGGGGAACGTAGCTAAACTGATAATATTTATGATATACTATCAATTAAAACATGTGTGTTAAGTCTCTTAGTTCTCGCCAAATCAACTTTCGCTGTCTGAAGAAGTGTTCATGAGCTTTATGGCAAGCGTCCACAGGCCCGCATCGCACGTATCGCACGCATCGCACGTAACGGATTTTAGTTTGCCTTGTATAAAAACTCATACAACAACGTCCACTGATCCGCACCGTACGGACCGATGATGCAATGCAACCGTTTGATGCGATGCGTCCGATACGTGCGATGCGGGCCTGTGGACGCTTACCATAAATGGGAAAAAAAAAACAAAAAAAAAAAATCGCGCCTCAAGCGAGAGCAACCTTAAATTATAAATAAAGTGTTTTTATTAACCCCCGACGCAAAAACGACGGGGTGTTATAAGTTTGACGTGTCTGTGTGTGTGTCTCTGCGTGTATCTGTGTGTGTGTCTGTCTGTGGCATCGTAGCTCCCGAACGGATGACCGTTTTTTTTTTTCTTTAATATGAATTTGTCGAGATTGTTCTTAGCTATGTTTGATAAAAATCGGTTCAGACGTTTCATTGCGTTCAGGGTTTTTTTAATTTTTTACAGAATTAATTACTTGTATGTATATTAGTTTCTAAGCTATTTATGTTGCTATGGGCATTATTATTTATGTTTAGGTTTTAGTGCATTTCTCAATAAGCCTGAAATAAAGATTTTGAATTTGATAATTTTACCTTGAAGATCTTCGTAACGGCTTCTTGTATAACCGTTTGCTTCCAGTTCTCGTCGGTTGTATGGACGGAGAGGTTGTGCAGGGTGATGCCGAAGGAGAAAGGCGCCTTTGGGTTCGTGATGCTGTCTTCATACCGCACGTGTATATTTTTGATGTTAAGCTGTACATTCTTGATTATTTGAGTGACCAGCTTTTCGACGAACGTTTCATTCAATTTGTTTTCTAGAAAATGTAAATAAATAAATAAATAATGCCGGACAGTTTACACAACATTATCTAGCCCTAAGCTAAGCAGAGCTTGTGCTATGGGTACTAGATAACTGAAATACTTAATACAATATTTAACATAGATAGATATTTTTTATTATACATATAAAATACCCAGAACACCCTGAACAAATATCTGCATATCGCATAAATATTTGTTCCGATGCGGGAATCGAACCCGCAACCTCCGGCGTCGCAGGCGAACGTTCGCCCGCCCCGCCACAGAGGTCGTCAAATAATATAGATAATCAATAATATAGATTCGTTGCGTGACTGCCGCTGACTATACCGTAAGTCCTAGAGTCCGGAACGATGATTTGTGGTCAAGGGATGGCACTAAGAAAGTATTTGCCAAAATTCAGCACCTAAGGAGGTGCAACGGGGTGTTGAAGTTTGTATGGAAAAAAACTCCACTCGGTCGAAGTAAATACCCGGAACTCCAGCATATACCTACGGCAAATATCTGAAATCCGGGCTCCGGCCAATCCACTATCCGTTGCATCACTAGTTTCAATGTTCATGGTAAACAAATTAGATTAGTAGAGGATCCGCACTAGAAACGAGCTAAATACTTGTCATCCATTAAACAGATGGGCTGTTTAATGGATGACAAGTATTTTATATCAAATTTAAAATATTAGAAAATGGGTAGTAATAAAAGCTCCGACAATAAAAGAAGAATTGTCCTTACTCAAAATATTAAATCTACTGCCTAAAATACTCCAACGATTTCAATACCGTAGATATGCCCTTACCGTTGAGTGACTGCGCCGAAATGTTTCCACGTGAAATAAGATAGCTCGCTCATTTGGACTCAGTGCACATCTAGACACAGTGCCAGCTGGTCGTGTTGTAATGTTGACGATTTTCTATGAGATGTGTCACAAAATGCCATCGTGTGCATTTCGCAAGTGCAACAACAACTCCAAAAACACAAATAAAGCCAAAGGTGTAACATTTCACTTCTAAGTACCTATTGTGATTTAATTAAATAACTATTTTTTCTTTCCGGTGTGTAAATTATTCAAGTTAATATGGCGATTGCACGCAAATTGCATGAAAGAGACAGTAGTATGAACAACCACTTCAGGAGAAAAAGATACGACACTATTTTCTCGGTGCATTCTAAAACAGACACAGTGCGATATAAAACCAATATATACAGACACGCGGGTGTACTGAGGCTGCGCTTTATAAGGGATCATCTACCAATGGATATAGAGATATGCTCGGTAGCGTCAGCCGATTCAAGAGCGTAGTTACCGCCTGCGCCGCGTCCGCGTCCGCGTCATTGAGTTTTAATTTATTGCATGCGATATTGGTAGTGGTAACCACTAAATAAATGCGTAATACATTTAAAAAAAAATATTTTCCATATTTTAGAAGATAAATAATTTAAATATTTTATACATTTGTTTTAATTTAATATTTTAGATTTCCGCTAGATAATTTTACTAAAGGCGGCGTGTCTTTTTTCTTTTTTTTTCGAATGGATTGAAATTCAGTTGACCTCCTGAGGTCATGACTGAGTTACCGGGCTTTTGGTGAGCGCAGAAGGCGCTTGAGCAAATTTTTTTTTTGCTATCTTTGCAGGTACCTACATAGTTAGTATAGGGCAACTAGCACAAAGACACCACTTAGGCACGGAGGTAGCGTGTCTTACTGCTATTCTCTCATTTATATATTTTTCTTTGACCGCAAAAAGTTTAACCTCTTAGAGATTGGAACTAGGGGCCCAAGATCGACATACAATTATTTATTTTTTAATGTAGGTAGGTATTTGTTATTTAACTGTAACAGTATTTTTAAGCACAACAAAAATATTGTTATCTGTTAATTTGATGCACTTTTTCACTGATATAAAGTTTATGAATATTTACCACACTATTTACTACGTTCACTGTCTTTTGTGTTAAGAAGACTGTAATCAAATAACTTTTTCATTGTTCAACATCACTTTGTTGTCTTTATCTGTACAAAATCTTTGTTTATCAGTAAAGTTAGTATAAGATAACGTGTGTACACTCGATACACGTTACTATTTCTCGATTATAATGAGTTTAATGGTAAAAAAGGCATTTTTTATATTTATTTGTAACGAAAATAACGGAGCTCAATGTTTACACGTATGGCTGCGCCATCTCTCTGCTAATTAATAGGCATTATTTGTAAATATCGTGTTTTAATTTATTTACCACTCCACAACTTTTAACAGTTTAATTACTATTATTTTGCTTGTAATCTGATGAGTTTGCTGACCGTACATAGATTGCACACTTTCTAGACAACAACACATATTTTCAATTTCAGGACTTAGAGGACGTTTATTTGTTCTCAAAAGTGTGTGCAATATGATTGCACAATAAATGGTAATATCAACAGTTAAGTTAATAGACAAAATCACGATTTTTAAGTATGTGTGCGTCTACTAGTGCATCAGCACTTTGTTAACGCACACATTCAAATACAATGCAACAGTTTTCGGGGTCTGGGCATATCTACGATATTGAAATCTTTGAAAATACTAACTTTCCAACTACTTTTGTCCGAATAAAAATGACGAAACGACCGAATGAGATACTGAAATCTTCGAAAAATAAACATGACTGTTTATTGCGATAATACTTTTCTACCAGCATAAATTACGTTCTACTGAAAACTATGCTTTGTAATTTTTATATTTTTTTTTGTGAGGATATGTATGAAGTTATATAATTGGAAGTGTCGGACTCCGGTATGGGCTCTCGCCAGTACTCTCGCGAGGTTGCCCCTGAGTGTCGCTTCACCCATTCGACCTTCGCTACACTACGGAGGTCGCCGGCTCGCTTCGCTCGCCACCTCCCCCCTTCACTCCGCTCGGCCTCACGGGCTTGCTCCGCTCAGGACCTCCCACGCGAGCTACTGGCTCCGCGTTTTTATATACACTCTAGGGGCGTGACGCACAAGACCATGTGGAGTCGGGGTGCTCCGTGTCGGTTCTGTCACTTATTTTGAACCTAACCTACTCATGTCGGAATGCCCTGAGTCGATTCTGAGTCTCATACCGGAGTCCGACCTCTGTTGTCGGTAACTTAGTAATTTTGTCGGAGGTTCATTATAACGCTGGTTAATTAGAATAATAGTCGGCCACAGATCGCTGGAGATTCATTTGTTTTTCGGAACCATTATTATTTCCCTTAGAAAATATATCTCGAGTGGGTTGTCCAAAAAATTCCTGCCCAGACTATGATTCGGTACAAATTTAAAAACCAGCCAAGTGCGAGTCGGACTCACGCACGAAGGGTTCCGTACCATTATCTATAAAATCCGGCCAAGTGCGAGTCGGACTCGCGCACGAAGGGTTCCGTACCATGATCTATAAAAACGGCAACAAAATCACGTATGTTGTATGGGAGCCCCCTTAAATATTGATTTTAGTGTGTGTATTTGTTGTTATAGAGGCAACAGAAATACATCGCCTGTAAAAATTTCAACAGTCTAACGGTTATTAAAAAAAGTAAAAAGTAATTTTATTTTTTTTATTAGTCTGGACCGGAATTTTGTAGACAACCCACTCGAGATATATTTTCTAATATATTAAATTTCATATAAAATATTTTTTATCCATTAAACAGATTGGTGAAGATCGTTTCTAGTTCGGATCTTAGACTAGATGTTTAAAATGAACATTTTATACAGATGACCTCGCTTGCTTGAAACAATGTTTATAGCAGTAATTTGTCAAACTCGTCTACATAGATTTACATAAAAGGCGCGAATGATTTACACATCTCCTCCTAATCATAGAAACCTTGGACTGAGATTTGTAACTGCATTAAAACTAGTTTAAGAATTATCTTTAGTGAAATTCAAACAATTGGAAAACCAGTTTTAACGAACATTTTTGTATGAGGCGAAGAAGGCGAGCGCACACACCGATACCGTGTTTTTTGTGTAAAACAATATAATATAACTTTTGAAACTATCATGGTTATGTGCATAATTTTCACTAGAAACGGGATATTTACCATGATTTTTGAGTTTTATATGTTCCCGATATTTCGGCACATTTTTAATATAAAATGCCCCTTAGAGTTTTGTTAAATTTTGTTGATGACTACACTAAGTCAAATAATAATTAATAAATTACCAAATGTTTTAAAAATTAAACCGTCTAAGAAGTAAATCTAAAATGGTACATCAAATTTAAAAAATAATAAAAAAAACGAGTGATTTAGTTCAAAAAGTATTGAATTTATGATTTCACTAGTTAAAAAGGTTAAGAATACCATGTATTTTTTTCTTCTTCAAAACTGTAAGAACTCTTATAAAAACTTAAAAATTCTAGAGCTCACTATAGACATGCTGTGAACCTAATGCGCCTTAAGACTGTCGTAGTTGCCAAAGTGAGGTTTTCTCCACGTAACTCTTCTTCGAGGAGTGAATATAAATGCAAAAAAAAATGTTGCTTATTAGGCATTTAACTTAAGTTTCAACAATTGACCGTTCGTCGTGGCTTTCTATTACTTTCTTCCATCCATCATCCAAAGGTTGTCTGGAAGAAATCACTTATAAGCGATAAGACCGCCCATTGTTGACGACCTCAGTGGCGCGGCGGGCGAAGCTTGGCCTGCGACGCAGGAGGTTGCGGGTTCGATTCCCGTCTCGGAACAAATATTTGTGCGATCGCAAATATTTGTTCAGGGTGTTCTGGGTATTTTCTATGCATAATAAAAAATATCTATCTATGTAATATATTGTATTAAGTATATCAGTTATCTAGTACCCATAACACAAGCTCTGCTTAGCTTGGGGCTAGATAATGTTGTGTAAACTGTCCAGCATTATTTATTTATTATTATTTATTATTGTACTTTTAATTATATAGTTAAGTTTTGTTTCTTTTTTTCGTATTTTTATTGATTAAGGTGTACAATAAAGTATTTTCTATCTATCTTTCTTTGATATTCCTATGTCCCAGCAGTAGACTATTACCAGCTGATGATGAATATACAAAGATGTAGTTCAACCGGTTTCTTTTACCTTTTTCCGCCTCCTGTCTCTTGGCTTCCTCTACCCTGGCCAGCTCAGCCTGCTTGGCTGCAAGCGCCAGTTTGTCCTCAATCTCCTGGTCATACTTGACCTCAGCGGTGGGGTTGACGACTAGAAACAGGCTGTCTACGCTCGCCTCGACTGAAGCACCGTACAAGTTCTTCCATGGTATTTTCAGTACGAGTTTACCTGAAAATATTCAGCCTATTAAAACAAGTAATTAATTTTGTAAAAATTAAAAAACCCTCAACGCTATGAAACGGCTGAACCGATTTTGATCAAACATAGCTAAGAACACTCTAGACAAATTCACATTTCAAACAAAAATATCGATGTCGGTTCATCCGTTCGGGAGCTACGATACCACAGACACACAAACACACACACACACACACAAAGACACGTCAAACTTATAACACCCCGTCGTTTTTGCGTCGGGGGTTAAAAAACAATGTATGTACATAAAAACTTTATATTATGGTGTATATTTCAGGTTTATAATAACTTTATTAATCATCTTCTTTGACTACACCATAAAATTTTAACACTCTTTATAAAGTGTTTTCAATCAATATACAAACTTGTAATCTAATGTTTATGTACTTGTATCTAATCAGAATACACACAATGTGATTAATGTTGTACCAGTACTAGATTGCTCATGATTATAGTTAGAGATAAGGAAGAAAACAAACAAAGGTGTTGTATACTTTTATCTTATAGGGTTCGAAATATTAGAGATTTATCAACTTTCGCTATCTGAAGGATCTGTAAGCAAAATTAATTTTTTTTGGTGATTTTTACCGAAAAAAATTTTTGCCGCAGAAGCGAGACAATCTTAAGGGTTTCGCTTGTGGCGTGAAATTCAATTTTTTTCGTGTTTTTTATGTTCATCACAGCTCATTAACACTTCTTCAGATAGCGAAAACTATATTGCCGATAATGATGTGACCTAACACACAAGTTTTAATTTATAGTAGGCATCACATAAATATCATTAGTTTGGCTATAAATGTGCTTGAAACAAAAAAACATTGTTAATACCATTGAAGCAAAATCGTAGCCAAACTAATTATATTTATGTGATACTATAAATTAAAACTTGTGTGTTAGGTCATATCATTATCGGCAACATAGTTTTCGCTATCTGAAGAAGTGTTGAAGAGCTGTGATGAGCAAAAAACACGAAAATAATTGAATTTCGCACCACAAGCGAAAACAACCACATGCCGTGGTGTGTCCGGCCTAAGAATAGACCCTTCCATCTCCTCCCATGGATGTCGTAAAAGCCGACTAAGGGATTACCCGGACTTGTTAGTATGATTTGTTGGTATAAGATTTGTCCTGGCTGCTAGCTTATTATGGAATGTGTTAATACTGGAAGAAAGCGTTAGTTGAGTCAGTCGTGGGAAGCAATGGTGGCGATGAGCTCACCACTTGTCACGTCTATATTCCACGATGGTGCAACCCACTGTGAAAAGAGGCCTATTGTGGCTCTGCCTACCCCTTCGGGGAAAAAGGCGTGTGTTTATGTATGTATGTATGTAACATAAATTTAATACAGGAAACTGATCAATTCAATGAAACAATACCAAAAAATAACTCAGTAATGAACAAAATTGGTGCACTTAAATATTCCATGTATATAGAGGTCAGCCCATTAGATAGCCTTGACGCTTTTTGCCTGTTTGAGTCACCAATAAAATCAGGTTGCGATATGAGGCCAATGATGTCACTTAGCCTAAACTTACTACATAGAACCATTATGAGAGCTGTCTGTATTGCATGCTAAGTGTATTTTAATTTATGTAACCTTGGCTTATTAATGGGAAGGTTTGCCATTACCGTAATAATGTACTTATAGTTTAGGGCAACTGACTACCCAGGTAGGCAGTTAAAAGAATATCCACTAAAACCTGGGACGGGATGCAGGGGATGCAAACAATAAGAGGCTATTAAGACTTGTAATATATATATATAATTTATGTAGACCTATTGTGTTAGTTTGTAAGTAGTACCCCAACCATCAGCTGTCACAAACCAGGTTTGGCTGAAAGAACATTATTATTATTTAAAATGATAGATGAGCAGCTTTCACTGATGTGCCTATTTCAGAGTGATGAAATGTCTTAGTTTCACTCGCTGCACTGATTACACTTTAATGTCTTTTAATATTAACAGTTTGTTTGTTCGCAACCAGTTATCCTATTCGTTTTTGAAAGCATTTATTGATGTGGCAGTAACAACATCTTCTGGTAAAACATTCCAACTTTTGTAATATTATTTGATGTGCAATATAGCATAAATAAATAGAAGAAAAGTTACAGATCAGGCTTCATGTTGCCTGATTAAATAGTAGAAATAAGAAAAGGCCCCTCCGTCTCCTCCCGTGGATATCGTAAAAGCCGACTTAGGGATTACACCAGGGGATGGGCAGCACCATCCACCTCTTACTTAACACCAATACTGCTCACCAATCAGTCTGCTAAGCATGGTGATTATGGCAAATTCCCTCAACTTATGGGATGTCTGTAAGATGATGATGAAGAGGTGATGATGACGTAAGCAATCAATAATACAAATATTGTTATGCTGTACAATTTGTTACATAGCTGTTTTTATAAATATTTAGAGTATCTTAAAATTTTTGCTCATATTCGTTCTCTCGTCTGTTCCTTCCCAATGGAGTTTTATTTTTATAACTAGGTGAATGATGGATCAAGCATATGGCCCACCTGATGTTAAACGGTAACCTCTGCCTATGAACAGTGCATTATCACATAGGTCACGTCCAACGAGGACACATTCTATGTGGCATTGCAATGCACCCACCAACGAGAGACAAAATTAAAAGTTGCATTTGCCTGTAATTTCAATGGCATTGCTAATATGACCTAATTGACAGAGTTTATTGCAATGACAAGCGAGCTGTTGGGGTAAGCGAGTTCTTGAGTGGAGATCGCGTCTTGACAAACGTAGCATGGGGCATCCTCTGGCTAGGTGGAGCTACGCAAGTCGGCGGGCAGAAAGTGGATGAGAAAAGCCGAACACCGGGCTCAGTGGCATGTATTGGCAGAGGCCTATGTCCAGCAGTGGACTAGTGTGTGCTGATGATGATGGCAATGACAGAGCTAATCAACTAACTTGAATGAACATAAACAAGAGTTGAGTAGAAAATATCATACCCAAGTGTCCATAAACAGTCTGGACAGGGATATTGAGTTCATCCAGAGCAGTCTGCTTCAGTGTCAGGTTCTCCAAAACAACATCACCTGAGAAAAGGTAGACAGACATAAATAACCGCAACAATCGTCGTGAGTGGCATGACATCATTCGCGAGCCCGAGGGAGCGCACTCACCGCCCCATATCCCGAGTTTTAGCTGAGACTTGTTCAGGTTCTCCACATAGTCCCCGAGAAAGCTGTTCAAGACATCCACCACTATTGACTCGAACACCATTGTAAATTAATATTCTTCTAGTTTTTACAAAATCACATTTTCTCACTGTAAAACGTAGTTTATCTTTATGTCTGACTCTGTGACTGTAAACAACAAACGCGTGCTAAACAATTTTTAACAGAACACAACATTATCTACACGAGGATATGTTTACAGTTACAGACCCAAATTATTTTCTTTGAACTATTCGAATTTATTTTGGTACGTTCTTCGCAAAGTTTATTTTCTTTCGTTAAATTAAAAAACACACTGAGCGAGCCAAGATCTGACATCACATCATTCGAAAAAAAAAAACACTACGTCATAGTACTGTTTTATCTGAGACTACGTTTCGCACGAAGCATGGAGGTATAATAGTTCTTAATCCGAGACACGAACATGGAGGTATAATAGTAACTTTAGTCCATCTTCCTAGGGCTCGAAGACACAAAAAAAACAGGTCCGTTTATTACGTAGAGCGAGAATATAGTATACTCTGTCTACGGTTTATTGCGTAGGACCATGGACTTAGTACAAGTCCATGCGTAGGACACATGTACTTAGTATACAAACCTAAGTCCATGGTATGCATAGCACACTGTCGTAGTGAGAGTACGGTCATAGTCATGGACTTAGTATACAAACAGGACTGAGCGCTCCAAAAAATTATAATACCAAAACAAGACCTTATTCCATTAGGTTAAGACTCAAATTAGATTACTATCAAAGATAGAGGAAAAAAGAACCAAGAGAGATAGGAAGAATAGAGTTAGTTTGTCCCATTCTAACACTTGAAATGATAGCTTTATGATAGGAAGGGTGACCATGACCATTGTATAGGTAAATACTAAGAGGTCATCGATACTACAAATCTAAAAGTTAGTCGCGGGACGCCCGGCAGACGAGAAACATCACGGCATGGCTGCGTCACGCCGTTTACCGACATTGAATACTCGGTAAGTAATCAGTAACAAGGTTCGCTAACACTTTTTGTGATATTAGAAATAAAACGTGTTTCCTACAACGCAAGCCCAGCCCCGAGTCATCTAATATGGGAGGTCAACATTTTATTTTACGAAATTAACAAAGAAATCTTTAATATTGATTCGTGATACTGATACCTTACTAAGCCTCCAGTATGAATCTGGCTGCATAAATAACTTTGATAAATAATTTGATTTAACTAATGTTTGTTCCACTCCACGTTCATAAGTGTCTATGGAAAAAGTCTCCTTGACATGACTTTATTTTATGGTCACCGTATTAGAAGTAGACTCATTAACTTTGTAGTTCATATCTTGCTCCGTTCGTTTTTCAGTTGCGAGCGCTCAGTCCTGTTTGTATACTAAGTCCATGGTATTACACTGTTTGTCTGTGGTTTATTATACAACCAAGGACAAAGAAGGAATGCACAGCATGAATAAAGTAATAATCTTCCAAGATGCACAGCATCATGGGAATTCACGAACATTGGAAAACGCACGAATTCATACTCAAAGCTTGTACTATTATTTATTATGTGCTCAAAGGGAAAACAACTATAGGGATGTGCATCCTGCCATTTGCTGAGTCAAAGTCAAAGTCAAAATCTGAAATCAATGTACAGTGGTGGAATGAAAATGTTCGTCACCTTAGGGCCTATTTTTGGTTGTTCAATGCAAAAAGCATAGGTACTGCTTTACCGACATAGTATTGCATTGGTACTGTTTTACCGACTCAGTATTGTCAATATTACGAAAATAACCTTCAGTTACCATGACAACGGATAATAGCAGCGATTGAATGACAGATAGTCTACGAATAAAATGACAAAACTTCTGGCTAACTCAATAAAAAAAGGATGCGCAAGTGCGCATCGGACCTCGCGTATTCAGGTTTCCGTCGTAGAAACTATTATATAATTAGTGGTTCCGTAACAAATGTAGAAGTTATAAATTGCCTAAGTTTAATTAATCCACACGCAAAATTAAATCTGTTTGTAATAGAAATATGAGAAAATTCTCAAAATGTTTCTATTTTCTAAAATATTATAATTTTTTGGTAAAATATTCATATTAAGTATGTAAAATATATAAAAAAAACTAGTTCCTGGGTTAAATGGAAATTAAATTGAACTTAGTAACAAAAATACAGTATTATTCTACTTAATAAGCTCTAAAATTATGCTCCACATGCTAGGGTACGGTACAACAGATTTATTTTTCCCTCCCCACTTTAACATGTACGGGAAACATATTTCAAAATAATTTTTGGTTATTATTTTTGGGTTTGGGTCAGTAAGATACATATAATAATAATAATAATAAATAATCCGCTATAAATAAATAAACTATAACTAACTATAACTATATAGTACAAATATGAATACTTCAATGGTTTTACCGCTACAGACCCGTGTAATAGAGAGACGGACAGACGGATGAGCGAGGGCAATAGGGTTTCTTTTGGCCTCTTTGGGTACGGAACCCTAAAAAAGTCGTTCCAAACTTAAACAAGCAACTGATCAATGGTGTGCGAATTTGATCTTTATAATAAACATTTAAATTATTGTTTTCTATACAGCAGTATGCTAAGTAGAATAGTTGGAAAAGGTAATATGTGCTCGCGACAAGCTAAGGGGATTCTTTTGAAAACTGACGAACGTTTTCATTCCGCCACTGTATATCAATTCCATGGTTGTACATTGCCAGCACGTGACAGGATTGTACAGCCAGGGAAAGCGTAACCACGGGATTAATGTGCATTAGGTACTTCAGATTGGTTGAAAGCCTGTGCATCGCTATGATGCAACTACACTTGATGATATTATTGTACACCCTGACATTTCGAAGCCACCACCCCACTTATGGGTGTCATGGTTCCTTAAACCAATAAATCAGTTGGAGCACTTTTGCGTCTTTTATAATAACTTGTTTACAGCAATGGTGGGGCTACCCAGATTCTGCAGTGCGTCTGGCATGTTCACTGATGCGCATGTCAATGACTTCCACGCTGTAATGTGCATATATACAGAAGAATGTAGGTATAAAAGTGATTACTCTCAGTGGGTACTACTACATCCATGAATGCGCATTATGATTGCGTCAGTCAAAAGCAGAATGCTGGGTAGCCGGAGTATTTACGAAACTAATGGCATGAAAGTAGTTCCGTGACCTACATTTCATCAACAGTTTAACGTGTAAACGTCAAGTTTTACAATGCATGCATCGATTTTACGACACTTCGTGTCGCCGCGCGATTTTAAGTTAAAACTAGTGTCATGCAACTAATTTCATAGAGTAAATGCGACGTGAAACTAGTATCGCGCCTACCCGCGCTGTGGTGTGGAAAATATAGAGTCGACCATAAACCCCAACTTTAGGTAGGTGTATTGTATTAAATATTTGTTTGGGTATTTAGTTTTTTGATAATTAGTTAATTAGAATTTAGTGACATTGTAAATTGGATCATGTTATCTGAATAAAACGAAATTATATGTTATGTTACATTGAATGCTGGCTACCCTGAAGGAATTTATTATCATTTTTGCAACAACAGTTTTCCTTATTCTGTGACGTATATGTGTTTGTGTATATAGCAACCTTATGTATGTGACCTTTTTGGTTGAGTAAACTTGCAAGTGATTTTAGTTATGGAGTCACAGTTCGTGACTAGACTTTGGAACACTACCTCAGAGCATGCTCTAAACCTTTTAGTGGACAACGGACAGATTATACTTCTAGTCATCATCATCATCATCACCAGCCTGTACACCGTCCTCTTCTGGATGAGGTCTCCCATATTTTATGTAATAGGGGAACTTTCTCCTGGCTTTAGCTTGGCAGGATTGGTTGGTGATCGCAGTATTGGAGTTAACTACTCAGGTGGATCGGAGTATTCTTAGGCCGGACACACCACGGCCGAGTAAATAGACTTCTTCAGCATTACAACACTTTATTGGTAACCTTTGTTTTCCGATACAGACATGTTCACACAAAAAGTGCATAAAATGGTGATTCAGCGCAGCATTCTCTTCGCGAACCTTTTTATATAATCTGAACGATAACTTGAGTGTGGATTTATGAGAATCACACACGGCTAAGATAATATAACATTTTAGATCATTAAAAAAAGCACTATAGGTACTACCTCTGTGGCGGGGCGGGCGAACGTTCGCCTGCGACGCCGGAGGTTGCTGGTTCGATTCCCGCCTCGGAACAAATATTTGTTCAGGGTGTTCTGGGTATTTTCTATGTATAATAAAAAATATCTATCTAAGTTATATATTGTATTAAGTATATCAGTTATCTAGTACCCATAACACAAGCTCTGCTTAGCTTGGGGCTAGATAATGTTGTGTAAACAGTCCAGCATTATTTATTTATACTAGGAAAAGAGAAACACGACTGACCTATTTCCTTCTCTTGCACATAGTACGAGTCTATACGAAGCCGATTTAGGCTCCCTCTTCAACGCATGCGGTAACCCGTGCGCCATCTCCCTCACTCTGGGCGGCCGTCGTGCGCAAAATATTTTTTAGTAAGATTACGACAAAAATAAAATAAGAAACGTTTATCTAGTTGAATTATCATGCAAAGTCTAAAGATATTATTTAAATTAAATACTAGCTGTTTATTGTACAATTTGGAGGAAACTTTGTAATGTTTTTACTATAGAGAATTCATAGAGTTGTGTTTTCGCTAAACTTGATGCTTGGCATTAGTCCTCAATTTTACCATATATTTGTGGCAATATGACGTAGCATGGACTTTAACCGCGTTACACAATGATTTGTCTTTTGCATTGTCAGGCAGTTTCAAATTAGATCGAATGAGACGAAACACGGTATAAACGATTCCAAGGATAATTTGTGTTTATTAGTATCTAGCAACATAAAATAGAAAAACGCCTTTTTCCCCGAACCCCTTTTTTGCCTAACCTAGACAGAGCCTCAGATGGGCCACTTTTCACGTGGGTAGCACCATCATGGGATATATACGTGACAAGTGGCGAATTCATCGCCGCCATTGCTTCCCACGACTGACTCTGCTAAAAGCTAGCAGCCAGGACAAATCTTATACGATCGAATCTTACAACAAGTCCGGTATATCATAATATTATAATAACTTCGCCGTGTGATGAGTTTCAGAGAATGCTGCACCACACCTCCACAATACTTCCAATTGGTCATATACCTAGCATGGTGCCCCAGAAACCAGTGACACATTCAAACAACGAAAAACAAAATTATGAAAACATGACTATCAATACAGTTGCTATACATCTATAGAGCTAGCTTTGCTAGGTACAATACGAATGTACGTATTTTCATTCAGTTTTTATTTCTGTACATAGTGTACATACAAATACAAATTATATTACCTAGGTAATGCCTAGATACCGATATATTACTATACAAATATATACCTACTACGTAAATAGATACTTTTATAATCATAAAAAAATATACGTCTTGCATAGGTTACATACAACAGCCATTAAATCACCTAATAACATCACAATTAGAATTCAGTTGGGGCGATTCGATATTTAACACCAAATCACACTAGACTACATATTATCAAATACATACCAAGACGTTAAATTGATGTTTAGTTTTGCAAAAGTTGTGTTTACTCTGATACCATTTCGCTAAACTAAATACGACTGAAAATATATCCTTTTTAAATACTGAAATGAAAAGGATATCGACACCATAATTAGTAGTAAGTAGGTACTGGTGGTAAGTAGGGCAAACACCAAATTTAAATCCCAAAGATTTGCGAAATTGAATCTACACTTATACTTAAACTTAAATTGCATAAGTAGTACACATTGAACAATGGAGTTTAACAAAGTGGAACAACAATTTTAAATATCAAAGATTTGCGAAATTGAATCTACACTTATACTCAAACTCAAATAGTTGTTTAAGTAGTACACATTGAACAATTGAGTTTAACAAAGTGGAACAACGATTTTAAATTTCAAAGATTTGCGAAATTGAATCTACACTTATACTTAAATTGCATAAGTAGCACACTTTGAACAATGGAGTTTAACAAAGTGGAACAACAATTTTAAATATCAAAGATTTGCGAAATTTAATCTACACTTATACTCAAACTTAAATCATTGCATAAGTAGTACACATTGAACAAAGGAGTTTAAAGTAGAACAATTTGCGATTTGCGAAATTGTATCTACACTTATACTTAAACTTAAATCATTGCATAAGTAGTACACATTGAACAAATGAGTTTAAAGTAGAACAATTTTAAATTTCAAAGATTTGCGAAATTGAATCTACACATATACTTCAATCATTGCATAAGCAGTACACATTGAACAAAGGAGTTTAAAGTAGAACAATTTTAAATTTCAAAGATTTGCGAAATTGAATCTACACTTATACTTAAACTTAAATCATTGCATAAGTAGTACACATTGAACAATGGAGTTCAACAACATTAGCATTGTTAAGTAGCATTACTTATATGTCAAGAGATAATAAGAAATAATCATATAAATAAAAAATTATATAAAAAGTATGTAATTTTTAGAGGAACATCATTCTCAATATATTTATCCTTATTTTATTGGAGCACAGAACAATGTTCAATGTTTGTCTACTAATTAGGTAACTAATAATCGAGTCAGTAAAATAAAATGGCACAATCAATAAATGTGACTGCTACGCTATTATTATGCCGTTAGAACATATAACATGCATGATATTGAAAATACACAAGTATTTACTTATAATGTTCTTACAAATAAGATAAAACAAATATTATATTTTCAAAATTATTTAAAATATAATTGATATTTTTTTTGCCTGCAAATGCAATTATTCCTTACAAGATAAACAATTAATAATAAACAGATTACTTAAGAGTAAGCTAGGGCGGTCGAGCCCTCTTAAGAGTAAGCTAGGGCACTCGAGCCATCTTCATACAAACAAAGTTTGCTAATATTTCGGATATTATCTCATCAAACCCCATTAAATGTTGTGTACATGATCTATGAACTAATATTTTATAATCATTTTAATATATTGAATAAAATTACATTTAATTATATATTAACTTTCAATTTTTTTAAATAATTTTAAACTAATATAGTAACCCAGTTTTGAATTTAAATTGATTAACCGCAGAACTAGATATTTATTTATATTAACACGGGTATTTATAGCGTGTTACTTTATTATATTTTCCCGACGTTTCAGCCCGCGACCACTTTTGTTGCAACAGTCGAAACGACCACGATTGTTGCAACAGTCGAAACGACCACGATTTTTGCAACAGCCGAAACGACCACGATTGCTGCAACAGTCGAAACGACCACGATTGTTGCAACAGTCGAAACGACCACGATTTTTGCAACAGGCGAAACGACCACGATTGTTGCAATATGCAAAGTCGAAACGACCACGATTTTTGCAACAGTCGAAACGGCGGGAAAATGAATAATAACGTAACACGCTATACCCGTGTTAATATCAATAAATGCGTGTTATGAAAGCGAAAGTTTAAAAAAAATACCACAGGCTAGGCTGGTTCTCTAGATTATGTCTACAAAATTTAATTGGCATTATTTGATAATTAACCAAATGAGGAACAAACTCCAGTTTGTACAGAGCAGACCGTGATACCAGTTCTCAAACATTTCAATGGAACTCTGTAGTTATACACTTATACTAGAATATCTTATGTATTTATTTACATATCCCGTTCACTGTCCCGTTGGTACCGTTGCCGTTTTCAATTATTGTCTTGTCATCACCTAAACTAAGTGAAGATATTGAAAGGTCTTCCTCATCTGAAAAAAACATAGAAAAACGAATTAATTTAAGCATTAATAAATAGTACTAGCGACCCGCCGCGGCTTCGCACGGGTGTATCAATCAATCAATCAATCATTTATTTCTTGTAAGTGATTTACAAATATAGCAAAGGTAAATACATATTTTTACAATGTCATGAAGTTAACAATTTTATAACAAATCGACACAATAGTAGTTGTGCACAAATACATCTATATATATATATATAAAACAAAGTCGTGTTAGTTACACCACTTATAACTCAAGATCGGCTGGACCGATGTTAGTTATCTCTTTTTTGGTGGATTCTTCTCCGCTCCGAATAGCAGAATAAGTAATAAAATATAGGGGGGTGAGGGGGCTGTTTTTCATCGGGGGCTACCCGTGCGAAGCCGGGGCGAGTCGCTAGTACCTAATAAAATACAGTACCTAGATACTCATCAAATAGATTGTACAATAAAATATATATACATTTTACAGTCTTAACAATCATGTGCTGAGCTCCCAGGCCCTTTTGTCATCTATGTAATCTTTTTTTATCATCAATCAATATATATAAAATCGTTGGGTGACTGACTGATTGAATATCAACGTACAGCCTAAACCGTAAGTCCTAGAGACCTGAAATTTGGAGACTATGTTCCTTTTATGGTCTAGGGGTGCACTAAGAAAGGAATTTCCGTTATTCACTCTCTGAGGGGTCCAAAATGGACTTTAAAATATACAACAAAAAAGCTCTGTATTTCGGAAACCGTTGGTACCATTGCCGTAAAATATAATAAAAAATATTAAATTATTATTATTAAAATTTAATATTTTGGAATTGGGCTTCAGAGCTCATAGCGCTAGTTATTCTGGAACATTCCAGTACCCCAAGTTTCTGAAGCCGACAATCGTTTGGAAGTAATTGATGTACTACATAGATGATATACGCTGACATACCTGAGCTGACATCTGATTGATTCCGAGGACTGAGACGGCATCCTTTACTCAGATAGGACTTCAGTTTCCCTTGTGACGCTAATATGAGTCTGAAAAGTAAATAATAACTATAAGTAAAGTTAAGAGTTTCACATTAAAAAACAAAAACTGACAGTTCACACATCATAATCAAGCCCCAAGCTAAGCAGAGCTTGTGTTATGGGTACTAGATAACTGATATACTACACATACATATTTACACATACTATACATAGATGTACTAAATAATAAATATTAGTTCCACGATGGTGCAACCCACTGTGAAAAGTGGCCCATTGAGGCTCTGCCTACCCTTACGGGGAAAAAGGCGTGTGTCTAGGTAGGTAGGTATACATATAGATAGATATTTTTTATTATACATAAAAATACCTAGAGCATCTTGAACAATTATCTGCAGATCGGTTCCGAGGCGGGAATCGAACCCGCAACCTCCTGCGTCGCAGGCGAACCTTCGCCCGCCGTGCCACAGAGGTCGTCGAAATATTCGAAACTATATGAAGTTTCCTTCCTTCAATACATTTATTGACAGTGACCTTATTTTTCTCGCTCATTTTCGTCAGGGGGCGCTACATAGTATCGAATGAAACGAAACTTCATATAGTTTCGAAAACTATTAAAACTAGTACTAAGCCCCCTGGATGGGACGAGTCTTCGCTTCGCACGACTGACGTAATGTATGGAAGGAAACAAAACTTCATATAGTTCATATACATATAGTAGGGGGTCCCCCTCTGCAAATATTTGTCCCGGGTCTGGGTGTTGTGGCACCATAGTACTCGTAGTTTCTGAGCCTTGACATAGGGGATCCTAGTGTGGGATCAGGACTATGTATGTGACTGTTGGGTGTGTTATGAACTCCCGTACTGCGAGGGTGGGAAGCGGGGCGTGCGGATTGCGCGGAGTGGAGAGTGGCCTTTCTGTACTATTATTATAAAAATAGCAGCGCCCCGCGGTTTCACCCGCGTAAGTCTTGATCCCGTGGGAATATCGGGATAAAAATGTGCCTATGTGTTATTCCGGGAGTCAAGTTTTTTTTTTATAATGCTGGACAGTTTACACAACATTATCTAGCCCCAAGCTAAGCAGAGCTTGTGTTATGGGTACTAGATAACTGATATATTTAATAATTTCATACAATATAATAACATAGATAGATATTTTTTATTATACATAGAAAATACCCAGAACACCCTGAACAAATATCTGCATATCGCACAAATATTTGTTCCGAGGCGGGAATCGAACCCGCAACCTCCGGCGTCGAAGGCGAACGTTCGCCCGCCCCGCCACAGAGGTCGTCAAAGTTATCTCCATTCCAAATTTCACCCAAATCAGTCTAGCCGTTTCAGCGTGAAAATTATGTTATCCGAGAGGTTAAAGACAGAGGTTACCACTTAACATCAGATGGGCTACAGCTTGCTCCGTACTTTGCGGTTTTTTTATTTTTATGAAAATGACTTACCCTAAGAAAGGTGGGCTAGGTGACAGAGGGCGTGACAAGTATTCGGGATGAAACTGCACTGTTACATAGTAAGGGTGATTTTCAACAATCGCCACTTCCATTCTGGTTTTAGAGTCGTCTTTGCCCACGAACCGGAGGCCGGCCGACTCCAGGCGCTCGACGTATTCAGGGTTCACTTCGTATCGGTGCCTGTGCCGCTCCTCAATCTCGTCCTTCTTGTATAATTGTGCTGAGGACATAAAAATATACAATTAACTTTAATTACTCGCACCCTGAGAGTCCCATTACCACTTATCACGTCTATATTCCACGATGGCATAACCTAGTGTGAAAAAAGGTAAAGCGTTACTTCACACCAGGACAGCTTCTAAGTCTGTACAAAGCACAAGTCCGGGCTGGTATGGAGTACTGCTGCCAAGTTTGGGATGGCTCGGCCAAACACCAGCTTGCTGCCTTGGATTCGATCGAATGCAGAGCTTTCAGGCTTATAGGTGAGCAACATATGGCGGAGACTTAGATCCAGAGTCTCGAGCACCGCCGTAAGGTTGCATGCCTTTCGATCTTCTATAGGTTACATTTCAGGGAATGCTCCCAGGAACTTCATGATCTGATCCCACAATCTCCTTTTCATCATAGAACGAGCAGGCGCACGGCTCGGTACCACCCTTACCTCATTAGTATACCCTCTATTCGTACTAAACGTTTCAGTTCTACCTTTATAATGCGAACTGCTAAGGAGTGGAAAACACTACCGTCGTCTGTCTTTCCTGAAAACTATAATCTGGGTCACTTCAAGGCTAGAGTGAATAGGTGCCTTCTAGACCTTTGTGCTCCATCTTCGGCGAAATCGTCACTTACCAACAGGTGAGATCGTAGTCAAACAAAGGTGTATCAATGTTTAAAAAAAAGGCCCATTGAGGATCTGCCTACCCCTTCGGGGAAAAAGGCTTGTGTCTATGTATGTATGCATGTTTGTAGTTTTTGGTAGAAAGAGTTAACTAAATCATACTCACTTAAAACACTGGGCTCCAGATAAGTCTTCCTTTTCCCCAACCTCATAGTACCTCCCATATTCCCTGGATGGTGTTCTGGCATGTCTATGACCAATTTGTCCTCGCACTGAGGGTCGACCTCTGTGCTATTCGCGCCTTTAAGCCCGA
Source organism: Operophtera brumata (assembly GCA_932527175.1). Lineage (NCBI taxonomy): Eukaryota > Metazoa > Arthropoda > Insecta > Lepidoptera > Geometridae > Operophtera > Operophtera brumata. Next base: position 33,779,521 of record OW052230.1, on the reverse strand, counting down.
GTACATTTCTGGAGAACTCTATGACGGCGGCTTGCAGTCCGAGGCAGATGCCGAGCATGGGTCGCTGAGTTTCGCGACACCACTGGCAGGCCTCTATTTTACCCTCCATGCCTCTTTGGCCGAATCCTCCAGGTACAATAACACCGCTGAAATAGTAAGGTTTTTATTACTCCCATGCGGTCGACGCAATTTACGCGCCGAAAAACAATACTTGTTTCGAATAATTTTTAGTGTTCCGTACCCAAAGGGTAAAGCGGGACCCTATTACTAAGACTCCGCTGTCTCTTATATATCTCTTATATGTCGCTCCGCTTGTATTCTTATTTTGCTTAAGCAAATAAGAATACAATTTTGTTCTAGATAGGGGTCCAGCAGTCAGGAAGAAGAGTCATTCAGAAGTGCTCTCAAGCTGTGAAGGAAAACATCACGAGGAAACCGGCTTGAAGAACCAAAAAAAGTGTAAAAAAGTTAAAATTAAAGTTAATCCTTTCACCATTGGTCACGTGGCCTTTTTCTGAGCCACCATGCATTAAACTACAGTAGAGCTTTTTTGTGAAAGAGTTCGTCCAGGGAAGTACTACCACCATACCTATTTCTGCCGCAAAGCAGTAGTGCTTGCATTGCTGTGTTCCGGTTTGAAGGGTAAGGATGCCGGTGAAATTACAGGCACGGTGAAATTACAGGCACATGAGACTTTTCATCTTTATGTCTCAGGGTGGCGGGCGCAGTGCAATGCCACATAGGGCGTGTCCTAGGTTGAAGTGACCTATGAGGTAATGCACTGTTCATAGGCAGAGGTTACCGCTTAACATCAGCTGGGCCATCAGCATGTTCAGTCATTCAAGTCGTACAAAAAAAAAAAAAAACTGGTCTGACATTACGAAGGGTGACCAAGACCCGGTGACAGCGACGATACTTACTCGCTCTTACAGAGGTCCTGCCACGCCTTGTGGTAGTTGACGGGATCGTCAATCTTCATCTGTTTCTCCAGACTAACAGCTTCGATGTAGGTGAGGTTGAGTTTGCAGCCGGTCGCGATACAGGCATGCTGCAAGGCCTTCGTGACGCTCGCGTAGCTGTCCTCCAGTTTGGTGTATTTGCCGACTAGGGCGATGTTGATCTCCCTGCGGAGATTGTCCACGCGTTTCGCCAGGTTACGCCATTTTCGCATGAATCTGTGGATCATGTGTGTGTGGATCTGTGAATTGGTTATGCTCGTGCCTACTTCAAAGATAAACTATACTGCGTGGTCTTTGATAAACAGAACGAAAGAGAGTGAATCTAGACACAGCTTAGAGAAGAAGAAAAAACCTCAACTATAAACATATAAGTTTGTGGCCATAGTTTGTATGTCTGTATGTATGCATGTTTCTTTGTTGCCACGTAGCTCCGGAACAGTTTTTTTTTAATACAACTTGGAATGATGGATCAAGCAGATGGCCCACCTAATGCTAAGCGGTAACCTCTGCCTATGAACAGTGCATTATCACATAGGTCACGTCCACCTAGTACGCACCCTATGTGGCATTGCACCGCGCTCGCCACCCTGAGACATAAAGATGAAAAGTCTCATGTGCCTGTAATTTCACCGGCAACCATACCCTTCAATCCGGAACACAGCAATGCGAGCACTACTGCTTTGCGGCAGAAATATGTATGGTGGTAGTACTTCCCCGGAAAAACAAAAAAAGCGGCCAAGTGCGGGTCGGTCTCGCCCATGAAGGGTTACCCCAAAAATTTATTGTTTTTTTTCTATTGTTGTATGAAAATCTTAATGCGGTTCACAAAATACATCTACTTACCAAGATTCAACAGCATAGCTCTTATAGTTTCGGAAAAAAGTGGCTGTGACATACACGGACAGACAGACAGACATGACGAATCTGTCTCCGTTCCGGGTTCCGTTTTTTGCCATTTGGCTACGGAACCCTAAAAAGCTCTACTATTACTGAGGTGCTCTGATATCAAGTCGTTTTCTTTTATGAAAGATGGTTCTTAACTATGTTTGGCGGAAATTGGTGCAACCGTTTCCAGGACCAACAAGCTCGCAGTAATTTTTTGAAGAATGACAGCTGACGTGATTTGTTTAATTTTTGCATAAAAAACGCGAAAATTCAAAACCTCTAGGGTATTTCAAGTAACCTCGCGATTCTGAATTGATTGATTGTTCCAGCCCGCTTTGATTCAAGGCTTTAGAGTTATGCAGAGGTAATTTCGTGAAGTGTTATTCTCGATTATTCTGTTTGTAAGACCTAATAATCAATTGTAAAGGTGTTTTCTTTTTTATTCTTTTCAAATTTGTTTATACTTCACTGTTTTACTACTTAGTAATAAGTTTATCTGTTCTACTAACTAATTGGTGCTTTAAAGAGTGGCATAGATATTTATCTTGTCCTATATTTATTATCATGAGACACCAATTGCTTAGTAACTAGATAAAGCGAGTATCTAACAAATTTTGATTTGGCAGACTGATATATCAGAAAATAAGCAGTAGGTACCAGTTAACAAACAAGTAATTAATTTTGTAAAAATTAAAAAAAAAAACAACGCAATGAAACGGCTGAACCGATTTTGATCAAACATAGCTAAGAACACTACCGACAAATTCACCTTTCAAACAAAAGAAAAAACAAAATCGGTTCGTCCGTTCGGGAGCTACGATGGGACAGACAGACAAACACACACACACACACACTCAAACTTATAACATCCCTTCGTTTTTACGTCGGGGGTTAAAAATAAATAATGATGGACAGTTCACACAACATTATCTAGCCCCAAGCTAAGCCGAGCTTGTGTTATGGGTACTAGATATCTGATATACTTAAAATACATTACATAGATAGATATTTTTTATTATAAATAGAAAATACCCAGAACACCCTGAACAAATATCTGCAGATCGTACAAATATTTATTCCGAGGCGGGAATCGAACCCGCAACCTCCTGCATCGCAGGCGAAACTTCGCCCGCCGCGCCACAGAGGTCGTCAAAATTGTTCTTCTCGGAAAAAAATATATATATATAAAACAAAGTCGTGTTGGTTACACCACTTATAACTCAAGAACGGCTGAACCGATTTGTCTGAAAATTGGTGGGGAGGTAGGTTAGAACCAGGAGAAGCACATGGGGGGGGGGGGGGGGGGGGAGGTTAGGAGGGGGCTGTTTTTCACCGGGGGCTACCCGTGCGAAGCCGGGGCGAGTCGCTAGTGTTACAATAATGAAGTACAAGAACTTACTTGCTAGGTCTTGGAATGGCTATGTTTAACTGAAGCCTTTCATTCAAGTACTGGACCACTCCCTGGGATTCCATCAGTAATGGAACGTGGTACACCGAGCTTAGATCATGGATGCATATAACCTGTAATGTAAGAGAAGAATATGTAAGACAAATTTCTTATACAGAGATTGAAAGATGTTATTGAAAACTTGGCAGAACACAAGTAATAAATTTTGTTAAAATTCAAAAAAACCCTATCGCTGAACGGCTGAACCGATTTTGATCAAACAAAGCTAAGAGCACGACAAATACAACTTTCTAACAAAAAAAAAACGAAATCGGTTCATCATTTCGGGAGCTACGATGGGACAGACAGACAGACACACACACACAGACACGCCAAACTTATAACACCCATTCGTTTTTAGTTGGGGGTTAAAAAATAAAAAAACCCTCAACGCAATGAAACGGCTGAACCGATTTTGATCAAACATAGCTAAGAACAAATTCACCTTTCAAACAAAAAAAAACGAAATCGTTTCATCAGTTCGGGAGATACGATGCTACAGACAGACAGAACAGACACACACACACACACACAGACACGTCAAACTTATAACACCCCGTAGTTTTTGCTGGGCTAGCTAAACTGCTGATATTTATGAGACAGTATCAATTAAAACATGTGTGTTAAGTCTCCTAGTTCTCGCGAAATCAACTTTCGCTATCTGAAGAAGTGTTGATGAGCTGTAATGGGCATAAAACTCCAAAAAATAATAATTTCACGCCGCAAGTTATTCACCTTCAGCTGTTGGTCTTCCTTGAATAAATATAATAAAAATATAACTCCACCACCATTAACTAACTATTTTACAAGATGCTCCAAAGGGAAATTTAGCAATTTATATAGGATCTTATGTCTGCCGTCTGTGAACCTCTACCTTAATTTACATTTGAAGTAAGCTACCGCACAATGTTTAATTGAGATTTTAATGGGAGAGCATAAATTATGGTAAATATTATTTGCAAAAAAAAAAATAGCAATATTCTTCACACATCACTCATACTTCTTTATTAAGGACAGTTACTTTGATCAAAAACACACCAATATGTAGCTATTGATTGGAGTGCTTCCTCAATAGTTTTGGATTTGACACAATCACTCCATATTTTCAATATTATTAATTTTGTAATCAAATGAAAAACAATAATTGTAATCATATATCGAAAACTCTTACTTCATTTCATTAGTCACACACAAGCTTAAGTGTATGTTCAATGCATGATATCACCAATAATCTCAACAATTTTCAAACAGTGGTCTGTTCTTACAGAATTTAACAATAATTCTAAGTTTCGAAAACTAGGTAATTAAAGAGTTGGGTTCTTGGGTTAGCTTTTGAATTGAAGGGCACAAACTCAGGGTGATTACGGGATGGATTGGGAAATTCCCATTTGGTCTTCCACTTGATCTTGTCTGCCCCTCTCCCTTAAATTCATTCTAAAGCATGACGCATTACCTTTGACATACATACCAAGTCTAAGCTTTGCAGCCATCAAAAATGAATGAATGCTCACCTGCTCAGGTCCAACATGGCAAAAGCTGGATATTTTCTCCTTTACAGTGTGATTTATTGGTTTCTCTGAACGGCACAATATGAGGTCAGGAGATAGACCCAGCCCTCTCAATTCTCTGACTGAAGACTGTGTTGGTTTTGTCTTGGGCTCACCAGTTGATTTCGGCTGTAAACCGAAACACAATGTCTGAAGTGTATTGTGAAAAACTGTACTGGATGTAATAAGTAAAGCATCAGCACAAAACATATGAACAAGTTTGGACATACCATAGGAATTAGAGACACATGAGCGCAGATAAAGTTCTCTCTCTTCACTCGGAACTGAAACTGCCTGAACGCTTCAACAAATGACATGCTCTCGATATCACCGATGGTGCCTCCGAGTTCTATGATACACACTCTCGGAGCAGCACCATCGGCCGTCACTGGGATGCGGGCCACTCTTTGTACCCATTCTTGGATAGCGTCTGTTATGTGAGGTATTACTGCAATAAAGAGGAAATGCAATTACATTAGTGAGTTCATACTACAGTACAAGCTTGATACTACGTTTTTCCCTTGGTCAGATAAATGGAATTACCTGTTTATTGGATTACATACGATAACAATACAATATTGCAATAGTACATAATTGCATCAGCTATAGGTGTCGGGTGTGTGACTCACGTATGTGTGCCTTAGCTGGGCAATGCCTAGATAATAATGTTCATACATCTACGCCTAATTGCAGCTAAGGCTTCTACAGTACTTTTCTCAAATAATGTGCGGATACTAAAACACCTTAGGAACCAACAGACTGGCAATGTTTTGTGAGTTATGGTATGGGATATTCATAGAGTAGTTGATTTTGTGATAATATGACAGATATTTCAGATATTTATACACAAATTAATCTAAATAAAAAAGTTATATGTAATGATTGAATATCTAATAAGCATGGTTGACAAAATAAGATTACCTCGTTCCTATACGAAATCCCAGATTACAGAAGATATGTCTGTGTTTAATGCCACACTAAAAAGCTAGATATCACCCATTAGTGATCCATAAGCAGACCAGTCTAACGGTCTGACGAATTAGTGAGCAGCGGACTTTGAAGCTAGTATAGAGTATAGTTTCCGTTTCTTATATTAATCGAGTAAAACAAAAGCCTTATTCAGCATACCTTGCACAGTTTTGCCCAGATAATCCCCACGTCGTTCCCTCTCAATAACCTGCTGGTATATTTTACCAGTAGTGATATTGTTGTCTCTATGCAGGGTGATGTCCAAGAAGCGCTCGTAATTGCCAAGATCAAGGTCAACTTCTCCTCCGTCATCCAACACGTAAACTTCACCTAGAAAAATATAAATAGAACCAATCGAATGCAGTTCAGCAACAATATAAATTTGCAACGGTGAGGTTAGCGAAAGTTGAACTAGTTACCATGCTCGTACGGAGAGAAAGTTCCCGCATCAATATTGATGTATGGATCGATTTTTATTGAAGTCACATCTATTCCGCAGCTTTTTAAAATCGTGCCAAATGAACTTGCTATCACACCTTTCCCCACACCGCTAATAACACCCCCAGTAACTAAAATGTACTTCATGTCTGGCATTTCAGTATCAACGATTACTTTATATAAAGTATACTGATTTTACAACATCTAGCTTTTCAAAACAATATTTTCAAAAGATCTATTTTACAACACCATTTCGCAAAACGTCAATCACACGTGCTCCTTTTTGCAAAACCCAAAACTACTCAGCGCCATTTGCAAAAATTGAATGAATAAAAGAACGTTCAACGTTCATTGGGTTACGCTAACTGAGGGCCTACCACAGGTTTGTAATTTGTTGCAACTCGGAATAACGAAAACCGAATTGCGACTCGAAATGTGGTAATTTGTATGGAGTCACCGATGAGCGCCCCTAGCGGATAAGTTGCGGAAGTTATTTGCTAGTATGGGTTTCTTTGGTTATACCGACTACCGAAAAACGAGTCGGAAATCCACTCACTGCGATCATTTCGTGAGACCAACTCACGATTACAACGGTTTTTCTGCAAAATGCGATGCTGGGTTCCCAAATTGACAGTACTATGATCGAAATCACTCGAAATACGATAATCGTTTCGTGTTTCACTTTCACTTGTGTTTTGCACAGTGAGAAGCTTGTTTTTGATAAGTTGAGATCAAATCTTTTGGAGTTTTTTAGAACGATTTTATCTTCTTTAGTTAATTGTTAGTAGGTATGTCTACAAGATATTTTCTAGCATGGAGATGGATGGAAGTACGTCAGCTAGGAATGTCAGTCAAAAGTAAGTTCAAATTGCGTTAACTAAATTAATGCATTTTCAGACCAATCACCGCCCATATACTTACTATAATTACCAACAAGAGCTCCATTGTCCACTTTCTGACTTCATTATCTCAGAATATTTACTCAAGTGTTTTATTATAAAATGGAAAAAAAGTATGTACAATGTATGTATGTAGACGTTTCAAGATTATTTTTTTATTTCAGATTCTACACTAAATATGAATTCCCAGGCATCATTGGATGCATTGACTGCACCCATGTTAAAATTGTGAAACCAGCAGCTCAAGAAGAGCATCTATACTTCTGCAGGAAAAACTATCACTCGATATGATATGAGTTATATCAGATATGATAGCGAGTACAGGATTTTGAATGTTAACCCCAAATATGGTGGAGCAAATCATGATGCTTTCATTTGAGAGAACAGCTTGGTGAACATATATGCAAAATTTGCACCAAAACGGTGAAATGGTGTGGCTTCTGGGTAACAACCATTATTTAATTTCTTAGCTATAATAAGCATGACTGTATCATTTATTGACTTATGTAATATATATATTATTATTTTATGCTTGTGTACCTAAATCTAATAATTATGATTTCAGGCGATTCCGGATACCCACAGCGCCCATGGCTAATGACACCATATTTAAATGTTGCTGCGGACTCTGTAGAAGGTAGCTACAACAAGAAGCAGATTACGACCTGTGTTACCATAGAGAACACATTTGGGAGGCTTAAAAATCGCTGGAGATGCCTGTGCAAAGACAGGGTCTTACGTTATAAACCAGCAAAGTGTGCCCAAATCATCGAGGCTTGTTGTGTACTCCACAATATAGCTCTTAATTTCGGAGTTCCAGAACCTGAGGATGACTTAGGTATCTGTTTTGAACTAACTTTAGTCCCCAGACTTGGCTTGCATGTTACTCGGTAGCAAACAATGATAATTTAAAATTTTAAATAAAACCAGTACCTCACCTATGAATATGAGGATCGATAGATAAGCATATTACAATAAAATGTGTAATACGCTGTTATGTAAAAAAAGCAAAACTTTTGAAAAAAAAAAGTAAAAAATATAACTTTGCAAACAAAACTTAATAATCATGGTACTTACTGAAAAGTATGATGGGTTATCATCATAAAATGGCTGGATGTGAAATATCTTATCATAAGATATTAATTATCCAGTCCTACTCGGTTCTTACTGATAGTGTAGGTTCATAGCTGTTTATCACTCTGTGTTGTTGTTTGTGTGTTGCTCTCTGTATCGTAACTCACTTACCAATTTCTATTGACATGCCTGTTTAAGGTCAGAATACTGAAGATGCAGGAGTTGAGGTGCCAGTGGATCCGAGAGCAGGAGGCACGGACCTTATTAGAGGGAGGGCGATCAGAGACCATCTAGCCAGAAGAATTTATCCAGAACAAGTGTAATTCCTAGCTAGTAAGTTTAAATGCCAGTGCTCTTGCCACCTTGCCCTATGACCCAAATTTATTGTGTACTTAGCTTCTTTCTTTTCTGTTTTATATTTAAGTATTGTTTCTGTTTTTAGTTACCGCATAATTTAAGTGTTTCATATTCAAATTATATTAGATTAGCATATTACAATGTGTAATATGCTGTTATGTAAATACAAATTAAAAATCACTGTTCTCAAAATGTTATTTATTAAAAATCTTAAGTATAAAATGGTATTACATAAATACATATGTATTTATGTAATACCATTTTATACATTCGGTAAATACATAGGTATAGTAATAATATGGCTACTATCAATATATTTTACACTATCCCCCTTGGTTAACAGGATTTTAACTTTGAATCTAAAAAATATAAAATAAATCCTATATAACTAATCAGAAGCATTCTTTCTCAGGTAACATTTTGAAACAACGTCAGCTCGCGGTGCTAGCATACTTAAATAGCTTAGTTTTGATGGACATGGACTATCACCTCCCATGTGACGGATTAAATCGTTTTTATATTAACATTAAAGGTTCTTACGGCGAAAAGCTTTAGGTAACAAGTAATTAATTTTGTAAAAATTTAAAAAAACCCCAACGCAATGAAACGGCTGTACCGATTTTGATCAAACATAGCTAAGAACACTCCCGACAAATTAACATTTCAAACAAACAAACAAAAAAACGATATCGTTTCATCCGTTCAGGAGCTACGTTGGGACAGACAGACACACACACACACACAGACACGTCAAACTTATAACTCCCCTTCGTTTTTGCGTCGGGGGTTAAAAAGGCTTTTATTGAAGATTCAACCAGAAACACATCCAGTCTATCCACCCGCATTTCTATTTTAAACGTAACTCAAGGTAAAATATAATTAGATAAATATCTACAAAAACGAAACACAATGGTTACCAAATTCAAACTAAATATACCTATACTACAATATTTATCATAAACAGATCCGATACCTTCACAGTTTGAACCCAAATAACCGTGTCTCCGCGTTCCCTCTTTCCCAAATAACGGTGACGGTAAACATCGTGATGAAACCGCCATGTCCATGTCATATTACAACATACTTATCATCATAATTAAGATCACAGAATCAACTTTAGGTGGTAGGCATCTAAAACTACAAACAAATTAAATTTTTGGATTTTTACTTTTAAAAATACCGGATTGGCTTGCGGCCTGCGCCGATTGACTGACTGCCTACGATGTAAGCGGTGCATACGAGGTGAGAGGTGCCGACGACGAGCGGTTCCCCTCTGTGGCGAGACTTCCAATTGCTGGCGCGCAGAAGACACCGGGGATATCGCTGGTGGTGAGAGGCGACGACCACGAGCGGTTCCCCTCTGTGGCGAGACTTCCAATTGCTGGCGCGCAGAAGACCCCGGGGATATCGCTGGAGGTGAGCGGCGACGACCACGAGCGGCTCCCCTCTGTGGCGAGACCTCCAATTGCTGGCGCGCAGAAGTCCCCGGGGATATCGCTGGAGGTGAGCGGCGACGACCACGAGCGGTTCCCCTCTGTGGCGAGACTTCCAATTGCTGGCGCGCAGAAGACCCCGGGGATATCGCTGGAGGTGAGCGGCGACGACCACGAGCGGTTCCCCTCTGTGGCGAGACTTCCAATTGCTGGCGCGCAGAAGATCCCGGGGATATCGCTGGAGGTGAGCGGCGACGACCACGAGCGGTTCCCCTCTGTGGCGAGACTTCCAATTCCTGGCGCGCAGAAGTCCCCGGGGATAACGCTGGAGGTGAGCGGTGACGACCACGAGCGGTTCCCTTCTGTGGCGAGACTTCCAATAGCTGGCGCGCAGAAGATCCTGGTGAATTAGCTGAAAAATATTGAATGACGTTTGTTTAACTTTAACTACACGACGTATCTACAAAACGTTACCCCTATTTTGGTAATAATGATACATAATAGGAGCAGCGTTGCGACGTTCCTCGAGTCTGCGTCACCACCAATTAAATCCATAGTCCACAGACGGCAATAAAGTAATCTATAATATCCATAGATAACTGTTTATTATGAATGCAAATGTTTGTGAGAGTGTGTATATATGTATTTTTGTACGTTTGCAACTGAACCAATTGCGATGAAATTTGGTTTGTAGATAGGTGGACCCTGGAATAACACAATAGCTACTTTTTATCCCGATATTCGGTACTTAAGGGGGTGAAACCACGGGGCGCTCCTAGTAAGTACATAAATATTTATTTGCATTGCTGTGTTCCGGTTTAAATGAGAATTTTTACTTTTGTCTCAGGGTGGCGGGCGCAGTGCAATGCCACATAGAGCGCGTCCTAGGGGGATGTGCCTTGTGAAGTAATGCATTGTTATAGGTAGAGAGTACCGCTTAACACCAAGTGGCACATCTGATTTTCCGTAACTTTCCACACCAGAATTCTCGTGGGTATCTGGATTTATGAGTACCATGGTAACACTATATCCAAACTCAGAATAAAATATATAAGCAGCTCATACAAATATTTTTCTGGTGGACATATTTTCTGATGATAAGTTCAATAGTACCTAGCAGGACAAATGTTGCTCCCTATCTTGAGGAGAATAAGCCCGTTTCGGGATAACCATAACACCTAACAGTCACACATATAGTCATGACCCCACACTAGGATCCCGTGTCGTGGGTATCAAAAACTACGAGTACCATGGTACCATAATCTAATATACCTACTCTGAAAGTTATTGTACTAGTGTACAGACTACTACTACACAGGTAGCTAGAAGCAGGTAGTATTAGGTAGCTACTAGCTACTTATTAAGGCTACTTTAGAGAAAGCAATAATGATACTTACCGGAAGCGATGGAGGTCCAAGGACGGCAGGGGTTCGACGGAGGAAGGAGTTCTCGACGGCGGGGCGTTAGACACGAGGGTGACTGAGGAGTCACACTCGTTCTCACCGTATATGCGTCATGGTCATTGATCGCTGGAAAAAGAAAATCATATTTTTCGAAGGTTTTTTTTATATGAAGTACCTACTTTATTGTTTTTACTTTTTGGGCACACTTTTTTGGTTTACATTTTGGTTTATAAATGTATCCTTAAAACCTTCAAAATCTCAAATTCGATTAGGTACAAATATTTTTTAAATAAACAAACGAAACCCTTTTATATAAACATAAGTTTCATATAAGTGGATTAACCAGAATGGAACACCATAGTTTGATTACCCCCTCTTGTTCTCCAATATCACAACGACAATATCAATATCTTGACGACCTCTGTTGTGGCACGTAGGAAGTTGCGGGTTCGATTCCCGCCTCGGAACAAATATTTTTACGATTTGCAAATATTTGTTCGGAGTGTTCTGGGTATTTTCTATGTATAATAAAAACAAGCCAAGTGCGAGTCGGACTCGCGCATGAAGGGTTCCGTACCATTTTCTATAAAAAAGGCAAAAAAAACACTTTTGCTGTATGGGAGCCCCCTTAAATATTTATTTTATTCTGTTTTTTAGTATTTGTTGTTCTAGCGGCAACAGAAATACATCATCTGTGAAAATTTCGACTGTCTATCTATCACACCCTGGTGACAGACCGACAGCGGAGCCTTAGTAATAGGGTCCCGTTTTACCCTTTGGGTACGGGACCCTAACAAATATCTATCTATGTATTGTATTAAGTATATCAGGAAGTAGTACCCATAACACAAGCTCTGCTTAGCTTGGGGCCAGATAATGTTGTGTGAACTGTCCAACATTATTATTATTATTATTATATTATTAATATCTTTACAATCACCCAAGAGATTTAGCTCGCTATATCACTTTCAAATTGTGTAAGTACTGCCTTGATTATGAATATGATAATTTAATTTAGCCCTATTTGCCCAAATTTTAGAATGTACAGTGACACTCACCATTGCCACCGTCGCCTTGGGATGTGGACGCCAATGGAGGCCACTCCAGGAACCATCATCAATTACTGTAACAAATTAAATAATAAATAAATAAATAATAATGAAGTAAACTGACATTTTTACTTTTAAAACTGTCTCAAATATTAAAACATATCAATAAAACACATTTCTAAGGAGTATATATTTATTTGATGTTGGATATTTGCATTGTGCCTATATTTGAGTTTTATTTAAAATCAGATATTCTATAAAATTAGTAGATAAAATATGGGTCACTCAAGCATGTTACCCTCATAATTAAAATGAGTGGGTGGCTCCATAATACACAAACATTTGATACTCACCTACTTCCACCATTTGTGATGATACAGACAGATGGTCCAGACTAGAAAATGGAAGTTGTGGCTCAGATGCTACTACTGCTATCTACAATGATTTATATAAATAATTTAAGTTGGGTTACACGAGAGATGTCCTTTCTTATTTCCTGAGGTAATCGCTTTCAACGATTTCGCGGTATTATTGGGCCGAGTGCATTTTCTTCTTTTCAAGAGTAGAAGTAATGCAATGTAAGATTGTATGTAATTCAAAGTAATTACCAGTCTGTTAGGGAATAATGGGTGGGCCACATCTCTATTAATTTAAACAGGTAGTAAATTAATTTACTAGCTAAACTAATACACATCATCATCAGCTGCCAGAAGTATACTGCTGAACATAGGCCTCCGCCACTGCTGTGGCGCACACCAAACACACACATGTGACTGTAACACTGAATATAGGCCACACTGTGTGTGACTGTAACACTGCCCAGTTCTCGACTGAATCAAAGGCTTTTTCGTAGTCCACAAATGCTAGACATAGTGGCTGATTATACATCTACTGTATAACCTGCTGGAGGATGTGGATATGGTATGGTAGTTAAGTCTTTTCGGAACTTAGAGAGAATAGACATAATATGCAAGTACATTCAAAATATTCAGTTTATAATCATCATTATCACCCTGAGGAAGTTCACTGCTGGACATAGACCATAAAGACCATAAAACATCTTGAGTTACTTCCATCTACGGTCTTCTATCGATTCTACCACATGGTGAAACTGCAGTCATGGCTTTCTCCATAACATAACATGCAATCATTCAATCAAAATGTCTAAAACATGCAAGAAATACTAACCTGGGGCAAGCCAGCTTCAACTACATTGGTGATGCCAGTTGCGGCTTGTAAGCCAATTATTTGCAACACCCGTTGCTCGGTTGGAGTGAGCATTATGTTTACTGCTGGGCCACCACCAGTCCCAGTCTGGGCTTGGTTGATTTTCGCAGTTTTTTTTTACATTTCATTTATAATCACTCCATACCTAAAAAAGAGGAACATATTTTAACAACCCGTTAGCATTCATCTTACAATACATATAAATAATTTTGAGGCATATAAAAACAATGCATCACTCCTATAGTTAAAATGATCACCACAATGCTCACAGCAAGACATCAAAATGTAGAGGTACTTTGGCATTCATACACTTTTGGACCAATCTCATAGACATATTATTTAACGGTCTACCACGAGTGGAATTTTACAATACAATTTAAGGTGTTATGAGTAAAATACATTAACTTTTCTCAAAACCATAGTCCTAAAATTGGAATGTTTATACCTTCTTCCTAGATTTAATGTCTGGCCTCGGATAGCCAGGGCTCGGGCTCGGCGTTCAGCTGAATTCAGAGTTCCACCCACTGTGTCCTTTGCCTAGTTCTTCCCATTGCAGACCCCGTCGGCTTAGACAGGTCACCATTTCTAAAATACAAGTTTTATGCATTTTAGAGCGTTGCATTGCAATCTTTGACAGTTGAATCGTCTAATCCAGATAGGAAACCAAAATAACATGTGGGGTGTAGATAAGGGAAGGGGGTAATAACTTTATCGAAATCAGCAATCTTTAAATAGAATATATATTTACTCACAACTCCATAAACTCTATCATTATTTCAAATTGCAGCGGACTCGTCCGCATCTTGTAGCTTCAAAAGAATTTCGGTACCTATTGAAATTTTAGTTTTGATTCTAAACCCCGTATATATAAAGGTACTTTGTGTTCTAAAGCAATAGCCAAACAATCATTAGAGAATTGAGTTTTGAAAATAATTAAATATCACAATAAAAATCAAATGACACTACACTGACAGCTTCAAAAGTCAAATTCCATAGAGATTTGTTAGCATTTCATGTTTTAAATCCAATGCGCCATCTTTCTAAAACCAACAAGTTACGAGTATCTCGGAAGTTACGGGTGAGCGCTCGATCGACCGATTTACGAGTACGCCGAACACTCAGGGTAAGGTGAAAGATGTATCGATTGAAATGACTTCATTCGGTAACGAGTGCTCGCTACTCGGAAGTCGGAAGTCGGTCGAATTTCTTTGCAAAACCTAGCATAAGCCCTCTGGAGATTTACATTCGGTTAAGGCAAAGGTAGTGATTACACGTCTGCCTTCGTCTACGTCCGTCCCTTGGAGGAATGTCACTTAAGAGCACTTAAGACGCCGTCAAGTGTCAAATAGTTTTTTTTTTTTCTTTATTATTTTGAAGGAGTTTTGTCACTGTGTGACAACGTCACTCCCGTACAGGAAATTTATACAATAATTATATTTACATACTATTCAAACTACTCTAAAATATAGCTTAACGAGCATCTCGGCTTCCTCGGAAAGCGGGGAAGCCAAGACACCGTTACATATACCTACATTGAAATCAAACATGAATCTCATGTCATGTCGTTGGGCTTCATTCCAAGTGTCAAATAGTGTTTTTAAACGTATTTTTAGCAAAATCTATGCAGATGCATGGTCGATTTATTTATTCGATTACGTAGCAAATATTTGTTGATACCGTTTTTCTTGATTTTCGTTCAATTTTCGTAGCGCTAGCGCTGTTCTGTAACTTTCTAACTTACCTAAACTTTACTGAGTTAGATAGTGACGGAATTTAGCTGTTGTCTGCCCCTTAATATCAAACAGCGCCACAACGGCGCGGCGGCCACAACACGTGCCAAATGATCCTCTTAGCACTTTGCGAAGAACAAAAGACCCATAATAAAAGTTTACTGTGTTTTTTTTTTTTGTTCTTTAATTTTTTCTCTATGCTTCCATTCCGTTTATCCATTTCCATCATTCATTCATTCATTTACAACTTGGTGTTGCTTGTGAGTTTGTTTGCGATAAACGATATTATTTCTCGTTTTCATCAAGATGCCGAAATACTATTGTGATTACTGTGATACATACTTGACCCACGATTCACCCAGCGTTCGCAAAACACATTGCACAGGAAGGAAACACAAAGACAATGTCAAATTCTTCTACCAGAAATGGATGGAAGAGCAAGCGCAGCACCTCATTGATGCTACCACAGCAGCGTTCAAAGCTGGTAAAATAGCACAGAACCCGTTTGGAACCAAAGGAGCGGCTATTCCACCGCCCTGGGACCCTTCTCTAATGGGTCCCGGCGGGCCAAGACCACCTGTCTCGCAACAAGGCGGACCGCCTGGAATGCTGCCACCTCCAAACATGGGCCCTGGCGGACCAATGCCGCCTATGATGATGGGGCCGCATGGACCTATGCCTCCCATGATGGGAATGAGGCCACCGATGATGGGTCCTCTGATGGGACAAATGGGTGGGATGGGACCAATGGGGCCTATGGGACCCATGGGTGGGATGAGACAGATGATGAATGGTCCCATGAAAAATTGATAGTGATTATATTGAGTGTGAGACTTAACAACATGAAATCATGTTAGTGAGAAGTGTATTTGTCACAGCTTGATCTTGTGGACTTTCATACATTATTGTAATTTACCAATACCAGATGTAACTAACAGTTATAAAGTGCACCTATTTTAGGCATTGTATGTAATTGTAAAACTTCCACAATATTAACAATAATACAGTAGCTCTTCATAAAGTGCAACCTTTAGGCCCGTAATATCAATAGCAGTTAACCTATAACTGTCAGTTAAACCATTTCCGTCCATTGACAGAAATAGTTTAAAATTAGAATCAGAGGTTAACCTGGGGGGTTAGTACGAGTTTTGATAGTTTTGGAAACTATATGAAGTTTTGTTTCCGTCCATAAATTTACTTGCAGCGCCCCTAGCGACAACGAGGAGAAAACTTAGGACGCTGGCAGTAAATGTATTGAAGGAAACAAAACTTCCTATAGTTTTGAATACTATCAAGCTCTCGTACTAAGCCCCCTGCTATTGATATTAACACATCGGCTGCGGATTAAGTTATCAATATAAATTTGTATGAAAACAGTCCATTTTATGCAAATAAAACGCAACGTTTGTGTTTTCTAGCAGCGAACGCCTAAAGGCTCTGTTTTACTATCAATAAGTACCACAATACTGATGGTAATGGAGACTAAAGAATTTTGGCCAAGTGGCATCCGGTCTCTGCCATAATAAGTAATATGGTATAAATGTTTAATTGGACAGCTACCCATTTCCAGTCGTTTAATTGGACAGCTAGTCATTTCATAGAACTATCTTATAAAATCAGTTTTTTATGAAAACAATTGTTAAAAAAAAAAAACAATCTGGGGACTACAATAGTCATTTATAGTCATTTATTGATAAATTAAAACAATAAAAAGTCGATAACATTTATAGCATACAACATAATATATAGCAACATATATACAATCTCATGATTATAAAATTATAGCTATTTTCTAAAGGTCTCAAGATTGTTTATGTAGTGAATGGCGTTGTTCAATGAAAGGGCTAGCTGTTAAATTTAACGGCTGAATTCAACCAGTTGGCTGCGACATATATACATATATATCGATACTGATCATACCAACAGAGCCTGATAGATAGATAGATAGATAGAAGATAGAAAATACTTTATTGATAGACCATACTTTGCTGTTATATCCTTTACTGTGGTGTCCTGTGTCATCCGTCAGTAAGTCTAACCTAGACTATGTGTGACAAATGACAATTTGAAATAGGTAATAAGTTGCCTAATTGTAAATAAATAAAGTTGAAATAAATGTAATTGTTTTCTTAAACATAGCCTGTGAAGCTTTGTGAAGCCATAACATAACACAACAGTCACATACATAGTCCAGATCCCACAGGATTCCCTGTGTTGCGGGTATCAGAAAGTACGAGTACCATACCATAACACCCAGACCTGGAACATATATTTGCAGATCATACATACATTTGTCCCACAGCGGGAATCGACCGCACAACCTTTCGCATCTCAGCCGGCGGAAGAAATAGGTATGGTGGCAGTACTACCCCGGACAAACTAACAAAAAATCTCTACTATTTCTAGAGGTAACTGACTAACATCAGGATACTCTCTGACAGCGCTGCGGTACTACGAGCCCTGCAGAGAAGCAAACATACCTCAGTCAGGGTTGACAATTTAGTGTCATAACCCAAGACAAGAAATAGGTAAGTAAGTACTTAAATCTAAAAACATGACTTTATTTTAAAATTGGTAGACCTTTGTTTGACCACGATCTCACCTGTTGGTAAGTGACGATGTGGCCGAAGATGGAGCACAAAGGTTTAGAAGGCACCTTTTCACTGTAGCCTTGAAGAGACCCAGATTATAGATTTCAGGAAAGACGGACGACGGTAGTTTATTCCACTCCTTAGCTATACGCATTATAAAGGTAGAACCGAAACGTTTAGTACGAATAGAGGGTATAGGTACTAATGAGGTAACGGTGGTACTGAGCCGTGCGCCTGCTCGTCCTATGATGAAAAGGACCTTGCCATGGATCAAGGGGCAAGTGGTCTAGAGGTAACGATGGGGCTGACGCACTGCCCAGAAGGGGCTCAAAATTGCTACCAGCAGGACCGGAGCCCATCAAAACCCTGCCTTTTAGCCAGATACGCTCCTAGATCTGTAAATGAACTGTCAATCTGCACCAAGAGCTAAGGGAAAGTATACCGGATTGCAGGCAGTCAAAGGAGGCGTTTCCGGGCTTAAATCCGAAATACTCCCGTAAACTTAGTAGTAGTAGAGCTTTTTTGTGAAAGTGTTCGCCCGGGGAAGTACCTACTACCATCATACCTATTTCTGCCGCAAAGCAGTAGCGCTCGCATTGCTGTGTTTCGGTTTGAACGGTAAAGGTGCCGGTGAAATTACAGGCACATGAGACTTCATCTTTATGTCTCAGCTCTCAGGGTGGCGGGCGCAGTGCAATGCCTCATAGGGCGCGTCCTAGGTGGACGTGACCTATGAGGACTGAGCACTGTTCATAGGCAGAGGTTACCGCTTAACATCAGGTGGGCCATCTGCTTGTTCCGTCATTAAAGTAGTATATTAAAAAAAAAAAAACTCAATCTGAAACGTGATAAGCTACGGCGGATCGTCGGGATTGTCTCGGGTCACTGCTCTTAATAAACATTTATTTACTCAGGGTATTACAGATTAGCCCCCTTTTTAGAGGCTATTTTAAAGCAGATTAGACAGCGCATGTAGGTACCTACTCCATAGCGTGGCGTCCCAGAGGAAAACATACCTCAGGACACCGAGGACGGCTAGGCAGGCCTGCGCCGGCATTGGCGAGCTGCTAGCCTCCCTGGAGGACATCGGGTGGCTGGATTAGTAGAATCGCGCAAATAGGGCCCACTGGCGGCCTAGTTGCGGAGAAGAGTCAAGTACAAGTTAGTTGGTACCACCACATTTTCGCAGCTCATTTAGGCACATTTCAGCGTTATGACTCGCTAAATTTTTGTAGTAGGTACCTAGTAGAGCTTTTTTGTGAAAGAGTTCGTCCGGGGAAGTACTACCACCATACCTATTTCTGCCGCAAAGCAGTAGTGCTCGCATTGCTGTGTTCCGGTTTGAAGGGTAAGGGTGCCGGTGAAATTACAGGCACATGAGACTTTGCACCTTTATGTCTCAGGGTGGCGGGCGCAGTGCAATGCCACATAGGGCGCGTCCTAGGTGGACGTGACCATGGTTATGCACTGTTCATAGGCAGAGGTTACCGCTTAAAATCAGGTGGGCCATCTGCTTGCCCCGTCAATCAAGTAGGATAAAAAAAAACATAATTTTCGCAGCTCGCTCCACTTGCCTGTACCTACCTAGGTGTAGGTACTTTATTTCGATGACGATTTCGGTTGTTCTCGCCGGAGCTTGCTCCGCTCGCCCGTACTTTAAGTCGATTACATTGTGTCCGGCATTATTTATTTATTACCGCTTCACCTGTTTCACCTGTTCTCGCTTTTAAAACATAATAGGTAGGTACCTACTCGTGGCTTCCACCTAATCCGCCTGCCAAGCGTGGAGATTATGGTGAATTCTCTTCCCTCCCATTGAGATTTATGCGGGAGGCCTCGCCAACAGTACCTACCTACCTAGACATCAAGCAGCTGATGATGATGATGAACCAGAAATAAAAGTAATTTTAGTGCAGCTTAGATATATGGCAGCAGAATCGCTACCATAGCCAACAGCATCATGCATAAGTAGGTAAGTACTAGGTACTTATTTTAACTTTTACTGCTACCTATATTGGACCAGGTTCCTGGTTCAATATAGGTTCCTGGTTCCTATATTGAATAGGTTTTTTTTTTTTTTTTTTTTTTTTTTTTTTTTTTATACTGCTAGAATGACGGAACAAGCAAATGGCCCACCTGATGTTAAGCGGTACCTACCTACCTAGTTAAAAAACAAAACTTATTTCGCAACTAATTTATTCTAGAGTTTAAATCTATACGCGAAAAACTTGTAGAGTCCGTTGGCATAGCAGGAGCAGAAATATTGTCGCGGCAACTGAACATGATCATTACAAGATCAGCTATCAGCATAATTATGATCATCATCGGTAACACTCCGTTCAGAACCAGACCAACTTCTGTTTTGACATCCGTGGCCGATCTAAGGTCGTTGTATACTGTTAGAGATAGCATGGTATGAACGACAATGCAGGAGACGATTGCGTAGATCAGCAGAAAGACTGAGGGACGCTGTCTTCTAGTTGATCCTAAAACTATAATCCCCAGGAAAATGAAAGTGGTGAACAGAGAAATGGGCGCAAGAACTGCGTGTGAGCTACCCAATTTAGGAGTGGCTCTCTCATTGATAAGGTCCGCAGTGTTTATGACCAAACATAGAATTCTTAGCTTCAGCGAGCAACACTCAGCGCTCATTGAAGATTCGTCACTTATATTTGAATCGCACTTCATCTGTAATTCTTCTTGCTTTCCATCACAGAATTAATCTTATTTATTCCATATTATTTCGCGTTGTTTATAGCTAGCTAAGTAATGCACCATTACATAATTTTGCTTAGGCATATTCATAGAAAAAATGCATATTATAGAAATTGGTGTGTCTACGTCACATGTCACAGAAGAAGCCAGTCCATGGAAGAAGCATTCATGTTCTACGTCAAAGAGAACCAAGGTAAAGAAAGTCATAGAAAAAAATTACTATAGATCCACCAAATTATCTGTAGAACCATTTACCTACATTTTTCAATCATCTACATACATTTAATTCTACAGATAAGTTGGTGGATCTGTAATGCCCTTCACCGTAAGATGGCACCTGTAAGTACCTACTCCATCGCAGGTGCCAACTTACGGTGAACGGTCTGTTGGTAAAGTTGGGTAAAGTAAGCACAGATAACTTTTTTATAAACATATTAGACTAGTGGTTCGCCCCGAACATGCTATAGGAAGCTTTAATTTTTAGCGGTAAATAACCATTTGTTCAAACGACCTGTGTGGCGCGGCGGGCGAAGGTTCGCCTGCGTCGCAAGAGGTTGCGGGTTCGATTCCCGCCTCGGAACAAATATTTGTGCGATCTACAGATATTTGTTCAGGGTGTTCTGGGTATTTTCTAAGTACAATAAAAAAAACTATGTAATGTATTGTATTAAGTGTATCAGTTATCTAGTTACCTATAAAACAAGCTCTGCTTAGTTTGGGGCTAGATAATGTTGTGTAAACTGTCCATTATCTATCTATTTGTTACATTGAATAATCAATTCAGCGGTAAACATTGAGTATCCAAGGAAAAAATGCTTTTTGAGCGATAACATTTTAAGAAAACGAGCCCCTGTTAGTCTAACTTAGCATGCTTATCTATATAAGTACCTATTAGATAGTACCGAATTTATAAATTCTAAATAGTCCTCAGAATAATTCAATTCAAATTAATTCAATATTTAATAGGAAAAGAAGAGATTCTAGGACGCTTCCTTGTGGTAGGTACCCCAAATCTATTACATTTGTAGGTAGATCGGAACGACGTCAGCATTGCAGTATTTGACGTCAATGCCTTTAAAATTAAAAGTCAAAAATAATTTTAACGCATTTTAATAGTAATCCGAATAACTTAAAAACTTTAAAAAGTTCAAAATGCTACTTACATTTTATTCACTATGTAGGTATTCAATAAATACTTAAGAACTAAATATTTTAAAAACAATAATTTTTAGAATAATACTAAAAATTGGCCCCTTCAGAGCATTGAAAAATCCGGTCACGACCGGACCACGTGAAATGAGTGTTCTGGAAAGGAACTGGCAGTTTTAACTCTTCTTGACATAGAAGTCTTACAAAGCTTTCTATGCCAAAAAATGAACACTACATTGTACCGTGACAGACGGACAGACATACTGGAGTGGGACCATTTAGTGTGCGGTTTTCCTATCACGGACCACTAAAAAGCTTGGAAATAATTTTGAGCTCGAATCTTACCTACCATTTTATAGAAAGTATGTAGGTTACACACTGGATTTTATAAATTAAATTTGTGCCTGCATAAATGGCACTTCAAGCAATAAACGACTAGATTAAAGCTTCTATCAAACTCATTGCCATACCTTAGTAATTACTTATAAATACTTCTAAGGAAAGAAAACTTTTTAAGCACCGCTTCGCTTGAAGTAGGCAGGTACCTCAGTTTTTCTTAAAAAACGGGAGTCTATCATAAAGCAGTTTCGAGTGTGGAAGGCGACGTTTTTCCGCTCTCCGGAGAACGTTTACTTCGATGAGTTCCTGACTGACCAGCAGCCGGTGGAATCCGGAAAGAACTCAGTTTCGGAGGAGAAGATTCAGGAGAAGTGCTAAAAAATTCTGCTCTTTTCGCTTGCAATAACTCTGACCTTGTTAATTTAGGAGATTTAGAAAGTTCTGCATTGAGAGGAAACAAGCCGTGGTCAACTGATTCTGGGAAGTTCTCTATTTCTGTCTTTTTCTCAGTAATCGGTATAAGGTTGCGTCTCGCTCCAAAATGTTGGTTAGTGATGATAGGAACTGTTTTAGACGGTGGGATTTTAGGGGAGGTGTCTATCTTCTCACCGGAACTGTTGGAGTTGTCATCTTCATTGTATGCTTCAGGAATGGGAGTCGACATAACATCAGATCTTGGACTCGAGAACCTCCATTGTGATTTCGGTGAAAGTAAAATTTTGGGCATGTTTTTATGGTCCTTTATCAGAGCTCCAGTTCTTCCCGGTGATTGTGGCTGTGGGTTCGGTTTGATAACTTTCCTCTGGGCGTAAGTTTTCGGCGAACCGCTTAAGTCTAAAATATTCACATGCGATCGGTTTCCTGGAGGCGTGGTCGGCTGAATCTGAAGTTGCTCTTTAGAAATTTTCAATTGTTCCACTGCTGATAGTTTTTGTGATTTCGTTTGAGGGCTCAGTGTATTGAGTTTAACACTATGTTGTAACAAAAGTTTTTTGAAATCAAGCCTTGAAGTTTGAGGCTGGGGGCCATATCTATCGGCACAAGTAGTCTGCTGTTTGTGAACACCATAGGGGAAAGTAGGCACATTGGTGGGGTAGCTTTGTTTATCGGCCGGGGACCAGCTCGCTCTGTTTCTTGGATCTCCCAAGTACCCCGTTTCGGGATAGCGTTGAGGTTGTTTCCCGTACAGAGATATCTCAGAATTGACCGGCGACAGACTTATCGTAGACAGCGCGGGAGATTCAGGTCTTTCGGGATCTTTTATATTGAGTTTCTTTTTGCTCTTATGGATCACGGCGTAGAGTTCTTCGTTGGTCATCGTCGATTTGACTGGAGATAGTAGTCTAGAGCTGAGATCGACCACGTTATCTCTGTTCGAGGGTGTCGATGACTTGAAGGAGGCTGTCGCTCTGGGGTCGATTGGTGATATTCTTATGAATTCGTTCGTTGAGCTTCTGTGTGGCAAGGTTTGAGATTCAAGGAATGCTGTTTTAGGTGGGTAGTTGAAAGTTCGTTGTTCAGACGGGCTCGAGCGGGAAGCGCTGGGTTCCGGCGTTCGTTTAGGGAGGGTCCAGAACTTAGGTTGTTCTCTTTGTGTGTCTGCAGAGTTGTGGTAGTTGACGACGCCGTGTTTGCCGCGGAGGTGCGCGGTGTGGAACCGGTGCAAGGTCGGCTTGATGGCATGCAGGTCCACAGCATCAGCAGGCCCGCCCTCGTGAGCGGGATGCTGCGGTGCGTTCAAACAGGGTTTGTCAGCACTGGAATGTCGATAGTCTGAAATAGTTGATTGATTTCATTAGAACCAACGCTACTTAGATGCATTTATTGATCTTTGAATACTGATACCTATTTATGTTTAATTAGGTGTATTGATTTTAACATTGGAAGCATACAACAAAGCATCAGTATCTATAAATTCATACAGCACTATAGGCTTTGACTTGGTATTCAAAACAATTTGATATGCAAGTAAATACATACAATCTATTTTGAGCATAATCATAGCGTGGCACCCCTTCCATTCCATCTAACTATAGATAGGTCTAGATACCTACATAAACTGTAAAAAATAATAAGTAGGTAATACATAGACGAGACATAGGTAATAAATTAATAATATTATCGTATTTACACAAAATAATCATGTTTTGCTGGCATACAATCAACATAACATATTTTTATTAGTAGTGACTAGCATTTAATATCTACAGATTAACCTATTATATTTATGGTGCATGGTATTTTATTCTATTAAGTGTAAGTAGATAGTTTTTAGTGTGCGTCTAAGTGCAAAATGTATTCACTCATTTTAGTAAAGAACCCAGTACCGTTAGTTATTCCATGACACCTCATGCGTCCAGTCATGCCAAAAAAGCAACACATAACTTTACCTTGGAAGTACTTCACACTAAAGTCTCTGAAGCAATCTCCTTCACTGTGCAAAGCCATGGTAAGATGAGTGCAAATTAAAAGAAACTACACCTATTAAGATAAAACACAAAACAGAATCGTTGGTTACAAGGAAGCTATGCTCATTTGATAATGATTCATAAGGTCGTTATATCAAGTTCACACATTAGTTTTGTTATGCCCTTTGCAAAGTGCGTTTGTTAACTGTGTTTTCGTAAGTTATTTCTTATTTATAGGAGTTGGAAATAGTGATAGGTATTTACAAAACTAAAATTGCCTCATCAAATTATCGCATTCTAGAAATCAAGGCCTGTTTTCTATAATTACATCATTTATGAATTAGACATAAAATTGATAGTAGTGAATGTGTAATTTACGCAAACAGAACTTGAATTCTACTTATTGTGCATTGTTTAAAATAAAGGTGTGCCTATGCCCAGTGCGATTCGCAATGAGAGTGAAGAAGGTGAAATTAAATGAAAAAGTGCGTTAATTCAAAATGATTCTTATAATAATATTATTTACAAATAAAACATTGATATACAGAATAACACACCATGCACTCACAAACGTATAAACTCATAAGCTGGTGCACGCTGTGGTGTAGGTACAGCCACCATGCATTTATTACACTCAAAAACATTGCATACAAATAAAACACTGACAATACAACATCTCAGTAATTTGTAAAGAAAATTTCATTAATATTATTAAAAAATTAAGAATCTATCACAGAAGTTACAAAAAGGAAGACCTAATAAACAATCAGTAACTATCTAATGGACGGAATCGTTACCTACTAGATACTAACTATTAGCAATACAATCTAAACTCATCTATTATCAGAGCTACAAACATAATTATATATTTTTTTCAAAAAAATATAGAAAATAAATCTCTAGTAATTTATGTCAGCCTAATTGATGATGAGTTGAAAGGTCGTACAATTATGAAATGAATTATGACTACAGGTAAAAAGTGCGTCTTATAAACAGTGACTACCATATTTCTGTACCGTAGTCTGATTCAGATATAGATAAAATTCGAGCTCGATGTTTAGAGCCATCGATAGGTACGGTTACTTTAGTAGGAGAGAGCGGGCAAGACGGAGGAGAATGAAGAATACAGACATTCTCAGGATCGGATTCTAAAATAGCGGCCAGCATATCTAGAGAAGTCTCTCTCGCATCCGGTGTGATAGCGACTGTATGCCGTTTGGGCAATGGAGTAGTAAAAGGGCTCAGGGTCAAAGAAGATAACTTAGCTTCGAAGTTGTCGTCTAAATAAGGACTATTATTGTTCATACACTCGCAGTTATCTAAATCGTCAACACTTTTATGGCGTAGCTTGGGAGACACAGTCTGCGGATAGTTGATCTGATCGCGCAATAAATCCGCTGCTAATGCGGCCTGAATCATTTCTAAAGAATCTACTTTTTTGGCGTTATTGCCGAAACTTTCAAGTTTTAATAGCTTTTTGATGGGCATCAGCGGAGAATTAGCTAGCTTGTAGCTATCGCTGCGCTTAATTTTGGCATGGATCGACTTATCAAGAACTTGTTCGTCAGAGTCGTTAAGATTTATCTCGCCATTTGTGTCCCCATTGTTCCTATACGGAAACATTCTGAGGACTTCGGCGACTTTATTACCTGATCTACTGAGCTCGTGTTGACATTTGTTTTGCAACATTAAAGGAGTTTGGAAGTTAGGGACGAATGGGGCAATGTCGCTATCTACAAGAGTTATATCGATATCTGGCTGAGATTCACTACAAATAATTGTAATAGTTTTTGAGCAAAGATTCTTACCTGCTAATACGTCTTTCGTCGGAGACAAGCTGACACCCTCCGCATCGTGTATATTTACATAGGCCCCCGTCCTAGTGATGGCTTCTACTACTCGCGGTAGGTTTTGTGACTTTTTACTAGTAACAGGTGATGGTTGTGCGTTCACGACGGATGTTTCAGTGACGGGTGTTGCAGTTATAATAGTACTGGGCTTAGGCGATGGCAGAGCGATGTACTCTGTGGTGATAGGACCATCCGGGTCAATCGGTGCTTTGATAATCATCTTTCCTAATTGCGGAGAAGTAGGTTTACTGGACGGTGGAGGTGATTCGTAAGGGAAATCTGTTTCATCACTTAGTTTTACAATGTTGGCCATTTCGCGTTGAATCACTGAAGTTGTAGGTATATCTTGTACGAATGGTCCGGGTTCGAATGTAGTGTGCGCTCCTTTTCTTCGTTTTAGCGTATCTGATGAGTAAACGACTTGTCCATGAGAATCCAATGTTACTTTGGCCCCCTTTCTTCGTATCTCTTCTAATGCTGGCGAAGGCAGCTCCACTAATCCGTGTTCTACATAGTCTTTATTTTCATTCAAGCAATTTGGGAGTTCGTTCAATGAAACGTATTCTGTGTCATGTAACTTTCCTGAAAGCACTGTCTGCAAGTTCCTTCCAACTATGTCACTGTTTCCGTAAAGGCTCCTATTGAGAGTTTGCTTCTGATTGTTATTTTTTACGTCAGCGATGGTGACGTAATCACCAGCATCGTAGAAATTGGGTTCTATTTCCGGTGTTTTGATCGTTGGAGATTTCTTACTGGACAGTTTATTTGGAAGCACTCCTTTTAATTTGCACATCAAATCGTTGAATCGTAATGACGTTTTCAAATTCATTTGATTCTGAAGTTTAGTTGCTGGTTTAGTTTCAGCTGCTTTGACTTCTTTCGGTTTAACCTCTGAAGGTAGTTCTAATTTTGGTCTATTTATTATGCTATCTGCAGATTTTGTGAAATCTGGTCGTCGTGTTGTATCAGATTCTTTACTAGCTTCACTTTCATCGTCAGAATTTGTCGGAGTGATGACGCACATTGATGGGATTCTCGAACTGTTGATTGTGGTTTTGTATCGTATTCTTTCTATTCTTTCAGTTCCTTCTAAGTCCGATGATTCGGAATAGTCTTGTTCAGAAAGACTGTGCTTTCCGTGTGCACTTGAGACAGAGTCCTCTATAGGAGAACTAGAAGTGTTATGGCCGGAATCAGGTGAACTGGTTCCTGTGCTTTTCTTTGCACTTTCAACTTCAGTTTCCGTATGTATTTCTGCAACTGCAGTAATCTCACGATGGTTTCCGACGTTTCTTGTTATAGTTATAGTAGACGGGGGTTGTTCATTGATTTCAGGTGCTGATTGATTGTGGACTCGTTTGTCCGGATACGAGAATCCAGTAGTGTATCTTAAACTGTTGAAAGGAGACTTTGAGTAGGTAGAATTTTTGCTTCGGTCTAAACTGGCGTTCGCGCTGTGGATGTTATTTCCTCTGCTCCTGTTTATCATCGTCAAAGAACTCTTGCGTTCTGGAACTGTAGGGCCTATTATAAGAGATCTATCGCTTCCAGCCGCCATTAGAGTCGTGCAAACAGTGCCAGCCGAACTGGTCGTAGTGCTGGTCGAACCTTTGCCGAACAATTCGTATTCATTCTCAGCGGTCATGGTCTGACTGTTTGAAGAATTCGATAAAGCATTGCTCGTGTGCATTGGAGTGCTTGGGATCAAGTCTTCTTCCTTCAAAGTCTTCAATCCCGAGTCCATGTGGAAGGAGGTGTAATATCCCTCAGTGTCGCAGGAGAACTCTGAACTAGTTTCTAGGTCCTCGTGCAAGTCGTGAATTATATCTGGCGTGAGTGTACCTTCGCTCGTGACGCTTCCTGAGCCAGATGTGTTGAGGAAACGTCTTCGACTAATAATGGAGCTTGGAGGACCGTGATGGATGTTCAATGAGTTGTTTGAAGTTGCCGCTGATGTGGTGCTTTTTGGAGGTACTGTTGTTGAAGTTATTTCCGAGCCTATGCTAGTTCTTCCGGATTCTGAACTCGCCGACCAATTGCCACTCGAAGAGTGTGGCTCGTCTTTGCCTACAGATTTCCTCATTCGTCTTTGAATAGATGTCCCTCTTAATTTAACCCCTGTACTTATAGTTGCCGTAGTTTGTACGGCACTTGGAACACCTATACTTTTTTCTGAGGAAGAATACGATGCACATCTTTGATGTGTTCTTCTATCATCATCTCCCGGGCGTTTCTTGCGCATCGTCACCGTTTCCTGAGCCTGGCCGTCTTCCTGCCGAGTTGGTGATTTCGAATCTTTACTCTTTTCAGTCCTCGTGCTGGTGTTTATAAAACTATCTCTACTGGCACTGGGCGATCTGCCTATCATTTTAAACCTATTTTTGCCCCATTGTTTGAGGCTGTTGAAGTGTCCTTTCTTGGATATGGGGTCGATAGGGCTTTTCTTAAGCAGGTCACTAGATCTCGACCTGATGACAGCGCTTTCTTCAGTGTCTTCAGTGGCCCCAGCGTTGGATGTATCGCTACGATAGAACAAACCAAGCAAAGCATTAGTCACACGCTAGAGGCATATCTATCGATAAACTTTGAAGAATACCGCCTGGTCTCGTATCGGTGGTATCTCCAAAGTAATTAATAATGAAGCTAATGAACAATGGCACTATTAGTGTTCAAGTGCACAAGGGATTGATTGTCCTTGTTTGAGATCACATAACAATGACAGCCAATGTTAAACTTATCTTATTCACAAAAGCACGAGATTATCGACGAGTTGTTAAGACTGTGCTAAAGATTTAAAAAAATTAGGCACCACACAAACTGTGCTTGATGGTTATAGTTAATCGAGATGATAGATTACATTATCTAATCACGGACATTGAATATATAAGTGAGAGTGTTGTGTAGATAATGTAACCTGTGAGATGTACAGTGCATTCTAAAAGCTTACCCAGCTATAGCCTCTCTAAGCTCTTTTTGATCAGTGCCGGATATGGTGTTCCGTCTTTTACCCCGGGGTTTGCGAGTGCGGGTCCGTCGCTTCACAGTGTCGGTCTCACCCGCCGACCCTTCTATGTGGAGGGACTTTCGAGAGCTGCACATTCTGTCGAAGTATCTCCCGGACGTGTCGATCGCGACAACTTCCGGTGGGAATCTGCAATGTCATAAAATTAATTATTAAACTTTATGTATATTAATAATATGACGATAAAACCAATAAAACAATAAAAATATTAACATATCGAAGGTTGAATCTAGTCTACGTCAGTCGGTAAAATTAAAGCATCGGAAGTCGATTAAAGTTTATGTCTAATTTTATTTACCCGCGACGAAACGGAGCGGTTATATGCGTTTAGTGTGTTTGTGTGTTCAATCGAATGTTCCCATTTATCTCCAAAACGGTTTGACCGATCTAGGTATAACTTTTTAAACTATCATGTTTATGTACATACTTTTCTCTAGAAACGGGATATTTACCTCGATTTTTGCGATACATACGATTTAGATACATTCCAAGCCTCAATGGCCCTCTTTTCACCATGAGCTGCACCATCGTGGGAATACAGACGTGACGAGTGGTGAGCTCATCGCCGCCATTGCTTCCCACGACCGACTCTGCTCTTTCTTCCAGTAATAACGCAGTCCTTAATAAGCTAGCAGCCAGGAGACTTGCAACCTTCGATAAAGGAACTAATTTATCGAAGCTCAACCAACGAATCTTTCTAACAAGTCCGGGTAATCCCTTAGTCAGCTTTAACGACATCCACGGGAAGAGACGGGGGGGTCTGTTTGTGAGATGGTTTTAAGTTAATTATCATAATCATCATAATCATCATAATCAGCCTACAGGAGTCCACTGCTGGATATAGGCCTCACCCATAGAATGTCCCGGGCCGCCTCCATCCAACGCATTCCTGCGACCTCTATATTGTCTTTGGTTGAAAATGGGGGGGGGGGATGCTTCCTCTTTGACGTCGTCCGGTTTGTGGTCGCCACTCGTGAACCAGTCTCACATCAACGTTTATCAGTTCTTAGCCTATACCCCTTGCTAAATCTGAGAGCTAACTAACTATGTCGGTGATCTTGGTTCTTCTACTTTTATTGGTAGTTTTATTATTCTTGGTTTTATTTCTTCTCTTTCTTAATTTAGTTCTTCTCCGAGCGTAGCTCTCTCCATAGCCAGCAGCGCAACTTTGAGTTTTACTATGGGGCCAAATTTGTATAAAATTATCATGTTGGCGAATGGTCGCATCTTATCGTAAAGCGATAATTCCGATCGAAACATCAGCATTTATAATACGTCGCGCAACGAGTTATGAGCGCTGACCTTCAATGCGCAGTAGTAATTTTTAGGGTCTGCTTAGCGAATGCGCGAATGTACACATGCGCAATCAACCCCACCACTTTCGCCGAGCGCTCAAAACTCGTTGCGCGACCTATACTATAGGATGCTCGAAGAACTTACTTGGAAGCGATGACCCTCAGCTGTTCGTCAGGGCTGGGCAGCCTGTGGTCGATGGGCTCTTCATCTCCGGAGCCACACTCGGACAGCTCGTCAGGCGTCAGCGTAACGCTGCTTTGTATCCTCATGGACGCGTCTGGCAGAGCCGTCACGTCACCCACCGCCTCTTTCGACGTCCATTTTCGAAGGTTTTCGACGGCTGTTGGCTGGAATTTGATATAAAAAGTATATTTCAACTACTGGATCTAAATCTCCCTAAAAGGTACGTGAGAAACTGTGACATTCATTCATCAATAAGCAATACACCCAGGGTGGCGGGCGCAGTGCAATGCCGCATAGTGCGCGTCCTAGGCGGACGTGGCCTATGAGATAATGCACTGTTCATAGGCAGAAGGTACCACTTAAGAGGCAGACAAGAGCTAAATTCCGTCACTATCTAACTTAGTAAAGTTCAGGTAAGTTAGAAAGTGACGCGCTATATACGAAAAGTGAACGAAAACCACGAAAAACGGTATTAAAACAAATATTTGTTGCGTAATCGAATATATAAATCGAACATGCTCTCTAAAAAAATATTATTTGTTACTTTTATTAATTGTATCAATGTACGCTTTAATAGAGATATTTACGTTACAAGCGCATTGTAGAGATTGCATTGTTCACGATTTTTTATGTCGAGAAATTTTATCGAATTCGTGTTTTGGGCTCAATCATGCTCTTGGAAATATTATGACGATTAACATAATATATTTTATGTTGTCTTAAGGTCTTCGCACATTAAAACAACTCAACGGCGACTCGACTCTATGCCAAATATTGAAATTTAAGCCCTGTGTCATATGTTCAAGGTTTAATTTAAAAAAAAAAAAAAAAAGTAGTGTACGACGAGTGGCCTACGCATCGTACACTAACGGTCAACCCCGACACGTTTGTCACGCAATGACCACACGTTGTCTACGCAACGACTATGCGTTTGCGACACTCACATTGCATTTGTTTGCATTGCCCACTCGTTGACAACGCATTGCCCACTAGTGACCATGGGGTGGATCAACTAGTTGACTACTCATCGAGAGTGTGAGTAGAGTTGCTGCCGCGTTGGCGTGGAGTTGTTATAATGTGCGAAGACCTTTAAACTGTGTAGATTTTGCTAAAAATACGTTTAAAAAAGCCTATTTGACTCTTGACAGCCTCTTAACATCAGGTTGGCCATAAACTTGTTCCGTCAATCCAAGTTATATGAAAAATAAAATAAACTTCTAATGACTGATATCCTTGCTTTTCAACAGGAAGCCACCAGTTACTGGCATACAATACTAACGATGATTTGTTAGTATTGAACTCTAATAAGACTTCACTAAAGTAACTTACGATGTGGGTTTCGATTTCGACGTCCACCTTCTGGTAGAATCGTCGTCGTTTCGTGCTGAGGACAGGCGTGCATAGCAGGTACGGTGAATGCTGAGAGTCTTTGCGGAGCTGGTCGAGGATAGAAGCTGCGAGGCGGTCGGTGGTCGCTTTATCGTACAGGATGCGTAAACTGGATGGTCTGTAAAGAATTACCAAATATCGAAGTGTGAGAACGAGCAATTTGTGTCGCATGGCTGGTATACGGCAAATTGGGATTGGGGTACCTTCTAATCAAACGTTTGGGTTAGCTAAAGAAGGACGCTCCGTTGCAGTAATGTACTAATTATATTCATTGGACGAGCTCATACTATTTACAAAGTTAAAAAAAAACAGAACACGGTTAAAATCTTTACTGAAAAGTATAAAAACGCATGTGAGACCATTTGTTAAGAAATTAAAAACATTTGAATGTGTTCATCAAGACCTTATGAAACCAAACATGACATGTAGTAATTGACCTACAAAATCTGCCATGTTGTTTTTTAAATGCTATAAAATATTATCCTATGACACGCGGATTGATGGCACGAATCCAAGACACCACATTTGTCAAAATACAGAAGGTGCAAGGAACAGATGATACATACAAACATACATACATAGACTGTCAAAAACATAACCCTCCTTTTTCGTAGTCGGGTAAAAAGCGAAAGTTGCTAGATCTGACCCAGTAACAGGTACAATTCCAAATATGGGCAGTCTTGTGTAAACGAAACTACCTACTTCACTTGAAACAATAAGGTTAGCTTTATCTTTTACACAACAGTGTTTGTACTGTAGTAAATATGTGTAATTATAGCGGTGCATTTCGCTAATTGAAATTAACAATGGGTTTAATTTAATTTAAGACACTTGCCGTTATAATAATTCGGGTACTAACGGTGGCGATGCGATGCTGTAACAGGATAGTCGCAGAAATCTAGGTACTAAGATAGGTACATATAGGTTGTAGAACAACCAACAATTGATGATCCTTTCGTCCAAGCATAGAACATAAGAAAACCGTATTTCCTGTGGGTGAGAGGACCTGACTCATCCAAAACTGTTATTTTTCTATCGTCAGAGAAGTAACGTTGCAAGAAAGATCACGCCACAGCGTGATACCAAAAACCCGTAGAAACCATTTGGGAACAAGTAATTAATTTTGTAAAAATAAAAAAAAAACCTCAACGCAATGAAATGGCTGAACCGATGTTGATCAAACATAGCTAAGAACAATAACGACAAATTCACCTTTCAAACAAAAAAAAAATTAAAATCGGTTCTTGCGTTCTGGAGCTACGATGCCACAGACGCACACACACAGGCACACACGTAGACACGTCAAACTTATAACACCGCGTCGTTTTTGCGTCGGGGGTTAAAAATAGACCCTAAAAATACCGACATACATACATAGACATACGCCTTTTTCCCCGAAGGGGTATTAGGCAGAGCCTCAATCGGCCTCTTTTCACAGTGGGTGCACCATCGTGGAATATAGAAGTGACAAGTGGTGAGCTCATCGCCGCCATTGCTTCCCACGACTGACTCGGCTAACACTTTCTTCCAGTAATAACACATTCCATAATAAGCTAGCAGCTAGGACAAATCTTTTCAACAAGTCCGGGTAATACACGGTCGGTCTTAGTCGCCTTTTACAACATCTACGGGAGGAGACGGAGCGGTCTATTCTTAGGCCGGACACACCACAGCCTTAAAAATCTTTAGAGAAAAATGGATGATATTCAAAAGATTAGGTATTTACATACTGGCGGTTTGTTAATAGTACATTATGGTACAAGTGTGTAATGTTGGTGATTACCGCTGAGGCAAGCCGAGGACGGTAATCATCAATACACACGTGCATCATACGACGTTTAACAACAAACATGTGAAGAAAATAATAATAAAAAAGAAATACACACTCTGTGTAAATGTTCAACTGTCTCTATAACTCACTTGTGAATAATAGCAATGAAAAAGTCACAGTTTGATTACAGGTGTAAAACAGAAATACACACTGTGTGTATGGTCAACTGTCTCTATAACTCACTAGTGAATAATAGCAATGAAAAAGTCACAGTTTGATTACAGGTGTCATTATGTGCCTAATTGCGGTGAAATTACAGCCACTTTATGAGCAAGTGTGTTGAAAAAACAATTAGGAATAATAGACATGCTTATAATTTTGTTTACCTTGTATCTGGTGTAAACAATCCCTTTTTGAGGTTGTTGCTCGCCGTGTAGTGGACTTTGCGCAGCGCAAAGTCGGACAGGCTTCCCTCGGCTGAAACAAGGAAAGTTGATTGAACTTCGTGAATAGGCTATCAACACGGCCTCTTTTTGAGGTCCTTCACAATAAATGTTTGAACTTGTTCTGAGATGTTTTTGTCTCTGAATGAACAACTATGAAAGTGGTAAAGTTTACGAGGTAGCTTATATAGAACTGCTATCCAGAATAATAACGTCAACATGTATCGCATTGCCAGGTAATGGTCTTAGCAAAGAGCCACCGCCGATCTGGACACATTCCATGTAATATATTTGATGCGTTAAATTACTTCTTCAAATTGCCTAACTTGTAATAAAATTTGAAGCAGCTATATCACACATTGATGGAATGTATTCAGAATTGTAGCGTGAGTTTTTTTTTTTTTTTTTTTTTTTTTTTTTTAAATTTTATACTACTTGATTGACGTAACAAGCAAATGACCCACCTGATGTTAAGCGGTAACCTCTGCCTATGAACAGTGCATTACCTCATAGGTCACGTCCACCAAGGACGCGCACTATGTGGCATTGCACTGCGCCCGCCACCCTGAGACATAAAGATGAAAAGTCTCATGTGCCTGTAATTTCACCGGCACCCTTACCCTTCAAACCGGAACGCAGCAATGCGAGCACTACTGCTGTGCGGCAGAAATAGGTATGGTGGAAGTACTTCCCCGGACGAATTCTTTCACAAAAAAGCTCTACTACTACTAAAACCACCACCAGCTAATAGTATTAACTGGTGACTGTAATAGCATACTGACATACCATTATAGGATGAAGCCAACAAATCTATAAGTTGGATGGTAGAAGGTTTGATCATCATTT
This sequence comes from Operophtera brumata, assembly GCA_932527175.1. NCBI lineage: Eukaryota > Metazoa > Arthropoda > Insecta > Lepidoptera > Geometridae > Operophtera > Operophtera brumata. Next base: position 33,744,102 of record OW052230.1, on the reverse strand, counting down.
AATAAAGTTAGGTATTTTAATAGTTATGGCTACATAATACTAAGTCCCTGGAAGGTAAGCAGAACCTACAACACAAGTCGACTCGACTTAGTGCAGGTTCTGTCTAACATACTTTAATAATATACAAGCCATTAATTTATGATTTATTATTTGTAATTTTATATAATTTGTATGTGCTTGAAATGAAAATAAATTACTATTCTATTCTATTCTATTCTATTATGTACCTAGTTGTTAATTGTTCTTCATGTTGTTACCAGGGCAGCAACATTGCATAAGCGAAAAAGCCCATTTCTATAAACTGATTAAAAATTACAGGCACATGACACTTTCATCTTTATGTCTCAGGGTGGCGGGCGTAGTGCAATGCCACATAGGGCGCGTGTACGTGACCTATGTGATAATGCACTGTTCATAGGCAGAGGGTACCCGCTTATCATCAGGTGGGCCATCTGCTTGTTACGTCATTATACGTAAAATAAAACAAATTAAAAAAATTGCCTCCGAAGAGCTTTAGTCATAGTCAGTTCTGAATTTACAGGAAGTTTTCTGTCTACCTATGATATAATGTCTAATATCGTGCAATAGCTTTGTCTGAGCGTGCCATGATCAACAGACTATAGAAACACAATAATGAGCCCGTGGGTTGCTCATTCCAGCCGTAGCGATTAGAACATTAGATCAGATAGTTTTGCCAGCAAACAAAATAAAGGATCCTCAGTACCGACTTTGTTGTGATAGAGACGAATACGGGCATTACTCATCTGTCCGCCCTCCGTTATCGGGATTAATAAATACAAGTTGTAAGCTATCTTTCATTTCACGTTCCTTGATTACAGCATTAGGGATTATAGCAAAGTGCTTTGCAGGCAGCAGCCCGCACACAGGAATGCTGTCAATTTACGGGCATTTGAATAATTGTAAATTATACGTTTCTTTGATAGTAGTTACACTTGAATAAAAACCGGCCAAGTGTGAGTCGGACTAGCGCACGAAGGGCCTTACCATTATCTATAAAAACGGCAAAAAAAACACGTTTTTTGTATGGTAGCCCCCTTAAATATTTATTTTATTCTGTTTTTTTTTGTTTTTTTTTTGCTATAGCGGCAACATAAATACATCATCTGAAAATTTCACCTGCCTAACTATCACGGTCCATGAGATACAGCTTGGTGACAGACGGACAGATGGACGGACAGCGGAGTCTCAGTAATAGGGTCCCGTTTTACCCTTTGGGTACGGAACCCTAAAAAGCCTCTATTTCTATGATTTCAGTCATTGACGTTATACTCGTATGAATCGGACGAAGCTCGCTTCGTGAAAAATAAGCTTATGTACCTTTCCACAAGGTAAAAACAGGTGTACAACATTAGGAAGTAACTCATTGTTTGCGGGTACAATCGTGTTCAGCGCCAAATCGTGACGTGACCAAATCTATTACAATTTCTATATATCGATCGGAGAAAATAGGAACCGTTTATAGAAAGACCGATCAGCGAAAATAAAGCACCAATGTGGTTTGTTTTCGGTTTTTGATAACATATAAAATCTGTAACAGAGGTCTGTAGAGTTAAGGTGGGGTATGCTGCAAAATTACCAATCTTAGAGTTTGTTTTTTAACGGACTCAATCAAGTACAATATTCAATTTATAAATATACATGGATACTACGTTATAATTACAAGGCATCACTGTACCAGAAACACGATATGATAATATTTTCTCGGTAGAAACAAAAAAACAAAATTACCTCTAACTTTTAGCTGGATTCGATTGTTTATTAAAATGGTGCATATTTTTGGGTTAAAAATTAGATAAATAAAACAAAACAAAACCAAGGGTTTACTGTAGGGGTTTTGTAAAATTCTCTATTTTTTACAAGATATTCAGTAAAAACTGTTTTTTCGTGCGGGGCGAGGCGTTTTTTTTGTATGAAGATTTCTATCTGGGGTTGGCCTTGCTTGATAAGTCACATTCTTATCGTGAATATTTAAATATATATTGAACAATAACCTCACCGATATCGTTGATCACGGAATTTTTATAAAGTCATAAAAAGTAATGCAGTTTAGACGGATTGTGTCATTAAAGTTCATAGATAGTAAATAGTAGAAAACGACGCCAGGTGCCCTCAAGTCAAACAATGTGAACTGTGACATAAAACATCAACATACAGTTGGTCTTCGATTGTCCAGAGCTGCAGTTTCCAAGAATATCAAAATTATTGTTACTGCCGTACCTAATGGCTCGGCAGATAAATCTTATAGGTGAACTGTTCTTTATTTCGTAGAATTTTTGGAGATAGGTAGGTAATTATTCACTCTCTCTCTTTGTGTCACAGGTAATTATTGATTTTAGTGTAGTGTAGGTATGTTTTATATTATATTAATGTATGTATTTATAAGTTATATTAGGAATTTAAAAGATTACGTGTCTTTAATTCTTTGAAAAATAACACCACTGATTCTATATAGGCCTCTCCATCCTAAGGTTGTCTGGAAGAAATCGCTATAAACGATATAACCGCCCGTTGTGTTGTGAGATACTTTTTTCACCTTTTTTTATAAATTTCAATTTTCTTAATGCATAGGATTGTTTATCTGTGGCATATGTAACTTATTATTTTCAAAATTGAGTGCGTAATTCCTAAAATCACTTGCCAATTACTTTCACGGTTTCAGACTTCGCCCAAATGGCTCTGAAAAATAAAACTCACCTGTAATATCTAGACAACCTCTTGACCGATTTTGCTTATATTCAAAATTCTAGTTTAGAATTGAGTGGGTACCGAATGTTTCTGCCAAATATCGTCAAAATAGGCTGGTAAATGGCGCCGCAGCTATCTTCCCCCCTTTTAAGGGGAAACACCCCTTTAATAAAAAAAATACGGCGACAAAAACCTATGAAATTTTATAACGTGTACCTATATTAAGTTTCGTCAAGATAAGTTGAAAACTACGACCTGTACCAGAGTACCAACATACATACATACATACATCCGGACAGATGAGAGCAAATTTTGCCAGTTGTTGCAAGAACTAAGCTCGCTTCGTTCACTTGGTAAATTAGATATACTAAAAAACACAAAAAAAAAACACGTCTATGAGTGCACAGAAATATTGGTACTATTGCAATTCCAGTGAAACCCATAAATTGCCAATTGTGGTGGATCAGGGAACTATGTGGTCGGGACGCGATCCCAGCTGAATACAAAGAGACCAGGCGAGTTGCGGGATTTGTATGAAATTGAAAATAATTTACAAGCTAAGATTATCTCTAATATAAACTCAAAAAACATCAAGCAATTTTAGGAATTTTTAGTAGTAGTAGAGCTTTTTTTTGAAAGAGTTCGTCCGGGGTAATACTACCTCCTATTTCTGCCGCAAAGCAGGAGTGCTCGCATTGCTGTGTTCCGGTTTGAAGGGTAAGGGTGCCGGTGAAATTACAGGCACATGAGACTTTTCATCTTTATGTCTCAGGGTGGCGGGCGCAGTGCAATGCCACATAGGTTGCGTCCTAGGTGGACGTGACCTATTTGGTAATGCACTGTTCATAGGCAGTGGTTACCGCTTAACATCAGGTGGGCCTCTTGCTTGTTCCGTCATCCAAGTAAGACGTATCACAAAGTTGAATGTGTATTATGGCTGTTACAATATCGATGGCATATAATCAGCAATTGAAAATATGATGTTATATCACAACATTGATGAACTCCAACCAAACCAAAGGTGAAGAATTTGACGAGTGAAAGTCTAAATATAAAGTTGCATAGCCTCTATGCCACCGTGAATGGCGCGGGCATTCCAGAGGGAAATGCCCTCAGGAAACTAGTTCTATATAAAATGGATAGTGAGATTGAATAGTATCGGATTGCAATAAGAAGTGCATAAGCGAGACCATTGTGTGCCGGCCTTGAATCCCGCGGGATGCAGCCGCCGCCGTGGGTGGCAAGGCCTAACTTATGACTTCTCAAATATCTACTTGTATCAATTGATAGGGGGTATTTTATACCTGTCTTAACAGTATCAGAGATAAAAACTAATGAGGATATTTGCTTGAAACTTCGTTATTTGTTGTTCCTCGAATTGTAGCACGAAATTCATTTTTGTGATATGAACTAAACATTATATTAGCAACTTAATTATTATTCCTACTAACATAATCTCCGAACAAAGACCGTTTGAAACATATATTTACATATCTTAACAAAAACGGTTACCTATACATACAAGAAAAATACGATAACATCAAATAGAAAATCTATTGAAAGCGTGTAAATAACGCATATTTTATGTAACTTATTCATTGCGTACAGGAACAGCCGTAGGCAAGGTCCTGTGAGGTCACGACTTTGAGAAGGTCCCATACCAGCTCGTAGCTATTATCCACGTGTAAAAGCAACTCGAGAGCAGAACTGGTTTCTGTATTAAACATACTCAGAAAATCATAGCTTTAAAATAACGAACTATACGTTATGTTAGTTTACTGTGGGAACGCTTAAGGGCACATTCACATCGATAAAATAATGATTGTTACAAAAAAAAATGTCGTAGGTTTCTATGAAGTATCTTAATTTCCATTTTCATCATTTGCTTTATTGTTCTGTATGGATGTGAGACATGAACAATGACGCAGAGACAAGGGTATAAACTAAAATAGTGAACGAGAAATCAGCGCTAATAAGAACTATTTAGAGTAGAAGGGGAGAGATCAATCATGTTATACAAGATGACAGCTTTATAAAAACCATCATAGAGGTAAAATCATAATAGGACAGAAAATAGAAGGAAAACGAGGAAGAGAAAGACGGAGAATAAGTTACATGAGCCAGATAAAGAAGAAGGTCGCTGTCATCTAGGAGGTAAATGAACCACATTGGAAAGAAATATATTGAGGGAATAGCATCGGTTTCACAGAGCAAAGCTCATGAATCTTGAATGAATGAATGAAGAATGTAATCGGTGACAACATTCCACTTCAAAACATTTCTTATGAATGCTGACGAAAACTGACCAAAAGTACTTGAGGAAGTTCAGGTTGAGATAAAGAATCGATGAACTGAAAGGAAGTAATTCGCACGCAATCGGCCGTAACAATTTATCGACTCAGAACTTGTGGAAAGAGTCCGCTCTTAGAAAATTACGTTAAACTCTATCCATAAACTCCAGGCTCTATCAATTTCGTAATAGCACTAGGGAGAGTTTCGTATTGTTTTTATGATACACAATTTATGCAAAAAAAGATAAGTTTGTATTTTATGAGCAAAAACATTCTAAGTTACAAAGTAAGGCTTGATTTTTCCCAGAATATTGTGTGAAGACTTGGTTACGTTTTAATTTCAAACCACAATCTGTAGGTCGTTTGTGTCGGATTAAACCACTATAGTCTAGCAAGGCTTCTTGAGAGGCATTAAGTTTTCACGGGGCGTGAGGGGATAGCGCGCTAGGCTTTTTTCGATTACACTGAAGCCTGCGACATTCCAAAGCACCCCCAAGATATCTTATTACGTGATATTATGGTACTTATCGCAGTATACGTTACCATGATGTTGCAATTTTATTTTCACACCACCTGCACGACAATGTCCAATTACATATCATGCAATCTCAACGTAAAGTAAAGCATTAGGTATCTCTTATTCGTGTGGAAACTCGTGGAAAACTCTAAGTAAAAAAATGCCCATATGGCTTTGTAAAGAGGTTTGTTCGAAAATCGAACTGGCCACCATAAGCACGGGGGTTAGTACGAGAATTTGACAGTATTCGAAACTATATGAAGTTTCGTTTCCTTCCATACATTTACTTGCAGCGCCTCTAGCGAAAACGAGGAGAAAACTAAGGACGCTGTCATAAAATGTATTGAAGGAAACGAAACTTCATATAGTTTCGAATACTGGGGGGTTAGTACGAGAATTTGACAGTATTCGAAACTACATGAAGTTTCGTTTCCTTCCATACATTTACTAGCAGCGCCCCTAGCGAAAACGAGTAGAAAACTAAGGACACTGTCACAAAATGTATGATGGAAACGAAACTTCATATAGTTTCGAATACTGACAAATTCTCGTACTAAGGGTACTGACAAATTAGTAGTAGTAGTAGTATTCGTCGATTTTAGTAGTAGTAGAGCTTTTTTGTGAAAGAGTTCGCCCGGGGAAGTACTACCACCATACCTATTTCTGCCGCAAAGCAGTAGTGCTCGCATTGCTGTGTTCCGGTTTGAAGGGTAAGGGTGCCGGTGAAATTACAGGCACATGAGACTTTTCATCTTTATGTCTCAGGGTGGCGGACGCAGTGCAATGCCACATAGGGCGCGTCCTAGGTGGACGTGACCTGTGAGGTAATGCACTGTTCATAGGCAGAGGTAACCGCTTAACATCAGGTGGGCCATCTACTTGTTCCGTCATTCAAGTAGTATAAAAAAAAAAACTCTTACTAAGGGTACAGAACTCAAAAAGGTGCTTTTACAAGAATGTGAAATAAAAGACTGTGTTTGGTTCTGTGATTTTCAGTGCATTTTAATTGCCTCGCAGAAGGTGTGAAAAGTAGAGTAGGTATGCTCCTCTGGAATAAAGCCTGTCTTCGTTGGCAGCTTGACCCGTCGCTTCACTCAGGACTCTATATAACTCCCTCACTAAGATTCCCTCGTTACGCTCAGGGTGCAATATGCCACTCGCGACGTAAGACACTGCTTTATTCCCTTAGAGCATAATCTACTAATATCTACCTTTACGTATCTATACCGCAAACAGATTTTATTCATTTGGTCCGGTCGGGTTCCAATAAGCGCCGAGTTTATATAGGTTTAGTGTTGTCTATCAAACCGTTTATAAACCTTATATGCAGTAAAAGGTGCGTTAGACCAGTATTTATAGTATTTCAAATGAATTCAACGAGTATTTATCGTTTCTTGAACTTGATTGTAAATTCAACTCGCTAGCGGAATGAGGCCGAATGAATAACGACAGAACTACGATTGCCATTCTACCAGCTTACTTACACATACCTACGCGTGCATGAGTCATTCTAAATAAATGATGTACTTACTTATACCTATTTTGGGAACGTCTGGGAATCACTACAAATGAATGACGTCTCAAGTGGTCTCAACCCTTTGTCTTATTGTAAATCACTCGCTCAATAGCTGTTGAGTGTCGACTGTGGAGCTCATAGTTAATTACCCCAGAAAAGCTAAAGCAATCAACAAACAGAAGGCCTAATGATTCTTTGAGTACAAATATACAATTTATAATAGATCTCTATATTAAGTAGTCTTAGTATTTGACTAGGTTAATTACACTAGTAGTAGTAGAGCTTTTTTGTAAAAGAGTTCGTCCCGGGAAGTACCACCACCATACCTATTTCTGCTGCAAAGCAGTAGTGCTCGCATCGCTGTGTTCCGGTATGAAGGGTATGGTTGCCGGTGAAATTACAGGCACATGAGACTTTTCATCTTTATGTCTCAAGGTGGCGGGCGCAGAGCAATGCCACATATAGCGCGTTTTTAGACGTGACCTATGTGATAATGCACTGTTCATAGGCAGAGGGTACCGCTTATCATCAGGTGGGCCGTCTGCTTGTTCCGTCATTCTAAATAGTATTTAAAAAAACACTGCTGTGTTACAGCGGCAGCTGCTTAGTTTTATTATTATTTCATTAATTGTTAATTATTTTATAATTTCTATACAATGACCTTTTCACATTTAAATATTGATTTCGATAAAATACGACTCAGCAATATAACATAACACCCAATAGTCACATACAAAGTGAACTACGAGTACCATGATACCACTCCGCACACAGACCCGGAACAAATAATTGCAGATCGTAAAAACATTTATCTCGAAGCCGGAGTCGAACCTACAACCTCTTGCATCTCAGCCTGCTGCGCGACCGCCACGCCACAAGGTTGCCATATATATTTTTATATATTACTACCTATTATGTATACACATATTACATATATATAATATACGTATATTTTATATATTTCGCTCGTATTTTTTGCAAGAGGGGTTGCTGTTTCTTGAATTGCTGATGACAGCTGTATGCTATGGATTCTTTACAAAGTTGGATATTGCATAAAATATTAAAATCCAATATGCCTTGAAAGAAAATTTATTACGCTAAGGGAGGTTTGTTCTGCCTTACATTACTGGTCGAGGGGTTTTGCATCTAGAGAATTTAAAAAGTTTTTTTTTTATCTACGTGAATGACGGAACAAGCACATGGCCCACCGGATGTTAAGCGGTAAACTAGGCAGAGTTAACAATGCATTACCTCATAGGTCACGTCTGCCTAGGACGCGCCCTATGTGGAATTGCACTGCGCCCGCCACCCTGAGACATAAAGATGAAAAGTCTCATGTGCCTGTAATTTCACCGGCACCTATATACCCTTCAAACCGGAACACAGCAATGCGAGCACTACTGCTTTGCGGCAGAAATAGGAAGTAGTATTACCCCGGACGAACTCTTTTAAAAAAAAGCTCTACTACTACTAAACTTTACTAGGAAAAATATCACCATACTTGTCAAACACAAATGTGGCATGAGGCCCTTGAGGCACTTGACATACCCTCTAAGGAAATTTTTATAGAACATGGAAATTAATATTCTGTTTACTTGCTTTCAATGGAGAGAAGAGAAAACGCTTTACTACAGCAAATTGCGCTCCAATACCAGTTAAGACCAGTAATGAGTCATTTACATACTGGCTGAAGACAAGTAGCATTTAAGTAGTTCCAACGTGAATTTCCAGTTGCCGAAATATAGTTACATACCAGCCTTTAGCCCGCGGCTTTGCACGAGTGGTATCGGGATACTGTGCTGCCAGCATCTATTCTTTAAATACCATCAAAATCCGCTAAGCCGTTACGGAGTTGAGTGGAATTACACATAACGCGAGCCTAGTCGAGGGCAGAAGCTAATAAAACATAGCAATCAGCGATAATGAAGATTCCTGTTCGTGCAAGATTTTTTGGAATCGGATCAGTAGTTCCGGAGTTTACTCCCACAGGCAACACCGCCCTCAGGAACCCTTGCGTTTAAAGGGAATATATTAAATAATAAACGTTAATCCATAGTTTAAATAGGTATATCAATTTTAGAAAAATTACAACTTTTGCCCCCTACTGTAACTATTTTATTATTAACTAGCGAGAGCGACTCGTCCCGGCTTCGCACGGGTGGTTTCAGGATGAAAAACAGCCCCCCCTCCTACCCAACCCCTGGTAGCCTATGTCACTCAGGGTGAATGTAGCTTACCAATGGTGAAAGAATTATTGAAATCAGCACAGTAGTTTTTGAGCTTATTCATTACAAACATACACACACACATAAAAATACAAATCTTTCCTCTTTATAATATTAGTGTAGATATATTATATAGTGTAGATGTAGATTAACTGTTCCCGTCTCACGGCCTTCGAGCGTGGTCGCGGTCGGTGCTCATGAAGAAGGACCTCTAAATGGTCAACGAAACGTCAGCAGGAGAATAGTAAAGTACGTGGTGTGTAGTTGTAATTTATCTAAAATGATACCAAGCCACGGTAATTTCATTTTTAGGTATACCAAGTTTCATTGATACCAGTCCAGTAGTTTCCAGTAAAATCAATACAGAAAATGTCAAAAATTAACTATTTTGGGTACCTAAAGGATTGAACACGATTTATATTTACAAAAAATATTTTTTGTACATGTTTGTCCCGGTTGTAGTTTTACTATAGTATTAGATAGAAGATAGATAGGAGTAGATAGACTTCATTAGAATTCAAGTAAAAATCACTAAGCTTACCTACGTCTATACTGTCCGCAAAGTATCGACCTTTCGGTGGGCTGACAATAATTTCTTGTTAAGTTCACCAACCTAAAAGTTGACCGCATATTGTTACACGTTATTACAAAGGAAGGGTCGGGTTCTATCCGAATATGACTGGACACATACGAGAGTTATCACTGCTCTACGAAGGTTTCCGATTACAATGGCGGTCCTTTTAGATGCACATCAATTCTCATTTTGCTTCAAAAGGACCCTTTTACAGAAAATTACGACAGTTTTGAAGTAGAGTGCTCTACCTCCACTGTGCCTCCACACAGCTTCAAAACGATTACTTATGTGTTATTTGACACAACAGTCCACATACGGTCATTGATTAGAATGCTGGAAACTGCTTTTATGGAAATTGATTCAAAAGCATGAAGTTCGTAGGATCAAACAGACCCCTACTTACGCAATAAATGAGTCACTTTTACTGTTCGTGAGATTTACATCAAATGGGAAGCCATAGACATCTCTAATGGCATTAAATCTGGGACCCAACATTTTTCCCGATTGCTCTACCTTCCCGAATCGATAATGCTTAAGGAAGTGTATCGCTAGCCCGCTCCATAGTAAACGAAGATTCATCATCATTTGTATATTAGATATTAGTTCATTCAAGTCAATAACATTTTGTAGAAACAATCTAGGTTAGGACCTGTGGTTTGTCAGTAGACTCGAACTAGCATCTGTTATAAGATTTCCTTACAAATCTTTAAGTAAGTGTGACTAGGAAACCATATAATCTATGTATATCTATACTAATATTATAAAGAGGAAAGATTTGATTGTTTGTTTGCATTGAATAGGTTCCGAAACCTGAACCGATTTGAAAAATTATTTCACTGTTGGGAAGCTACACTATCCCCGGGTGACATAGGCTATATTATATTTTCAAAAAAAATAGGGATCCTTACTAAAACTTCAATAATGCAACGCAAGGTGTAAAAAAATACCTAATATATTCTTTATATCGCGTGCGCTGCGAAATGTATAGATGATTGAATAAAATAATAATGGATAAACAAAAAATGCACTACATTATTGCTGAGTGTTATATGATATGGACATCCTGAAACTACCCGTGCGAAGCCGGGGCGAGTCGCAAGTTGTATATAAACAGAAAAGCCATGGGCCTAGATAAATATCTAGGCCCTTGGCTTTTCTGGTTATATACAACTTGAAATTGTACCATTACATTGCGGAGCGTACAAACGAAGTAATGTTCTCCTATTTTGGATATTATCTTACCAAACTCCATGAAATGTTGTAAACATGATTACTTTATAGTAATATTAATAATAATATTATAAAATAGTAATTAATTAATAGTAAGTAATTTAATAGTAATATTATTTTGGATATTATCTTACCAAACTCCATGAAAAGTTTGGTAAGATAATATCCAAAATAGGAGAGCATTACTTCGTTTGTATGCAGAGGGCTCAATCGCCCTAGCTGTACGCTCCGCAGTGTAATGGTACGAGGAAGTAATTCACGACTGTAACGTAGGCCTTAATATCTATTTGTTTACATGCCCAAGGGTTTCTGAAAAGGATTGAGGATCAAGGAAATTAGGAGTGAGGCTTATCCGCATTTAACTGCCCTTTTAGAGATTTAATTAACTAGGAGTGTTTAAATAAAGGAGGAAAAAAATAATTTGAACATTTACATTCTCATTCTTTTCAAATTTGTAAGCCCTCTTTACAGCTCTCTCTTTCCATCTTTATCGATAAATTCCAACAGCTCTGGGTAGAACTTTGTTTTACGGCAAAACGTGGCGCAAAACATCAGAAACGCAAGATTTTATTGTCTTTCCTTCCTTCAATGCTAACAAATGTAAGTAAGTAAATTACAACGAATGCGCTTTAATGCTAAGTTAGTAAGTTTATATACGAAGCACGTCTCACCATTCAGGCTGCTCTGGGGCCTTATTCTCGAAATCGTGAGATCGATCAAAACGGCGTGATGACGTCATATCTCGCTTAAAATACTTACTTTACTATTCTCAGCATCTCGCATACAAACGTGTGGTATTTACCATGTGGAATAGGTTTTATCATTCGAAATGCGTCGAGTCAAAATTGCTTCTTTCGATTTGGTGTAAGTAACAAAATAAAATTAGCACTAACCAATCAATTACAATTTATAACAATATCATAATTTCGATCTCGCATGTTTCTTGCCCATCTCAAATGCAAAAATCTCGCTCAGTCGGATAAATCTCGTGACTTGTCGAGAAAGAATGTCAAGCGAATACATAATTTTTACATTAGTTCTAACACCACACAAAATCAAAACACAATATTGTCACAATGCTATCTACAAATCTGTCTATTTTTTTTGTTAAAAGTTTATGGCAGATATCACAAATCTATGTTATTGTCATTTCACTTCACACCACACTTTAAACTTTATTTCGCACGCAACACAATACACTAATTTCAGTTGATCGACTGACGGAGTAGGTACGGACTTTGATGACAGACAGAACTCGCATGATTTTTTGATCTCACATGCTAAAGACCACACGTTGTATCTCGTACGAATTTCGTTCGAGATATAAAACTGTGAGATGCCGGAATATATGTGACGTCATCAAGTCGATTAGGTTGATCTCACGATTTTGATTAGTGGTTCATTTAGTCAGGAAATTTACACTTGATTCAAACTATGAATATACATAAGCTGTTAAATCTTATTTTCAAAATAGTTATGCCCTATTTTTGAAAAAACAAATTATTAATAATCGCGAATAGTCGAATAGTTTTCTCCCGATTAATCGATGATCGTAGCCATCTCGCTTGAAAAAACGTGTGAATGGAATGAGCGAGATTTTGCACTCGAGATTTCCAAGAATCAAGACAGATGAAAACTATGAGACGTTAAACATCTCGCTTGAAACGAGAATTAGGCCCCTGATGTGCACTTGGCAGGATATCGGATGGGGACGGACAAACCTTAGCATTTTTTCGCGGCACGAGAATGCTACGCGTACGTAATGGCTTAGAAAATTCTAAGGCATTAATTTTGCGCGTCGGTCGTGCCAAGTTTGTTGCTCGCTATTTGTGGTTTTATTGTTTTTAGGTACGAATCAATCAGAGGTGATACAGTCCTATATTTTCAGAATCTGGCCTTTTCTTTCGCGGTAATTAGTTTAGTTATTTCAGTATGGGTTACTTCATTTTCATACACCATAATGTTTAAGTAATCTATATATATAAAACAAAGTCGTGTTAGTTACACCATTTATAACTCAAGATCGGCTGGACCGATGTTAGTTATCTCTTTTTTGGTGGATTCTTCTCCGCTCCGAATAGCAGAAGAAGTACCTAATCAAATATCGGGGGGGCTGTTTTTCACCGTGGGCTACCCGTGCGAAGCCGGGGCGAGTCGCTAGTAGTATATACAGTGTGAAATAAAGCAATGAGTCTATGAAGATTGCCTCCATAAGATATATAGCTTTAACGCTTTCGTTAATAACTGGGTACACCTCCATGTTCTCCACTCGGCAGGTAATCTGTGAATTTGATCTGAAATTATAATTTACGTTTTAATTATTAGTTACTAGTGTCCACCCGCGGCTTTGCTCGCGTTTTCCTAGGATAAAAAGTAGAATATAGCTCAATCCAGGTCATAATCCATCTGTGTACCAAATTTCATCGAAATCACCATTTCAGCGTGATTGAGTAAAAACAAACATACATGCAAACATCGTAACTTTGACATTTATAAAGTGGGATAGATTATGGTCCCCGATGTCTGCATGACCCTGGCTCGCTATTAATATTACATAGCAAGGATTTGTGCAGTAAGTTATAGTGCGGCATTCCTTTTTTTTTTATAATACTTGGATGACGGAACAAGCAAGAGGCCCACCTGATGTTAAGCGGTAACCTCTGCCTATGAACAATGCATTACCTCATAGGTCACGTCCACCTAGGACGCGCCCAATGTGGCATTGCACTGCGCCCGCCACCCTGAGACATAGATGAAAAGTCTCATGTGCCTGTAATTTCGCCGGCACCCTTACCCTTCAAACCGGAACACAGCAATGCGAGCACTACTGCTTTGCGGCAGAAATAGGTATGGTGGTAGTACTTCCCCGGACGAATTATCCCGACTTGATTGCATTACCCGGTTTATAAATGATTCCAGTGATTTTAAATGAGCTTTCATATATTTTGAAATGTATTTTGTAAATGTATTAGTGAAAATTATGTACATTATTATGATATTCTCAAATAAATACCAAGTTTCATCCACAGTTGGGCATAAAACTGCAGTTTTACATAAAACGATCCGTTAAATTCAGAAACTCCATTTCGTTGTTTTTTTTTGTAATAGTTGAATACATTTATTTACGGAAAGAATAATACAACGAATACAAGGAATGTACAAAATTAAAAAAATACTATATGAAACAGTTGTGTTACCTGAAGACCGCTGCTAACGATCTAAAGGTAGCACAATTGATCCAAATCACTACCAGACGGAAGCGTCCCTAAGATGCTGGCTGCATTGCCACGCTGAATGGCAATACTAATTCGTTGAGCCAGATAAGAGTCACGGGTCTCGCGTCGCTGATTGTATTTTATATCGAACTACAAAATGACTCGTCTCTTCTTTACAAAATCACTGCAATTTGACCGTACAACTAACTGTTTAGTTTCCCAGAACTAAATTTATAGACTGGGCCATGAAACGAAGCAATAAACAAAGTGCGAACTTCGAACAATCCAACTGAAGAGTTTATCTCGGCTGTAACAGTTAACCGGTCGTCGCTTGCGGTAGTTTGGTGACAGAGTCTGTCAGAGAGTGACAGGTCATTATTTAAATACAAGGGAATTATTTCGTTTGCATTATCGGACACTAGCAGCGCCCCGCGGTGTTACCCGCATAGGTCTCGATCCCATGAGAATATCGGGATAAAATGTGCCTATGTGTTATTCCGGGAGTCAAGCTATCTCCATTCCAAATTTTATCCAAATCCATCGAGCCGTTTCAGCGTAAAGAAGTAACAAACACACGCATACAATTTCGCATTTATAATATCAGTAGGATTTCTCGATACACAAACAAAAATTTCGAAGAAGAAAAAAGTCAGTTCATGGAATATACTTTTTTGGAGAATGTAATGCTTTGGGACAGAATAATATTTTCATATTTCAGCATTCGAGAAGCTCTGAAATTTCGTTGATGAAAAAATATTACATGAAACCGGCATTTCCTCAAATTCATGTTTTTATGCTCGAGTCTGCTCTCCCGAAGCGGATTTTCTTTACGTCCGATGTATAAATCACAGATCCAGCTGACGCCCCTCTCCTGAATTTTGAATTAAAGTAAGTGGGCGATACTTAAATTAAACTGTTGTGTTACAATCCGTATTTTTTTAATAATTTTTAAAATTTAACTTTTTTCCTATGAAGGATGAAATTTTATTGTAAGGTACTTGTGTTACAATAAATACTATTATTTATTATTTAAAAACTTTCACACAAAACAATAGTGCAAGGAGGACTTAATGCTAACAGCATTATCTGCCAGTCATCATGGACGTGCAGAAAGATGGTGAGGCGTGCCTTACAAACAAGAACCACAGAAAATAATAATAACAATACAAGTTAAAATATTAAACTAAAAGGATAAATATAATATACTAATAAATACCCAAACAAAAACAACAAAAAATATATAAAAAAAACCGAATTTAGTATGCCAAAGTGTAATGCCGCAGCCGTAGACAATAAACTCTTGAGGAGAAAAAGATTCCGAAATTCACTACAAAATGCATGTGCTGATAGAGCCAGGATCACAGCGATCAGCTTCAGAACACAAACAAAATGTTGCACAATTTGTGTGAAGCAACATGAATGTTGATCTGAGTTCACTGGCCAATGGACAATGCTGCGAGGCCAAACCGATTAGCTACTTTTTACGCGCGCCCGCAGTTATTAGAACACCAAAGTATTCGCCATAAAAACCCTCGAGGAACTACACGCATCAAATGATGTATAGCACCGTTTAGGGATCATAGCAGGAAGCTAGGACCAGTCTTAGAAGATACCGCGATGTGTTCGTAAAAACGAATTGCGGTTAACTGAGTTTCTCATGGCTGGATGTGACACCGGTCTGTCAAATATGGCATTGTTTTACCGTTAGAATAATCATTTGCAGTGCTCGGCTTGGTTGGTGCTCAGGAACGCAACGTCAAGTGGAGACACGTGTTTTACAATGACCATAAACAGGAGAATTTACTAGGAGGTAGATTCATTACATTGTGAGCCCGCATCATACACCCAGTCCCACAGCCTTAGAGCAATAAATCGTTCTAAACAAAAGGATCTCCGGAGGAATATATTCGCGATGTTTGTGGTTTTTATACGAGCGCGTCTCGGGGAATCGTCTCATCAACTCGCCGTCTTCCAGTTCAAGAAGATATTACCGTGCATTTCTCGGCATAAAATAGTAATACGATTTTATAGGTCTAATTGTTCAAAATCCCTCTTTAGTTTTTCATTAATGTTCATTCTTGAATCCATGCAATACAGGAAGATGTCAGTGACCGCAGGTAATGCGATTCGTTGCGGTATCCGCAAGCGTGGATAAAATTGATTTATACGTAACTAACATACAACATGAAACACTACGAGTACAGCTACTCATCAGCCCGTCTCGAGCCGAGATGTCCGGTCTCAGATGACGGATGGTCACCGTCTGCGAGGCTGCCTTAGAACTTTTTCACAAAAGGATTGGCAAAGTGAAATTAGTTTCCTGATGTTATCAAAGAGTTAGGAGCTTGCTAGAAGCTAAGTCTGTCTTATATATAGTTCGCTAAGGTTATCTAAGGCGTAAAGCAGAGTAGTAGTAGAGTTGAGTTTTAGTAGTAGTAGAGCTTTTTTGTGAAAGAGCTCGTCCGGGGAAGTACTACCACCATACCTATTTCTGCCGCAAAGCAGTAGTGCTCGCATTGCTGTGTTCCGGTTTGAAGGGTAAGGGTGCTGGTGAAATTACAGGCACATGAGACTTTTCATCTTTATGTCTCAGGGTGGCGGGCGCAGTGCAGTGCCGCATAGGGTGCGTCCTAGGTGGACGTGACCTTTGAGGTAATGCACTGTTCATAGGCAGAGGTTACCGCTTAACATCAGGTGGGCCTCTTGCTTGTTCCGTCATACAAGTAGTATAAAAAAAAAAAAAAAAAAAAAAAAAAAGCGTGCAACAATGGGTTACTAGACTGCTTTTCAGGTAATTCTCGCTCTTAGATTTGGTGGATTAAGGTATTTATCATTAGATCGACTTGATAACCTCTAGGAACTTAAAAGATCGATGGTGGTTTACAATAAATGGTTGACATCATTTTCACGATCTACTCCTAATGTCATTAGCAGCACCGGTGGTGCTTATTAAATTTAAAACGACGCAAAGCGCGTTATGGGCACGAACAAGGTAATGAATTATAATTATGCACGGGACCCGGCCCCTCGCCTCTACCTAATGACTATGGCACAACATTAGCCCAAAACACAAATTACGAAGAAATGCGTAAACAGGTAATAAGGGCGAAATTTTACGCGAAGGGAAATTTGGGATGAGTAATGTCTCTGTATACAGTTTGAAAGAATAGCACAAGGGCTTATAAGAGGGCGCATGCAGGAAAATTCACAATCGTAGATGAGTAAATCAAGTACGATATTCAGATAAAAAAACAAGGATGGATACTACATATATAATTCTGCACTAAAAACACGATACATTTTTTTTTTTTTTTTTTTTTTAAACAATGATTGACCTTTGTTTGACCACGATCACACCTGTTGGTAAGTGACGATGCGGCCGAAGATGGAGCACAAAGGTCTAGAAGGCACCTATTCACTCTAGCCTTGATATTTTCTAGATCGATAGAAAAAATCACGACATTACCTGTAAATTTTGGCTACAATTTTGGCTCAAATGGTGCAGATTATTGGGTAATTTTTTTATAAATAAAACCAATACAATGAAACTGAAGTCTTATACTGTGAGCGTTTTATAATATTATCTATATTTTATGTGATATTCAAAGAAGTCATGTTGATTCTACTTAGAAGCATTTGGTTACACATTTAAAATTACATGACGATCTAGGCCACCATTCAAGTCGTCGGTAAACATACCTATATGCAACTTGACATGAGATCACATTCGTTTCGCTCGCCCGATCTACATTATTATCAAGATCTTTTAGTTAATTATTAATGAAAAACTATAGTTCAGCCATTTTGTATGTGGAATGTTTGTAAACAAAAAACACACACTTAACCTAAAAATCAATCGCTTTAATTAAAAGTTACAAAGGCATTGGGAGGGACTGATTTTCATGCTGATACTGCACGTGCGAAGCCGGGACGAAACGCTAGTTTAAAAGTAGGTGAAACAGTTTTGTCACAATCATTTAGAATACATGATGGTTTGTTTACGTTTTGTCTACATCGAGTTTGGCAAGAGGATACAAAGTTGTTAACAATACAAAATAGGTATTTATTTACGCCCTGCCACCTCGTCCTTTCCTACGCTTAATGTCTTTCCACATAGACACGACGCCCATCGTAAAAATGAACAATAATCCAAATTCGAAAAAGTCTGCTCGATAATGGTCTACCAAGACCTTTGTTTGGTCACGATCTCACTTGTTGGTAAGTGACGATATGGCCGGAGATGGAGCACAAATGTCTAGAAGGCACCTATTCACTCTAGCCTTGAAGAGACCCAGATTATAGTATCCCTGTATCCTTTTTAGGTCGTATATCATGGAAATTTAATGAGCATCTAACTCCTACAATTTTTGGATTGTTTACTGTTTATATTTAGTTTGTCGCGTGTCAATTAGAAGCCACAGAAGCAGTTGGTTTATTAGAACTATTGGCAACTGTGAGCTTGATGGTATCGCGGGCTCGTTAACGCTCAAGTTGTAAATTTCAGGTTCAGCACAATGGGAGGGCGTGGTTGCGCATGGTATTTTATCATTTAACTTGACATAGTTATTCTCGATGTCATATATATTTGCCAGTCTTGTGGGTATTATGTTTACTATCGTACTTTTAAAGAGACATGCGAGGCGTCTGTGTAGTTATCAAATAATTTGAGTCGACATCCATTCCTCTGGTTTATACATTTTATCCACACAACAAATATCAAGAGTTGAAGTAATTTTCCTTATATAACTGCCGTGGTGGGTCCGGTCTGATAATATGCCCCTCCGTCTCCTCCCATGGATGTCGTAAGAGCCGGCTAAGGAATTACCCGGACTTGTTTGTAAGATTCGTTGGTATAAGATCTGTCCTGACTGCTAGCTTATTTAAAGAATATGTTATAACTGAAAGAAAGCTAGCCAGGAATTTTTTTAGACAACCCACTCGAGATATATTTTATAATGCTATACATATAAAATTTGATATAAAATACTTTTCATACATTAAACAGATGGATGAAGATCGTTTCTAGTGCGGATCTTAGACTAAGCGTTAGCAGAGTCAGACGTGGGAAGTAATGGTGGCGATGAGCTCAATACTTGCCACGTCTATTTCCCACGGTGGTGCAACCCACGTTAAAAGAGGCCCATTTGAGGGTCTCCCTACCCTTTCGAGGAAAAAGGCGTGTGTCTATGTATGTAAGTATGTTAAATAACTTAAAATGACCAAAATCCAAACCTTTCATTGCTGCTGTTTGTTCCAGACAGGCTATGCACTGAGAATTGGCGTGAAAGTCCGGCTCCCGGTTCTCCGGGATATTGTTTTGCATAATGGTCTGGCTACCGATCATAGTAGCTTTATTTTTATGCTCATGTATCAACTCTTATAGTGAGGACGATAAGGTTTATTATTTTCAATAATGCTCAGTATAAATAGCTATACGAACTTGCATATCTGTTCTGCGGTATGGTATTGAATGACGTGTCCTTATTCCAGTTCTGTATTCAATGTAGACAACAACGTTAGTAGTAGTAGAGCTTTTTTGTGAAAGAGTTCGTCCGGGGAAGTACTACCACCATACCTATTTCTGCCGCAAAGCAGTAGTGCTCGCATTGCTGTGTTCCGGTTTGTAGGGTAAGGGTGCCGGTGAAATTACAGGCACATGAGACTTTTCATCTTTATGTCTCAGGGTGGCGGGCGCAGTGCAATGCCACATAGGGTGCGTCCTAGGTGGACGTGATCTATGAGGTAATGCACTGTTCATAGGCAGAGGTTACCGCTTAACATCAGGTGGGCCTCTTGCTTGATCCGCCATAAAAGTAGTATAAAAAAAATAAAAAAAAAACGTAGGGATACCCAACCTACCTTACACTACGTAACACTTAACACTACGTAGGTAGTTGGTTTGGTTTTTGATTCCCTGGATATGTAATTAAGGTGAATGCTCACGTTTGCGGCGCGAGATTCAAATTTTTTGGTGTTTTTTGCCCTTTACAGGTCATCAACACTTCTTCAGATGACGAAAGTTGAGTTCGCGACAACTAGGAGACCTAACACACATGTTTTAATTGATTGTATCTCATAAATATCATCAGTTTAGCTACGATACCCCTAAACAAACAAAAACACTGTAAAAATGTGTTTAGGGGTATCATAGCTAAACTGATGATATTTATGAGATACTATCAATAAAACCATGTGTGTTAAGTCTCCTAGTTGTCGCGAACTCAACTTTCGTCATCTGAAGAAGTGTTGATGACCTGTAAAGGGCAAAAAACACCAAAAAATTTGAATTTCGCGCCGCAAGCGTGCGCATCCACCTTAAATATGAATGATCTACAAATACATAGGTTCAGTTACGAGACCTTATAATTAATATATTCAACAAACTATCTTTTATCTAGATTCCTAATCGTGTCTTGTTTACAGTTCATAACATTATGTAAGAAGGTTCTATCAATATTTTACTTACTTTACAATATGTTTGTCTCTCTAAAATAAATAAATAAATAATGCTGGACAAGTTCACACAACATTATCTAGCCCCAAGCTAAGCCAGAGCTTGTGTTATGGGTACTAGGTAACTGATATACATAATACAATACATTACATAGATAGATATTTTTTATTATACATAGAAAACACCCAGAACACCCGGAACAAATATCTGCAGATCGCACAAATTATTTGTTCCGAGGCGGGAATCGAACCCGCAACCTCCTGCGACGCAGGCGAACCATCGCCAGCCGCGCCACAGAGGTCGTTACTGATAGATAGATAAATATATAGTATACTGCCTCGAATTTTATAAAATTACTACTTATGAAATCAATGTTATCTTTATAACTATACTTATTTATGCATGTATTTATATTTATGACGCGTGACCCGAGAGCTGGCTCTTATCTGGCTCAACGCATTAGTATTGCCATTCAGCGTGGCAATGCAGCCAGCATCTTAGGAACGCTTCCGTCTGGTAGTGATTTGGATCAGTTGAGCTACCTTTAGATCGCTTGCAGCGGTCTTCAGGTGGCACAACTGTTTCATATAAATTTTGTACATACCTTGTATTATTCTTTCTGTAAATAAATGCATGTATTATGTATATCTATGTATAGTATAATAAGAGTACTTGCAGCTCGTGAAAGAAAATAAATTCAATATTTTGTTTCGGGAAAAAACGTTTTGGTACCTACTTAAACCTGGCATTGATTTTGGTGCCAATATAATCTTGGCTTATTGGTTTCGTTATATAAAGTAACAATAAAGTTTGCAGCACAAAAAACATGTTGTCCCTATCGTACGTACGTATTTTGTATAAAGAAAAATCTATAAGCCTAGTGTGTAACGTGCCAATTATATTTTGGGGTGGAAGAACTCTTTTTGTATGGGCATGGTATACTAGCTTCCAAGTAATTTATATTTGTATAAGAAATCTATTGGAAAATACGTAAAAGATAAGAAAACACATCAAAAATGTTAATTTGCACTTCACAGCCTAACCGCGGAAGTGCGGTATGGTATGCGGCCTTACGCTACGCGCCAGCATCCTCTAGGTGTGTCGGGGCAATAACCTCTCTGGGAAGTCTTTCAGACTAATAGCTCTTATTATCGAAACAATCTACTTCGGATAATTATTAGTTTTTTTTTACTTAGTAGATACTTAGTCCTATTTTCACCAACACATTAACGGACGTTTAAACGACTGTTTAGCTTAAACAACTCTTTTTGACAGATGTTTTCATACGTTATCTGTCACTTTGACGATTGATTACGGTAACCGCCCGTTTATTTGTTCGTGAATAAGTCCTATTTTCACCAGCACATTAACGGACGTTTAAACGACTGTTTAGCTTAAACAACTCTTTTTGACAGATGTTTTCAGACGTTATCTGTCACTTTGACGATTGATTACGGTAACCGCCCGTTTATTTGTTCGTGAATAAGTCCTATTTTCACCAACACATTAACGGACGTTTAAACGACTGTTTAGCTTAAACAACTCTTTTTGACAGATGTTTTCATACGTTATCTGTCACTTTGACAATTGATTACGGTAACCGCCCGTTTATTTGTTCGTGAATAAGTCCTATTTTCACCAACACATTAACGGACGTTTAAACGACTGCTTAGCTTAAACAACTCTTTTTGACAGATGTGTTCATACGTTATCTGTCACTTTGACGATTGATTACGGTAACCGCCCGTTTATTTGTTCGTGAACTTGGCCCTTAAGCTAATACTAAATTCAAGAGGAGTTGGGCAGAAATCTGACTATTTGGAGGAAGCAGGTCTGAAATAGTTAATAGTCGGTCTTCTACTTATAGTATAAATGCCATAAAGTTTTACAAAGATGTGTATGAATAAAAGCTCTCTGCTTTGCCTTCAACAGGAGACAAACTTCGATATTGGGAAATGTTAGATTGCTTTCAGCAGGAACTCAGAAGAGCAATAAATAGCTTTTGAACTGATTTGGGAGTCAGTAAAGAGAGATTGGTTTGAAACTGTGTGTGGATTTTAATTAAACCAGAGTTTGTGTTTATTTGCCGCAGTTTTGTAGGCGCTTTTATGTATCAATCGTCAGGTGATACCAACGATGTTGTAAATAGCTGCTAACGTTACGTCCATGATGTCTATATACTTGAATTTTACACGAAAAAATATTTTATAAAAGTGAATCAAACACATTGAGTGAGTGTGCAAACTGTATTTTTCAGGGCGCGAGGCTAACTTCATTACTCTTATTGTAGCTTTCTGGGATCATAGCTTTACCTTTTGACCGAATTATGTTAAATCAACTTAAATAAAATCAGTGAGTTCGTGCTCCTAATATAAATAAATAAATAATGCTGGACAGTTCACACATCAATATCAAGATACATCAATTATTAAGGTGGTATAAAATACGATACGAATGAAGAGGTACTTTAAAAAACGAATAACATTATAAGTGAAATTACAGGCACATGAGACTTTTCATCTTTATGTCTCAGGGTGGCGGGCGCAGTGCAATGCCACATAGGGTGCGTCCTAGGTGGACGTGACCTTTGAGGTAATGCACTGTTCATAGGCAGAGGTTACAGCTTAACATCAGGTGGGCCTCTTACTTGTTCCGTCATCCAAGTAGTATAAAAAAAAATAAGTTTTCTATAAGATGCCTAGCAGACATTTTATAGCTTGTATAGCAGCAACAAATCATAACCATGAGACATAAATATAAACTGATATCCATTCGTTATTCAGATGCGAATCTTGGTCTAGTAAAATAATATTATGACAAATATCGTATGAGTATTGGCGTCTGTACTGTTATATCTCAAAGGACTTGCTGCCTCCAAGTTTGAAACGAATAATATTTCGAAGGACCATAAATCATTCGCAAATCGGAAACATATAAAGTGGGAGGAGCTGGTTTTGTGAAATAATTTACGACGAAAAAATTGGATGGTGGGAATATAACCAAACAAAGTCCACCTTGTGTGGTCTCACAAACAGGACAAGGCCAACTTGTTCAAAAACAATTCGAATGTTGGCAAAACATGCGTGTTTGCACGAGTTACAGGCACAGTTTATGGTAAACGGTTCGGGTTACGCACTAAAAAGTTATGAATAATTTGTCGCATATGGGTTTCTGAAATGCCCCTGCATCAAAGCTGGCAAGCTCAAAGAGACAAACGAACCGTAACGCTATTTGTTCGCTGACTTTACGATTAGTGTCGATATCAAGACGAAAAATAAGAATGGGAAGATACAAAAGGAAAAATTTGCATAGAGCGCTGAAGCTTTTTACGATCCATTTACATATAAATAAGGACTAGGTGATACACGAATAGGAAATGTAGTGTTGAGTGCAACGTTCCACTTCGTAAAATACAACAGGCATTGGTAATAAATCGTCGGTGGAACAGAACCGCGAGTTTCCCACTACATTAGCGGTATCAGTTGTTTAAACACTGTCTAACCAACGCTCAAACGTTTACTTTGAAGAGCCGATGGCAGACCTAGCTGGACCGTTGGACGTTGTTTGACTGCGAGCCAAACAATGAACCTTCGTACACTCAACACCTCGGCTTTTTAACGTCTTCAACACTGTCTGGCGTAAATGTTTGTATTTGGTACCAAATTGAGAAATCTTTATCTTTATTTACTTTTTGAGGGAAAGTTTAACTTTTTGGTCATTTTAACAATAATATTTGTTTCAACATTCCTCTTTTACTTTGTACGTTCTGTTTGCTCTCAAGTTAAAGGTTGTTGTAATACTATTTTTAGGAATGGTGTATTTCATACATTGTTTGTTTGGCAATGAGCAGGCCATATAGCTCGCAGAACCGACAATCGCTGTGGAATAAAGATTCTAGAGTGGCAATCTAAAACGGGCAGTTTTTTTTTAAATTTTGGTAGACCTATTGTTTTACCACGATCTCACCTGTTGGTAAGTGACGATGTGGCCGGATATGGAGCACAAAGGTCTAGAGGCACCAAGGCACCTATTCACTCTAGCCTTGAAGAGACCCAGTTTATAGTTTTCAGGAAAGATGACAGTTGCAGTGGACCGACGAATTCGTTGGATGGAGGCAGCGGAGAATGATGGGTCTTGAGCTACCTCCATCATAGGAGGCATTCTCTGGGCCAAAGTCCAATGATGATGTTTGTCTTAATGTTTGTCTTTGTTATCTGGTCGCAACATAAATTCACCGCGCGAGTCGAATCGCGCGTAATTCGCCTCGTCTGGACAAGCTCTATGACTTTTGATTATGACTTTAGTCTATATCACGGATTACGGAACAATAAGCTTCATATTTCATGAGCTGGACTAATTGCTATTGATGCCTATCTAAGTCCACATTAATTAAGATCTTCGCTTGAGATAAACATGAAGAGCGCTCTACAAGTAAAGCTCAGATCTTTATCATGTTACTTAGAAGTAAGGTCTGATTAACTCTTCGGTATCTAGCAAAACGAATATAACAGGTAACATACTCGTTGTGTAAGTTCTTTTAAATTATTGGAAGTTTGGGATGAAGAAATTGAAAGGCTTGATATGATTTTCTGATATAAGCCATCTGGTCTATACCTGCATCAAAATGTACACGTAACATCAAAGCTGTACACAGGAACTCTTAAAATAAACCACATGAATAATGTTTCATCCAGATCGATTGACCTAATCACGTCGGCATGGTTTATTCAGTGGGCTAATTAAAATGTTCGTAAGTTAGGAAACCGCGGTACAGAAACCAAATTCTTTGAAATGATTGATAGGAAATAGAAGACCCCTGAGTGAGAGGACACAGTCCCATACGATAATTTGTCGGAATAAATTCCTCTCGATCCGTAATTATACAAAGCAATTAGTGTCACCGGAGATCTAAATTAATGGAAAAAGATCATCAGGTAGATCATGGAAAGAGCTTGCGACCTGCTTTGAGAAACCTATGCACAGATATGTTGGAGAAGTCCATAATTACGTCAAAGAAGATACAAACCAAATTACGTTTCTAAGAAAATGTAATATCTTGATTGGTCTAGTGTTTCTTAAATGCTATCCCCAGAAGATCCGTGTTGTTACACTAAAGTAAACAAGAGCTATAAGGCTCTTAGGCTCTTCTAATACTGCCGCATGTGTCTGCTCCACCGCACACAAGCTTCCCACTTAAGTTTTATTATTTAAGATAGGAGGCACTCTCTCCATGTTAAGTGGTCACCGTCGCAGTGTGTTGCATATTGATAAAACTATTACGCCCGCATGCCGAACTTATTTTTGGATGCCTAATATTTTACCGCATTGTTGCTATTTTCGCAAATTTGTGCGGTAGTGATAACCATGCAATAGCTTAAGTCACTCAACGTATAAAAATCAAGGTTGTTAACCCATTTGTGTTACGGTCTGATACCGATTCTCTCTGGCTTCCTTTTCGTATTCATTTCAATTCACCGACGCTATTTTAGAATACGGTATGCTAAAACAATTCATTTGTACATGTCTGCTAATAACCGTAAAAGCTAGGAATATTTAATTTATTTCATCGTAAAGAGAAACAGTTGTTAAAGCAGGTGAAACCAACTTTGAAGAAGTAGTACATTGTACTAAGATAAGTTTTTGTTTCATAATAATTATGTATAGAAATTGTAGAGATAGCGTCTGATATAGACTCTGGGTCCGTGGGGTTCCGGGGCCCATCGCGTTTTCAAAATTCTTTCAGGGCATCTGGTCGAAGCGACGCGGGACCCGAGAGCTGGCTCTTATCTGGCTCAACGCATTAGTATTGCCATTCAGCGTGGCAATGCAGCCAGCATCTTAGGGAACCTTCCGTCTGGTAGTGAATTGGATCAGTTGAGCTACCTTTAGATCGCTTGTAGCGGTCTTCAGGTAGCACAACTGTTTCATATGTATTTTGTACATACCTTGTATTATTCTTTCTGTAAATAAATGTATTGTATTGTAGAGATAGCGTCTTAAAAAGGTTGAATTGGTGCTGGATAGGGAAGTGACGCATGGCACAAACAAAGAGAGGATTATTAGGATCAGCATTGTGATGAAATCATAAATATAAATGCAAAATGAGAAACCCAAAACTCAGTTCAAACAAAAAAGCAAGAAAGACGATCTACCGACGATAGTATGACATTGACTGATAAATAAGGTAGGATTTTCAAAACGTCAAAGGCAATGTTCTGACTGACTGACTGACTGACTGACTGACTGACTGACTGACTGACAACGCACAGCCTAAACCACTGGTCGTAGAGACTTGAAATAGTCTATATACTGGTAAGCAGGGAATGATCATTAAATGATCATACAGTGAGCAACAATTCTAGTGTTAAATGTGATCACATACCGAAGAGAGCATTGCTCCTGGGTATCGTTTTCGGCTAATTTAACATGTCAATCCGATTGTTTAGTGAATGATTACACAAAGCGAATACCGGGAGGACTATTGACATTCCCATTCTCGTAATATATCAATCTCCTGTCAACGATGTCGGTTTCGAACGATTAAACAAATAGGTGTTCTGTTAGTGCCTTTCAATACCCGATTTTCACCTTAGCTATCTACTCGCAGGTGTCTAGTGTGCTGTATAACGTTAAGAGAGCAGCGTAGAGCTTTTTTAGAAGTAGTTAAGCTTTTTTGATAAAGAGTTCGTCCGGGGAAGTACTACTACCATGCCTATTTCTGCCGCAAAGCAGTAGTGCTTGCATTGCTGTGTTCCGGTTTGAAGGGTATGGGTGCCGGTGAAATTGCAGGCGCATGAGACTTTTCATCTTTGTCTCTGGGTGGCGGGCGCAGTGCAATGCCACATGGGGCGCGTCCTAGGTGGACGTGACCTATGTGAGAATGCACTGTTCATAGGCAGAGGTTACCGCTTAACATCAGGTGGGCCATCTGCTTGTTCCGTAATTCAAGTAGTATAAAAAAAAAATGTTCATAGAGTCCTACAAAAACACAGGCCTATTACACGGGCCACAAACGAGGCTGGATTTATCAATTAAAATTGAGATAAGTTTATGGAATTAAAAATTTCGCATTTTGCTATGTGCATTCAACTTGCATTGCAACTTATACTTCGTAGGCGTAAGTGCTCATTTTATGACACATTTTGCGTATGGGACATTTTACAGAAGGGACATTAATTTTTGACGTGACGTTATGCGAACGGGACCCTTTTATGTGCCTAAAGTCTAAACCAACTTGCTTCCCGACCCGAATAAAACAAGTGTCTCGAAAAACGTAGGAAACAGATATTGCACTCCTAACCGAGATTTCAGGACATGACCTAATTTCTTCTAGTGGCTTTTACTTGCCGCAAAATACACAATCCCCATTATACTGATGAGCTTGTCATCGCAAGAAGCCTAGAAGACCGTTACTTATGTTACGTAAGAACTGCCTAGATATTCGGGGTACAAGTGAGGTGGTTAAGTGAAGTGTCAACTTGCGCGCGTCGATGCCAAAGGTCGGTTATCATCGGGATAAGAATACCAGAGAAAATAGTTACATAGAAGAATGAAGCCAAAGAGAAATACTTACTTTAAGCTTTCGTTTCTTGACCGTGTTTATTTACTGCGGGTCACTCAATCGTAGGAATATACCTAGAGTGAGCTGACTCGGCTTACGCTTTTTTATCGAATGTTAGCACAGGTGAAAAAAAATAATAAAAAATTCCTACAATAAAATTCATAGCTTTTGACAAACAGATCAAATCATGCATAGATAATGCTGTCATCATAGACGTAGAATTTTCACTACATACTAGATCTATGGCTGTCATCGAGACAGCCATGAGAGAGCATGAATTTTTGACACACCGAACTTTACCGAAGTCAAATATTATCTTACTGCGCAACGCGTGACTTCACCCCGTGACTCGTTCAGCGAGTTCACCGAGCCCTGAATACCACTGGGATGGGATTTTTCCGCCATTTTGGAAAAGTAACGTAGTATATTTTTATTTAATTTCATTTTCTAGTATTTTTTAGCCATATCGAGTAATTTTGGTGGCATTTAAACCGATGTGGCTTGGCTATAGAGCTAATTAAGTGTTTTGCGTCTCTTTTCGAAAGGGTGGAATTTGAAAACCAGTCCTTACAATGCTGCCCCCGTATATCTGGGACAAGACCTGACTGAGATAATAAAACAAAAAAACAAAAACATGGTAAATATCCCGTTTCTAGTGAAAATTATGTACATAACCATGATAGTTTCAAAAGTTATAATAAAACGACTTGAAAATATATACTTGAAGTAGTCAAAATTGGAGAAATAATGATTTTCCTCAGATATAAAACCAAAGAATAGATTCGTTTAGGTGGTTCTCTGTCAACTACCCTGGGTATCAACACCGTCTTTAGTTCATAGAACAATTTGAAGAATGTGGATAAAATTTTCTACTTATTTTTAAAAGTGTCTCGAAGACAAAATAATACAATAAGACTGTTTTGTAACATGCACAATTTGCAAAGAATTTGCTGGGGCAAGCAACGAGTCAGTTTTTAAAATAACAAAGACAATTTTCACGACACAGTTCTTATGAAATGTTTTTTACAGGCAACGGTGCATTCACATAATATGGCCCATAGTTCCGGGTACAATGTTTTGTTAAACCAACAAGTAAATGAGAACATAGGAGAACTACCAGTATACTGCAGCTTTGCCAAAACGGGAACTGAGGAATGGAGTTACAAGAAAACCGGTCAA
Organism: Operophtera brumata; assembly: GCA_932527175.1. Lineage (NCBI taxonomy): Eukaryota > Metazoa > Arthropoda > Insecta > Lepidoptera > Geometridae > Operophtera > Operophtera brumata. The sequence goes on along the minus strand of OW052230.1, from coordinate 33,714,634 downwards.
GTGCGTGTTGGATGACGCATAGTGTACCTAGGGGTCCGTAGTCGCAAAATACACATCGTTGATTGAATCAAACTAAATACAATATTCAGATTATATGCATAGATTCTACATTATAATACTGAGGGATCTGCACCAAAAAGATGATACAACAATGTTTTCTTGATATAAAAACATTACAAGGCAATGTAACCATTTTTTTTCTTAATGTTACATCATCGTGATGAAAAATCACCAAGATGACGATTCAAAGACAATCGAATCTAGCCAAAAGTTATGATAGTTCATCATGAATGTTACGGATTACGAGTATGTCACTGTGTTTGACAGACTGGGACAGACAGACAGATTTACCGATCTTATAGGATTCCTTGTCAGACTGGGACTACGGAACCTAGAAAAGTGTGACATCTGCATTTCTAATACAAGTATTTTTATTGAATAAACACGCTTTTTATTTTATTTAAAAAAACATGATTAGAATAGGATGGTGAACGACTAATAAGCTTAAATAAATTAAAAAAATATATAAGAACGAGACCTATCAATAGAAAATAAAATAATCTTTATTCTAATGTATTTGAAAGCACAGAGATTAAACCAAATTGGAGAACTATCAATGTGCAAGCCGCTTGAATGATTTTTAATGCCCATAAAAATATTGACCAGACAGACTACTCATAATTTATATTACCTTTTTAAATTGTTTATCTTACCTTTAACGATTCCGTTGCCCTTGCCCTCATCAACACAACAAACTAAATCCAGAGTTTATTGCTTTGAATAGATATGCATTATGAACTTATGCTAATGGTCTAACTGGCTTTTTAGAGTGCATGCTGTGTAGCTGAATGTTTCACTTTGCATTTGGTATCACAAAGTAACTGTAAGCTTTACTTCGATTAGCGGGACCAGGCAGCGCGAGACTTGGGTAGTATGCTCATTAAAATTTTACTACAGCATCGCTATCCTACTACTATCCTATCCTACTCCTACTAATATTATAAACGCGAAAGTTTGTAAGTATGGATGGATGTTTGTTACTCTTTCACGTAAAAACTACTGGATGGATTTGGATGAATTTTGGAGTGGATATAACTGGACTCCCGGAATAACACATAGGCACATTGTTATCCCGATATTCCCACGGGATCGAGACTTACGCGGGTGAAACCGCGGGGCGCTGCTTGTGATAAGATAAAAGACTGGACGCGCGGTTTGCACCGCGTGGAGCGATATAACCACCACCTGGGAATAAGAACCTGTTTAGAATATTTTATTCTGAAGCCGGTATCTATTTACGTGATATATTAATCGAGGTTCCTAATTTAAATCAAGCTTTATTTTACAGGAAGAAAAATACAACTAGTACAAGGTATAAAATACATATGATACAGTTGTGCTACCTGAAGACCGCTGCTTGCGATCTAAAGGTAGCTCAACTGATCCAAATCACTACCAGACGGTAGCGTCCCTAAGATGCTGGCTGCGTTACCACGCTGAATGGCAATACTAATGCGTTGAGCCAGATAAGAGTCAGCCCTCGGGTCACGCGTCGCTTCGACCAGATGCACTGAAAGAATTTTGAAAACGCGAAGGGCCCCGGTACCCCACGGACCCACGACCCCGAAAGGCTCATATAAGTAAGCTCTGTCGAGACTTGCATATTTGCGTCTTTTGAGGTCCTCAGCGGAATATGCCGCCGCACCGGCCCTAACTGATGTCCCGGACAGATGAGATGGCGTTATCAACGCATGTAGCGTCCCACACCAAAGGCCTACCCTTCTCCCACGGAACAAGAGTCAGGTTTTACAGGCGTTTGAATTATACTGCCCCACTTGATGATATACTTATACCATACATTTATTAATATCCTCAGCTTCTTAGAAAGCTGTCCGTGGTAAGCTGACTACGTCTCCTAACGCAATAAGGCGTACAAAGAGTAGAATGCATTATGTTATATTCACACGGAAGCACCAGTTGAACCTCAGAACATTAGGCTGGTTGAAGTTCGCGAGTGAAATACTGAATAATTCCCTTTGAAACTGGATCCGAATCACACACTCGCTGGTTACTCGTTATTGATATTATATCAATCGGTACAGAGTATAAATACTCAAGCATTATATGAAATTAACAAACACGGAAACATCATAACAGAGGAAGAAAGGTTCCTAAGGTCCAACCTTAGGAAATTAATTTCTTTTTTTACGAGGTGAAATATATCACAAAAGTACTTTTATACTCGGTTGCCGATAGAGATAGGCTTTCTCAAAATATCAAGTTACTCCTTGTCTAACGAACTAGAACGAGAGAGATGTATATACCGATAAAGATAAGTGAGTGGTATGGAGAGGTATTCAATCACTGTTTCTTTTAACATTTGCGCAAGCCTAATAAAGCGTTGGCAAGCCAAACTGCAGTCCGTGGATGGTGCGGCCTGTCAGTCGTGCGGTCACACGGCCGGGCGCTGGGTTTCCGGCAACTAGCGGTCAGCGTCAGCACATAAAGTGATACTGGTTTACTGAAAGCGATACATAAATGTGACACCTGAGTGCACCCACTAGGCAAGCTGCCGTTATTTATTTCTACACACATTTGTGACTAGCGTGGTGTTTGGATTAAAAGCAGACACCCCTTGCCTGCCCCCCAGCATCCACCCACACACAAATATCATCAAAATCCGCTCAACCATTACATATGGTAATCTGTATATATTAACATATTGTAATACAATATTTATAATAGAATAGAATGCATTTTAGTATAGAAGTAAGTATTGCATTGGAATTAGTTTCCAGTGAGAAATTGATATTGTACCAGCCCAATTGAAAATGTAAACTATGGCAAAATAATAGACATTTCAGAAAAAAAATAAGCTAGTTCAGATATATTTACGAATCTACTGTAGTTATCAAATAAGAAGGTTCTTGGCACTTGTCTGTTTACGAAATAATAGGGCAGGCGATAAAAAATAGTTGAATTGGCAAGTAAGCAAAGTTGAGCGGGCCTCGACTAAAATTGCCACAGTTGATGTGTCGAACGGTTTGATACACACATAACACACGTTCAAAGCTCGTCAAACGAAACACTGCAGCATTTGAATGGTATAACCAATTGTAGAAACAAATCAACTCGGGTTTATCGCTTCATAGGGAGATTGGAAGAAAGACTTTATTGCGAAGGGGGCGGTTGAATTGCGACTTATGGTTCACGACTAGCTTCGGGCACCAGACGTTGCCTGTGTGGTCCGCCGCCGTATTAGCTAGCACTAATTATGAACCTTGACTCTAGAAGACATAAAGATGACAGAGGAATATACCTTTGACCCTGGAAGTTGTAATGATTTAATTGCTTGAGTTGGCTTACTATCTGAATAAATTATTCATAATGCCTAGAATTCAAATAAACCTATAAACCTACCTAGAGAACTGAAAGGAGGGATCATAAAAGTGGGTTAAAAAAACCTAGATATACCAGGTTTATACAATATTTATAGTCTCAGAAAATATCCAAAACACACGACATTTTATGATAACTTTAGGCACTTAATTATAAAACTAGTAAAGGTACTTAGACAAATTGAAAATACAGTGAAACAAAGTGGAAGAGTAATAATGTTTTCCAGCTAAAAACATAAATTAATTTATACCTATGATGTTTCTATCAATATCTGGAAAACTTAGATTATTGCAAAATATCCAAAGTTTCTAAATTGAATTTTCCTCGCGCATCTACTTTGTAAACGGTGAGTGCAATACGTCAACACCTGGAGCTATAAAAAATATAAGATTGGTATGACATTTTCAACCATTTGGTCGAAGTTTTCAACAGACAACAGTAATACAGCTTCCGATAATATAAACTTGGGATAATTGGCCTAGGAAACCTCACATTATGTAACGAAAAGAAATGGCATGACATACTCGTAGGCATAAAGCCAGTAAATATTTTAATTAAAGTAAGATTCAAACAGCTAACAGAAAACTAATTTGTACTAATATTTCCATAAGAATCATAGATGAATCCTTTCTTGCATACTATGTAGAACTACAAAGTTACAAACGAACTAATAACGTACAATTTATGATTAAACGAACTTACATAAGTTCATGAAAATCTATCATAATATATGAAGTGCTTCGTTCGAACGAAGCTCATCTCGAGAACGAAGCACGAATATAATGGGTCTATCGCTATAGGTTATTTTATGATATCGACTAAATGCATAGATTCTGAAGTAAACTATGAAAACACCTAGTTGTTTGACAAGGAGAGGGGAAAACTGTTCAGCACCTAGCATTCAATCCCTTTGCGATAGGTACTGGTAAAAGTTCCTTATCGCGAATAGCAAAAGCCTTTCCATGTCAAGGGCTATCGAGTGGCCCCTTTGTTCCACACAGCGGTTACGGTGACTGCGAGTAAGAAGAAAACTCTTTTGTCAAAAATTGCCCACCATTACGATGTTGCCCATTGACCTTCTCTATAGAATCCAATATCCTGAATCTCTACAGAATTATTCAGTCGCCGTTTAGAGCGTCTTTGTTGTAAGGAAATTAGAAATTCTGTGTTGAAGGAAAATACAAGTAATTTAAGAACAGCTCTTAATAGAGACGTAACAATAGCAATATTTAGGAACCTACAAATTGTATTCTGTGATTAAAATTTCGGAGTATTGTTTTGACGTTTTTCAGCTCAAATTTGTTACCCCTAACTTTATTTACACGGAGAATATGTTGGTACTTATTTGAATTGAACATTTACTATTAGCATTTTGCTAAGGAAATTTGACTGAGAAAATCCCGCGGCATGTGCCTTCCTATTATTTAATTTATGTTTCATGATGATTATGGCATATACGTTCATACGAGTTCAATAGTTAGGTCGGGGGCTCAGGCATGCAGTAAATTTGTAGTCGTGATTGAATTAACGAAGGCAAGTGCTTGCCAGAGCTCATTTCTAAAGCTGTTAGATACTATCATGTTATGCTTTTATGCCTTCGGTCTTAGTAATGAACGCCTATGACAACTTGTGTGAGGTCTATTATGAGCAGAATACAATTTACATTCCTGAGCACTCCCGTCTATTGAGAATCACTATTATAATTCAAAATAGAAGAGGTAAGATGATTGGCCAACTTATGCGACATAAAGCTTCATAAAAACCATCATTAAAGGAAAGGTGGAAGGCAGGCGAGGAAGAGGAGACCATCGACAAGTTACATAAGAAGTTAGACAAAGGAGAAAGTTGCAGTCAGATAAAAAATGCCGCTCTGGAGAGAAGTAAATGAAAGGACTTGCATCAGTCAGGTATAACACTATCAAACATTACAGTCAAAGATTGAAAACTAGACTCATAGGCTAATAAAAACAGTTGTATCGTACTAAATAAAGCCTGTGCACTTGACTATTGTAACTAATATTTTTATTTTGATAATGGTTTTCCTTGATCTATTTTATAATACCAGAAATAAAAAATAAACCAGACATGCGTATCTCTCGAACCATGCATTAGTGTTGGGTTCCGAAGTACCTATACCTAAGACTAGATGTACTACGTCACTAGTACATTAGAACAGAACGCGCTATCGGTTTTATTCCTTGTCTGGACCTGGAGATCTCTTTGTACGGGACCCCTCCTTGTGATTTGGTTTTTGCATAGGATTAATGCCCAAATAAAACATACCTTATCTTTAAAAAAACAACTGATTACTTCTTACGGCTGCGGAGATATAACCTGTGAAAGACACACGGCGGATGAAAGGCGCGTAGTCTTAGTAATAGTGTCCCATTTGGCAACCTTGAGGTACGGAACCCTGAATACAAAACGGAAATCCAAGCTTTATGAACCTGATATAAAGTTCTGTCTTGCAGGCTTTACGAGGCTACATCGTTATTCTTTTTAACCTGTCAAACCAACTATCTATCTACTATACGAGCTGCATCACTGCATGCGAAGCAAGTTGTACGATTTATTTCTCAGCAGGGTTCTAGAACTGCGGCTGTCGGTTACATACATTGCATCTGTCCGTTCGAGAACATAACACATACGTCAAGCAAGGCATACACGGTCCACACCTAGGTCTCGTTTTAATCTTTATTATGAAATATGTGAGGTGGAAATGTTTCTGTCTGGGTGCAATAATTGCCGGTGGTTCCAGTCGGCTGAGCGTCAACGAGGAATGACGGCTCTAGGACAACGTATGTCGGTTCAGTCAGGTGTGATACTTGCAAAGGAATTCTGTTCTGCAGAACACGGCAGAGCAATCTGAGCAACCTGCTATTGGAACAAAGATGTTATTAGAATATTATTGGTAAAGTTATGCATGTGCAACAAGTACTCAATTGAAACTCACATTTGACAATGCATTCACAAGTCTGACGCATCGCTACGGGAAGTTTCGTAATGCGCATTGTCCTCATGAAGAAAGCGGTCAAATGTTAAGGAGATAATTGTTCGCAGGAAATTAAAAGCGTTTTGTAACTGGGGCAATACCCAGTTACGAGCTCTCATTTAACTAGCAAAGGAAACGCCCCGTGGAGGCGATCTTGAGCAAACTGCGAGTAATGCAGGCTAATCTGATAGATCTCACGATTTTAAGGTAGTTGACATGCCAGGCAGTTTTGTGGCCACCCTGCGGATAATAATCTTGTCTGTACCGGAGCTTTGGCACGCTTCAGTATGCAAACGGCACGACTGTATTTTATAGTTCATGTTCAGATTGAAATATTGAAAACAATTTTGATTTATTCTGAAGGATGAGATTATCTACGTTGGTAGAGATTATATTATCAAAAAGCAAGGACGAGTTTTTCGATTAATCTTTGAATACTGGATCAATTTCATAAATTCACGCTTGTTTAGTAGGTAATGGTTACTTAATTCTTGTTTGTCTGCGCATCGTCTGAGTTGTTAATATGAGTCATGATAGCGTGGGATGAAACGAAGCTACGCTTGTCTACGTCATTAGTTTCGTTGTATAATCTCGGAGGATAAATCTAGAGAGAACCTTTCTACCAACTGTAGAACCATTTACTTACATTTTTCTATCATCTACATACAATTAATTCTACAGATAAGTTGGTGGAATGAAACCTTTGAATGACCAGAATACACAGACGAAAAACACTAGACTTTCTCTACAGTTTTTGACGTGAAACACGAAGGTTAAAGTAAAATAAAGTATGTAGTTGAAGTTTGTCTCCATTGAAATAAATGATACCTACCAACCTGTATTCCTAGAACTGCGTCCTCGATACTCCCGGATATAACATTGCCTTACTCACCAAGAACTCAAGTAAGTAAGGTACTTGTTTCTGCGATTCTAGCCTCGCATGAATAAACCAAGAAAGTCTTTCCACCACCAGTTGAACTCGTACTAGTAAATGAGTTTGGTGAGAAATGGAGAGCGACATCGTAACAGGAATTGAATGAATGTCAGTAACTTTCGGGTCAAATCAAGTCGATCCGCTGAGATTTGGTAGTTTCGCTGAGAAAACATTCCTTTTATTTTCAAAGAAATAGACGTATCCGCAAACTTTGTAAACTATGTTCGCTTGAGTTTTAAAGAACAGTTGGAAAAAGAGTTCGTTTATTTTGCAGTCAGTTTGTAAATTTATTACTGGACTCTTAGGAACACTTATATTTGAGAGCATGTTCGCTGCGCTCTTGTTATGTTTTGATTACTAAAACCTTATGAAACATAGTAACGATATTGGATGTTTATGTTGATGATTTAATGGCAAATATCTCTAGAAAACTAAATTGCATCGAATACTGCCTACTCATGTTATAAATGCTAAAGTAACGATGTTTGAATGATTATAACTCAATCACGGCAAAACGGCTGAACCAATTTCGATGGAATTTAGTACACAGATAGATTATGACCTGGATTAAGCTATAGGCTCCTTTTTATTCTCGTAAAACGCGAGCGAAGCCACGGCGGGACACTACTGTAGAATATGTGTAGTAATGTCTAATGCTTAGCAGAATGATAACGCATAAACAGATATTTTTGGACTATGTGGGTAATACATATAAAGATGAGAGGAAATTGAATTGAAATGAGGAATTTTCTTTCAGGTTTCTTTCTGTACCTTTACCGCAAATTCCTATCACATTTGCAAACATCGATCGCTGGGAAGAAGCACAAATTCACAACGACGGATTCGGTTCGACGATTCCTTTACAAATGTCATCGAAAAATGTAGCGAAGGCATCGTAACCTCATCTTGGAATTGATTTTATTTACTCCGGTATATATGGAGTGAATAGTGTAAGAAGGCAGTTAATGCGAACAAAGAGGATACTTTCCTGTGCCTTCCTTCGTCAAGCAATGCTTTTCACTAAGTAATAAGTGCAGTGGGCACTTCAATTTATGCCAACCTCGCTTTTTTACGAAACTATAATGTTCAAGATTCCTTAAATGGTGAACTTTCCTTTTCGTAAAAGGCAGACGTACCTTAACAGCTTCAACTGGTAAAACACGTAACACGTGGTATTCACAGTAGCGGGGCGTATAAAACAGACTGTGAAAAAAACGGGCTTATTTCCTGATGCTCTATTCTATGAATTGAATACCGAGCAAAGTCAATGCCATAATATTCTCAGCAAATGGTATTAGTAAAAACCGGCCAAGTACGAGTCGGACTCGCACACTAAGGGTTCCGTTCCGTGCCATCGTACAAGATTGAACTTTATTTATTTCATTTATTTGTTAATTGTTATAGAGACTGTAGTAATACTCACTCACTCTGTAAAAATTTCAAGCATCTACCTATTACGGTTTAAGAGATACAACCATTTTAAGATCGAGCAAGGTTAATTATTTGAATTTATAACTTTATTTTATTTTTCATTATTTGTTGTTATAGCACCTATAGAGCTTAGCAAATAATAGTAATTTATTATCTATAATTTTAGCTTTTTTAATAAAGATACCTTTATTATAGAAGACAATTCACAAGAAATTAATAAGAAAACTCACTTTTTGAAAATTTCATGTGTCAACCTATACGGCTATAGCGAATCTAAATCGAACAAGAAACGCCGAAAAAAACACGTTTCTTGTAGCGGCAATAGCATAGGAATACACACACTGTGAACAGTCCGCTGACAGAAAGACAGAAAGACGGACGGACAGCGAGGGCTTAGTAATAGGGCCCGTTGTCACTCTTTGGCTACGGAACCCTAAAAAGCGTATTGTAGTGGCGTGACTAAACCCCATCCTAAAGCGAGGTCATCCGGCCACCAAGCGGCTAAGCGGAGCCAAGGTCGGCGCCTGTACCTGTTTCCATACACTCTTGTTGCTCATTATAATTCTAATGCTGTAAGATGTCTTAAGATTAGACTCGTATCCTTATCGAGACCTTGACGAAACGTTATTAATATCATAACTAATTCATTCTATAAGCAAGACAATTTTGGAATAAGATACAGCTGCTTCTAGTTAATTAAAATTGGTACTTACATCTATACATATAATAAGAGCTTAACCTGACTGACTGACTTATTGATTCATCATCGCCGAGCCGCATCGAGCAACGCAGGCCTCCGTACCGTCGATGCCGAGCCGTAACCACTGGACCTAGAAAGCTGAAACTTGGAGCGTAGGTAGGTTCCTTTTATAGCAAAACCACCCACTAAGAAAGGATTTTTGTGAATTCAACCTCTAAGGGATTGAAAAGAGGTGAAAACCATTGTATAAAAAACAGTATTTCTTGAACTTACAAACTTGAAACTTTGGTATGCTTCAATTCAAATCATAGAAGGGTAAAATATTTTTTTCCCGAACTACCCCCAAAATGGTGTGTTAAAGTTTGTATGGGAACTTTTTATCGCGTGTTGCCTTTTGCTTGAAACTTGCTATGGGTACATAAAATACAGAATAATTGAACACTTATTTCAGGATTTTTCAAAACAACCCTTACAACGGGGAAAAAAAGTGACAAAGTTTTTTTTTTTTTTATGTGATGCGTAACAAAGCACCGGTATTCAGCTAGTTTTTCACACAGAACTGCCCTTCCACCCAATGTATAAAATTGGCCTTGCCATTTCGATAGACGTAAAGCATCAACAGGTCAATGTTAGCGTGTAAACGAGCAACTCTTCAAGCATGGTCAGAGCTAAAGATCGCATGTTTCACACCATGCAGCAATGTAATTTACTTTCATTCGGAACCAGTTATTAATATTGAGATGATAGGTGATACGAATGATATTGAGTGGCCGTTTACGGATAAAGTCTACAAGTCTTTCTTAAAACGCTACGTTGTAAGAAAGCTACGAAATGGAACAAGTTGCCGTCGTCTGTCTTTCCTGAAAACTATAATATGGGTCTTTGTGAATAGGTGCCTTCTAGACCTTCGTGCTCCAACGTCGGCCTCATCGTCGCTTACCAACAGTGAGATCGCGGTCAAACGAGAGACTATCATAAACTTAAAAAAATAAAAAATAAATATAGCTTAATACCGAAAGCTAACTAAACTCACAAATCAATGGCTATGAAATGTTAAATAATGCGGTCTGTTAGGTTATTTTCTAAAAAAAGAAGCAAACTCCAGAAAAAAATACTAAGGATTAAAAAAATGTGGGGAAAGTGCGGGTCAGAAACGCGTGGATAGGATTCCATACAAGCCAATTTAACACGTTCGCTGCTGGATAATATTATTCTTATTAGTTCTCCGCAACGCGCAAGAATAACTCTTATACAAGACTAAGGCATAATATGTATTACCTACATATGACTAAGGGCATCTAAATTGCACGAAACCTCTAAAATCTAAAATACACTCGATTAATCCTCGATCCTATAATGCTTAGTTTTACTTTTTGAGGTACGAAACCCTATTTTTTGTATACAACTTGGAATAACAGAACAAGCCGATGGCCCACCTCATGTACCCTCTGCCTATGCACATTCTACATTCTGCCTCTGCATTATCACATACCTAGGTCACGTCCGCACTATGCGGCATTGCACTGCGCCTGTCACACGGAGACATAAGATGAAAAATCTCCTTAGCTCTTTTTATCTAAATAATTTATGCCTACGTATTTTTTCTAAAATGTTATTAATATCCAATACTCATATCGTCATCTCTAAATAGCCACTGGCAAAATTTTTTTTTTTTTTTTTTTATACTACTTGGATGACGTATCAAGCTAGAGGCCCACCTGATGTTAAGCGGTTAACATTATAGTTAACATATATAGTTAACATCCTTTCCCTTCGGCTAAAACACAAATTAAAAACGTGTTTCATTGGCCCTATCTCCATTAAGCCGGCTTGCAGATGAAATATGTGATTATTTATGGTCAAAACAAACACATTAAATGTTTGCAAGTAGAAACAACGTAACACGAGTGGTTGATTCGCAATCAAAACAATTACGCTTTAATTATAGCAGGTGTACTTTCTAGACACGTTTTGTGCTTTAAATTATACGTCTATTTATTTATTTGGATCACCTACGAATGAAGCACAATCGTGCAAAAATAAATAAATAAATAATGCTGGACAGTTCACACAACATTATCTAGCTCCAAGCGAAGCAGAGCTTGTGTTATGGGTACTAGATAACTGATATACTTAATACAATATATTGCATAGATAGATATTTTTTATTATACATAGGTTTTTTTTTTTTTTTTTTTTTAACGTTGATAGACCTTTGTTTGACCACGATCTCACCTGTTGGTAAGTGACGATGTGGCCGAAGATGGAGCACAAAGGTCTAGAAGGCACCTATTCACTCTAGACTTGAAGAGACCCAGATTATAATTTTCAGGAAAGACAGACGACGGTAGTGTATTCCACTCCTTAGCAGTTCGCATTATAAAGGTAGAACCGAAACGTTTAGTGCGAATAGAAGGTATACCAATGAGGTAAGGATGATACTGAGCCGTACGCCTGCTCGTCCTATGATGAAAAGGAGATTGTGGGATCAGATCGTGCAGTTCCTGGGAGCATTCCCCGAAATGTAATCAGAAAATACCCAGAACACTCTGAACAAATATTTGTTCCGAGGCGGGAATCGAACCCGCAACCTCCTGCGTCGCAGGCCAGGCTTCGCCCGCCGCGCTACAGCAACAAACAAAATGAATGAATGAAGAACAATCGAGCAAAAACACAATTCTGAGGTTACATAAATCTAGTGTTCCTTCAATTATAGGTAACCACATGGGGTGCATGCTACATGTGGATACAACTGGGCAAAAATAAATACACTGTATCTATCTACATTCATAAAACGTAAAAAAGCTGAGTCTGAACTATTCATATTTTTAAAAGTCAGTGCTACCTACTGAAGACATGCTACCAAGCCTAAAACAACAGTTTTTAGATTGTCTGTCGGTCTGTACGTTCGTTTGCGCTAATCTTCGAAATGGCTGAACCAATTCAGATACGGTATTCAGTTGTGTATTGAGATAAGCTTGGATTGACATTTAGTTTTTGTTTAATTTAAATATGTTTATGAATAAAAAGTTATCTGTTAATAAAAAAAACACAAAACAAGGATTTGTCCCTTTAGGGGGGATGAAATAGGGACTAGAAGGTTTTACGCAACTCCTATGTAAAAAAAAGGTATATAGATAGATCAAACCCCAATAACTCGGGTGAAACCGCGGGCGACAGCTAGCAATGAACAAGGTAAGTTCATCTAGAAATATCAGAGGGTCATACGCATAGATACATTAAAAAAGGAATAGACTACTTATAACTTCGACTGAGCTTTGAGTTACATTACAACAAAAAACTTTACGGTTGGAATCATCAAATTCCATCACGTCTCGCGGTCACGTTCTGATGATTTGTGGTAACCAACATTAGGAAAGTATCGATGCTTTTTACAAGGACTCTCTCGATGTTCGTGTTCACAAAATTAAAGGGCTATTACATTGCGGCTGGTAGGTAATTGAAAGCATGTGTCCAATCCATTGAACTGCACAGCTCAGAGAAAATACTAGGAATTTAGAAATTCACTCCCAATTTCTTTTGTTTTTCACTCCGGACTAATGTTTCCCCCATAAATTCATAGGACGAATTTCTAGAGCTATGCAATTCGCTTAACTATTTCAATATAGTTATTCCATTTTGCCCACGGCAGATGCGCAACACAAATAGCTCCAGGACGTTACCCTTGTCAACGCAAGCTTTTCACTTACCTAAGTTATGGTTCTATTGTTCTAATACTGAACTGTCTCAGCAGTCTCGAACGAAGTCTCGAAGCTCTGCGTTTGTCTTACATTCATAAACTTGTATTGGAACTCGTAAATTATTTCAGGAAATGATGTATTACAAATGTGTAGTTTAACGTGCTCCTATACGCGTAAAGCCCGCATCTCTCTGACACGCAGAGATACGCAAAACAATACCAAGGATTAATACATAAGTATTCACGATTTACCGGGTTTTCGCAAATGAAAGCACTGATAGTGAGTATTTTGTATTTTATGGCATGTAATTAAACCACGATATCTCCTCTTCTTAAGCCCAAATTGATACTGAAATTCGAAGATGGATTTCTCCAAATCCCGGAATGTGAAAGCAAGGATAAGAATTGAATGGACGCTTATTTCACGATCGCATAACAATCTATTAGCGGAAGACAGAAGTATTTTATCAACGTTGAAGGACGGGCATTAATTCAATGAGGGCCCCCTAATTGGAAAATCCTTTCAATGATTGCCACTGTAATGTTTATAATTGGACCCTTGACAGTGGACAATCGCAAGAAATTATTCTAGCCGAGACTTTCAAGTGGACAAGAGGATAGTCATTAAAAGGGATAGTAACGTTTATGTTAATTTGGGTGCCTATCTGCATTTAAATGGTTCATAAATAAAATCGAACGTCTGTTGGAAATTACGGTTCAAGGGGTATTTTGAATTTACATGTCACAGAAACGGCGAGGCAGAAAACACAACCTAGCAAGTATCAAGAGCGTGTTCCTTTGGCAGGAAGCTGTATGTAAGTATGGGGTGATTCAACGTTATCCCGCTGAGGGCACTTTGCGTCTCTCGGAAGAGGTTGGGGCTTTCGGCAATCAAAACTGACGTCATTGGATAATGAACAATTGTCACATATGGAATGCTAACATAGTATTATCTAGTATTAGCTAGTATTGTATAAGATGGATATGGTAAAAAAGGGCATGTGATTTTTTTTAAAGAAAGTTTACCCGCTTAATTTATCTCTCCCGTTAAGAGGCTGTCAAGAGACAAATGGTCTTCTCTTCTTCTTCGTGTGTTAGATTAAGTAATAAATAAAGTGTTTTTTATGTGTATGTTAGTTTCTAAGGTATTTATGTTTATATGGGCTTACTGTTTAGGTTTAGTGAATTTCTCAGTAAGCCTGATTTTTTTTTTTTTTTTTTAAACGTTTTATTATCATAATCTACACAGTTCATGACAAAAAAATATTATTAATCTTCCTCATATTTCCAAGGGCATGATAAAACAAGTAAAGGGAGCAGCGTTCCTTTAGGTATACACTATACATACATGTTACTACTATTGAATTAAATTATACCAAACTTTACTATACTTTTGAACGGACGAATAAAAGTTATCTTATCTTATCGATATGAATCCAGATCTAAGGATCTCCACCACCATAGGAAGTAAAACCGTGATCCTATTTCTTTTATGATGAAGCGGCCTTTGAGGAATTAATTAAAAAACCCTGTAATTGCGCAGCGATGACTTGCGGACAACGTGTGACGGACAGAAAGGAGTCATTAATTAATTTCAGGCCACTTTGGGTCGCAAGTTCGCAACAGAATTACCAGAAATTTCATCGTATACGACAGCTATCGCGATGTTGATCATAAATTCAACATGGGACGTTTCAAAGTTTAATATTATGGTTGAAACTAATCAGAAAAGTTGGCGTAAATTTGCATACTTTTCCATGGTACTGGAGATATGAGATTGACATAACTATCTTCATCATCATCATCAGCAACCGTTAGACGTCCACAGTTTTGTACGAGACCTCCCCCATAGAATGCAATAGAGGGATTCGCCATAATTACCACGCTTGGCAGGCGGATTGGTGTTTGCAGTAATATTTAGTGTTAAGTACTCATATGGATGCCGCTGCCCATCACCTGGTGTAATCCCTTAGGCGGCTGTTTCGGAATCCACGGGAGGAGACTGGGGGAGGTATATTATTAGGCCGGACACACCACGGCTAACTAACGGATAAACTACTATGCATGGACATAATGTAGTTTAAATGTTACTTAATCCAATCTTTCGTACTCAGGTGGATGTTGCTGCCCATCCCCTGGTATAATCCCTCAGTCGGCTTTTATAGCATCCACGTGAGGAGACAGAGGGGTATATTCTTAGGCCAGACACACCACGGCTAACTAACGAATAAAGTACTATGCATGGAGACAATGTAGTTAAAATGTTACTTAATCCAATCTTTCGCACTCAGGTGGATGCTGCTGCCCATCCCCTGGTGTAATCCCCTAGTCGGCTTTTACGGCATCCACAGGAGGAGACGGAGGAGTATATTCTTAGGCCAGTCACATCACGGCTAACTAAGGGATAAACTAAGTAATATACGTACTTCATGTACATGGAGATAATGTAGTTAAAATCCAATCTTTCGTACTCAGGTCGTCCCCTGGTGTAATCCCTTCGTCAGATTTTGCGGCATTCACGGGAGGAGACGGAGGGGTATAGTCTTAGCTCGGACACACCACGGCTAACTAAAGGATAGACTACTATGCATGAACATAAACTATATCCAATCTTTCATAGACATAAAAGGTAAATATTTCACGAGTATGATGTGGTTGGTAGCTATATAACAGCAGAGTGAATAAAATTGAAACTGTAAACGAGCCGTAAATATCCTCCCTCAAGTTAATGTTTCATCTTCCATATAAACATTGGAACAAATTTCGTACAGCTGAACTTGGCTTCGGGAGTATCTTGCTAACAAATCTAGAGTATTTTCATGAGTGAATGATATAAATAAACCACTTGATAGGAATTGTGGATGAGGAAGCATTTGTAAATATTTACGTACAGATCTGCTTCCATTCTGTTGGTTAATTCAGCCAAGTTATTCAATATTGATTCGGTAGACTGTTGAGTTCTACGAATGATCTTTCGAAGTTGTGACTGTAATATCCCAGACAAGATTACATTGCATTGGATTGTAATGTTTTTTACACGACTGTTCCCAAAATGGAGAGTATTGTTTTCAGGATGGAACCAGCGATTGAAAGGTCAGGCTTAAAAGACGCAATAGCTTCATAAAATCGACCCAACTCCCAACCAATAAATGACAACCCAAGTGAGGCTCGAGTAAATCTATGGCTGGAAAAACATCCTCCCCAGTTGACTACATTGTGCCTGCGGAACAGCTCCCAGAGGGTCACTAACAACCTTGGCCCACCTGGAGATCTATAAACCGATTACGATGCCAGGTGGGCTGCAGCAGGTACAAATTAGTTAAAATGGGGATACTATGACAATATACAATGTGACTGTGGAGCGACGCCTCAGACAATGCCTCATTTACTTTCTTGCTTGCGATGCCCAAACATATGACGATGCCAATGACAAAGCTATTGATGTGGCAAGGTTCAGGGCTAAATTAATTTAAAATCTCAATTGTTGAACCATCGACACGAATACACGATGAAGAATAAAATAAAATAAATAAATAAATGAAGAAGAAGGGTTTATGTAATGTGTTTCCACCATTGCATTTTCTTTAGATGATCGTGGTATGGATATGTGTTTTTTGAATACTAGTGTTACCTTGATGTCGAAATTAAAAAGACCAAACTTTTAAAAAAATATCTGCAGCTGATCGTGTTTGTAATCAAAGAGTAAGAACTAGGGGAGTTGGTTCTAATAATATAGCACTTGGGTTTTTACTGCACGTAGAACTCAAGAAAAACTGTTTTTTTTTTACTTTTTATTTACCTTTAGAATCTTGGCAGTCGTGTTTTTAATATTATTTATATAAGTAGGTATATAAGTAGGCACAGGCAAAGAGAGGCCTATACTTAGCAGTGGGTGAAGTCAGGCTGTGGATGAAGTAGGTACCACTTGTTTCGTTTCATTTCAGTCAATGTGGATTTTTGGACTAAAAATATATGACTTCCACTCACAACATCACGAGATCTCTGAAGCTATAAAGCTTAAAAACTTGGGTATGTAAAATTAGTTCCTAGGTAAGCAAAGGGTTTAATTGAAATTCAACCTTGTTGCCTTGTGTTGAATTTAATAGGAAAACGATGGAAGAGTAACTATTTATTGATGAGCGCTAATAAAAAATAGATAGCGCCACGATGGAATATGTATTTTTTTACTTTGAAAGCCGATGCAGATTTTTCAACTTTTTGTATTTTAAACCTTTTCAGTTTAAAATACAGTTTTATTGCCATTCAGCGTGGCAATGAAGCCAGCATCTTAGGGACGCTTCCGTCTGGTAGTGATTTGGATCAGTTGAGCTACCTTTAGATCGCTTGTAGCGGTCTTCAGGTAGCACAACTGTTTCATATGTATTTTGTATATACCTTGTATTATTCTTTCTGTAAATATATGTTATGAGTTTTAGTTTAATACATGGTGGCTTCCTAAATCTTTTGTGTTTAGATTTGCCTGACCATTACAGAAGGAATTCCTAGGAAACCTACACGTGGCGTGTTTTATAAAAGCCGATATCAACATTATGAAACTGCTATATTTATAGACTTTCATTACAAATTTCTAAAACATAATTATGGTTAGTTATTTTGTAATAAACAGACAGACAGTCCTGGCACGCCACTTCAGTCACGCCGCGATTCGTGACTAACATTGATGCGGCTTACCGATAAGCTTACGATATTATTTACACTGAGTTACCTATTCTCCAAACTGACAATCGTTGGCTTCGATCAAGAAAACAACTAGATGTCAGGTCGGCGCAAAAAATACGTCTCGGTGAATACACTTGAAAAGTGAGCTCTTATTTTTTATTTGTATTTGTGAGAACTTTATTTGTAGCTCTTTAAGGTTGATTTCACACAAAATATTTTTTAACCTATGTCTTTTAATTTCTAAGTGACAGGAGTAATTTATTGCTAGGTGTGATGGTTGTAATTAGGTTGAACTTAGAACTGTTTTAAAACTTTTGTTTCAGTTCGTTAGTAAACAAATATAGCTGTATAAATTATGTACGCACGCGGACGGTATTTAGCTTTGATTTTGTACGTGCCCCGAAATCTAGCTGTATTCTTGATCGATGATAGTTGGTATCTCGAGTAGTGACCATGAACCGGACGATGTAGAGTAGGAAGGCCTCCTTCTCAATGAACGACAACATTTTAAAGACAGGAAGTCTGTAGATAGAGGCGGACCAAGACTGCTCATCGCGACATTATATGGAGCAGGCCTATGTCCAACAGTGGACTTCTACAGGCTGATGATGACGTGAGTAAACACAAAAAGTAAACATACGATGAGGATAAACAATCATTACGGGAAGGGTCTTCGCTAAACAGCCACTAAGGAGCAACCAAAAGCAATTCGTTCCGGGATAAGGTCGTCACGAGCCATCTGTACAAATTAAGGGTCATCGGACAGCCAGGCCTTAATTAAACTTACAAATTCGTAGTCCTGTCAAAGAAGGTTGTATAAGAAAGTCCCCTGAAGAATTCCCCTGTAAAAAGTGGAGCTCAAGCCCGTATCTTTTTAGTTTCTAACTTATAGAGAACTTCTCTTTTCTATAGGTAGTGGATGCCTATGTAGATGTGACCGGTAGTAAACCTGTAATGTAGATATAGCATAGAATTCTACTACGAACTTTATGCAAGCGATGAGAGAATTTAATAAGGACTTTGAAGCGGTATGACGGCTGCTCTAATGAGTGATTGATAGGAGAAACACTATAAAGGTTCGTTGTAAAGAAACTGGGTTACCTGAAGCATACGTGTAGTCCTGAAGGCAGAATAGATTACAAGCACGTTGAGATGCAACAGAGGAAAGTACTTACCTGAAAAGAAACATTTTAGGTTAGTTTAATAAAACAATACATACTTAAGTTCATACAAAAAGTCATAAGTACAACTACATAATTTATTGTATTTTTATTGTTTTAGCGGTTGCATAAAGTGGTTCGGTATGCAGGCGGTAACAATCGAAGTGTTCAAGTAGGTCGACCCCAGTTCATGTAAAAAGGGCTGCAAGATCGATTTCAATTTTGATCTCAAAAGTAGCATATTATGCCCTGTGACATCGATATACAGGCGATTATTGTTTGAAGTTTGAACGTTTGAAACCAGTACAAATTGTTTACGACAGTGAAAAGGCCAATAAGATCGTCCATTGTGGTCAATAACGAATAATTGAAAAATGCTTACAAATTCGATTGTGAAGCCATGCGAGAGTATTTTATGATTTACGATTGGGTGAGGCTCAATTGGTATAGTATGGTAAATAATTTTTGGCGAGCAAACAATCCAGAAAGATTTAATTTTGCTGTTTTATTGAGAATAAATTTTGATACAAAAGAAGTAATCAGAAAATTATAGAAAATAGAAGTACTGTATGATAAGATCGAAGACATATTCTAATCTACAGTAAAAGACAAAGCGCAGAAGGCGGGGCGCGGCGGCGGCCGTGCAATGACGCGTGAAAACGTAAACTAACCGAAATTGGAATAAACGATAAGTGAATAGGGTCTAATTATAAATATATGGGCTGATAGATAATGGCTTTGTAGGTCATGCTAAGGGCTCGTGACGTGGGTTCATGCGATGATCGCGCTTGTTCAACAGATGGTCGGCTAACACATTGAGGGCAGATGCTCGCGAATCTGTGAAACTGACACCGTTTCGGACAGTGACACTGATTTCAAATTGTATCAGAATGCACTTTGAATGGAACTTTTTGAGGTAAATTTGAATACGTTACTATTACATTATATTACCGCTACTCATACCTTTTCGTGGTAATGCCTGACTGTTATTATTATAAGGGGGAGTATGCGACATCTGGCGTATATCAAAAAGCCATTTTAAATTGATAAGCGTGATAATGCAAGTCTAATGCACCGCCCTGTTCATTTAATAACATTGGAGTCATTATACTGTGATTACAATGGATACTGATGAGGGGGATTATTGTGTAAAACGATCATTGCCAAATCGTTAAATATCTAAGCGGTTTGAACCGACACGTGTTCGTAGCAAATTGTCATCCGAATAAAAGCATAAGCTTAATTGCGGCAGAGGTTTCTTTCGATTTTGCGAGTCTGACTCAAATGGACATCAAGAAAAAGTTGTCAGTCGCAGACGATACGATCTGATTGCCAAAACCTGCTTAAAGGAAACGTGAGGTAAGTTAAAGATCGCGTTTTGTATAGCCTCGTACTTCACGAAGGCATTTCATAAAATTTGAAGGTCATGCCAACCTTCAAGCCTAACTAACAGAAACGTCGTGACCGGCCTCCGTGACTCAATGTGCCCAGAGGCCTCAAACTATAAAATTTAATTCAAATAGCCCTAAATTGTATCAACACTAATGCCATTAGTTGCAGCCGGCTTAGTAAATTGACTGTTTTGGTAATTAACAATTAATATTCCAAATGAGCTGTTTAAAGGTTTTGGAGTACCTTTGGTGATTAATTTCGTTGGGCGCTATCTACATCAATTACTTGCAAGCGCGGTCGCGTTTTGTCGCGGGCGGCGGCACGTGCTTCGACAGCTGCCGCCATAAAAAGAGGAGTGAATGGCATTGTGTCCACGGATAATACATTCGCAGTGCAGTTGAGTTTGGTTATCTGTCATTCGCTGAACTTCACTGCACATTTCAGTCCAATTTCAGCTGTTCCAGTTGATAGTTTCGAAATGGGGACCAATAACGGTTACAGTATGTAGAACACGACAATTTCGTCCAACGGGTTCAAGACAGCATGGTATTGAATTTCGTAAAGATTGCTGTTTCATTGAGGATCCCTTCTCAAAATATCGCTCAGACGCATTGAGCTGTACACTGACGAGCAATATCAAAAAGCCACTAACTTATCATCTAGATAGAGTAATTATAAGTAAAAGGCAACATTCAAGTGTATTTATTTACGCATAACTAAACTTAGGAAACAAAAAACAAATTTATTTAATGTGTTAAAGAAGGTAAAAACAAAGTAGGGATAAAAAACTATAATTTCTTAAAAGTGGGTTCACGAAATTTAAACCTAATTTATTTATCATTCAATACTTCGTATTAATAAATATATAATAATTCTGGACAGTTCACACAACATTCCTAATACACAGCTCTCGATACGGCTTCTACACGACTTGGCACGCTGAATACCAGATTCCTTAGGATATGCTGAGGAATATTCTCCAATTCCTCAAAAAGTGCGTTTTTCAGGGCATGGAGCGTGACTGGAGATGGATTTCGGCTTCTAACACGTCTGCCAAGCTTGTCCCAGGCATGTTCAAGAGGGTTCAGGTCGGGGCTTCTCGCTCCGATCTAGGGAGACTAGACTTAACCTAAGAAGACCAAGCAATGGTAAGCCAAGTTCCACAACGACATCAGACAGGAGTTGCGATCCAGCAACAACTTTTAACCAGTTTTCCTGAATCTCCGAAGCACTTGTTGGCCATAGAATGTCTCATGCAGCCATTATGCAGGCCGTATATGTCTCTGGGATCTCCCCAATGTCAACATAGTGATGATCCTGGTACATTCCTCAGGTGTGAGGCATGATGATTCGTTTTAATGAGCAATATTAAACTGTTTTCAAGGTTTTTTTCATGAAGCTAACTTGTAAAAAAAACTAAATATCTCCTATTTAGTTTTTTTTACGTCACTTGGCTTTTTTATATTGCAAGTCAGTTTTAAGGAAGAGTTAAAGTACTAATAGCTTTTTTGTGAAAGAGTTCGTCCGGGGAAGTACTACCACCATACCTATTTCTGCCGCAAAGCAGTAGTTCTCGCATTGCTGTGTTCCGGTTTGAAGGGTATGGTTGGCGGTGAAATTACAAGCACATGAGACTTTTCATCTTTATGTCTCAGGGTGGCGGGCGCAGTGCTATGCCACATATAGGGTGCATCCTAGATGGACGTGACCTATGTGATAATGCACTGTTCATAGGCAGAGAGTACAGCTTAACATCAGGTGGGCCATCTGCTTGACCCGTCATTCCAAGTAGTACAAAAATAAATAAAAAAAACTCTTTAACATTTATTTTTATTTTTATTGTTCCATAACCATAACGCTAAGTGGACCATATTGAAAGCACGAAGCACCATGCGGTGGATGGTAACTCTGCCGTTTTTTTACGCAAAACAAAGCTCTATGGGGTTTAACAAAGTTATATATGGAGGGTCAGATTAAGCTGTGTCTAACCATATGCGTAAAATTCATCTATTGAATTGAAATTGGCATGTGCCCGAGTGTCTTTTTAGTGGCAATGAAACACATTGCGTCCTTATGCTGCAATAATTTGTATTAGGTTTGTATTTTTTTTAAAAAGAACCAAAATAACCCTACGATTATTTTCACGTTTGAAATATCTTTAGGTTTATCATCCATCAAGGGTTTGTTAAAACAAGTTTAAGGCGTCGATGGACGCCTAACTACGTCACTATCTAACTCATTGAAGTTCAGGTAAGTTACAAAGTGACAGAATAGCACTCGCAAAACAAAAGGGAGCGAAAATCACGTTTTTTTATTTAAAAATCATTTGGCTCTAATTTTCAAAAATTAAAACTAGGTTCTTTCGGCGTTGCGTTATTTAATATACTGAAGGAGAATAAAATATTATATGATTGATAGTTTAGGAGAAACATGGTTGTAACTACGAACAGTAACACACGAACACTTTAACACTTTTAACACTTTTTGCTACTTTGCAAATTTATTCCTTACATTTTTAATAATTTTTTAAAAAAAATCAAAGCTAGAAGACATGCTTTATATGTATATGCTTTAGGTTAACAATTTTTTTTTTGTAGATTTTTCGATATATTATTTGGGGAAAAAAGGGTAAATGCACCACCTTTCACATACCTATATACACGCCTTAGTACGGTTGATTTCACAAGACATTTCCAAAGAAATATATCAGAAACTTTCCTAATCATAACTTGAATTCAATAAAGCAGATCTCGGGTCAACTCACAGCCTCTGGCTTGCAATCTTGGTACCCTCGAATCAGGGAGCCATGTTTATTTTCCGGATGGTTAACTTTGCTTGTTATAAAGCATGACATCGAATAAATTATCTTTCATTTCTTGATGTTATTGATACAAGAAGATTGTATGTATTGATTGGTTGTGACCGAAATTGGCTCCGCTATGAGATCAACGTACAGTTTTACCGATTTTTACCCGAAATATAAGTCCGTCGACTGTTTTCGTTTGCGCAGAAAAGCGCAAACTGATATCCGACAGTAGCCGAACGTATAGTATAGCCACAGAATAAATAAGCTCTGACCAGCTGTATAGCTCTGTCCCGCTCACAACTAAGAGTCGACCGGCCGCGGTTTTGCCGCGAATACCAATTACAGCGCAAGATTTTAGCGCGCGATTGCTATTGTTAGTTAGAAGGTTCCCGCGCTATAGAAATTGGTCTAAAGCGCAGGTCCACTTATAAATATTTTGACATCGGGGCGACTTATATTTTGGGTAAAATTGTAATGGCTAACAATCTGTGTGGGCCCAAGCTCGTCTTCCTGTCTCTATGTATCTTCTTAAACAATATTTTCTAACATTTTAAAAGTACTTAACGTTCATTCCAGTGAAAAAATGCAAACGAAATATCATAGATTTGTAAACTAATTAGTGCAGCTCCATCCAATATATATATGATGTAATAAAATATGGTATCTAGCAGCTGATATCGAGAGGTTCGTTTCTCGGCGACCAATGTTTGCATCATCTGCAAATATTGGTTCCAGGTCTGGGTGTTTGGTTCCAGGTACTCGTAGTTCCTGATACCACGATACATGGGATCTCATTGTGGGATCGGGTCTATTTATGTGACTGGAGAGTTATTTATTTATAATACTACAAAGAGCTTTTCCTTTTTTTTTACTTATATACTTACCTATTTTAAGCGGTGAAGGGGATATTGAATTACAGAGTAAGATTATGTATTTACACCTAAGGAGGTTTGTATGCACTCTGAACAAACCCATTAGGGTATTTTGAGTGTATAATACAATGTTTGTGTTTTTTTTTAAAAAATAATAAATTAAAAAAAAAAACCTACTTAAATGGGTTTACTACTTCTTTCTAGACAAGAGGTTGTTATTGAAGATTCCAAAACTGTTTTATGTTTCCAGTTTCACCTTTGCCCCGAACAATGCATCAATTCTTTTCCGCCATAAAAAGCGGCGAAAACGCGTAAAACGCATCATTTGTCCAGGGAAAAACAAATAAATTATGTAGAATAGCTACTTAAAGCACAATTTCTAAAGAACACCCCGGAACACCCATATTTCAATATTACGGCTGTATTGACATAGCAAAAGCAAATGAGGAAGAGTTCGTAAGAGTCTGCATTATTTTATAACTCCAAGTTCCACTTGATAATGTTGATATTAGGGTCCTTATTTCAATTCATTTTTAGGGTTCCGTACCCAAAGGGTAAAACGGGAACCTATTACTAAGGATCCGTCTGTCCGTCTGTCACCAGGCTCTATCTCAAGAACCGTGATAGTTAGACAGTTGATGTATTTCTGGCTATAACAACAAATACTAAAAAATATAATAAAATAAATATTTAAGGGGCTCCCATACAACAAACGTGATTTTTCTAAATGTAGGTTAAGCAGTGATCTGCGAGGTCAGTTTTTGGATGGGTGACCACTTTTTGCGTGTTTTTTCTACAAACATGATTTTTTGCCGTTTTTGTAGATAATTGTACGAAACCCTTCGTGGCCGGTTTTTCCAATTTCGTAATGTATCTCGAATCCCGAGAAGTTAAAGGGTACAAATCTACGTTTGCTTCATTCAATATTTTGCTCCGCCTTGATCCATGAAGGATCAAGGCAGTACAGACGGGTAGGTTGAGTTGTAACAAGCAATTAACCAAACACGGACGTATGGTGTAGTGTATGTAACACTGTTGTTTTATATTGCTTTTTAAATACTTACCGTGATACTTTAAAACTCAGATTATCATTGTAATAGTTACACAGTTTATGGGTCTCTTCAAGGCTAGAGTGAATAGGTGCCTTGTAGACCTTTGTGCTCCATCGCCGGCCACATCGCCACTTACCAACAGGCGAGATCGTGGTCAAACAGAGGTCTATGAAAATTAAAAAAAAAAAGTTTTTTGTCTTTTGCATTTACAAGCAGTTTCAAGTTTGATAAAAAGAGACAAAACGCGGTGTACATTTTGCGTTTATTAGTAGAACAGGTTAGACTCAAGCCCAGTACATCAACAACAATCGACCTCTGTGGCGCGGCGGGCGAAGGTTCGTCTGCGACGCAGGAGGTTGCAGGTTCGATTCCCGCATCAGAACAAATATTTGTGCGATCTGCAGATATTTTTCAGGGTGTTCTGGGTGTTTTCTATGTACAATAAAAAATATCTATCTATTTAATGTATTGTATTAAGTATATCAGTTATCTAATACCCATAACACAAGCTCTGCTTAGCTTGGGGCTAGATAATGTTGTGTGGACTGTCCAGCATTATTTTATTTTATTCTATTAATCTAGGATTCACAGTTATCTTATATTTAGTTTAAGCTTTACACTCTATATGCTATTCTGAAACCAATTAGAACCAATTATTTACTTATTTATTTATTTTTAATGGGTCGAACAGGAACTACTCACAAATGTGTCATTATCCACCTCTAGATAACGCAGTAGATCTTGGAATTAGTTCCTATTTTTTTTAGAATATTTGTTCAGATCTTTTCTGCCTGTATTGTACGTATTGCTGTCATGTTCAGTGCCACTCAGGGATAGGTAAATTCACAAAACAGCCGTATTTACTGTACGTCACGTCATACCGCACTTGCTCGTGTTGACTGTCACAGTGAGCCTAATGCGGTAAGACGCGGGTAGGCTTACACCTGACGGTAGTTAAATATGAGGTTATTTGAAGGGAGCGGGGATTTACATTATAAATACAGCTTTTGTTTTAGCTGCTTTTAATGCTTGGCTTTTATGGCAAGTAGAGAAAATGAAGAGTTTTCCATGTGTAATTTTAGCATTATTTATATCTCGCTAGATGGCGCTGGAGACAGTTTTGGTAACAGTAGTGTGGTATGACATTCTGTGTTCCTTTGTCTATGGGAAGTTGTTCGTCAGTTTTGTAACAAATTCATTTTATTATTATTATTAATGTCTTCGACCAAAATAAAAAGGTATGGACGGGCCTCAACCATTCTAAATGTCCGTGAAAAATAAGTCACAATTATAACAAACGTACGTTACGTCACTCGTTGCCGTCACAAAGACCGACTGAAGCGAAGTGAGTGAGCTCACTTTAAAAAGCTTCAAAACGATCGTTCCCTAAGGCCCGTCTGTCATTTTTTATTTTGGTCGAATATTAATGTAGTACCTACGTAAATATTTCAAAATACGTAACTATCACAAAGATATTTTAGGTTGGCTGAACCACAGAATAAATAATAGTACAAGCTGAACGAAATTCTCCACTGCCATGATAAAATTTAAAAAGTAGGTAAATACCAAAAGTTACGCGAGTGCCATCTCTTGGCGATGAAAGAACTAAACTGACAATGCCAAATGAAAAGCTGCTCATTGCTCCTGTCTGTCAATGTCAACTTTACAAATAAAACTAAACGAAAAGCTTGTTAATTCCTTCTATCCCTAGTTTTTTCCCCCTTCATTGCGCTTTTATGTAAATTTATTAGTATAAATAAAATAAAATTGTAATATTCATGTATGTTATATTTATTTATTATTAACATTAACTTTTGTTGTAACTTTTGAAACTATCATGGTTATGTACATAATTTTCACTAGAAACGGGATATTAAAAAAATAAAAAATAAAAAAAATAAAAAAACCCGTTTCTAGTGAAAATTAACTTTTGTTGTGTTGTAATATAATTGTGTTGTCCCTAGGTTTTCAGAATAAATAAATCACCTTCGTCATAACTTCTGTTTGAGTCTCCCTTTTTCAAAGACCGACCACTTTCATATACTCAGATCTCCATCGTCTTACCGTTTTATATCCTGTCGACATTGACATTGGCAAAATTGTGGAAACTAAAGTCACAAATAAAAGAAGAAGAAAAGCATGTTAGTACAAGCTGAAGATCTCATAATTTTAGACTTGATTGTTTTACGAAACGTTTAAATCAGTAGTCGTGTCTGACGACATCGTAAAAGTTCTAACGATGCAACTTCCTTCGGTAGCTTCTAGCTAGAAGCGCAATGCATTGTCAGTGAGAAGACTGTCTTTTGAAGGTATATCACGTATCGCCCTCCCAGGAATGTTGACATTAATTGTCTCCAAAAAGGAGTAAAAGTGTGCAGAAGTGAAATTGAAAGTTAACAGTAATATTGTACGTGACAGGATAAGTACATGTATCTAGTACAATTGCAGTAGCCATAGAAATGTGAAGTAATGAGAATTGGTAGGCGTGACGAGGTTCGTTAGAGTATGAGCAGATTGCTCATACTCTTTGACATGCGGTCTAGGGGGGTTTATTGTCAAGTATTTACGATCTTATGCTAGCGCTTCACTTGGTATATTTGCGCAAACATTTGATTTATTTTGTCAAGCTAAATAGTACCAGGTGATGTTGGACACATGGTTGATTTTACCTTGGAAAAATAACAAAAACATTTGCGCCAATACACCAAGTGAAGAAGTGCCGCCATTAAATCCCTCCGTAGACCAAGACATGTTCTTGGTGATCCTGATGACCCTATCACTACCGCAAATGCGGTAGTGACGTCATCCAGTCAAGACAGAGACAACACTCTACCTTTGCACCGACCTCGCCGGCGAGGTCGACGAACCTTCTAAGTACCTTCTGTACCCTACGCCTAAACCGGTACAAGCATGTTCCGGGGCGTTTTGCCCGTTCCTCCCCAACCGGCAACAGCCCAAGCCGAGGTCCGTACCTAAGTGGTGCCCTTGTGCTAGTTGCCCCAACCTAACTTTGCAGGTTGAGCGCCATCCGCGCTCACCAAAAGCCCGGTAACGCAGTCATGACCCCAGGCGGTCAACTGCATTAAAATCCATTCGAAAAAAAAAAAAAAAAAAAAATGCCGCCATTAATTGATTATATGTTTGATTTAATATCAAACACAGAATTTTATGATAAAATGTCAAAGATATGTGGTGACTTTTACGACCTCTGTGGCGGGACGGGCGAGCGTTCGCCTGCGACGCCGGAGGTTGCGGGTTCGATTCCCGCCTCGGAACAAATATTTGTGCGATATGCAGATAATTGTTCAGGGTGTTCTGGGTATTTTCTATGTATAATAAAAAATATCTATCTATGTAATATATTGTATTAAGTATATCAGTTATCTAGTACCCATAATACAAGCTCTGCTTAGCTTGGGGTTAGATAATGTTGTGTAAACTGTCCAGCATTATTTATTATTTTAAGTTACCTATTTCCATTTCTTTTTGAGAAAGAAACTTAAAACGGAAAAAAACTGCTAGGCGCGCCGATTTCTCTGGTTAGTGCGTCTTGTATCATGATAACATGAGAAATCGAAGTCAAAATAGGACGTTCGGAGAAATACTGAGTTGACATTCCGGTAATAGGACGTATAGTGCCAGAAGGAAGATAATAATCCAGGACACATGGAATTACGTAACACACGTAAGAAAATGATTTCAAGTGTTTTAAGTTTTGAAGTGTTAAAAATGGTAGTACACAAAACGGCTACATCGGCTTCAAATTTAATACAAACCAGCCCGGGTAATAACTTCTCTAACTTTAGATTTATACGTATGGCAGCAACATTTTCAAAAATAAAAACAGGGTCCTCTCTGCTTTTTGTTATTTAATATACTGAAGGCAAAACACATCTTATGATTGATAGTTTAGGAAAAAAAATTGTTGTAACTACGAAAACTGAGCCTTCTTTGCAAAATTTCTTACAACTTAAGTAATAAAAAAAATAAAAAAAAATAAGAGGACATGTTTTTTGTAGTTTAACATATATTTTTTTTTGTGGATGTATCTGTAAAGATAGTGGAGTAAAAAGGTTTTAATCCACCACGTTTCAAATATCCAGAACCATTCGGTTCAAGTTCGTCTGAGCGCTGATACCATCTACTTGGTGTTTGTTCTGTTGCGACGTGAGAGCCGCCGGCGCCGGCGGTCCGTACAAGAGCACACGGATAAAGAGCCACTGAAAGAGCCACTTATTCATAACTATTACCATTACTGTCTGATTACTATCTATTGTTGCAATAATGGTAAATATAATTCATTATAATTGCGATAAGAACATACAGATAACAATAAGACAGTCCTTACAAATCCCCTATTAAAAAGAGGGGTGTAATAAGTATGAGGACATGTGTGTCTGTCTGTATGTATGTATGAATCCATGTTTCTTTGTTGCCACGTAGCTCTGGAACGGGTGCTCTGATTTCAATGAGGTTTTTTTATACGAAAGATGTTGTTGGTGGGTTGGTTTAGCCGGGTCAGCCGTTTCCAGATTTTTTTGAAAAGAACTCTGTAATTTTTGCAGGCAGAACCTTCAATTTGAGCTCAAAATATGAATTGTCGACGGTATCAGGCCCCAGGGTCTGATGATGACCAGGACACGATGAGCAGGGTCTAGGTTGGAGCGAGTGCTCCGATTTCTATGCGGATTTATTTGTATGAAAGCGTTGGAACACTCAAAATTGAGGAAGGTTTTCAAATTTTTATTAAATTAACTCGTCTTGAACATCGAAAAGCTAGACGAAAATTTAAATGCGAAAACCCTACGCTATCTATATTCTAGACCTTAACCTAATTGGTTGTGGCCGATGGCCGGTTCCTGTTTTTCAATTTCTACATTGCCCGTACTCATCCTTTTCTAAGTGTATCTAGTTTCTATACCATCTGAAAGTTCAAGACCGAAGTAAAATTTAAAAAAAATTAAATTCCCAACACTACTATCGTGGTATGGTTTCGTCCCACCATACCCCCAGGGGTATGGCTGGTCCGAAGTGAAAAATTCGACAAGTTGCCCAGCCTCCATACCGGTTACCTAGAGTAGAAAACAGTCTGTGGATTTCTTGACCATTCGTAGAGTAGTTTTTAAAAATACTTTCGAGATCTTTGGACCGTTGCATGTTGCATGATCTTACGTTATCCTCACCTCCAATTAGTGTAAGTGAAAAACAATAAATTTCCGGTGTTGATACACCTATTAGTGCTGTAACGCGGCCATTAGAAAGCAAAGATGTATTTATTGTTATGTTTATAGTTTTTAAGTTGGAAATAAATGTAGAAGGCGTGTGCTCCTCGTCAGTTCACACCTAACACGTGTAATGGTGTAATGTCATGAGGTTTCATTACCTCTAGGGCTTCATAACACGGCTATTTTAGACGAAATTGGGGTGTCACGGGTGCCGATGTAGCCACACACAGTCGACAACAGATTATGTTCTACACAAACTTAATTTATTTGACACGTGTTGACAAGCTGAAGAAAAAAATAAGTTTTTTGTGAAAAATATATTTTTCAATACCTAAAATTAGTGATTGTAACCGTGTGCTGATCAGAAAGAGCCTAAACACTACCAGTCTACTATTATCCATCGAGGAGTTCCGTTGTCCACCTTCTGTCTCCATCATCAGATCAGCTCGCTGTCACCATCATATTGTATTATCATCGGAACTTGACAGGTATGCCAAATTTCATCTCAATCGGTTGAAGCTAACTAATTTAAAATTCAGTTGCATGTTTCCACCCGGACAAAAATACATACATTGCAAGTTAATAAAAGCTTGTAATACGAGTATAGACAGTTACTAATACAGTTTTTAGGGTTCCGTAGTCAAAGACAAGGAACTCTTTTAGATTCGTCATGTCTGTCTGTCTGTCTGTCCGTGTATGTCACAGCCACTTTTTTCCGAAACTATAAGAACTATGCTGTTGAAACTTGGTATGTAGATGTATTCTGTGAACTGCATTAAGATTTTCACACAAAAATAGAAAAAAAAGCAATAAATTTTTGGGGTTCCCCATACTTAGAACTGAAACTCTTTTCTTTTTTCTTTTTCATCAAACCCATACTTGTGGAGTATCTATGGATAGGTCTTCAAAAATGATATTGAGGTTTCTAATATATTTTTTTTCTAAACTTAATAGTTTGCGCGAGAGACACTTCCAAAGTGGTAAAATGTGTCTCCCCTCCGTAACTTCTAAAATAAGAGAATGATAAAACTAAAAAAAAAATATGATGTACATTACCATGTAAACTTATTGTAAAACTTATGTAAAATTGGTTTTAATCTAGTAAGTAGTTTTTTTTAATACGTCATAAATCGTAAACCAACCGAGAACTTTTATATTATGTTACTTGCTGCTTATGTTAAATGTTATTATGTTAAATGCAGCCAGCATCTTAGGGACGCTTCCGTCTGGTAGTGATTTGGATCAGTTGAGCTACCTTTAGATCGCTTGTAGCGGTCTTCAGGTAGCACAACTGTTTCATATGTATTTTGTACATACCTTGTATTATTCTTTCTGTAAATAAATGTATCCTTGCTTCTACGGAACCCTTTATGGGCGAGACCGAATCGCACTTGGCCGCTTTTTTAAAAAAATAAACTTGCCTCCTCTAAGTATTCGTTTACAGAGACTCGTAACTTGATGTTATGTGAAACTGTGACTTAAATTAGTTGTAGTTTAACAGGCACGCTGTAGGACAGCGTAGGAGAACAAGAATAACCTGTACTTCATCGCTCCATTAAGAACTGTTTGGATTTGGATGTCTTTAGGATTAGTCCTCCTAACAAATTGATCCCTAACAACAACAAATTTGAGATCAATTCAAAAGTACCTACTTTGGAAGGTTTCTCTCTTGTAAATGACAAAAATTTCTTGAATTTTTACAAGTTTTTATTTAATACATAATATACGTTTGTTTGGGTAGAATCTTGCAACCGAATTTTAAATCAGTTATTCTCAACAGATTGAGCTGAAATTTGGCGTACCTGTCAAGTTCCGATGACAATACAATATGATGGTGACAGTTCATTTCATGCTAGCATCTTAGGGATGCTTCCGTCTGGTAGTGATTTGGATCAGTTGAGCTACCTTTAGAACGTTAGCTGCGGTCTTCAGGTACCACAACTGTTTCATAAGTATTTTTTTTTAATTTTGTACATACCTATTTGTATGTTTTTTTTTTTTTATACTACTTGAATGACGGAACCAGCAAGAGGCCCACCTGATGTTAAGCGGTAACCTCTGCCTATGAACAGTGCATTACCTCATAGGTCACGTCCACCTAGGACGCACCCTATGTGGCATTGCACTGCGCCCGCCACCCTGAGACATAATAATAATAATAATTCATAATCTTTATTGCAACAATGATGGTACATAGTAGGTCGTAAGTATACTAGAATAGGTGTCACACATTGAATCCATTTTGGACATGCAAAAAGATAAAAAGAAAAAAAAGAAAGATAAAAAAAAAAAAAACAAGAAAAAAAAAAAATGAAGAAAAAAAAGATAAAAAAAAAACAAGATGAAAAGTCTCATGTGCCTGTAATTTCACTGTATAAGTTGTATTATTCTTTCTGTAAACAAATGTATTTATTTATTGTGTACTAGTAGCGCCCCGCGGTTTCACCCGCGTAAGTCTCGATCCCGTGGGAATATCGGGATAAAACAACACGGCACAGCACTTCCTTAGTAACAGGGTGGTCCATAATTGGAATGATTTACCTGAAGATGTTGTTACTGCCACATCAATAAACGCTTTCAAGAACAAATTAGATAACTGGTTGCGAACGAACAAATTTTTAACAATTAAAGACATTAAAGTGTAATCAGTGCAGCGAGTGAAACTAAGACATTTCAACACTCTGAAATAGGCACATCAGCGAAAGCTGCTCGTCTATAATTATAAATAATAATAATAATAACCCCCTGGACTCGGCACGCATAGTCAGGAGGTTCCTCTCTCTGCAGCCCTAGCACCCGACCGTTTGGGCCTCGCTCCGCGGTCGGTGGTTCCCCGTTTAGATTTATATTTTTTACTATAATGTTTTTTATACTATTAATTTTTTGTAGATAGTATTCCTTTATGGTGAAAAATATATATTTTTAACGAGATTTAAATAAATAAGTGAGATAATAATAAAAATGCGCCTATGTGTTATTCCGGGAGTCCAGTTATCTCCATTCCAAATTTCATCCAAATCAGTCCAACCGTTTCAACGTGAAGAAGTAACAAACACACACACTCTCGCATTTATAATATTAGTGTGATTCAAGCTAATAATTTAATCTCATCTGCAGAACAAGAGCTCAGCGTTTTCATTCAGGTTCTATAGTTATTTTGAGAGTCAATCTAGGTAAGTTGATCTACCTTTAGATCGCTGGCAGCGGTCGTCAGGTAGCACAACTGTTTCATATGTATTTTGTACATACCTTGTATTATTCTATCTGTAAATAAAATGTACTTTCAATTAAAATCTAGGAAATATTCAGGAATTTCCGTATACCACCTTACTACACAATGTCCAATGCGTAGGTTGAGGGCATGTGCATACGATCACAGACGTGCCAACAGTTTCTAAGGGCCTGACCTCAGAAAGCCCACGCTCTGTAACTGTACTCAAACGCATTTTACAAGCATAGATGCGACGGAATCTTATCACACCACGTACAGTAGGTGAAACCCACGATGAATGAAATTAGGCGATCAATCTTTGTGATCCCTTCTCATCTCGGTTAAGGAGAACTCATGAGGTTCATTTGAGCTGCAAATTGAACACAGAGAAGATTTCAGATAGGCACGAAGATTTAGTAATCATCAAAAATGAGATATGAAGCGTCATTATTAGGTTTAAAGAACCTATAATTCTCATAAAAACAAAATAGTTCACTTACAATGTGATTACACTAATATTATAAAGGCGAAAGTTTGATTGTGTTTAGTGTGTTTGTTACTTCTTCACGCTGAAACGCTGGACGGATTTGGATGAAATTTAGAATGAAGATAACTGGACTCCCGGAATAACACATAGGCACATTTTTATCCCAATATTCCCACGGGATCGAGACTTACGCGGGTGAAACCGCGGGGCGCTGCTACTTGTGCTAATAATGCTAACGTATTCTGGCCTCAGGAACCTTAGATAAAGTACTTATATATAGAATAGAGTTTATCTATTTATATTTATTGTTTACTTTTATACATATTGAAATATTATTATTGCTATTGAATTAGGTATAACCTGTAATAATAGTTGTTAATAGAAATAAATAATAATAATAATAATATTTATTAAGGTGTCACACTCGTTTACATTGTTATAGGTAACTTAATATACAGCTATGTCACAGCCACAAAATATCGTTTTCTTTCCGTAATTAGTTCTTGCGTTAGTAAGATTAAATTTTTTAAATGTTGGACTGAACAGAATTGGTGGTGATATTGCAACTTAATTGCTTTTTAATTAAACATTACTACATACTCATAAAACACTTGGTTTTATAGCCACAAACGACATAAAAATAACCATTATGATTTCGCCGTGCTTAAGCGATGGGTTTCATGTTTTACTACTTACGATGCTAAAGAAGCTGATAAAAATTATGGGTGGAGTAAAATGAAGAAGCGAGACTTGCTCAACATGATCCTGCGAGATAACGTGGTGATTACGAGCTAGTAATATGATGTAATGACGTAAAAGCGTTTTAAGCCTCCGGTCGTAAAATAACTTCTGAGTGCTGACGCCGCAGTTTATAGAACGCAATTTCTGTCGGACAGCTCTCGTGAAAATATTTGTAAAGAATTTCTGACAGACGAGGAAAATTGTTTAATAATACCATAGACTAACAAAACACAATAGACCGCAAACAAGAACAAGATTTTGTGACTCTAAAAGGTAAAATTTCAGACTATTTCTAGATGGCGTTGGCAAGTAGCCTGGGAATCATGCAATCAGAATTTTAAACCAATTACCTAATCCCTTAATTATTTAAAAAAAGACATTTAACTTTATAAGTTATTTTTTAATTATGAATCTATGGTTGCAAAACATGTTTTATCGATCTATCCAAATACATGTAAAAAGTATTTCAATTGTTTATAGCAGATTTAAAACACTCAGAGACATCTAGCGTCATTGTAGGCAATCATTTATCGATGCACGTTTTCTTGTATGAGATTGGCAGTCTATTGTGTTTTTTGAGTCTATGATAACACTACATCGCTTACCATGAATGTGAATTTCTTTGAAACAGTTGTACCTAGTAGTTTATCTTATCGAGCATGTACTCGAGTAAACGCATTTTCATGATAAGTTATCTTTGTAATCATTCACCTACATTTTGATAGGATACGCTACGTTAAATGCAATGTTACAAAATACTATTTCTTTGTTCGCTTTAAATGTTGATACAGATAAGCTAGCAGTAACAAGATAACGAAGAAAGGGAAATTAATGGATGAAGACATTATTGTTTTCTAAAACCATCGTTCAGTACAAACAAACAAGCAATTCATCTATATTTCACTTCAATCATCATCACGAGCTTGCAGAAGTTCACTGACATAGGCCTCCCCCATAGATTGCCACGACGAGCGGTTTTGCGACGCCTCAAACAACCGACTTCCTTCTTCTTCTGACCTTGTCCCATTATTTTTATTTAGGGCTCTCACTACTCCAGCTTTGTCTGCCCTGGGCTGTCATTGGGTCAATTTTTATATATTATAGACATCCATATAAATCGGGGTTTTCCGCACTTTTTTTTTCTTTTCTTTATAATTGGCGCCGAACGGCATTTTCTACTTTATCTATTGTAATTTCAATATATTTTGCAACGTTACACTTTTTCCAACTCGTCAAAGTCACAGTCAAGCCATGTTTCAGTAAAACGGTGGCCATTTTACAAAAACTTTGGTGGACAATTTCCAGCAATATGAAAAGTTACGCAATTAACTTCCATTTCATTTCACTACACTCGCGCTCTTTAAAGACCTACGTTAGTTAAAATTCCACCAAAATAAAACAAAATAACTAAAAAAAACACTAGGAAAAGAAATAAAACAAAAGAAGACGACGTCTCTTTTCGAAAATGGCGGTAAGAGCTCTGGCCTTATGTTCAAGCTCTTTTCTATTCATGTGATCACCCGGCCTCCTCATGACATGGCCGTACCATCGCAGTCGTGTCTCTGTAAAATCTTCTCTCACTGTTTTCTTACTTTGAAGGTTCCTCTGATGTAATGTTTTTTTTTTTTTTTTTTTTTTTTTTTTTTTTTTTTTATATACTACTTGAATGACGGAACAAGCAGATGGCCCACCTGATGTTAAGCGGTAACCTCTGCCTATGAACAGTGCATTACCTCATAGGTCACGTGCACCTAGGACGCGCCGTATGTGGCATTTTTTTTTTTTTTTTTTTTTTTTTTATACTACTGAATGACGGAACAAGCACTTGCCCGCCACCCTGAGACATAAAGATGAAAAGTCTCATGTGCCTGTAATTTCACCGGCACCCTTACCCTTCAAACCGGAACACAGCAATGCGAGCACTACTGCTTTGCGGCAGAAATAAAAAAACGCAGATTTTGCGTGGTGGTTCGGCACTTTGTCGAATAGGGCCAGACCATTTGAGCATTCTTATCTACCACACTTGAGCCTCGAGAACCTTTATTCTTCTTATTTTTCTTTTTTTTTCCTTTAGCCTATCTGTTTTATTTATTTATTTGTGTTGTGTATAGTTTTTTGTCAAAATAAAAGTTTTACTTACTTACTTACTTACTTCTGGTATTTTATTGATTCTGCGAGCTATATTATGTCCATTGTCATTTAATTTTGTCGATATGTCGATGATTTTGTTTTTCTACTGTCTTCGATTTAACAACATAGTTAAGCACCAAGCATAGCTCTCTCCATAGATGGAATGACCACATTCACTTCGGTATTGGTACATACTGTCTGAATCAGCCTCCCGCTACTTCAAAATCGCAAAATGCGCAAACTTGCGTTTATTCATTTTCGAAGTCAGTCCATTCGAGCGGTCTCGTATCGAGTGGCTGAATCGATGTCGGCGATGACGTTGAGTAATAAAGTCTCCGTGGGATCAATTTGTCAATCTCGAAGATGTTCAGCAGAAGGTTACTGAACTTGACCATGATTCGAATCACTGAGTCCATTTCCATTGATTTATATTCATAGTTTGCATCAACGGAACGCATTCGATTTTGTAATGCACGGAATAAATTCGAAACGATTCGAGTTCATCAAATTATATCAATTACCATTTATATTTTAGACATGGTTATTTTACAGTCTCGCAACCACGTTTCATTGGAATTCTGATCCTACGCTCGACGTGACGCTGGTTTTTCTTGGTTAGCTATGGTGGCTCTGAAAAGCGCCTTGTAACCGATGCCGAAAGGAATCAGCGCGCCTTGCAAAAAGGTTGCAAACTAAAATGTTAATAAAAAAAATGTTCGTAGAAGCTACATAGGTACAACATCTCATACATACACACATAGGTACATAGGTGGATGTTTAGTACACATAAAGGGTCTACTGGTGGCCAAGTTGCGGAGACGAGTCTGCTCTACAAGTTAGTACACAAAATGAGCATCTCTACCAAACTGGGCAACCAATCTTGGGTATTTTTATATCACCTTGAAAAAGACTCTCGAAACGGGTCGAAACAATGTCAGTGCTTACATCGATTTAACGGTACGTGAAAATTACCCGTTTTTATAAAATAAATAATTATTTTTACGTCTTTCTATTATTTGATGAAGGTAATGTAGTATCCAGTCAGATCCATATTATTGTTACGCCGACCAGTCTTAGCAGTTAGCTCATGTATTGGTCTTAGTGATGAGTGATTTAGTGTTTTTATGATAACTTTATTAAAAGTGTAATTTTCAGGTCAGTGTGCTTATTTTATGCTAGACCATAGCTCGTAACAATATATTAGCACTTAGAGCATTTGCAATAAGTGCACGAAACTGCACATTTGTTGAAAACCTAATAACAACGTCCACAAGTGACAGCGGCATCCAATTTCAGCAACTAATTAGTGCACACGTGTACCAGACCAGAGGGGCTAGTCTGCAAATTTGACAAGCAACTTACACGGCCGTGTGGTGTACACTACACGGATTGTAGTATGGAGAAATCGAAGAGCGGGCACCTTGAGAACCTCAAATCCCGTACAAAAATCCGTGTAGTGTACACCACACGGCCGTGTAAGTTGCTTGTCAAATTTTCAGACTAGCCCCTCTGTATTTAGCGTGCGGAAATTAGTAACGTCGTTCAGGAAGCAAACGCAACTTGGAACCTCGTCTCTACGCTAATTTATTTCACCACTTGGCTTCAAGATGGCCGTTTTAAACAAGCCAGCTCAATGACAACTCACTGTACATAAAAGTAAGCCCAGGGTGTCGGGTGTCGTCCCTACACGCATTAGGTGGAACGTGAATGTTTGTTTTCACTGCTGTCTGTGAATACACGTAACATTACACTCGCTGGCTTGGTTGGAGCCGGGATGGATGACGGATGAGGACGCATTTGGATGCGAATGATGCTGTGGATTGGAAAACAACTTTGTAAGAGGTGTAGCGTTTAGGTACTCTATCTACCGCATACTTCACTATCCGAAAAATGTTTTTCTTCATAAGAACAAATTGCTAAAATTATACTAGTATGCAAGTAGGTACACAATATTACAAAAAAACAACCGAATTCATAGTTTTCAATAACGATCGCTTCAAGTGTGCCTATAAAATTTGAAGAGTTCCCTCGATTTCTCCAGGATCCTGATCTGAAGACCACGGCACCACCTGGGAAGTATACCATTAAAAAAAAAAAAACAATTCTGTCTAGGCGTGTTCGAGTAATCGGGGAACATACATAAAAAATAAAGATTCCGACGAATTGAGAACCTACTCCTTTTTTGGAGTCGGTTAATAAACCCCTAAAAATTAAATCAACCCCCAGATTAACGATTCCCAGACGAAGCAAGATTTATTAGAAAATCTTTGAATGCAGAATTACTAAGTTTTAAAAATAAAATAGAGCCTCTTTTCTGCAAAATATCCTATCTATAATATTTAAGATACTTTTCCCTTCATGTCGCTTAGTCTTGGGACGGCCTGTATAATTAGTAAAATGTATACATACATAATACTGTTAGAATAGAACAAACGCAAGATATTATAGTAATAACACGAGATTTGATAACACGAAAGATTGTGAAATGTATGGTGAAAGTTACAGTTCATCTATTATGAAGCCTCACCAACAAGTAAAAACCGGGTGGTATGTTTATCGAGGCTTCGGTGGGCTGGCTTCGAGCCTTCCCACTCCCTCCCACGTACCCACGTCCCATTGTACGTGATCAAACCATATTTACATCACAATGAGCCGGCTTTCGTTAAGCGCCATGTCATCCTTCTTCCTCGTAATTTCCCTATCAATAAGGGTCAACTTATCTTGTTCCCTAGTCTTATACACTGCTAATACGCACAATATTTTTGACATCATCACAAATCTGTGAAGTTTTATAGTTTGGCTATTTGATGAGTAGCTTATAGTTGTGCTAACAACAGGTAGAAATATTCATACAAAAAAAAACACCTTGCGTTTTTATCGAATATCGAATATCTCGTAAAATATACATAGTTTAACAAAACCCCTACAGTAAACCCTCGGCTTTGTTGCATGGGTTCTAGTTATCAAATTTTTTACCCCTTAATATGATCCATAAACAATCGAATCTAGCCAAAAGTTAGGACCCGCGACCCGTGCACCCACTGGCTTCACCCACCGGTGGGTGTAGTGGTAAGAGGTAACTTTGGATTTTTTTTTCTATCGAGAAAGTATTGTCCTATCGTGTTTCTGGTACAGTGATCCCTCGGAATTATAATGTAGTATCCATGCATATTTATAATTTGAATATTGTACTTGATTTAAGTCAGTTAAAAATCAAAACTAACATTGGTAATTTTGCGTATACCCTTGTTATACTCCACCTTACTAACTTGTATTGTGAAATGTTTGTAATTAATTTGTGTAACTGGCCAAGGCAGTTCTATTTAAATCAATCAAATATGTTTTCCTAGTCTGGGTGTTTTGGTACTCGTAGTTACTGATACCCATGACACAAGGGATCTACAACATCGAACCTGACCTCTCGCATCTCAGCCGGCAACTCGCCCGCCGCGCCACAGAGGTCGTCAACGTTCAACGCTGTCGTAAGAGTCGGCTGGGCTGTAGTGTAGGTATCATTTATTGTAATCAGACACAACACGAGTTAATTTAGCAGTGACGAAGCGAGCTTTATTATTTACAGCATTACGAAATGTTCCAGCGAAGTAAAGTGTTCAAGTGTCGTGTGTGGTCTTTATCGGGTTAACACGAACAGGGTTCAGGTTTAGGTTCATACGATTTATGAATGTTAAATAATTATATTTTTGCTTTTTTGTCCTTTTTCGCTGCTCTACCAAAGTCAAACGTGTTAGTGTGACAACAAACACGGTTCGGCTTTATTTGATGATCCTGGTGCTTGAGCTTTATTGTGAAAGAGTTCGTCCGGGGAAGTACTACCACCATACCTATTTCTGCCGCAAAGCCATAGTGCTCGCATTGCTGTGTTCCGGTTTGAAGGGTAAGGGTGCCGGTGAAATTACAGGCACATGAGACTTTTCATCTTTATGTCTCAGGGTGGCGGGCGCAGCGCAATGCCACATAGGGTGCGTCCTAGATGGACGTGAGCTATGAGGTAATGCACTGTTCATAGGCAGAGGTTACCGCTTAACATCAGGTGGGCCATCTGCTTGTTCCGTCATTCAAGAAGTATAAAAAAAAAAGCGCCTGTGTTGTGCCACGAGAACAAGTGGAAGCTGATTCAAAGAAAAAACAACTTAAAAACTTAAGACTTGAAGGCAGTCAAAAGTAAGATGCTAGAGAGAATCAGCAAAAGTTCATAAGACAGCACACGCTACGCTTGAAATACTCATAAGTAGCACATCAATAATAAATTATATGTAGGTACAGGCATTGCAAATTGACAAATTAGCTGTCGAGGGGCAGAGCGAAATCAGACCACGCGGCGTTATCATTAACATAGTCATGTAGAGTGTAACTTGTAATTTGCTTTATTAGATTATTCTTAAGTACCAATACAAAATCCATCTATTCGCCTTTCCAGGTGGGTTACTATGAGCTCTTATTGCCATGCAGTTGTTAAACTATTCAGTACAAAATATTGGTTCCGTGATGTCCGCAACTATATTTAAAGGCACAATCGCAGAGGGTCTACAGACTTCTGCGATTAAAGTTATTCAACGATGAAAAATGACAACGATGAACCGATATTTTGTACTGAATAGTTTTTGAACTGAATGGATATAAGAGCTCACAGTAACCCCCCAGGTTCGCTTTTCTGCCTTTCCTCGTTTGGAGATATTACAGCGTTGACATAATAGCGTCACCCACCAGAGGGATGCTATTATTATAATAATGTCGCGCGGAAGGTAGAGGCAGCGTTATTGCATGTTATGATCTAAAGTGATCTGCATGCACCCAACAGTAACATACTGTATAGTCCTGATCCCACACTAGGATTCCCTGTGTCGTGGGTATCAGAAACTACGAGTACCATAGCACCATAGTACCCAGACCCGGAACAAATAATTGCAGATCATACAAACATTTGTCCCGCAGCGGGAATCGAACCCGCATCTTTTCGCATCTCAGCCGGCTACTCACAGGAAACGCTACAGAGGTCGTTAATAAATATGATCTTTTATCACGTGTATGGTGTCGTAAGTATTTAAATTAAATAATTTTGTTTACAAACGACTGCTGCTTCGGAGCGATCGCTGATAAAGTAGAATTTGAAAGATTTTTAGATCCATATCAAATTCTTGCAAAATAGATACGTGAGTATAGATAAAAGTGGTACGTATGTACCTACTCACGGTTATCATGTTGACGCTGTTCGAGAATTTGGGTCAGGTGCATTCCTATTATAAGTTTATTTGCATTCTGAGACTGAGTAAGAGGTGTGAAAGGTTCTAGAAACCTCACTACCAGTTTTAAGGTGATAATGTTAAAAATGTGGAGTCGTAGCGTTACATGCTCACCCAGTAACAGTAAAGGTTACAAACTTGATGTTAATACAGTAATTACTTGAAAATGTAAACTAAATAAATTTAAACACGATTGGTGAAGCTTTTCTCGATAGCTCTATTTTTTTTAAATTGGCCCTCCTAAAACCCGTGTTATGTCCCTATATTAGAGAACATATTAAAGCGTAAATTTTTATACTATTCAGAAGGTAATCACATTACTTAGATTAATTATAGATAATTTGTTTTTCATATTTGCTACTTTAGAAGAAAAACGAAGTTTTATCATTTGTCGCTTACACCAGGTACTTCCAAGGGGCAAAAGTCTATACCTCCTCTCTTCCCGGGTTCAAGTGAGTAATAGCGCTGTCACTTTCATGCAGCTATTGTTTTCTTACTAGACTCCGCCCCATACGGGTTCGTAGACATTTTAGAAGCCTTTGCTTTTTAAACAAACGTCGAATGATCAATCGATATTATCTGAACCATCTAATCGTTTACTAGAAGTGGGCCAAACCGAAACAGCACACAGAGATAATTGTACAATTATTATCAGACGCGGCCGGTGGCTAGGTTTCACACTTAGATTATAGAATAAACCAGAAGGTGCGTACGATGCCATTAGTACTGGGCGCTGTGTCGCCAAAACACAATGCCTCCCCCGCGCCTATCATACTTCCCACCCAGTAGGGGTAATGTTTTGGTGATGTTGGCAACAATGACAAAATGGACGCTAGACTTTTTTGATTTAAATTTAATACTAACGTATGAAATGTGATTCTATCCTTTATATTTTTACGCCTAGCACAATTTTTAACCCCCGACGCAAAAACGACGGGGTGTTATAAGTTTGACATGTCTGTGTGTGTGTGTGTGTCTGTCTGTGGCATCGTAGCTCCCGAACGGATGAACCGATTTCGTTTTTTTTTTGTTTGAAAGGTGAACTTGTCGGGATTGTTCTTAGCTATGTTTGATCAAAATCGGTTCAGCCGTTTCATTGAGTTGAGGGTTTTTTTTAATTTTTACAAAATTAATTACTTGTTAAATGTGGGAACGACACACGACGGCATATTCACAAGAAAACCTTTCGAGTTCGACACGACTAGCCGCACGGCCGACCACAGACAGGCTGCGTGAAACTATTCTCATTGAGACTAGTTTGCGTGGTGACAGTTTTTACGCGTGACACGGGTTCTGGTTTATTCTATATTCTAAGGTGTCACAGTACAGTGTCGTAACTCGATAGCAGCCACGATCCGATATCGCTTATCTCGCATATTGACTCACGATAATGACGGATGCATCGTAATGCATTGGCGCGTTCGGTAAATGTTTAATTAAGGTAAAAATTACGTAACGATGACGTTCTGGTTCAATATTTATTCACTCTACATCCGCTTTCGATTAAGACGGACTTAAAATAGAATCGGTTAAAATTTATTGACATGAACTGCATGTTACTTACATAAATACATACACACACGCGTTATT
This sequence comes from Operophtera brumata, assembly GCA_932527175.1. Lineage (NCBI taxonomy): Eukaryota > Metazoa > Arthropoda > Insecta > Lepidoptera > Geometridae > Operophtera > Operophtera brumata. Next base: position 33,670,871 of record OW052230.1, on the reverse strand, counting down.
CCCCAAAAGGGTAGGCAGAGCCTCGATGGGCCTCTTCATCGTGGGTTGCACGATCGTATGGGAATATAGACGTCTCAAGTGGCGAGCTCATCGCCGCCATTGTTTCCCATGACCGACTCTGCTAACGATTTCTTCTAGTACATTCCATAATATGCTAGGAGCCAGTACAAATATTATACCTAACAACGAATCTTAACAACAAGTCCAGAGGCCTTAGTACGAGTTTTGATAGTTTTCGAAACTATGAAGTTTCGTTTCCATCCATACATTTTCTGAAAGTGCCGCTTAGTTCCTTCACGTTTTATCTAGGGGCGTGCAAGTAAATGTATGGAACGAAACAAACCTTCATATAGTTTCGAAAACTATCCAAATTCGTACTAAGGGTATCTGGTATTCCCTTAGTCGGCTTTTACGACATCCATGGGAGGCGAAGGAGGGGTCTATAATTAGACTGGACACACCACGGCATTTTGCTTACAGGCAATTAACTCAAATAGCGCTGTAAAATAAACTTATTATTAACCATCTCGGAAATTACAGGAGTTCAAGTTGCGGATTTGTTGGCCAATTATCATAAAACTTAAGGACCGCCGTAAAGGGCGAAGGCGCAAGGTGTTTCGTACGGCTGGTATCTTAGTAGCATTTAATTCAAATGTCAGATCAATTATGCAAACATTACTTCTATTAGGGAAGGAGCGTATTTACGAGACCAGGGTTTTCTACCAGGTACCACCACTTGAAAGTAAAGAAAACCTTGCAACTTGCAAGTAAAGTTGCTATATAGTTTCGCACGCTGAATCTTAATAGCATACGTTAAGGTGGTTGCTTTTCCATACAAACGTATTAGCACAAATATGGGAGAACTGGGTGGCTACCCTTGACACTCGATCGCAATCCTAATTTGGGATTTGCTGTCAAATCGTGCCATTTGGTACTCTTGAATCCAATCCTGCCACACGATTGGATGCGAACCTTGTGGAATTTTAAGGAACTAAACGAAATCGACTATACTCGAATCCAAGATATATGGGAAAATAAGTAATAATTAGGTGAAATGATAAGGATAAAGCAAGTTATTTTCAAATGTAATGAATGGTAGTTTTATTGCGTTGTGTGTAGCCACACCTACGTCATGTTGTTCTTTCAGGAATCATCAAAAGAAGTCGGTCGCATACTCGATTTCAATTTCAATCTCGATTTTGTTCAAGAGTGCTGAATTTTGTGAAAACTGGATTGGGATTGGGATTGGATTGGGATTGAAACTGTTTTCAAGGGTAGCCACCCCGAGTATAATTTTACACTGAAATGACTGTTGTTGGCTTTTATATTGGTAATTATTTGCGGCAAATCATATTTGGTTGAAGAAAACAGTGGATTAATAGCGAAAATAACATCGAAATGTTAGTCCATACAAGTAATTTCGATGTTATTTTCGCTATTAGTCCACTGTTTTTTTCAACCTAATATAATAATGACCAATATAAAAGCCAACAACAGTCATTTCAGTGTAAAATTATACTCTGTTCTCCCATATTTGTGCATACGTTTATAATTTATTACTTGCAAGGTTTCGTAGTACTTTTTCTCAGATGCAATTAGGCTGCTTATTAATTGGTCCAATTTCTTATGCAAGTATTTTTGCAGTTGCAAGTATATTTTTTTTCAAATGCGATTTTGTTTCCTCCTATTTATATTATTTATTATTCATTAATTTCAGGTCATATTAATCCATATAACATAACACATTATTACACATAGACTTAAAACTATTACATAATTATGTACAACATAATAAATCAGAAGTAGCTACTACAAAATAAAACAAGTAATTAATTTTGTAAAAATTAAAAACCCTCAACGCAATCAAACGGCTGAACCGATTTTGATCAAACATAGCTAAAAAAAACACACAAGAAAAATTCACCATTCAAAAAAAAAAAAATAGGTTCATCCGTTCGTGAGCTACGATGCCACAGACAGACACACACACACACACGCACACACACACACACGTCAAACTTATAAAACCCCGTCGTTTTTGCGTCGGGGGTTAATAAATGAAATTTACAAATTAAAATAATATACACAAAATGGACAACACGAAATCAAAATATGAATTCAAATTAATGCACGGATCAATTTCCTATGCGGGAAAATACTTGAAGGTATTTTGAACCCTGGTTTTTGGCTCTGGTATCTAAAGGTGGACGTACTTGGAAGCACCTGGAAGTACCTGGTACTCGATTTTGCAAGTACGACTCATCCCTAGCGTGTATTAACCCTCGAAACACGTGTAGACACACGTCGCTCTCGGCTCAGTGGGTAACGTTCCGCAAGGTGGGCGAGTAACGGTCGCGACACCGACACAATGCGACCGGTTGGCAGTTGCCGACAACCGCGCTTTACACTGGACATTTGCGCGCCAACCTGCCTCCAACGTGCAACTGTCAGCGAGAAGATTAATAAGCCAGACATCTCGTACAAAAAAAACGCTGAAATTGCTTATTGGCCATCTCCGCCATACAATTAAAAATGCCTCGCCTGCACTCTCGATCTCTTCTGGAAGGGAATCTGGCTGCAAGAACACTTCCAGCTGGTGAACGAGGTTGGGGTTTTGTATAAAAATAGAGAACATTGGGAACCCTGTATCTTGGGAGCTATTAGACCTAGAAAATTGGATTAGGGCTCAAACTGTCAGGAATTTTGATTACTTTAAAAAAGTAATAGTGACCTTTCTCGTCAGAGCCTTCCTATATCGTTTTTTATGCATAAAACTAAAAGAAGTGAAAAAAAAACGGTTTTTCAGCAACTGCAAATCTGGATAAATGCTATCTAAGTAATATACCAAACAACAAACCAAAAAAGCAAGTTTACCGCAATCCACAATTATTGCAATTACGAATGTAACATATGACTGGCCTATAATTCGAAGTAGCCTCTACGGTCCTACTTAGCAAAAACATACAATGTATGAAGACGTTTGCGTGCCCAACAACAGTCAGCATTATTAGTCTGTGTAAATGACGGAACAAGCAGTTAGCACCTCTGCCTTTAACAATGCATTGCCTCATAGGCCACGTCTACCTAGGACGCACCCTATATGACATTGCACTGCGCCCGCCACCCTGAGATATAAAGATGAAAAGTCTCGTGTGCCTGCAATTTCACCGGCATCCATAAACCGGCGAGCTTGTTACGTATCTTGCAATAGCAATGCGATAATCGCGCACTTCTCGCGCTATTCTTGCAATCGCATTGCTATTGCAAAATACGTAATAAGCTAGCGGAACACAGCAATGCAAACACTACTGCTTTGCGGCAGAAATAGATATGGTGGTAGTATTTCCCCGGACGAACTCTTTACAAAAAAGCTCTACAACTAACAAAAAATCTCTTCTAGGTTACATTGAATTAAAAGTCAGCTCAACGATCGCAATTTCGAAACACACAGCAAGTCTGCCCTTCGTAGTCATGCACAACTTGCGCGCCAATCTGCCCATCTAATGGTTAGCGGGAAACCTTGGACACTTCCAGGATCTGGTGAATTACAGTAATGAAATGATATGCTGCATATGAACTAGAAGTTAAACCTATTTGAAAATGTACGTAGTTTGTGTGGGCTAGCAGAGCAGTCAAGTTGCTACGGTTAGAGGGCCTTGAACAGCAATAATGGGTAAATTAAAGGTTTGCTCCCGTAACGTCTCGCAGCCATATGTTATCTATTTGGGAAGTAGATCACACACAACACCAAATAGAATAAAATAGTTAAATAAATAATGCTGGACAGTTCACACAACATTATCTAGCCCCAAGCTAAGCAGAGCTTGTGTTATGGGTACTAGATAACTGAAATCTATATATATAAAACAAATTCGTGTTAGTTACACCACTTATAACTCAAGATCGGCTGGACCGATGTCTCTTTTTTGGTGGATTCTTCTCCGCTCCGAATAGCAGGATAAGTAATAAGGATGGGGGGGGGGTTACCAGGGGCTACCCGTGCGAAGCCGGGGCGAGTCGCTAGTACTTAGTAGATTTTTGTTTTTGTCTTCTTGTTTTATGTGTGTGTTGTGCGTGTGGTAAAATAAATAAATTTTATTTCTTTCTTTCTTTACTTAATATAGTATAATAAATTACATAGATATTTTTAATTATACATAGAAAATACCCAGAACACCCTTAACAAATATCTGCAGATCGTACAAATATTTTTTCCGAGGCAGGAATCGAACCCGCAACCTCCTGCGACGCAGGCGAACCTTCGCCTACCACGCCACAGGACGTGGACGTGGACGTCAGGACGTCAGGAAGGAACAGAGCAGAATTAAAAAAATCGAAATTACGCTTTGCTTGTTGTCATGGAATCAAAAATCAATGAAACACCTCGCCTGTTCCAAATAATAAAACGCTCATAGAAGTTCCAAACACGTCAATCCAAATGGCATGGGGTGGCTCACCCTTCTGTAAGAGACTCGTTTTATGGTTTTTAATAATTTGGTGTAAGCTGGCGGTGATTGTTGTAATGGCAGCTGCTCGCATTTACAAGGATTAACGGAATAAATCAAATTTTATAACCGAGGTATGTGTGGAAACGATAAGATTATCCCTGGACACTGTCTAATATTTACGGTCAATTTATAAATACATTCATTTTCCAGGAACTACACGATCTGATCCCACCATCTCCTTTTCATCATAGAACGAGCAGGCGCACGGCTCGGTACCATCCTTACCTCATTAGTATACCCTCTATTCGTACTAAACGATTCGGTTCTACCTTTATAATGCGAACTGCTAAGGAATGGAATACACTACCGTCGTCTGTCTTTCCTGAAAACTATAATCTGGGTATCTTTAAGGCTAGAGTGAATAGGTGCCTTCTAGACCTTTGTCACAGATTACTTAATAGTTACTTTGTGCTCCATCTTCAGCCAAATCGTCACTTACCAACAGGTGAGATCGTGGTCAAACAAAGGTCTATCAACGTTAAAAAATCTATCCAACCTTCTCATCTTCGGCCACATCGTCACTTACCAACAGGTGATATCGTGGTCAAACAAAGGTCTATCAACGTTAAAAAAAAAACTATCCAGTCTTCTGCTCGCTGCAATTACGAAGAAAATCATAAAAACCTGTACAATAAATAAATTAGTCTTTAAACATTTTATGTGATACCTTAGTAATTTGGTTGCAGTTAAGGCAACCTTTTTACGACTTGCAGCCGCCGAATATCGCCGAAAAAGACCGCACTAAATTTCCTGCCACATCATTATAAATCGGTTAATAAGCTTATGCAATTTATACATCCATTCACTACCAATAACTAGCTGTTCTTGACCAGTTTCGAATGAATGGCTCGTACGTATCATATGGACTTGGTGAGGTTTCACATCCATACAAGGTGAATATGAATGTCGGCCACAAAATGTGAGACGATGTGCCGAAACCTGTAGTAGCACATCAGGGTTCATTAACCGCAGTTAGTAGAGCTCGCAGACAAAACAAATCATCTGAGGTTACAGTTATACGAACCGGGGGAGGTGACATAACAATTTCATGAACCGTACCCTATTGTAAATATCGCAAATTCCGCTATTCTGTTGTAAAAGTAGGACGCTAATTGCTTCAGATTGCAAAGCAGTCATTACGCCAATGTCAACGCCATTACGCGATGTGGGATGTGGGCAATACAACCGCAATCACGATTTACACGATGGCATCACAGTAAATGTGTATCATATTAGTCATTTACAACATTACAGTGACACATTTAATAAGTGTGAGCTAGCAGAGCAGTCAAGTTGCTACAGTTAAAGGGCCTTGAACAGAAATAATAGGTGGATTAGAAGATGGCCCGGTTCAGTTTTTGTTTTTTTCACCACACATTTAATATTGCCATTCAGCGTGGCAATGCAGCCAGCATCTTAGGGACGCTTCCGTCTGGTAGTGATTTGGATCAGTTGAGCTACCTTTAGATCGTTACCAGCGGTCTTCAGGTAGCACAACTGTTTCATATGTTTTTTTTATTTTGTACTTTTCTTGTATTAGTTGTATTATTATTTCTGTAAATAAATGTATTTAATAAGTTAAGCTTGACAAACATAGTGATATTAAGCGGTTCAACCTCTTTCAGTTTATTTTTTTAGTTTACGGTTAGGATTTTATAAAAGGCCGGTTCAGCAGATATTATTCTTCATTATCAAGCTAACAGTCGTGTTGGCTGTCTGTTTATCGCTTTCGACACTAAACAATCCTCCATGTGCATCGCGGTGCACCTTTAAAGTCTCAGTGCATCTTTAGCGGATGGTCTGTAGCGGACGATCTGTAGCGGAATCTAATGTTTTGATAACGGCAACGGATAATCCTCATTAATGTTGCATATCTTTAGCAATAAAACGGCTTGTGAGCTCTTCTTTATTTCAAACGTATACAGTGGCTCCATTCAGTAGACTGCGCATCGAGAGCGCTGTACTCAAAGTAACTGCGCGGTAAATTAACTCCGAATTATGCAAACCCTGATGGACGTAAATTTAGCAATTCAGTCCATCAATCATTGCCTTTAGCCGTGCTACTAATAAATGCGGAATATCCTTGGAATAGTTACACCGTGTTTTGTCTCTTTCAATCGAATTTGAAACTGCTTGACAACACAAAAGACACTGTAAATTTTCCAAAGATAATCCTAGTTTTTTGATATTTTTGCACTATTACAGAGTGATGTCGTGAGCAGCTCTTTTTTTTTCTTTATAGGTTATTGGGTTTGCACGGCTTGTGCATTTACCATTTTCAGGTAAAATTATTGTATTTTTTTTTTTTTTTTCTGTGTTTATCTGCGATCAGTCTTCAGACTATGAGCAGGTTTGGTGTGGATAGAAGGGCTTGTAAGAGAAGTGGTCCAGCGACCTTTTCTCCATTTCTGTGCATCATGTTCTGATGGGTTCCATGATGTGTTAACTATCTGCTATTCAGTTATTTTGTACTAAGACATCTTTTCTTTTCAGACGCTTTTTATATGAGGGCTTAGTGAGTCGCTGTGCCAGTTGATTGGGATGGTTTCTCAATTTTTCCTGATAGGCTCGAGCACTAGTTTTGATTTCTTCAGATACCGTGTTGACTTTAAGTATTTCATGCAACTCAAACTATGCAACTAAAATAATTGTATTTAAAAAAAAAAAAATGCAACGTTACAATCCTTCCAAGGCGGCAAAGTTACAAGTTACAGTCAAGTTATGTTTAAGTAAAACGTTGGCCGTTTTATAAAAACTTTGGTAGACCATTCCTACCAATTTGAAAAGTAACGCAATACACTTCCATTTAATTTCACTACACTTGTGCTCTATATAGACGAGCTGCATTAGTTAAAATGCCACCAAAAGTATCTTTTCGAAAATAGCGGTAAGAGTCCGTTCTGACAACCACTATCACCGAAAGAAAAATGGTTGCGCTGTAACTAACCCGTCCGTTGGATGTGCATAGCGCCTAAAGCCGACATTATCGCGCGGACGTGGCATCCTTATCTAAACCATACGTTTGCGATCGCACATTTTCACCTTTATTGTACTGTCACCTGAATGAAACAATGTTTTTATCGCCGGTGATTCAGCATTGTTGGGTTGAGACATGATTATGTTTGCGCCGACTGCAATTAAATGTTTAAAATTGTTGAGCATGCAAGCATAATCAAAATAAAAGCTTTGAAATAATTAAAATCACATTGCGCAAATATTCAGTCAGTCAATTAAGTAATACATTTATTTACAGAAAGAATAATACAAGGTATGTACAAAATACATATGAAACAGTTGTCCCACCTGAAGACCGCTGCAAGCGATCTAAAGGTAGCTCAACTGATCCAAATCACTACCAGACGGAAGCGTCCCTAAGATGCTAGCTGCATTGCCACGCTGAATGGCAATACTAATGCGTTGAGCCAGATAAGAGCCAGCTCTCGGGTCACGCGTCGCTTCGACCAGATGCCCTGAAAGAATTTTGAAAACGCGAAGGGCCCCGCAACCCCACGGACCCAGAGTCTCGACCCCGAAATTTAATTAAGTTAATTTTGTATCAGAGTCAATATTGTTAATTTTGATGGAACGTAGTGACTTGTGATCATGGTTGTTTTTGATATATCATAATTATTTTGGAATCAAAAAACGACTCCGGAAGCTAGGAATTTATCCCCAATACAAGATTTTGCCATCTCTGTTCTTCTTCATCAGTTCCACTTCACCAAATGGCACTTTCTGAATGCACATGCCTGACTTCTTGCTGAAAATACCAAAATCGCTACATACAATATTTGAGGAGTTCCCTCAACCCCTCATGGATCCCATGTTTTCAAATAAACTGATTTCATTTCATTTTATTTCATTTCATCATCAGAACCAGATTTTGATGAAAATGGGACAAAAATAGAAGTATATCGAGACAACTAAAAAAAAAATCGGTGACGGTAAAAACATATATATTTTTTTTTTTTTAAAACACTTATTTAGTTCCTCCTGCTTTTTTAAGAAGTCGGTTAAACATTTACATGATTTAAATTTACTTCCAAGAATATGATCTCAAAAACACAGGCGTGTGTTTAGAACAGTCAAGTCATGCAACATAATAAAGGTAAGAGCATCCGACGAGATGATGGAAAATTTAATTCGATTCGATTCATTTGTCTGATCTTGTTAGATCTATTGTACAGATCGTACCGACCGTACCTCAACATGTTACTGATTGATTATGAGAAAGAATTCGATTACAATAGAGATCGTTCATTTCTATACAGCATATAAGAAGACACGGCAGTTTAAAATTGAAGCGAGCGTTTGTAACTTGAGTTAGCTCGTTGGTTATTAGTACTGGAATGAATATTGCAACAGGCAACGATAAAAAATATGATATTGACGCTATGTTAAAATTTTGGAGTAGTTGCGTTACATGCTCACTCAGAAACAGTAAAGTTACAAACTTGATATTTTGCGCGGCCAGTGATACAACTAGTTATTTGTTATCCAGTAAATTCATAAAAGAAATATTTTTCATGTTTAGGTTATTATTTTACTTTTTCGAACTCAAATATCTCAGAAAGTATATCACTTACGAGATTTCATCACTGAATACTTTTTGATTCTAATCAGTTACTACTCTGTCGAATGGCACTAGTTTTATCACTGGCCGCGAAAACTATTTTTTTTAAATGCAGATCTGGAGACTAATTCTCGTGCTTTAGAGATTAAGTCGAATTCGACATTATGTCGAAAAAAGATGGCGAATGTCGAATAAAATCTTAATTTGCTACTCTCGTGATGACGCAAATAGACATAAGTCGACCAAAACCATTCAAATCGAATACGATTTGATGGTTATTGTGACATTTTTTGTAGACAATTCATGCTTCGACAATATCTCTAATTTAGAGATAATCTCTACAATCCGAGAATTGGTCTCCAGCATGTGTGCCACGCTCTATACAAAAATGTTCGAAGCTCTTTGTCACACATTATAAACAGGAGATATTTAGACATACATTGCTGTATCGCCAAATAGATAACGATTCAACACGAATGCTGCAAACGCATCCGGCAGCAATATAAATGAACTTGATCGAACGGGAGTCTGCAAAATGTATGAGAAGAGGCTCGTTTTGCCCATATTAGCATCACACCGTGTGTGCCAGTATGTGGTAGATGGACCTGTCTGGAAATGCTAATGAGCAACGGCGTCCAAGATTGAATTCTGCAGACAGACGCATATGAAATTCCATAAATATGAAGCTCAGGAACCGAGAGGCAACATAACTTAAACATGAATCAAAGCTTTTAGGCTTTTAGGAGTTTAAAGAAAACGGCAATGGTATAAAGTTAAACCAACGCATTCTTAAATATTTAGCTAAGATCCAGAAAGCAATAAAAGAAGATCGATAGATTAGCTCTTTATTGTACACTAAGTATTAAATAACACAATGAAATACAAAACATAACAACAAAAATAACAGAAATTCACAATGGGCGTTCTTATCGCCTGTAGCGATTTTTCCCAGACAACTTACCTTAGGATGGAGAGGACTATATGGAAGAATGGGACAGTGGTGTGGTGGACCTCGACAAATACACATATCACTTAATATATAAACCTACATTAATCAATAAAATATACATTATAATCATTATACAATAAAAGAAATACATTATAATAAAACTCAACATAACAAGAATAATAAAAACTCAACAGAACGAAGAAGACTGCTGGAGACAAGTAATTAATTTTGTAAAAATTAAATAAAACCTCAACCCAATGAAACGGCTGAACCGATTTCGATCAAACATCTAAGAACACTCCCGACAAATTCAACTTTCAAACAATAAAAAAAAAAAACAGTTCATCCGTTCTGGAGCTACGATGGAACAGACACACACACACACACACACACACACACACAGACACGTCAAACTTATAACACCCCGTAGTTTTTGCGTCGGGGGTTAATAAAACAGTTTGATACGCGATCTTTAAAAAAGAAACCTTAGATTGTAAGCTTACATTCTAGTCATTGGAAAGAACGCAACGAGTACGGGTAAAATACGGGTCCCATATTAAAATTCTACCGGCACAGTGCGACTTATCTAGAATCAGTATACATTAATACATAAAAGAAATACATAATAATAAAACTCAACATAACAAGAATAATAAAAACTCAACAGAACGAAGAAGATTGCTGGAGACAAGTAATTAATTTTGTAAAAATTAAAAAAAACCTCAACCCAATGAAACGGCTGAACCGATTTCGATCAAACATCTAAGAACACTCCCGACAAATTCAACTTTCAAACAATAAAAAAAAAAACGGTTCATCCGTTCTGGAGCTACGATGGAACAGACACACACACACACACACAGACACGTCAAACTTATAACACCCCGTAGTTTTTGCGTCGGGGGTTAATAAAACAGTTTCACACGCGATCTTTAAAAGAAGCCTAAGATTGTAAGCTTACATTCTAGTCATTGGAAAGAACGCAATAACGAGTACGGGTAAAATACGGGTCTCATAGTAAAATTCTACCGGCACGGTGCGACTTATCTAGAATCAGTGTCATAAGACATTAATTAACAAGTGGTGTCGAAATAGGAAAACAAGTTTAGTATACGGTCAAACTTCAACTTGCAAATACAACCTACTAGCACTTACCAGTTAAGGCGCGATAGGTTCTCAAATGTCTCTAGAATTTTAAAGTTTTTGATTAAAAAAAACATAGTTTTCTATAATAAAAAAAATATATGATATTCTTGAGCTTTTTATCTAGTGAAATCAATAATTCAATACAATATTTGAATTACTTCACTCGATAAAAAAAAATAACAAAGATACCTCCTTTTTAAAATTTAAATGCTATTTTTCACTCACTTCTCTCACGTTTTAATTTTTGAAACATTTGGTTACATGTTAGTTATTATTTGAGTTAGTGAATTCATCAACAAAATTAAACAAAACTTTGAACGACATTTTTATATAATTTTTTTATACATAAAAACACGGTATCAGAGCCTGCGCTCGCCTTCTTCGCCTCATACAAAAATGTTCGTTGAACCTATAGCGCCTTAAAAGAAGCCTAAGATTGTAAGCTTACATTCTAGTCATTGGAAAGAACGCAATAACGAGTACGGGTAAAATACGGGTCCCATATTAAAATTCTACCGGCACGGTGCGACTTATCTAGAATCAGTGTCACAAGACATTAATTACCAAGTGGTGACGAAATGGGAAAACAAGTTTAGTATACGGTTAAACTTGAACTTGCAAATACAACCTACTAGCACCTACCAGTTAAAAGATGAATTCTTATGTAAATGGAGTCATTGACATTGACTTTAACCATATTCTACGCGTAGGCAGATTCATTGTGGAAACGTTGATTTACACACACGCACGGACGTGTATTAGTTTTTAGGGTTCCATAGCCAAATGGAAAAATACGGAACCGTTATGGATTCGTCATGTCTGTCTGTCCGTGTATGTCACAGACACTTTATATTTTATTTTTATTAATTATATTTACGTAAATATTAAAAAAAAAGATATTAGTTTTTTTCCGAAACTATAAGAGCTATGCTGTTGAAACTTGGTAAGTAGATGTATTCTGTGAACCGCATTAAGATTTTCACACACAAACAGAAAAAAAACAAAAAGAAAATGGGGTTCCCCATACTTAGAACTGAAACTCAAAAAATCAAAATCTATGGATAGGTCTTCAAAAATGATATTGAGGTTTCTAATATATTTTTTTTCTAAACTTAATAGTTTGCGCGAGAGACACTTCCAACGCTAAAAAAAATATATGATATAATTACCATGTAAACTTCCAACGAAAATTGGTTTGAACGAGAGTAAGTAGTTTTTTTATGCGTCATAAATCGTAAACCATCCAAGAACTTTTATATTATGTTACTTGCTGCTACGGAACCCTTCATGGGCGAGTCCGACTCACACATGGCCGCTTTTTTGTAGTATAATAACAATCACGTCAGACGAGTATTGTTGTAGTGGATCTTTTATGACATAACAAAATAGCCCACAAATTGAGATATGAATATTTTATGTGACTCTGTCCGATAATAATATAATTGAAACAACCACTTAGTAAGTTGGCAATAATATTTTTCCTTCAGCACGTATCAATTACATGTACTGTAGCAAAATTACGAGCTTGAATAATGTAAGAGGAGATAAGAGGAACCGTGTCGCCAGGAGATTCATAGCAAGAGATCTTAAAAAATGTAGGCTTTTACTCGAAAATCTAACAATACAGGGTCGAGATCTTGGATTGTTTGTCGACTTTTTAACTAAATAAAAACTATTATGACATGGGAAAGGAATATTTTGGAAGTATTGAACTCAATGTTTGGGGAAAAAAGTTACATTGTTGCATTTTTAACCCCCGACGCAAAAACGACGGGGTGTTATAAGTTTGACGTGTCTGTGTGTGTGAGTGTGTGTGTGTCTCTCTGTGTGTGTGTATGTTTCTGTGTGTGTGTGTGTGTCTGTGTGTGTGTGTGTATGTGTGTGTGTGTGTGTCTGTTTGTGTCTGTCTGTGGCATCGTATCTCCCGAACGGATGAATCGATTTTGTATTTTTTTTGTTTGAAAGGTGAATTTGTTGGGAGTTTTTTTAGCTATGTTTGATCAAAATCGGTTCAGCCGTTTCATTGCGTTGAGGGTTTTTTTAATTTTTACAAAATTAATTTCTTGTATTAACTCTTAGTAGAGAAAAGATTTTTAGGTATAACGACAAGTGAATTTTCTTCTGTATTCCAAATACCGCACTGACCTGTTGCACCTTATTAGATCATATTCATTGTTTGCTGGCCATCATCAGACCCTGGAGCCAGATGTTGTCGAAAATTAACATTTAAAGCTCAAACTGAAAGTTCTTATTGCAATAATGCCCTAGTTCCCATCAAACAAATTGTCCTGGAAACGGCTGCAATTCCCACCAAACACAGCTAAAACCCATCTCGCAAACGCCATCTTTCATGCAACAAAAACTGCATTTCAATCAGAGCTCCAGCTACGATACCACACACAGATACACAGATAACACCCCTTCACAAACGTCAGGGGTTAAAAACAACAAACTGTCTGGTCCACCTTCAAATGTAGTTCAGGAGACGATCCGGTTTGAACACTATAACCAAGCTATAAGCACTAGGAAGCGTCTGAATTCAATTTACAATCTTCTCGTAAACTCACGAAGCTGTGTAAGGTTTAATCAACAGCTTAAACGCGTATTAAATGTACATTTACGTAAGCTAAACCGAGTGTTGAGACATGTCTAACAAGGTATCCATAAATCTTGGGCCTTTACAGGATATTACGAGAGTATAATTATGATATTAATATCCTATATTTCTGAACTGTCTATCCTCATTGAATTATAATTCCCACGTTGTATTGCGTCATAAGTTCGGCTATGGACCATTGAAAGAAATACTGCTTTCAGTTATGGAGACAAAAAAGCCAATTGTAAAACACGTGTATAATAATGTTGGGATAAAAAACTGGATTGTTATTTCAAATGAGTCAACAGATATGACTGTATCTAACCGAAATATGAGTAAAGTTTAGCATTGGAGCGAGCCCCAACTTTGCAAAGGCTGAAAGGTTTAAACTTGCGAATACTATTACCTAAGCAATACGCAATTAATTTCCAGAAATACTTCCAGTAGTTCCGTATAACCCTGTGGAAGCAATAAACGTTATTTGCAGAAGCCACAAAACCGTGTAACTTGTTCGAGGCACGAGTCGATCGCAGCTGCCTCGCCGTCACCTCACAAACACTTATTAATTACTAAAATACTGCCAATTAACAATTTTATTAACAAGAATGTGAGATGTGATGAGGTAATTATTGTACCTGCATGATATTCTGCAGAGAGAGAGAGAGAGAGAGAGAGAGAGAGAGAGAGCAGATGCACGGCTCGGTACCATCCTTACCTCATTAGTATACCCTCTATTCGTACTAAACTTCAGTTCTACCTTTATAATGCGAACTGCTAAGGAGTGGAATACACTACCGTCGTGTCTTTACTAAAAACTATAATCTGGGTCTCTTCAAGGCTAGAGTGAATAGGTGCCTTCCAGACCGTTTTGCTTCATCTTCGGACACATCGTCACTTACCAACAGGTGAGATCTTGGTCAAATTAAGGTCTATCAAAGTTATATTTAAAAAAAAACTTTACCTTTTTCTTGGCAATATAACTCGGCATCTTGCAAAGTAAGCTCAGAACCATGAATCAAGGAGGTTCATCGGCAGATAAACAAAAAACGGAATCTAATAAATAACCAAAAACGGAACGGAAACACTGAGGCAGGAAACAGTTCATAAATTATATAACCAAAAGATTGTCTAGGTGTTCAGTCCTTTTGTACTCGCATTGTGCGGAACAAAAGCCAACAATTTTGAATATATACCTACCTACGCCGCCCTGTATATCGCGAACAATCGATCTCGCAACGGATCACACGCTGCGCGTACGCCGCGCCCGGTATGCTATTGTGCCCCAAACATCTGAATAATGGAAGCTTACGCTCTTTGTGCTGAATAAAAAGTACGAATATTTCGTAACGGACAATAGGGCCGTGAGGCGTATCACTGAAATTCGTGATCAAGAGTCCACTATAAAACAACAAGTACATGAACGCATCCACGGGACTACAAGACTTCAAAATTTTAAGGTGGATGCTCTCGCTTAAGGCGCGAAATTTAACAGTTTAGCTGCGATCCCCTTAAATATAAAAAAACACTACAAAAATGTGTTTAGGGGGATCGTAGCTACTGATGATATTTATGAGATACCTATCAATCAAAACAAGGGTTCCCAAACTTATTTTGTCTACTGCCTACTTTGAGAATAAATAATTTTTAGCGCCCCTATTTTTTTTAGCACCCCCATTTTTTTGTGTTCTATATTATCAGAGATTAAACATGCACAAATCGGGTTGTTTAACAAAAACTTGTTAAAACATGATTACCCGCGGTCTAATATTACGAAAATGACCTATTAGGAATACTAATAACTATTAAATTGCGAAAGTGTGTCTGATTAGACGCCCCCTTTTTTTCTGGGTCTCTTACCGCCCCCCTTTATGCCTGCAGCGCCAACAAAGGCGGCGTTATCGCCCACTTTGGGAAAGGCTGAATTAAAACATGTGTGTTTAATCTCTTAGTTCTCGCGAAATCAACTTTCGCTATCTGAAGAAGTGTTATTGAGATGTAATGAGCAAAAAACACAAAAAAAAAAAAATCGCTCCTAAAGCCAGAGCATCCACCTTAAAACAATGCGACACTATGTTATAACTTGAATGATCGATAGAAATCGCTTCCTTCCGTCCTACCCAACACACGGTAACTGAACAAAGGGCAGGACTTCCGATCAGCTGCCGGCGCCCTCACTTTTTACGGGCTTCATCTAATATTAACTAGTGTTGAAGCCACACGTAAAACGAAAAAAAAGACGCTACGAATGACGTCTATTACTTCTCAAAATAAAAGTTGTTATTCAAAGTGTTTAATTGCTTATTATTTTAGTCAGTTTAACCTTTACTGGTCTTTTTAACTATTTTTATCCATGGGTAATAGACATCACAGATTACAACTTCGGATCGTCAAATTGGAAAATTTACTCCAAAGCTGCTGCAAATTCAGAGATTATCAGCATTTCTATGGGAAAATTTATTTCAAACTCAGTAAAAACATATATAAGAACATATCTTATTCATCACTTGACGATAAAATTACGCCGGTTGGCGAAATAATAAAGTTCTTGGAATTTTGATTCGGCAACGTTGGAACATTTTTTACGACACGTATATAGCCCATTTTCCAATTCACCCCATATTTCACCAATCGTTCAATCTTTTTCCGATACCATTTGCTCTTTGAGGTTTGTTTCTGACGGCGTGATATTACTGTTACATACAGCATAAAGAAAAATGTAGAAAATTAAGAGTTCAAGGAGGAAAAACAGGGAAATAATAAAAAGTCGGCATCTGACACAAATCCTGGCTGGACTCACGAATGAATGACTACAACTCTCGCTAATATCACAGATAAAAGAATACTTTACAATGTAGAGAAAAAAGTCTCAATAGTAAGAATACTTAAGGTGGGGTATAACGCAAAATTACCAATCTTAGATTAGATTTTTAAATGACAATATCAAGTTCAATATTCAAATTAAAAATATGCATGGATACTACATTAAAATACCGAGGGATCACCCAGACATAATCAAGATAGGACAAAATAATCTCGACAAAAAATATCACAAAGTTACCTCTAACTTTTAGCTAGATTCGATTATTTGTCAATATGGTCACAGAATATACTATTGGTACAGATAATTGGGTCAACAATTGGATAAATAAAATCAATACAATAAAACGGAGGGTTCACCCACGGGTTTTTTTTAACTTGTCTATATTTCACGAGATATTCAATAAAAACAGCTTTTTCAAGCGGCGCGTGGCGTTTTTTTTTTGTATTAAGATTTCTGCGCAGTCTTAATAATAATACAATGATGATGAAGGTATGCTCATCGTTTAATGTATCTGCGTTCTCTATGGAGATAATTACCCAATAACAAGTTAGAAATTTCCAATTGCACCATATGCCGGGAACAGGAGGGACGCGTTAAATTTACGGGCCACGAATCGGGCCTTATTGGCTTTATTACATCATAAGCACCGGTGCACGCTAATTCAATATATTGCGCCTCTTCAATCTTTTTTACATGCTCAATTTAATACCATTTAGTAAACAGCAATGTGCATTTGTTTTAAGATGTTGGAGTAGCTGACCTCAATTGGGTTTGCAACGAGTTCTATTAGCAGGCAGGACTGTGGTTATAAAGGCGAAGAAATAGTTAAACTTTGGAGTATTATAGGTCGCAAACAGTATAATTTATGAAATAAATTAACACAACATTCCATGGGGGTTACTATGAGCTCATATCCATTCAGTTCAAAAACTATTCAGTACAAAATATCGGTTCATCGTTGACATTTTTCATCGCTGAATAACATTAATCGCAGAAGTCTGTAGACCCTCTGCGATTGTGCCTTTAAATATAGTTGCGGACATCACGGAACCAATATTTTGTACTGAATAGTTTATCAACTGCATGGCAATAAGAGCTCATAGTAACCCACCAGAACAGAATGACAAGGATGACCATCATTGAACACTACTTCACTAAACAGTAAAACTATTCTTTCTACGGCTTATGAAAATAGTCCATCAATATACCGTTTGTGTATGGATTACTTCTTTGTATTATAGGCACTTTAATGGATAGGTTGTTGAAACACGCAACACCATGGCAGGAACTAGTCTGGCACCGGTCGTCAGACCGTGAGTGTATAATTAGCGTGGGCTTCTAAAGGTCATTGTCACAGCCTGACTGCATCAAGAAACAGATTTAAATAGACCTAAAAGTCGACGGAACCCGAACTACACGATTAACGACACTATGAAACTAATCTATAGTGAAAGAGTTGCCTTCTGAACCTTATCTTTCAGAAATGTGCGATGGCTCTCTAAATGCTTCCCATTTGAACAAATTCAAAGGACGGAATGACTGTCCGAATGACAAATTCGCAATTCCCTGTCTAGTTCTGGCGGATATCGCTAGAAGGTTCACAAAAATACATATTGGTAACTACCAGCGCCCTGCGGTTTCACCCGCATAAGTCTCGATCCGTGGGAATATCGGGATCAAAATGTGCCTATGTGTTATTCCGGGAGTCCAGTTATCTCCATTCCAAATTTCATCCAAATCCGTCCAGCCGTTTCAGAGTGAAGAAGTAACAAACACAGGCACACGCTCATACACTCACAAACTTTCGCATTTATAATATTAGTGTGATATACATGATAATTTGAAACTAAATTTTATTCAAAGGGAAATAGAGGTAATTCAAGCCATGCTATTGTTAGATTTAAACCTAATGCTTGCAATATGCATTATGCAGATTACGTAAGATTATGCAAGTAACTTAACGACCTGTTTATCAAGAACTTTCATACGAGCGAATGAATATAATAAACCTAACATGATATCCGTGTGACCGCTTGGCAAAGGCAAAACGTTGCTTATAGTAAAGTTACCCAACAATAGAAGTTAAAGATGAAAAGGAATTCCTTTATTTGCGTGAAATTAAGTAATTAAGTAACTAAATTGAGAAGCAGTTAGGCACGCGCAAGTTTTCTTTGTTTAAGATTGTTCACTAATTTGCGGAGACTCGCAGATGAAGCGTACCAAAAGCTCACATTAGTGCTCGGCTACCTGAGGGCATAGCTTTCTGAGAACCCATGACAAAAAAACAACGCTTCCCTGTTTGCTCAAAAGTTCCCACAACGAAGACGGACGAGAGGGGTGATCTCAAGTGTGGTTTTTGTCTCCTCTTCTATTTGTAGAGTACGATAATAAAATAAGCGCAACTGATGTTTTTAAACTTAGAAAAACATGTGTAGGTACTTGTACAATTTCTTGAGCACTATAAGGCCACCATTGTAAATGACTGCAAAGAAGTTTCAGACGTTATTCGAAAGTATATATGGGTATTATTTTTCGTAATATTATTCAGGCATAAAGCATTAGACACAAAGCTGTTTTAATCTAGGGCTCAGATTACGCTGCATAGAATACCGACTGCAGTCATTCAATAGCCTGCTAAACAAGACTGAGGAAAGGCGCTATCGGACGCAAGGTGATACCGAAGCCTGTGGAATTCGATCTTATAGGTGACTGGGTATCGCCTAAGGTATTATGCATGATTTACTATGCAGTTTTGCAATGCCGCGCCGACTGGATTACCACAAGGGATTCATTGAATGAAAAACATTCTGAACACGATTGAGGCATTGAGGGGCTGCGTTCCCTTGCGAACTGTTTGATTTCTTAATTTGAGTTCAATGCCAGGCTCTTTGTGTGTCAGAACTTCATAAGAGAGCACTTATATATGAGCCACTTTCGATAACATGCCTACTTAGGGAGTTCCTTGATGGTAGTATCAGCGTATAACACGCTACACACGCGAAGCAATAAAGTCGAAAATACATTGAAAATTTCCTGTGTTGCTTCAGGCTTCCCAGAGTCTTGCTAAGCACGCATACCCGTATGCACTAAAGAGAGGCTTATTATGATTGGCAGTTATGACATCGTCCAGACAACCGTGGAGACTACAATCAAAGTGAGTCGAAATTCATGATCCATTAGAGATCGGCACAATGCAGCTACTTTCACTGGCACCTGCTTGCCTGGTTAACCTAATATCTATGTCTTAACTGCCTAAACTGAACATAACATTTTTCAATACTATCTGTAATGGATGTTCTCAGAAACTGGTTGATTTTATTGGTCTCTATTTATTCGATTGATCTAGATATAACATGAGAAAAATGAAAGGCGAAGAGTCTTTTTTGTTTCTTGAATAGATGATGTTCAAATTGATGTAAACCAAATATATTAAGTGTTCTTGTACCCAAAGTTTGTCAACCCTGTTCCTGGATAATAAGCCTATAAATGCAGGTACTATTAATCTTATTCTATAATAATGATACCGGGACATAATCTGGTTAACTTACAATATCTTTAATCGGAGATGCGGGCTACGGAAACACTCTATAATTTCCTCCTATACAATATGAGAGAGTATACTGATTTATGTGACACTGTCGCATGGTTATTAGCTAGCCCGGTGAGGGTCTTAAACGGCATCAGACAGACTTATTTGGGTTTCATGTTTCAAAATTGATTAAAACGATAGGCAGCCTTTTCAAAGAAGATTAGCGTCAACCAACCGACAGACAAGCCATGAAATGACCACCTTGAAATGAGCATGAGAATTAATGTTGACGCGGCCTTCATGTCTGTACTCAAATAAATAAATAAAGCGTATGCTACTTGAATTAGGTACTAAAAGACGTGGTGTATTCGGTCAAATCAACTAGACTAATACATCATCATCAGCCTGTAGAAGTCTACTGCTGGACAAAGCTTCCATCCACCGACTTCCTTTGACCTTTAAAATGTATGTGGACCATCGTTAGGGGATTCCTGAGCTGTGTCGCGTCGACCGGTTCGAGGTTGGCCATCGCGATTTTTTATTCCCCAACATTTGTCAGTTCTGCAGATACGGAGGCCGCATTGCTCTAACTAAGGTTATGCAAGCTATATGAGGGCCCATTGCCTCTTAAAGTTGCTAATTTTGAGAGCAATGTTGGTGATCTTGGTCCTCCGAAATGAGGATCACACATTTCCTCATTTCGGATTAGGTGTATCACATAAAACTTCAAGCATACCTCTCTGGCCATTGCACATCCGCATCTGCACGAATTTGAGCTTGTTAATGGTCATGGTCCCCCCCTTTTCCCCTATCCGGACTCAGAGGACCATACACGCGCAGATAATTTAATAACAAAGGTAAGCCAACACGGCGTCGCCTTGGTTCCTACTGGCGAGATTTGTTTGCGATTCCAGCTCAGCACTGACATTTGATCGCATGCCAATGCTTTGAATTTCAACGAGGCTGTTCTCTCAACTCACGGCTCCAGTCTCGACCTTTTTGTCTTGTCTTTCATCACTGGGATCAGATGTTATAGGTGATAGATTACACGTATTTTCATCATAATGCATCGAAGAAGCATTGAAGCATTTTTACGTCACTCACGTCTCATACATAACTAACTCGTTCTTGTTACAAAGGCTGATAACATTATCGGGCAACGACCTCTTAAAATAACGGACGAGGTAATTGCGCAAACTTCGGAATGCTACGATAGGTAGAAAGATAGAGCACGGAGTTGAAAACAACAAAGGATAGATAGCAAGTTTTATTATGTGCTGACGAAAATGAATAGTTTTCCAACAAATTAGGTACCTACAGCAGCTAGGGTCCTACAATTATCAAATAAAGCGACCGTGAACGTCTGACCTCCACAGGACAACACTCAGCAACACTTAGCGCTTATCGCCAGGTGAAAGGTTGCCCGATGAATTGTTGTGTTTACACTCTGACATAAAATAACGAGCGCCCGGTGCGCCAGACAACGGACATTTTACATTCCCATACCTTATTCTGTTTACATATGATTCGCTTCTCGGCTACTTTGTTTTCCTACCATTACTTTCCCTAAAAAGCTTTTCGTGTTTGAGTCAAGATTGTTTCTGAAACGACGCAGCCATTTTCAACGCTACGTATCCTTCGTGAAATATACGAGATTTGCTTTCAAAGGATGCGTTAAAATATAAAACATAAAATATTGTGTTACTGAACATTCAAAAACAGACTAACATACATTACACGAACTGCAATCTGCGAACTGCTAAGGAGCGGAATCCACTACCGGCGTCTGTCTTTCCTGAAAACTATAATCTGGGTCTCTTCAAGGCTAGAGTGAATAGGTGCCTTCTAGACCTTTGTGCTCCATCTTCGGCCACATCGTCACTTACCAACAGGTGAGATCGTGGACAAAATTAAATAAAGGTTTATCAATGTAAAAAAAAAAGACATTACATACATAGACACACGCCTTTTTCGTGGAAGGGGTAGGCAGAGCCTCAATGGGCCTCTTTTCACAGTGGGTTGCAACATCATAAACTAGTAAAATAAAATAAAATAAGACTAAAATAGTCAATAGTCAAAAGGAAACGGAGAATTCCATCGTGCAAGTGCTAAATACTCGAGCGGTCAGCCGTAGCATTGGATGGTTTGAAATTATCTCGAGCTTTTTTATGGTGCGCATCGGAATCTGGGATTTTTTTCCCATCGCGGGGCCCGTTCGAACGCCCAAACAGGTTTTAGATAGAGCTCTCGAGTCGGGTAATGCATCAACGTTTTTGTAAAGGCGGCAAGGCGGCACATTCAAGGAGGACGAGGTAATGAGGTTTCGGAACGCTCCTTTCAATGAGTTTAATTTACAAATGCTCGGCTCAGCGTATAACTCGATTCATTTTGATGGACATGCAATAGCCTGAGTCTAGTTGATATAGGTTTCATTAATGTAACAATACACCTTCTCTTTGTTTGCCTTTTTTTGGTTGTTCATTACCATAAACTGACAGGAATGGGGAGCAACACACGCGTGCGTAGTGAAGGTAGGTATAGATGTTACCTACTTCTAGAAGAATTATGAGGACTGTACCGGTGGAGCGCTTATTCCCTTTTGCACGAGAACGAAGTTTGCTTTATTTTGGATGTTATCTCATAAAAATCAATGAAAATTTGTGCACATGATCAGTACACTAATATCTAGACCCGTGGTGCGTCGGTTTCTAATCAATTCGTTTTTAATTTTTATAATTTTGTAACTACATAACCTACTTTTGCGTGCAAAGGTGCGTAAGCGCCATACCGGTAAGTTCCTGAAAATTAACACCCACCAAACGCCACCATGTGGGCAAGACGCAACAGCAGCAGTACCTAGCTATAGTCTCCCAAGCACTCCCAAACCAAGATGATAGGTACTCGTTTACATGGAACTTAGCAATCACTTAAGTAATTTTTAACCCCCGACGCAAAAACGACGGGGTGTTAAAAGTTTGACGTATCTGTGTGTGTGTGAACGTGCGTGTTTGTGTGTGTGTGTGTCTGTCTGTCGCATCGTAGCTCCCGAACGGATGAACCGATTTCGTTTTTTTTTTGGTTGAAAGGTGTATTTGTCGGTAGTGTTCTTAGCTATGTTTGATCAAAATCGGTTCAGCCGTTTCATTCCGTTGAGGGTTTTTTTAATTTACACAATATTAATTACTTGTATCCTACAGAATTAGAACCGTCTGGGGTTATCGGCTTATCACTCTCCACTCCAAATTCCGACAATCGTATATCCTGTCTTAGTAGGGCAATTACCTAATAAAGACTGTTTTGAAAAATATATTGATCAGCCGAGATAATTAGTGATTAAACGAACTTACCTGTAAGTGAAGTTCTATCATAATTATATGAGTGCTACGTCCGAAGATATTAGTAACCTGAAAGTCAATTTTTAATTAAAATTTTCACATATTGTAGTAACGCCTAAGTACTACCGCTCATGTCACTATATTTGAGAGATTTTTAACATTACTTCTGTTGCATCTAATCGCCCGGCTGGCGCCGGCGGCTGTCGGGTCTATTCGGCTGTGACCCTGTTTCACCTTCGTTGTGCACTCGCCCAGGTACATCATTCGTGTTTTAGTCTGAACCAAGCTTAGCAATTATTTCCTAGACCTTTTAAGGGTTGGGCGGGTGGGTGTGTGTTACTAATATCTTCGGACGTAGCACTCATATAATTATGATAGAACTTCACTTACAGGTAAGTTCGTTTAATCACTAATTATATTTCGTGCTACGTCCTCGATATTAGTAACCTGAAAGTCAATTTTTAATTAAAATTTTCACATATTGTAGACTTTGAGAGTCATTTGGTGTAGGAAATAATACAATTTTTTTTTTTTTTTTTTTTATTTTTTTTTAATGGCCTTGCTGAGGCTCTGCCTGCCCTTTCGGGGGAAAAGGCGTGTCTATGCATGTGTTTTTTTTTTTTTTTTTGAATGGCTGATATTACTTTAATTTATATAAATTCAGTTACAATGACATAGACTAATTGTCTTAAAAAGAGGCATAATTAATCTAATTATTTAATTATCTTAATTGCAGTTGATAAATGCAACGCGGCTTTGTCTGAGCTCAGGATCGTTCTGTGATATAATTTAGCAAACATGCTGGAGTTGGAGCTTCAGCCAGCTGCTTTTCAGATCTGGTGAATGTTGACCACTTGCGCCTGAGCTCGAGATGTAGTGCGGGTACAGTGGGTTGAAAAAACCGAATATATCAATATCACTATCTTGCAGCGTACCCTTTATATAGCGGCTAATCGCCTGAGTGGCGACAGTCTTATGTGGCTTTCTAAAGCTTACAAATTAGCTATTTTTTCAGTTTCGCAGAGGTTCAGTTTTATTAGTATAACGGATAAGGCACTTAGCAGGGCATACTTGAGTTTTTTCAGAAAAAAAAAGGGATATGTAAGATGGGTTGATACAGCCAATTTTTGAAATTTTGATGATGTCGAGAATTTTAATTAGAGTTGTTGTCGGTGATATGTTTGTTTTCTATTTTTATTTTCGATAAGGTTTAAATCCGATGTGCCGTAATAAGAGCGTTTAAAGTGGCACGTTTTCGGGTAAAATATCTTCTTTTGGGTATCACACCGATAAGCTATCTAAGACACAACCTGGGTTCCATGTTGTATCGTACTTGGGAGCTGGGGCCTTAATCGAAAGACGCCTTTAAATAATCTTTGGATCCTGTGGTCATAGGAGATATCTGGTCCTAATATAAGGGCAAGTGCTGCTCTACGACTGTTTATGGAACCATATTGGTTACCGTTGTCAAACAGTTTGGTGAAAAACCGAAAAGCAATAACCGAACTGACATATGTTTCGTACAGGTCCAGCAATACGTCTTTGCAATATTTTTGGCATTTTGATGTATGTGCTGTATTGTTTTAATGAATTAGGGGATATCGATGCTAACATGATACCTATAGCTGATTCTAGTACTGCCCGTCATATAGCGCTGACCGGATAATATCTCGGCAAGAAGTGTCAGGTTGGAGTAAATGTTCCTGCTGTTGCTAGAATGAAAGATCATTCATTAGGTTCATACGTTCATCAGGGCTGAATGTAATAACATGTGAGACTAGAAGATCCTTAATGATCGGGTAACAGGGTTGTGATGGCCACAGCGGGACTGCCATGATGCCTGTCGCTTTATCGGCTATAATTTATCGTAAAGTTTTGAGTACAATGACAAAATGAGGAAATGCTTAGAAATAAAAATCTGAGACAAGTGATTGTGAAGGCAACTAATACACCTTGCACATGGGTCTTTAAAATATTGACACATATGTTTTTTTTTTTTTTTTTTTTTTTTTTTTTTGGTATGTTGATTCTGCTTTTCAATAAATCAGTCGTGGGGAGACCGAATTTATGAACAGCTATTTATTTCACATGCACAGTTAGCTACTTCCCATTCAATACTATTTAGCTTTGTCAGTTGGATGCGGACACAAAAAATATTTTCACTGGCAGAGCTTATTTATTTAATTTATTTAATGCTGTTGATGTATGACACAGCTGTGGAGTTGTCTAAGCGTAACAAGATTTGTCAGTTGGCTAGATGTTTTGTAAATATTTGAATAGCAAAGTAGGCAGCTATTATTTCCGGCTGGTTAATGTGAAGGTCACATTCACGTTCGGACCAAGGGCCACTGCCAGTGTCATCCCCACATGATGGCCCCCACCCCGTCATTGAGGCGTCAGAAAAGACCTCCATTGAACAGTTAGTGTAACTGATTCTGTGGACGGGAATTTCAAAGGCGCGAAGCCATCTTTGAAAATCATTTGATAAGGGACGGCAGGATGGTCATGATTTTGTCAAAATCGTTGTCAGGTAATACGTATTAAAAAAAAAGTAATTAATTTTTGTCGTTCGAATTTTTTCGTGTAGGTACATGTAGATATTAATAATCCTATTAATTTTGCAAATTTCCTAATTTTGCGTTGTGATTTTTAAGCAAACATTTCTAATTCTTTTTTGACACGAGTTTGTTTGTCTGTCGGTAAACTTATTTGCATGTGGGTATTGATTATGAAACCCAATTTAAATAAAGTGGATGGGATCAAAATACTGTTTTCTGAGTTAATTATGAAGTCTAGGGCTATAAAGCAGTTTCAGGGTAACGAAACATTCATTATGTGAACGTCCTATTAATAAAATATCATCAAGCAGATCTCAATAATTTCACCACCAGTTTCATTAACTTGTTGAAAATGTATGGTGGCGTATTAATTCCAAAGGACTGGTAGGTTGGTCCATCCAAATAAACCTGAGGTACTTTCTAGATATTTCGTTTATCTTGATTACAAAATATGCGTTTTCCATATCTATGGAAGGAAGCTATGAAGGAATCTTTGGACATAAGTATTCTGTGACATAAGTTTTATAGCTGTTCGTAGGTCTTCAATTTTAAGATGATTAGTCCTTAATAATTGATTTAAATTCTTTACATTTAAAATAAAGCTCATTTTTCAATTAGGTTTCGGTCTTAAAAAAAACTGAAGAGATAAATTGTCCATCGCAAGGACACTCTGAGATTTCTCTGTTTGGCTGTCGATGGAATCATCAAAGTGAGCTACTTCTAGCTCAGAATAGGTAACACGGTTGGGTAAACAGATTTGAAAAGCCCGTTGTTAGAATTGGATTTTAGAACAATCAGTCCACTCTAAGATTAATTAATCTGTGGCAATCAGAGACCATTGTTTACGGAATAAGACAAGTTGGTCTGCGCACCTTACTGGTTCTATCGGCGGCGGGTCGTCTTCGGTGGAGGTGATGATCGTCGCGATGCTGGTTTCGGCGAAAGGTCGGCTGGGAAGGTTTCCGGCTCGTCGTCGCGGCGGTGGTTCCTGCGGCCTGCGCGCTGGGACTGGCGCCACGGATATTTGAAGTTTATTTGATAAAATTTCAGGTCTGAGTTTCATTTACTAACAGCTTTCGCTGTTCTCAACGCCTCTGATAAGTTAATATCCAAAAAGGGATTTGTTATTTCTCTTATTTCGGATAATATGGCAAAATGTCTTCTGGTTATAAAATCAGTATGTTGCATGTCACAAAGCATGCGAGTCGTGTCCATGAGTTTTTGAACCAACCCTTGATTGATATGTCTGGACGTGAATAGTTCAGTCATCATAGAGGTCAGGCAAGAAATGGCGGTATCCAGCTGTTTCTGCTTCACGACCGGTGCCGCGGCGCTGCGATGCATGTGCAGTTCTAAGGAAGGAGGTATTTCGCAAACAATTCCTTTTGTTGGCTCGTCTCCTGTCCGTTAGCCGCTATGTGTTCGAAACGGCTGGCTTTGTCTATAAGTATTTCAGGCCCATGTTGTATAATGACTAAAGGATAATTTCCTAAGATCTCCAATAAGAGGCTTTCAAGCGTATCATCAGATGGATTAGGGCAAGTTGAGTTTTGCGGCAACTTGGTTGCACTTTGAACACGTATTGCAAAGTTTCAGCCAATGTTGTGGATGGGCCAGCTGCAGTCGATAGTGAGTCGGCATGTGCTTCAGGTGAGCAATCATCATGGATCTGTGTCAATCAGTCTTGATTGAAGTCACTGGCACGCTCTTCCGTGACGGGAGCACATTGATTGTCTCCGCCAGTAAAAAGCAAGTTTTGTTGCTTGAGCATGATGTAAGACATAATTCCCGAAGAATTACGCGCAAACATCTAGTTGGTATGGTTCGCGGTGGTATGAACAGTAAGACATAACTCCAAAGAATTAGGTGAAAACCGTTTTTAAATACTGAACAGGTCAGTAAGGTATAGTTCTCAAAGAAATATACGCAAACCAGTATGATTGCTTGTGGTGAGACAGCCCATAGACAGCAGCTCGAGTCACATAGCATGTCTAGGTACACAATTATCTAGTAAGGTATAACTCTCACAGAATTACACGCAAACTGTAGGCACCGAAATTATGGAAATACACGCAAACCAGTATGATTACTTGTGGTGAGACAGCCCAAACAGCAGCTCGAGTCACAGCATGTCCAGGTACACAATTATCTAGTAAGGTATAACTCTCACAGAATTACACGCAAACTGTAGGCACCGACATTATGGAAAAAACCTATTGTTATTTCTAGTAGCAACTGAAATTTGGCAAAACGTAAGTTAGGTAAGTACCTCGCATGTTCAGAGGAGATGGCGACGCTTTCATGGATGACGGTGAGAGGACGAAGTTGAAGGGTCGATTATATGAATTTTCCTTTGACCTTGACGAGATTTGTCCACTTCTTGTTCGAGCTGTTCCATCGTCTTGATGAGATGTTCGAATTCATCAGTAATGGAGCGTTTCCTTTTGAGCATCACTTATAAAAAAATTGCAAGTTTTAGAAAAGATATCGGCACTATTTTTATTTTTGTGGGTAGTGTTGAGCGGTGAAGCACTAAAAGACGAATGATGTACCTGGGCGAGTGCACAACGAAGGTGAAACAGGGTCACAGCCGAATAGACCCGACAGCCGCCGGCGCCAGCCGGGCGATTAGATGCAACAGAAGTAATGTTAAAAATCTCTCAAATATAGTGACATGAGCGGTAGTACTTAGGCGTTACTACAATATGTGAAAATTTTAATTAAAAATTGACTTTCAGGTTACTAATATCGAGGACGTAGCACGAAATATAATTAAGATTAGCTTGACTGATGTGGATGTCGGTCAAGTTGGTAGCTGCATAGCTGTATGGTGGCCCAGAACTAAATTCTTATTGGTAGGTAGAATATGGAGTGGAACATAGTTACAAAGATATATACATACATATATATACATAAGATATACAAATCTACACTAATATTATAAAGAGGTAAAGGTAGGTTAGGTACCGTAGTGTAGGTAAGAAGGTACTTCTAGTTCTAGGTAGGTTCTTGGTCGTCGTCGTTTCGTATGAGGTAGTGCTGGCCTCTGGTGTCAGAGTTTGTCAAGCCGCTTGGTAACAACACAGAATAAATAATAATAATACAAGTAGTAACCATCAAATATTTGGAAGCGATGGTAATAATTTAACTGTCCAGCATTATTTATTTATAAGCCACAGAAAGTCTTAGAGTGGAATCTGGGCCCAAAACGCTCTCGTTCGAACGCAACGTTTTTTGTTTTGCTAAATGTTGTTTAGCTGAAAATAAGTATATAGGTATGTATGTATGTACCTATGGTGAAATGTTCGATCGATCAGTACACCAATGTAACTTCCAAAACTAAGCTAAAAAGTTTACGTTCAAATGATTAGAGCGATACCTACAAAATGTGCACAACGTAACGGTTTTGGTTGTGTTTTTGTTTGAGCGATTCCTGGGCTCCTGTGATCTGATTCGTGACTCCTGAGAGTGCTGGGCTGTGTAGTTGTGACTGTAGACTCTGACTGTTGGGTGTGTCGTAAGTTATATTCGTGGTACGGGACACAATCACCATTATACCTATATAGGTAAAGTCTTTGACATCTCCACAGGAACAGTGTAACGGTACCTACCTAGGTACATAGGACCTTGTATGTAAAGTGTTCTAAGCACCTGCCCAGGTACCCACTTTCACGCGATATCGCATCGTCTTGGTCCTTGGCTAC
This sequence comes from Operophtera brumata, assembly GCA_932527175.1. Taxonomy (NCBI): domain Eukaryota; kingdom Metazoa; phylum Arthropoda; class Insecta; order Lepidoptera; family Geometridae; genus Operophtera; species Operophtera brumata. The sequence goes on along the minus strand of OW052230.1, from coordinate 33,641,152 downwards.
GTAGTACTATTAGATAGGTACCTACCTATTCCGTGCCTTGGCTGCTCTTATCTCTAATCAATTGATGCTATACAGACACTCACTAGGCAGGCAGGTAAGGTACCTACCCACCTACTTAGCTTTGGTCTTGATCTAGGAATAATGCACCGTGCGATGAAGTAGGTAGGTAGGTAGGTACCTACCTCTAAACTTACTCACTAAATTGCGCCTGTTGTTTATTGGTGATAAATTATAAATTCATAAACTTCACCGATAATAAGATACGTACCTACTCCTATTAACCGTAGAGTAGGTTGGCACGTACGTATGATTGTTAGGTAAGTAAGTACCTACATAAGCTAATAAATTAGAACATAACAAAATTAATGAAAGTATCAAAATAAATAAATACTCACGGACTGTAACCTTCTTGGGATCATACTGTTCAACGAGTTCGTTTATCTTCAATATCCTGGACTGTGCGACTTTGGACCGGTCCGTGACGCCTTGAAGCTGCGTCGTCAGCTCGCTGAATATGTCCTCGGCTAGCAGCACGAGGGAGGCGAGTTGTCTCAGAGCATTGCTCAGGGTGCAGTTCGTCACGGCCTGTAACTCCTCATCAGTCACCTTCGGACGCCCGTCTTCATCACACAAGCTCGTCCGCGACAGATGCTTCGGTTCCACCACTCGCTGCACGAAAGGCATTTCGGAACTGCAAGTCCTCACTCACCCATTGCAAATTAAACGTAATTCCAACATTCATTCAACACACAAACCAACACAAAAAACGTCAGGTAACCGCCACTTTGAATTAACCGGCATCTTGACCGGTGAACTTTCACTTGCGAACAGTTTTCGAGAGTCCTACTGAGTTTTCGCTACGCTCTTATTTTATGACACTGGATCAGTTCACAATTTTTGCTTTGAAAAGTTTGTTAAAACTTTTCATAATGACGAAACCGCGTTGTAACGGTGGAACACAAACACGAAACCTTTAGCCCCAGCAGCTGCCGGCCGAATGGATGAAGAAAAAGCGCGCGCGGCTCTGGCTTCAGTGTTGTCATAATCGAAAAAAAAACTCCCAGTCCAAAGAAAAAAATATGGTAGATGGTTCAACGAGGGATAAAAATGGGCTGTACAATCAAGTATGAATGGGTTTTAATCCCGAGTTAAACACTACTTTTCACTTCGATTGCGAGAAAACAAGTAATTAATTTTGTAAAAATTGAAAAAACCCTCAATGCAATGAAACGGTTGAACCGATTTTGATCAAACATAGCTAAGAAAACACCGGACAAATTCGCCTTTCAAACAAAAAAAAAACAAAATTGGTTCATCCGTGCGGGAGCTAACGATGCCACAGCCAGACACACACACACACACACACACAACCACATACACACACACACACACACAACCACATACACACACACACACACACAGACAGTCACGACAAACTTATAACACACCGTCATTTTTGCGTCTGGGGTTAATAAAATAACTAGGTACAAAAAAAAAAAACGGCAAACGAATGATAGGGTTTTCGCTAAGTAAGATCTTTATTTTCACTGAGGCCTGCAATGCTCTAAGTTTGCACATGATCACATTCTCAAATAATTAGGCACGTTCACTTATAGGTCAATTTGAATTCCAGAGATTTCACGGCATTACCAATTTTTTTCTTGTTGAAAACGCACTGCCGTACACACCCAACGATCGCCAAGAAATGCTAGAGTCACTTTCAGTTTTATATTCAAAAACAAATTCAAATAAAAAAAACACACAAAGCTTTGCGGAAATAGGTATGGTGGTAGTACTTCCTTGGACAAACTCTTTCACAAACAGCTTTACTACTAACAAACATATACCTACTACATAAACACTAATACCTACATAGTACTTAAATGCTATTTCAAAAAAGTTCGCTGTGACGTGTTTGAATGTGAATGGCCTGGCTGTTCTTTGGGCCGGACATAGGCACAGAATAAATATTAGTACAAAATATAGGCTTCTTTGTTTGTGCCGTGGTGGGTGTCAGGCGGCACACATTACTTCTTTCTATCCTTGACCTCTACATATTATACTAATGTAGGTTTCCTGTTTCCTATTTTTTATCTCAACTTCAGTTCCTCTAAATAAGAAAGTTTCTCGTTTTCTTACGTGATAGCACTTAAGTGCATCCACAGAGTTCGACGTTGGAAATTGATCTATTGGCTAGATAAGAAAGAATTAACAATGATTTCATTAATAAGCAAATCAATATTATTTCTGAGAAAAATTTACCAGATAGTAATTCAAAGTTGATCAAACTGTCCCTGTAAATAGGAAATTCATCAACTGTGGGAATGGCAACCCTGTAGTAGCGACATCTAGTAATCTAGTTTAGAACTACTAAGGTTTTGTTGTCTTGGTGTATCCCGCAGTAATAATAGCGTGATACAATAGACAGCAGCAGTACTGTAGCAACTCGACGAACGCGACACCCCAATTTCATGTTCTAGTTCAAATATCCTTTCAGAGATGGCACTGTAAACAAAAATCTTTAAAACCTTCCAGACAACGTTGGTTTCGGAATTTTGATATGCTATGCTTTATTTTGAAACTTTTAAATCATTTATTCAGAGTTGGGGATGGTGGCATAACTAATTTATAATTTTCATTGGCATTGGATTTCGCTGGCACGCAGTAACAAAATGTTTATACTTACAGCTAGTTCACCGTAAGATGGCATACCAAAGATTTAAATCGTTTTCATACACTACCTATCTACACTCATGCAATAAAACTGTTACTTCATCGTGTCTTTTCTTTTGCTTATTCATTTGACGCCTTTTAATTACGTTATTGTTTTTCAAGTCATGTTGTTGAAACTGTACATAACTAGGTAGTTATGTACAGTTTCATACACTACTTTATCTACACTCATTCAATAAACTGTTACTTCACCAACAAAGAACATGAAAAACAATAACATAATTAAAAGGCGTCAAATGAATAAGCAAAAGAAAAGACACGATTCTACCGCGCGTAACCAAAGACTACCTATTTAATTAAAAAAACGTTAGGACTATTTAAAAATAATACCTACTAAAACACTCGTGTGATACTCTTAAAGACCTCGCCAAGGCTTTGTTGGATTTTCAACTCACACTCGCGTTTTAATAACCCGTATGCTATGTGACAGTTTCACAAACTACTATTACCTATCACATCTATTCAAAAAGAGCTTCCACTTCCTACACCTTTAATATTTTTCATTGTTCTGAAAACAATATCGAGTGTGATAAAAAGTGGAGTGTCCACTTCGGGAGCAACACTATTTTAATCCCAGTGAGGAAAGCTTGGACATCATAATAATCAGGCGGTAGAAGTTTACTGCTCAACTTATTAGGCCTTCTCATATAACGTTCTTTTACCACATACATGGTTTTCTCTTCGAAATTTCCACACCAATATGCAGGATGATTCCTAGGTAGGGAACGCTATTATAGACGAGTAGGTATTAAATAAAACATCATTTCGCACAAAAATTATGTATTACATTAAGTAGGTACATTTAATGTAACAAAGCGTTTTACATACATTTTATCATTTTTATAGCAACATTCGCATACTTACTAACAAATAGGTCTTTATATACCCAAGTACCAAGGTAGTACATACCTACATGGAAAGGTAGGTACTAAGTATGTAGGTAGGTAAACAATTTGATTTGTTTCATAGAACTATACCTATTCTTAAATACCTTTTAGGTACCCATACCTACTTATGTAACTTGTTCAGATATTCAAATGGATAATTAGGTACCCACCTATACTAATTAAGTACATACCATATTTTTATTTATCAGAGTTTAGTAGTTTTACTAGGTATTTTTTTTACTGTTAGGGGTCGAAGAACTTGTGCATTTCGCCATTTCAAAATTCTTCAAGGGCGCTTCCACTGAAAATCATAAAAAAAACTGAAAGCATTTTTAAAGCATTCTTAAAGTGTGCATCTCAAAAAAATATCTAAAGTTTTCTTTCGTTTTTTGCAGCCGGAATAAGGAACATAGGTAATTCATAGAACTAAATTCACCTTTAAAAGCAGTTTTTCTGCTCATTGTCTATAACAAATTGCATTTTCAAGCTGCACAAACTGACAGTTTCTTTTTTTAACTAGTGAATAATGATTTTATACGTTTTTTTTCACTTTTTAACCTACCTGAACCACAGATAACATAATACTATACTACCTGGACTTTAACGAGATAAGTAGACAGAATTTGATACTTAAATGTGCCATAATGTTTCAATAATGTAAGAAACATACAATAGTAGGTATTTTGTTACAGATTAGTCCTTTCCTTTAGTGTCCCGTTTTAGATTACTTCACAGAAATTGATCCTTTTAGCATAACATAACATAACATAACAAAAAAGTCCAATACACAATTTAATTCCATTTATTTTATACATTGGTAGACACTAGTATTCTCTGTGTTGAGGGTATCAGGAACTACGAGCACCAGGTACTACAACACTCAAACCCAGAACAATTATTTGGAGATCTTACAATTATTATTTATATTAAGTAATGATTTTATCTAAATTGAATAGATATCATATAATTATACGTTCTAATAACGATTTAGCTCACTATTTGCTTTCACTTTTATATAATTTCATATTTTTTAAACAACAACGCAATAAGCTTGTATTGCAATAAGCACCTATAGCGCATATAACGTTGAAATATTAATTATAAAAAAAATGTTCCTGAATAAAATTATTAGTTAACAATTTTTGGTATGGACCACTTTCTGAAATTATCTATGCATAATAAATTAACCAATACTTTTTTGGTAGTATCTATATATTTAGGTTCATATCTGACTGTATATAAAGTAAGATAAAAAATCACAGATAACTAGATATAATTAATCACTAACTAACAACACAATTCTTTGGCTATTCGTATTACTTAGTAAAGCTATCTATGTTAGTAGGTATATATTTTTTATCTAATTTTTTTTTCTACTTCTATCCAACTAGTTGCCAAATCCATGCATCGCACTGCAATTTCAAGATAATTTTGATCTAAAAATAGGTAAATAAATGCATAGGTTGTAAAACACTATAGGTATTATTATAATTATTTAGCAAATACACTGAAAGCACATTTCATATATATAAGGGTCAACTCTAGTAATGTACTCTGTGGGTTAAAACTACTTTGTAGGACAAATTAATGTAGATGGTGGGTCAAGTCTAGTCGGTATTTGATATAAGTGCTTAGGTGTACGTTAGGTGTTGGTAGTAAAAAGTATCTTGGACTTGTTGATTTGGTCAATTTGTATATTTTGTATATATTTTGATAATTTAAGAAACATTGTTTCGTTAAAAGCTAGAAATAGAGAGAGAAAAAAGCTTTAGGTAACTACTTTGGTAGTAGGTACGTTAGGTAACAGTAGCAAAAAGTCAGGAGGCTTCCCCCTAAAGAATCCCTACGACACGACGTATGGCTTTGAGCTGAATTTACCCAACGACCTCCCGCGACCGCCATGACGTCGCTCCACCGAGCGGAGAAGGGTGTGCATTCAGGGGCGCTGTTTTCCGATTTGTGGTCACCACTATTGATAAACTATTATTTCGTATACGGTTCCGTCTATGGTCGTATACGACAAAAACTTGTTATTTCATTTTCGATAAACATAGCTAAGTTGTGTTTTTGGACGAATCTACCAAGAAAATTTAGAGGCTTAAATCGGTCCCGTTTGCCTGTAAAATGTAAATCTCTGTTTTAAAAGAGGTTTCTTTGATAATTTTTTCTCTGATGTAAAAGTTAACTAACAGTGTAATGCAACAATAAGTCAGTGTATAAAGAATCAGGTCACCAACTATCGCTTTCATATGCTTTTTTTTCCACCAAATTATATTATTCGTCATCTTAATCCTCCCATATTTAACTTATAATTAATGTGCCATTAGTACCTATGTAGCTGCCAGTAAATGCCAGTAAATAACATGGTTATAATGTGATACTACACACAGAATATCTATTTTCCTTTGAACACATACAATGGCATTGTGATTGCACATTCATACATTTAACCAAACCACTTAAATATCTTAACTTATTTCTACATGCAACTGTTTTATATGCCAGGCAATGTTATATATTATCCTAATGATTATTTTATAATTTAAAGGAAGGTACATTTGAAGTGAAAATACTGCTAGAACTGTTCAATAAGATACAAAACGATATGGTGAGTTTCTTATGTGATATGAAAGTTATATATGTGATAGAGATATGTTAGATAATGAATTAATTACTAAGTATCAGGGAGAAGTTTTAGAAGAAGAATAACCTGCATAACTTTGTATACGTAAATAAGGTAGAAGTTAAATGATTACAAAAGCCATTCCTTAAATATAGGATTGGCTAGGTATAGATTATTTAAATGTTTATACAAGAGATATCGATTACATAAATAAACACCATAAATGCAAGAATTCTACTAAGTTAGCTTTTAAAAAGCAAAGAATAGAGGAGACAGAAAAGGCTTTATAACATTTCAATCACATTGATGTATATAGCGTTTACTTAATTCAGATATAGATACAATCTTACAGAAAATCTCTCAAAATATCTTAAAGATCCTCTGAGATTTAATATATATCAGCTACAATAATTATACTTACATAATACAATCACTGGCAAAGGACGAGTACACACTCAAGTTAAAACTAATCTTACACTAAAAAGTCCAATCAATCAAGATGCGCAAATAATAAGAGTACCCGTCTCACTACTCGCCACTAGGTTCACAACAGTTTGAATTAAACCGCCTTTTTTGTCCGCCATTTTCAATACATTACAGATGCTGTTAAAAGTTCACAAAAGCCTGTATCTACTGCATTGAAGTCAAAAGTTAAGAAATCTAGAATAACACCAAGCATTATAGATCTAGAATACATACTCATAGATAGGTAAGTATATAGACGTAGGTAAATATGATAGAGTTATACATAGGACTAATAAAATAGGTACATACCTACCGGTACAACGCTACAACTACAACATTAACTACCTGCCACAACATTGCCTAAATGAATTAATTTAAAATACTTCAAGTTCAAGTGCAAGTTATTTATTGGTAACATAAAAAGAGGTTATAACTTCCACAGACAACTTGTTATCTCCGTCTATGAAATCACCCCGAGATATGCAATAATATAGACAAATACTAACAGGTTAAATCATAAGAGGTTTTACCCGTCAAAATATTTACTGCTCAAAACGATTTATGAATAATCAAAATAGAGATTCAAAAATGCTTGATTACCTATGTAAATATTATCGGAAAATTTTAATCACTGAAAGATTATAATAAATATTGTGAGATTGTAAAGTGTCGACTACCTAATTGTGAATAGGCCATTTGATTCATAATAAAATATAGTTTATAATTTCTCCATTAGATTTTGTAAAAGCCTTGTTATAATCTCACTCGTTCTGAATTGCCAGATTAGATTTACAATCTGGCAATATCACGGGCCGATCGACAATATCACTAGGTAATTATAGGTAGTTGTTTGGTCGTGGTCTCAGGCTTTTTTATGTAGAAAAGTGATTAAAACAGTAAAAAAAATCTTTTCACCCCAACACTACCCGTGCGAAGCCGGGGCGAGTTCCTAGTTTATCATAAACTGCATCAACTATTATAGGAGGAAAGTAAAGTTGGTACTTACCTAAATATAATAGAATTTACACTATAGGTTGGCGCTAACATTAAATTTTATTCAACGGATAAATCGGCAGATATATAATATATTATAAATAGATATATAATATATATAATAAATATACTTGCTACACTATATTGTATACGAGTACCTATATAGGAAAATGACCCCAAATACAAAAGCAACAATCCGACGCACGGAAAAGTAAGTGAATGGGGTGAATCCAAAAATGTTAAGGTAAAGTTGAATGTTTAAATTCTAACAAGAACCTACAGCAATAGTTCTCCCACTTGGCATATTAAAATACTTTGATTTCAACACAACGGCAGACAAAAAGACTCTCCCAACTTCTAACTGTTTCTAGTGACGATTCGACCTCGTACGGTCGGTGATGGAGCCCCTCTATTTGCGCACTCCTCGCTATGGGTCCACCTCGTGGCACACCTCCATGTAGTCAGGGTCATGCATGATGTCCTTGATCATGTCTTTGAGCATGGTGTACCGGGGGAACATCGGGTATACCTTGGAGCTTACGTAGTCCGACTGAAAAATAAACAAGTACCTAATTAATTTTGTAAACATAAAAAAAAACCCCAACGCAATGAAACGGCTGAACCGATTTTGATCAAACAAAGCTAAAAACACTCCGGACATTTTTTTATTTTTTATACTACTGAATGACGGAACAAGCAATTGGTCCACCTGATGTTAAGCGGTAACCTCTGCCTATGAACAGTGCATTACCTCACAGGTCACGTCCACCTAGGATGCGCCCTAGGTGGATGCCACATATGTGGAATAATATTGCACTGCGCCCGCCACCCTGAGACATAAAGATGAAAAGTCTCATGAGCCTGTAATTTCACCGGCACCCTTCATACCGGATCACAGCAATGCGAGCACTACGGCTTTGCGGCAGAAATAGGAATAATACCTGTGGTGGTGGTACTACTACTACTAAAATACACCTTTCAAACAAACAAAAAAACTAAATAGATTCATCCGTTCGGGAGCTACGATGGGACAGACAGACACACACACAGACACGTCAAACTTATAACACCCCTTCGTTTTTTTTCGGGGGTTAAAAAAGGCAGATGCTATATATTTACAGCAAAGGAATGGAAAAAGTTGCCGTCGTCTGTCTTTCCTGAAAACTATAATATGGGTCTCTTTAAGGCAAGAGTGAATAGGTGCCTTCTAGACCTTTGTCCGCATCGTCACCTACCAACAGGTGAGATCGCGGTCAAACGAGGGTCTATACCAGTAAAAAAAAAAAAATGGTAGTAGTATAGAGCTTTTTTGTGAAAGAGTTCGTCCGGAGAAGTACTACCTCCAAACCAATTTCTGCCGCAAAGCAGTAGTGCTCGCATTGCTGTGTTTCGGTTTGAAGGGTATGGATGCCGATGAAATTATAGGCACATGAGACTTTTCATCTTTATGTCTCAGGGTGTCGGATGCGGTCTAATGCCACGTAGGGGGCGTCCTAGGAGGACGTGACCTATGTGGTAATGCGTTGTTAAAGGCTACCGCATTTGCATGTTCAGTTATTTAAGTAGATAAAAAAAAAGTTGGATGAAAGTTACGCATTCCTGTGTTCTGGGTTGAAGAGTAGGTACCGGTGAAATTACAAGCACAATATGAGACTTTTCATCTCTATATGTCAAGGGGGGCGCAGCGCTCTACCTCGTAGAGCGAGTCCTAGGTGGACGTGACCTATGAGGTAATGCATCGTATGCAGAGATGGTTCAACCAGTGTCAACAAACATTTTTGTGAGAGGCCAAGAAGGCGAGCACACGCTCTGATACTTACCGTGTTTTTGTGTATACAAAATAATACAAAAATAACCAAAAATAAAATAAAAGAGTTTTGTTAAATTTTGTTGATGACTTCACTAACTCAAATAATAATTAATAAGTTACCAAATGTTTCAAAAATTAAAACGTGTGAGAAGTAAGTCTAATATGGTATATCAATTTTAAAAAGGTGGTATCTCTGGTATTTTTTATATGGAGGGAAGTAATTCAAATAGAGTTATTGCATTTATGATTTTTGATAAAAAGCTTAAGAATAACATTTTTTTTTTAAACTGTATGAACTCTTATTATAAACTATCTAGAGCTCATTATAGACATGACGTGAACCTAATGCGCCTTAACATCAGCTGAGATATCAGCTGGTTCAGTCGTTTAATAAAAACCATCATCGTCGATGATTTGTGTGTTTGTGTATTTTCTACCGCATACATTTCGGTGAGTGTGCTCAGGAGCTGCACGATTTGATCCCCTCGTCTCCATTCCGCCACCTGATGACCAGACGTGGAGAGGCGTTTCACCCTTTTGTTGTTGACATACCACCGTCGCGTACTAACCGTTTCTCAAGCGGTTCATATGCGGCTTTCATTATGCGGACAGCAAAGGCCTGGAACTCTCTTCCGGCTTCTTTATTCCCTTTATCATACAACATGGGCATCTTCAAACGAAGAGTTAATATGCATCTTGTAGGCGAGCGTGCTTAAGTAGGCCTCATCGTCACTTCCCATCAGGTGAGATGTAGCCAAACGCTAGCCTATTTTAGATTTAAAAAAAGTATTATTTGGCCGCTTCTAAATAAATATTGACGAAAAATCTATGCTTGTTGCTTGAATCTCGTGTGCCTGAAGCTAGTTGCCTATTTAGTATGCACGGTCGCCTAAGTTCCTATTAGGTACCTACATAGGTGCAATACGCTGGATACAATACAAACTATTTCAATTTCAATAGCCTTTATTTAACAACCTTATAATTAATTTACAATATGACATCGATAAAAAAACAGTTATAAACGGTTTTTTTGCTTCCCAGCATAGGCCTCCCCCAGAGTCCTCCAAAGCTCCCGATCGTGAGCTTTTCTTCTCCATGTCACACCTGCTGTTGTTTTAAAATCATCTTCCCATCTGCGGAAAGGTCTTCCTCTAGCCCTTTTCCCTTCTCTAGGGTACCATTGGATCACGTTTTTAGCCCATTTCTCTGTGTGACTCCTGATCAAATGACCAGCGTACTTCCATTTTAGTTTTTTGATTGTGTAGGTGATATCTGCTACACACGTCCTTCCCCTTATGACCTTGAGATTTATCTTGTCCTTTAACTTTATGTTTATAACATACTCCTTTCGATGCTATGTTGACATGTTTCCAGCCTGTTGATGTTTTCCTTTGTTAGGGGCCACGTCTGACAGCCATAAGTCATGACAGGGAGAATATATGAGTTGCATACATGACTTTTTAATCTGAGTGGTATGGTCGGGTTCTTACTGACTTCTTTTAGAGACCAATACCTTCTCCATGCTGCATTAATTCTATTTTGAATTTCTTTGGCAGTGAGATGAGTAGGAGAAATGATTTGGCCTAGGTAGGTATATTCGTCAACATATCCAATGATGTTGTTGTCGACAAGGTTAGGAAGTCGGGCACGATTGGTCATCAATTTAGTTTTAAGTGCATTCATTTGGAGGCCTACTACGGCGCTTTCTATTACTAATTGTCCTAGCATATCTTGCAAATGAATTGGATTGTCAGCTATTAATATAAGATCATCTGCAAATCTTAGATGGTTGAACAATTCTCCGTTTATTTTAATACCATAATTTTCCCATTCTAGGTATCTAAATACTTGTTCTAGGATCGCGATACAATACAAACTATACCTACAATTATTATGTACCTAGGTACAATACGGCAGATAGCTAGTCTTACTATGCTGTAACCAAAATTTGCTGATTGAACAAAGAAAACCGTCTGTAAACGACTCGAATTGGAACTAATTGCCAATTTATAAGTCAGCATTTTATTGATCGAGAAGGCCTTGAATGGGTTGGCTGTGTAATGAAAAGCCGGCTGTCTCATTTGGAGAAGCGGTAGGGAACAGGCATAAAGCTTGAATCAACATTTCTGAAAGGTTTAAGTAGGTAATTAGCTTGTTAACCGATTTCCGTAAAATGGAGGAGGCTCTCAATTCTACTGTTTTTTTAAATTGTATTTCACCTTGTCAGTCGCCTTTTGTGTCAATTAGCATGTAACTTTGGTGCTGAAGGTTGACAAAAGACATAGATTTGGAGCAAATTTTATGCGTTTTGTCTTTCATTCATGAAGATTTTAAACTGATTTAATAAAATAAAAGAACTCATGTTATAAAAGTTTCACTCCTGAGAAATTTGGACTCTTGCGAATATAGGCAGCAATGGCGGCGATGAGCTCACCACTTGTCATGTCTATATTCCCACGATGGTGCAACCTATGGTGAAAAGAGGCCCGGGTCATTGAGGCTCTGTCTACCCTTTTGGGGAAAAAGGCGTGAGTCTATGTATATACTAGTTTATGTATTTCTAATGCGACGCGCACGCCGAATGTCACTTGCAGTATATCCAAGCCTGATCATTTAAATTGTTCCATATTTCAAAATATAGTTTTTTTTTAAAGAACCGCGAATACCTACTCAGGTTGCGGAATTATCACCTTGCAGAGGTTTTCACAAGTGTCTACAGTATGGGGTTCTTCAAAAGGGGTGTTTGGAAAAATTTAAAGGGTCGGCAACGCGCGTGTGGTTCCATTGGTATTGCAGGCGTCCATAGGCTACGGTAACCGCTTACCAACAGGTGGGCCGTATGGTTTGCTACCTTGGTAGAATAAAAAAAAAGAAAAAAAAGAGATTTGGAAAGGAATCGACGATAAAGAAAGCTGTCATGTAGGTACCTTCAGTTCTCTGATGAGGTTTCTTAGACCGGTGTATTTCTTGAGCAAACGGTACAAGTCGTTGGTCATCTGCGTGTTCTCCGTCTCGATCTGACATGTCGTCATATCTGGAACAGTCCATATAAAGTATATACTACCACATAGATGTAAGTTACTTACATATTGTCTTACCTATTAACATAGGGTCCATATTTCTACCGTTGTTTTCAGAACATATCCAACTTTTCTAAATCTCGCAAACGACATATTTCATTTAAAAAAAAAAATGGCTGACAAGATTCTCTTGTTTGATTCCAACCCAGATTTGTACTATTATTTATTCTATCGGAACGTGTCCAAAGAGGCACGAGTGGCCGTGCATAGAGGGGTGTTAGTACCGACACTAATATATGGTAGTGAAAATTGGGTATGGCAGAAGAAACATGAAAGTAGAATAAATGCAGTGGAGATGATAGCTTTGAGAAGTATGTGTGGTGTGACTTTGAGAGATAGATTAAGGAATAGTGCGATAACAGAGCGATGTGAAATTAAAGAAGACGTAGGGACTAGGATTGAGTAAGGTATGATTAGATGGTTTGGGCATTTAGAAAGGATGGACGATAGTAGATTGACGAAACGGGTACATAAGACGAGCGTGAATGGGACAGTGGGAAGGGGAAGACCTCGACGAACGTATTCTGACCAGATCAGAGACGTTCTGGAAAAAGACCAGGTCAAGAGTACTCTTAACCGACGAGCATGTATGAAGATTGTGACGAGAGTGAATGAAGCAAAAGAGGTGTGTCAGGATCGTAGCAAGTGGAAATCCGTGGTCTCTGCCTACCCCTCCGGGAAACAGGCGTGAGTTTATGTATGTATGTATTTATTCTATGCCCAGATAAGAATATAAGAATATTTTTTCTTGTGTAACTGTGAATTGTGGATACGAGGGTCGAAAATAGGTTATTGCAAACGAGTTGACGTTTGGCGAGGGCTTATCATCGTCCCGAGTTTGCAATAACCTTTACGTCCGTTTACGGTCGCCACCTCTGTGGCGCGGCGGGCGAAGGTTCGCCTGCGACGCAGGAGGTTGGGTTTGATTCCCGCCTTGGAACATAATTATTTGTACGATCTGCAGATATTGGTTCAGGATATTCTGAGTATTTTCTATGTTTAACAAAAAAATATCTATCTCTGTAATGTATTGTATTAAGTAGGTATATCAGTTATCTAGTACCCATAACACAAGCTCTGCTTAGCTTGGGGCTAGATAATGTTGTGTGAAGTGTCCGAACTTTTGCAAGCTCGGATATACATCTTGACTGGACTAGATGGGCCGCGGCACGATAAGCGAGGGCTCGCGCGCGACTCGTACAGTAGTGATGTGCCAAATGTTATTCAGGGATGTGCACCCAGGAACAGAATATGTCACGGCAATTATAACATCAGTTCGGACATGTGGTTACTTTAATGTTAATTATTTATAGACTAGTTCTATTGAATCGATATTTTGTAATCCGATAAACATTGTGTAATACTTACGTAGTAAAAGTAATCTGTGGTAACACCCTTTAAAATGTTGAATGTAACAAATTTAATAAGTACCTACGTTATAAAAAATACTGGGAAGTTTGAACATTATGTTGGTGTGCGGACGCGTCACGGTGATTAGAGAACATAGAGGTTCGTGAAATTAATTTAGCCACAGCTACATAAAACAGAGGCTTATGTTTTTGTTTACAGCTAGATACGGGTGCAGCCTGACTTATAAAAATATTTGCATTATTGAATTTGATAATATTACCTACGGATTATACAAGACCGGACATGTAAAAACCAGCTAATCGGAGAATGGCCATCGTATACTTATAACTAAAGGTTGATCATTTTATTGCTCGTCATTTTCGTAAGCCCGTTGTGCCTAAGCACTCATATTAAAACCAGGAATGCTGAAACCAGTCTGAAAACAACACGTTTGTGAATCTCTCCATTAGCTGCACAAACAGTATTTTACGGGTAAATACAATTTAATACGTCTAATTTTGTCATTTTTTGTTTTGTTTTTTGTTTTTTTGTTTGTTCGCCTATGTACTGCTTTTTGTCTTGTGCAATAAAGAATTTTCTATCTATCTATCTATCTATGAAGCCCGTATTCCGTGTCGGCACGGTTTCGGGGCTTAACTCATTTTATTGTGTGTGCTTAATTCGTGCATAGGGCAGGGTTTGCGGTGCGACCGCCTTTATTTAGATTCGAGAACCCGGGACTCATTTACTCAGGGAATTCTGAATTTATTACGCGTAAATATTCATTAAAATAAAGAGTTGATTCCGCCAAACGTTGTAATGTAGACGTAAATCAACTTCTTTATGCGGTTAACTTTCTTTATGGCTGGTATTATTCTGATTTGTGTGAAGGCTGGGGAAATGAAAACGCACCTAAATGAACAAAACCTCATCAAGCAGAGGCAGAAACCACATACTATAGGTACTTACACCGGGATTCTTAGACGTTCCTCCAACTTACCTCAACTCGAGTCAACCTCACTCGTAATCCATTTTCGAAAATGTATTCTATTAGAAAATAAATATCCTCGAGTTAGGTAGAGTCGAGATGTGGAAAGTTGGAGGAACGACTAAGAATACCGATGTTACTTAAATAACTAGTGGTTCGCCCCGAACTGAGACCTCGGGAATACACGCGATTTAGGTAGGTTACTTTATTTATTTTAAAAAATACCTAAATAATAGGAATTTGAACGATGTTGTAGGTCTATCTTTTCAAACCACACGTACATAACGTACATGTACGTGTGGTTTGAAAAGATAGACCTACAAAATCGTTCAAATTCCTAGAAACGGGAGGTCAACAATGCATGTTATACTGGTTATTGGTTTATAGAATACAAATTTAGGATTCTTCAATTTTAGACTTTTCCCAGTATTTGTGCTATAAAAGCTACAAACATACCAAACAGCATTGTAGGATTAGTGGAAGTACGCTAGAGGTTTTGGTTTTTCACATTTTCGATTTACCCTAATATCTCAAAAACTACATAAGTTAAAATATAATCAAAAACATTTTAGAAATGTCGAAGGGAGGGGATTTCATATGACGTCCTATGATATTCTCACTTTTTTTTTTACCCCCTCTAGGACCCCAGTATCTCAACAAACCCCCGACCGTTATAGCTCATAACCTTACCAACAAATTGTACCAATGCTATCTACCCCCTAATCAAATTTCATGAAGATCGGATTAACGGTTCGGAAGTTATGCTCGGACAAACATACATACATAACTACATACAAACGCCGATTCTTCCAAGTTGACTCAGAGAACTCGCGTCGCTCATTCATCTATATGCACTTGAATAAGATTTTATTGAACGTCACTATACAATACTAATAGTGACTGCCAGGGAGTTTTACGAAGATAAAAGTATCCAATACTTAGCTCAACCCAGGTGATAATTTATTTGTGTACCAGATATCATCAAAAGAGGTTCAGCCGTTTCGGCGTTATTAAGTAACTTATATAACATACAAACATCGATACTTTTTTTTTTTTTTGTTTTTTTGTTATAAGTTTGACTTGTCTTTGTGTGTGTGTGTGTGTGACTGTCTGTGGCATCGTAGCTCCGAACGGATGAACAGATTTCGTTTTTTTTTGTTTGAAAGCTGAATTTTCGGGAGTGTTCTTAGCTATGTATTTTTCCAAAATTAATTACTTGTTAGTAGGATCATTTATCAAAACAAGATTTTATGAAAGTCTGGAATGGCTGATGGTAGGTAATGTCGACGAAGGTTAAATTAGTATTATGAACTGTGAGCTGATAAAACCTTAAATACTCACCATTCAGTCGTTCTATCCGCTCCCTCCGATCCGCCGCCTCCTCCGCCAGCTTGGTGGAAGTCTTGACGCCCTCCCCCGACTTCTGGGTCTTCTCCATGATGGCACAGGCTCGCAGCACGAAGGCGGGCACCGTCTCTGCCTTCTCCTGGCGAGGGATCTCCACTAGAGACCAGTACTGGGTCTCTAGGCGAATCACATCCTGAAAATTGGGAAAATAGTAGATTATGCGTAGTGTTTTACGTCGCGGGCGGCATATTGAACCCTGAGCGTAACGAGGGACTCTAGAGTTATATAGAGTGCTGAGTGAAGCGAGGGGTCAAGCTGCCCAAGACGAAGACAGGCTTTATTCCAGAGGAGCATACTCTGCTTTTCACACCTTCGAGACAATACAAATTAAACCAGCACCAAACACCGGCTTTTGTTTGACATTCAACGTAAACGCACCTCTTTTTTTTTTTTTTTCTTTATTATTGGCGCCGCTCGTCTTGTCCATTTGCCATTTTCAAGTAAGTATCTGTATTTTCACTATATTGTATTTTCAATATATTTTGCAACGTTACACTCCTTCCAAGTCGTCAAAGTCACAGTCGAGTCATGATTTAGTAAAACGGTGGCCAATTTTACTAAAACTTTGGTAGACAATTTCCACCAATTTCAAAAGTCACGCAATTCACTTCCATTTCATTTCACTACACTTGTGCTTTTTAAACGAGCTACATTAGTTAAAATGCCACCAAAATCACACAAAATAACTCAAGAAAACACTAGGAAAAGAAATAAAATAAAAGTAGACAACGTCTCTTTGCGAAAATGGCGGGAAGAGTCCGCACCTCTTTTTTGTTTTTGATTTCTACTTATGGTGGCCAGTTTGATTTTCGAACAAACCTCTTTACAAAGCCATATGGGCATTTTTTTACTTAAAATTTTCTACGAATTTTCACACGAATTTGACGTTCCCAATTCAAATCACTTTATTCCTAGGGAGTTTCATACAACTTTATATACCTTAGGAGATAATGCTTTACTTTACGTTGAGGTTGCATCATATGTAATTGGACTCTGTTGAGCAGGTGGTGTGAAAAGTAAATTAAAACACGTATTTATTTGATAGTTTTTTTTGGTACCTATACAAACACACTTACAGCTCATTTCACGATCGGAAGGAGGGGCTAATCTGCAAATTTGACAAGCAACTTACACGGCCGTGCGGTGTACGCTTCATGGATTTTTGTACGGGATTTGAGGTTCTCAAGGTGCCCGCTAGGGGCGCTCTTCGATTTATCCATACTAAAATCCGTGTAGTGTACACCATACGGCCGTGTAAGTTGCTTGTCAAATTTACAGACTAGCCCCTCCGGCCACGTCCTCAAACAGTGTTTTCAGGCAGAGCAGTGAGCTTCAGGCAAGCTGACAATATGCAGTGATGCTCTGTGGATAAGTTTCCGCTGGATCCTCGCCAGTTTTCACCGATAAAGACCATCTTCCCGCTTTCTAACAGCCTTGTCTTAATAATATGTCACTACTAACATTTTCTCAGCTTTTGTACAGACGATGTGAGATTATTGTTGAACATACGGTTTCACAGTGTTTTCAGACAGAGCAGTGAGCTTCAGGCAAGCTGACAATGTGCAGTGATGCTCTTAAAGTGGATAAGTTTCCGCTGGATCCTCGCCAGTTTTCACCGATAAAGACCATCTTCCCGCTTTGTAACAGCCTTGTCTCAATAAAGGGAATAAGCTTCGCTTGCGTTGGCGAGCAATTTCCTTCCAATTACATTTACGCTATTTTTTGCAATCCAGTGTTGGCATTCAAATTGGAAAAGCTCACGAAAGAGCGTGTTTATTTTTAATTAGTCAGGTCATTTTTGAAACTAATTAAAACACTTCTTGTCTTTAGAATGGGCTGCATTTAATTTGACTGTCATAGTTAAAGAAAATTCTATAATATTATCCACACACAACGATCAGAATGACTGAACTTTACAAGGATGCAGAGCCCTTATAACAAAGGCTCCTAAAGGTTTCATTTAATGGAAGGTTTCTTCTTTTCAATTCAATATGTATACAGGGCGTCCCAAGACTATGCGACATGAAGGGAAAGTAACCTTAAATATTGTAGATAGGATGTTTTGCAGAAAGGTGACTTTATTTCATTTCTAAAATTTAGTAAAAAAGAAAAAAAGAAAAAAAAAACTATCAAAATTACTTGCTTCGTCTGGGAATCGAACCAAACATATAATGGAATCAAAAATGTTACGTTATTCTTTTGTTATAAGATACTATGTTGCTTAAGAGGAATTATTATATTTTGTCCATTCTTTCGATTGGCATCGTAAAAATACGGGGATGTTTATTTTTCACATCCTTACCTCATTAGTATACCTTCTATTCGCACAAAACGTTTCAGTTCTACATTTATAATGCGAACTGCTAAGGAGTGGAATACACTACCGTCGTCTGTCTTTCCTGAAAACTATAATCTGGGTCTCTTCAAGGCTAGAGTGAATAGGTGCCTTCTAGACCTTTGTGCTCCATCTTCGGCCACATCGTCACTTACCAACAGGTGAGATCGTGGTCAAACAAAGGTCTATCAATGTTAAAAAATAAGAGACAGTTCAGTTCAGTTCAGTTCAGACCATGTAGACGATGGAATCAAACAGCATGATTTAGTGTCAACACAAGAAGTAAGTTGGGGGTGCGTGGAGACCGTTTTTGGCCAGTTTTTGAAAACTTTTACTATTTTTCCATTAGCGGAGCCGCGCCGTGTTTTCCGTTTCTTACGCGACTGACTACCCTATCGATGACATTAATTATTGTTGAAAGTCTACACCCACCCTCAAAATCCATCTTTATTTAATCAGTACCAAAATGCTGCCAACAGATGGCGTTACAGGTTACGAAATTACACACAAAAAATATAGGAAACTTATAAAATTATTTCTAAGGCGTGTGTCGTCTACAATCCACCCTCTTAGTGCTGGCTATCGTATTTGTCGCCTGGTACACCTAGGTATCCCTACCAAGGTATCCCTACTGGTAGGGATAAGTGGAAAACAAATACACTTATATCTACCGGTGACCGGCGTCAGAATGGACGCGTGGGGCATTTCAACATACGTCAGTTTATAGAAGTCCACTGCTGGGCATAGGACTCACCATAGAACGCCACGACGAACGATCTTGAGCCGCCTCCATTCACCAACTTCCTACGATTATTTATCTCAGTTATGTTAATTTTACCTATGTAGGTACCTAATTGTACTATGTAACTATATATTGTTAGTGTATTATGATAAATTTTGCTCTGCTTGTAAATTTTAAAAATGACTTTCTATTTGTTTTCGTGTCATATCGTTTTTCTACTTTCATATCGTGAAATACATATTATAAACTTCAAAACGGGTTTATATTGACATACCTACTTTAAAAACATAATACAGTTTTTTTATAATATAATAATATTTTAACACAATTTTTCTCTGACAACTAAAAAACAAACAAACAAACAACAAGTTGTAAAATAACCTTTTTTCCATTATACACTACGGCCAGTTTTTTTTTTTTTTTTACTACTGGATTGACGGAACAAGAAGGTGGCCCACCTGATGTTAAGCGGTAACCTCTGCCTAAGAACAGCGCATTACCTCATAGGTCACGTCCACCTAGGACGCACCCTATGTAGCATTGCACTGCGCCCGCCACCCTGAGACATAAAGATGAAAAGTCTCATGCGCCTGTAATTTCACCCTTACCCTTCAAACCGGAACACAGCAATGCGAGCACTACTGCTTTGCGGCAGAAATAGGTATGGTGGTGGTACTTCCCCGGACGAACTCTTTCACAAAAAAGCTCTACTGCTACTAAGCAGGATTTTTACTCTTTTTCGAATATATTTTTTTTTTGTTTTTTTTTTGTTTGTGGTTACGTGCTGTAGAATCGTGTCTTTTCTTATGCTTATTCATTTGACGCCATTTATTTATGTTATTATTTTTCATGTGCTTTGTTGGTCAAATAACAGTTTTATTGCATATACATACATACATAGACACACGCCTTTTTCCCCGAAGGGGGGTAGGCAGAGCCTCAATGGGCCTCTTTTCACAGTGGGTTGCACCATCGTGGAATATAGACGTGACAAGTGGTGAGCTCATCGCCGCCATTGCTTTCCACGACTGACTCGGCTAACGCTTTCTTCCAGTAATATCACATTCCTTATTATGGCTAGCAGCCAGGACAAATCTTATACCAACGAATCTTATCAGCAAGTCCGGGTAATCCCTTAGTCGGCTTTTACGACATCCACGGGTGGAGACGGAGGGGTCTATTCTTAGGCCGGACACATCACGGCATTGCATTGCATATGAGTATAGATAAAGTTTACTTTGCTCGAAAGATAAAGTACCTATTGTATGAAACTGCACATAACTTGGTATTAAAACACTTGTGTGATACTATCTTTAAAACCTCGCCAATGCTCGATTTTTTAAACTCACACTCTTGTTCTGTTGTGACAGTTTCTTATACTACTTTTTAAATTTAATTTAATTTCACATACATTAACAACTCATTACGATACATTAACCTTTTCCTGTCACTCGAAACAAGAAGAAAAACTAATTGCAAGCTACATCTAATTTGGGTATGTCCGTATTCATCCCACAAATATTAATTTTATTCTGTGTCCCACAAGCTAAAAGTTTCGTAAAACTCACTAACTTCATTAAAAGTACCTACGCACACTAAATTATCAAAAGGAATTACTTGCACAAAAGTCAAATCCGTTGTTCAGCCATAGGAGACCGTAGAAAATTTTCAATGTGATTTTTTATAATAAAAGTTCATGTCGAGTCACTACGAGAAAGAAGAATGAATTTTAATTTCCTTTTCGGTTGCACTGGTACAGTCGGAAACAATATACCTTCAGAACCTAATAAACATTCTGATTTTTCTATTGGGGAAAATTACGGCCTAATTGAACAAACCCGCATCCGCAGCGTGTAGATAGAAAACTTCTAATATTTTTTTCTTCTGATTCGTCTAGGTCACGCTTTAACAGAAGTAAATTTGTCTATATAATATATAAGCTAAGATAAGCTAAGATATAAGCAAAGCTGTCATGTATTTTTTGACATAACCAAAAATAACCAATTAGTTGGCAGAGGTGGGAAAGGTTGGGAGAGGTGGGGAAGATAAATTACTCTAGCAAAAATTAATTTATTTATTTCGTAAACAAATCGAAAAATAGTTTGCACACACCCACAATATTTTTGAAAGACCTATCCAACGACACCCCACACCATAGGATAGTCGAGAAAAAAACATCCCCACTTTAAGTGTAGGGTACTGTTATTTATTCTGTGGTGCAGGGGAGACATCCTGTTTTTTTTAAAGGTTTTATTTTACTACTTTGTCGGCGTGATTAATACCCATGTCAAATTACAGCTTTCTAGTAGTAATAGTCTCTGAGGGGCAAGTCCGAGTTTACACACACCATCGTAACGATCATCGTAACGACGAGTGTACGTGTATTGCGTAGTAACTAGCCATTAATCTGTGACGTTTTTTGCACAGATTAATAGCTAGTTATTATGTTATACACGTACGATCGTCGTCACGTTCATCGTTACGATGGTGTTTGCAAAACTCCGACTAGGGCCTCTGAGCTAAGCCGCCATCACCAACATCGTAACTTTGACATTTATCATATTAGTGGGATTTTTATTTTTGGGTGACGACCTCTTTAGCGCGGCTGGCGATGGTTCGCCTGCGACGCAGGAGGTTGCTGGTTCAATTCCCGCCTCTGAACAAATATTTGTGCGATCTGCATTTATTTGTTCAAGGTGTTCTGGGTGTTTTCTATGTATAATAAAAATATCTATCTATGTAATGTATTATTGTATTAAGTATATCAGTTATCTATTAATCGCCCTCGGGCGGCTTGACAAACTCCGACACCAGAGGCCAGCACTACCTCATACGAAACGAAACGAAAGGAAGTTAACTAGTACCCATAACACAAGCTCTGGCTTAGCTTGGGGCTAGATAATGTTTTGTGAACTTGTCCAGCATATTTTTTTTTTTTTAAATTTTGACGCTAATCTTATATCGCTGACTGTACTTACACGTGGCAGTATAATTTAACTTTATTCTGCTACGCCAGTTCGCGTTCTCAATAAACCTTCGTACAAAGTGCCATCAAAATTTAAACCTATTTGGAATTTCACGTTTAAATGTGGGAATGTGTAGACTGAGCTGCGCGAAGTAAATTGCTAAAGTCGTTAAACTAGAAACAAACGCGAACAAAGAAAGCATAATGGAGCGGGAATGAACCTGTACTGAACACGTGTTTTAATTAAGATTTAGATGGAGTTCCAGCATAAATCACAATGTAGAATTAGATTATTGTTATTTATACCCACAATTTTGATTAAGCAAGAAAAATAACTGTGATGCCTGACGATCGACGCTAATGCAAAAGCTCGGTGTGTTAAAAAATTACAGTGGTTTGCAAATCAGTTTTTTTCAAATACATAATAATTCATAATTCATAATCTTTATTGCAACTATGATGGTACATAGTAGGTCTTATTGTAATTATACATGAATAGGTTTCGTTTCGTCTCGTATGAGGTAGTGCTGGCCTCTGGTGTCAGAGTTTGCCAAGCCGCCCGAGGGCCTCTGACATGGCTTGAATAGGTGTCACACATTGAATCCATTTTGGACATGCAATAATATTTAATTATTCAAAAAGATGTCAACAGTCAATAATTATGTCAATTGACTTTTTAATTTAATATATTCATTAATATTAAATTTAAATGTAACCCAAAAATTCCGTTCCAGCGGGACTCGAACCCGCAACCTTGCCTGTGATCGGCAATGCCTTTACCAGTTCGGCCATAGAACACTATGACGCTGAAGACGAAATTTGTGTGCACTATCACGGGGTCTCATCCCATAGAAAAAATATATTGTTCTATTAAAGTTCAATAGATGGCGTTACAGGTATAGATTTGGTATTGAAGTATGAAAAAAAACAATATTAGGTCTTGAAAAAATATTTTCTAATATCAAAAAATACCCACAACACGGGAAAATTAAATAAATGTATCTACAATCAAGTTTAATAATTTTTACAAACATTTAATTTTGTCTTTTTTCTGATGGTAATAATTTGAACTAAATTGATGATGACACCAGTTTGTTTGTAGTACCACAGGTAGAACGGACTTGATAGATGGCGTTATTTTTAAAAAAACACAGGTGACACGCCTATGACGTCATGCCCGAAATGAAAGAGAAAACTAGTATTTCCTTTTTATTCTAAAATTTTCAAATAAAATGTCAGACATCATTTGATATCATTGTGTCCAAAGACAAATATATATATATATATATATAAAAGACAATGTCCTGAATGACTGACTGATCGAGTGCCAACGCACAGCCTAAACCGCGTCGAGACTTGAAATTTGGAGGGTGTGTTTGTCTTGATGCGAAGTATTGTAACTAAGAAAGGAATTTTGAAAATTCATAAGCTAAATGATTCTAACGTAATACAAAAATGCTCTGTATTTCGGAAAGCGTTAGCAGTAGATAGTTACTTGTAATTTCCTATTCGGCCGTCAAAGAAACCGGCGTTTCGTAACTGGTTCATAGGTACTTTCCCCAATAAAATTAAAAAACATATAAAAATTTGCAATATACGAAAAATGCCACGGGAACGAAATATGGCAGTGTAGTTTTTGCAAAGACAACTTTGTAAAAAAATACACTGCCATATTTTAGCGTATTTCGACGTAAAATATATTTACACGGTATAGGTAGTTGTTGGGATTAAAATATTTTCAGGAGTGGGACTCCTAAATTGAAATACTTGAATGTTCGTTCGTTTCAAAAGTCATGTCACGGTGTGGTTGTTAATGTTAAAGTTGTTTTCTGCACGCCGGGAAAGTATTCTGACTACGCGCGGACGAAGTCACGAGCGGGTAATCTGTTAAGTTTGAAAAATCATAATCGTCATACAGGATGATTGGAAGATGGGTGCAAAGCTGTATGGGGAAGGTTGTCTAGACTATTTAGAACTATTTCAGCCATAATAGTTACAAGACAAAGTCCGACTATTTCTTTTTTACCGTTTTTTTTTTCGTAATACCCACAAATTTTCAGTTAATTGCTAATAATTGCCAGTTTTATTGATTAATGTTTTCTTTTATTTTATTTTGTAATTTAAAGTATCGTGTAAGCAATCTAAGAATACATGGTCTAAGCATCGGTGTCATCAGACATTTTCAGTACAGTCACTTTAGTTCACAAAAAAAATAAAAGATTTAATGAATCAGGTTTTTGGAAACTAAGTTAAAAAAAACAAATGGTGCTTTTTTGTTCAAACTTTTTTGAATAGATACATGAAAAGAAAGAATTCATTCAGCGTTTGAAACGATGAAGCTGGAGATGATGTTGAAAGTAACTACAACCGAAGTGAGACGACGGGCCCTTGCTTGTGTTGTTGGGAATCGTGGCAATCATTTTGAGCACCAATAAATTAATAAATTGAATTAAAATGTTGTTTTATAAGAATGCCTAAAATTTATATTTTCTCCCTCAATCTGGTTTTTAGGTCCCAATTTTATTAATTTGTAATATATCCGCGTAAATGATACCTGAAATAAAAGAGTATGAATATCAAGCATGTATTAAAAAAGGTTTGAACAAAAAAACAACATCCGTTTTTTTAACCAGGTAAGTGTCAAAAACCTGATTCTCTAAATCTTTGTTTTTTTTAGCTGATAGTCGCTGCATGATGCCGAGTTCTTGGAGTATGGACTGATTGGTACGAAACTCAGTCCACGAAACCCCAAGCATTCTTCTCCAGTACCACATCACAAGAGCATCTATGCTCTTTTTCTCGCTCTCCCTAAGAGTCCATGTTTCTGCAGCATAGAGGAATATGGGAAACACCAACGCTCTAACGAGATGGATCTTAGTAGATTTCGTTATGCTACGATTTTTCCATATCTTCCTCAGCTTATCCATGGCGGACCTAGAAATCGCCATATTGCATATGCTTGATTTCGTCAACGCATCCACCATTGTTTGTGATCAAAGATCCGAGGTAAATGTATGATTGAACCACATCACAGTTTGCGATTTGCTTGACTTCCGGCAAGTTGTTATTGATACGGTCAACAATCATCACTTTCGTTTTGCTGCGGTCGATCTTCAGTCCAAACTCGAGGCTGATGTTTTACATCTTGAAAAGACTAGTACAGCTTTGCACTCATCTTCCAATCACCCTGTGTTCGTGTCTAAGTTTTTTTCACAAACGCCATCTATTGAGTGTTTGCGCGTTTTACGCGGTAATTACAGTTGCTGGAGCGAGGTGGCTCTAGCTATCATTTCCCTGCTAGCGGCATCTAGCACCCAGGTAAGGCAACCAAAATAGCCCGCAGAATAGCCCGACTTATGTCGGTCACGTTTTGTTGTATGGCATGAGGTATCTGTACTAGTATAGTATTCTTTTATCTGTGGCACTATCAACTCGGCTATAGCGCCGATGGGAGCCATCTACAGGTGTTTCATTAGAAACCTTCTGTTCACAAATTTCGTCTTCAGCGTCATAGTGTTCTATGGCCGAACTGGTAAAGGCATTGCCGATCACAGGCAAGGTTGCGGGTTCGAGTCCCGCTGGAACGGAGTTTTTGGGTTACATTTAAATTTAATGTTATCCATAAAGTGTGGTTTACACTTGAAAAATAATAAACTATGATTCATTAATATTATCAAAAACTTTTTCAATTAGTCATTTCTTTGACAGTTTAAACATACTGTCTATTTGTACTTCCTTTATATATTGTGGTAGGTTAATTTAAAAAAAAAAATTGGTAAATTTTAATGCTTTTCATATATATTATGTGCTTTTGCCGTAAATCATAGTTGTAACCCTAGGTAGGTACGAGTCATCATACATTCTCATTGGAACATTCCTTGAGCGCATGTCTGACCTTTTTGATATATATCTAAACTATATTTTACAAATAAACAAATCTCAAATATGTAAATACCTGTTAGAGTCAAATATTTCTTTTCTTTAAACAATGTCCTTAATGACTCATTGCTTTTCATGTTATACATAATTCTTAGACTTCTTTTCTGCAATACAAACGTGCTTTCAATGTTTACTGTCTCACCCGAGAATATAATTCCGTATGTAAGAAGGGGATAAATGTTTCCATTATAGGCACTTCTAGCGACTTTGATTGATGAAACATAGGATAGCACAGAGAGGGCTAGATATTTTGTTATTGGTCTTCTCGATATGGGATTTCCAGTTTAGGTGCTCGTCTAAAGTTAAGTATTTTATTTAACTTAAGTATTTAAGCGTTGCGAGGTCGAGATTCTGGGCCCGTGAGGTACAGGGCTCTTCTTGTTACAAGCATCCTTTGGGACAAGCCAGCATCTTTGGGACGCTTCCGTCTGGTTTGCATCAGTTGGGCTATCTTTCAATCGTTGCAACGGTCTATAGATTATACAGTAAGATACAGTAAAATTTAATTTTTTTAAATGTTATTTATTCTTTCTGTAAATATAAAGATAAAAGATAAAAGATAAAAATATATTTATTTCGTAACCAAATACAACAAATTCGAATATTTAAAGTAGGCGTTCAAATCAAAGTTACAAAAAAGGCAACCACTCAGCATGTGCTATGGCAGAGTTAGTGCCATAGCGCTGGTCTTCCGTGGCCGCACATACGAGTGCATAGTGGCTGCTGCGGTACACAATGCCATTAACTATTAAATAACTTACTTTACTATACTATACTATAAACCTAAATAATATAAACTTGTCATCTTGTCAGCTTGTTGTGAGATACTCTCATCAAAAACACACTTCACTATCAGCAATTACAATTGAGGATTAAAACGACTGCCAGCCTTGTCCGTGGGTAGTTTTTGGGATTCTAGCAAATTTTTCTTTAATTGTTTTTTAAATGAATAAACGGATTTACTGTTTTTTATAGGCGGTGGTAGGTTGTTCCAACATTTCGTGGCAGCATATTTAAAGCTACCACGAAATGCAGCCGTTTTATGCCTCGGACAAATAAGGCGGATGGCGAAACGTATATGGCGGTTAGAGAATTGAAGCTTCTCATACAGGTAATCTGGTTGCTGGTATTTGATAATCCCGAAAAGTAAAGTGGCAAAGTGAAGCGTTCGGCGAGACGACATATTCAGTAAGTTTTTATTGTTGATATACGGTGAGATGTGGGCCCGTCGAGGGATTGGGAAACAAAAACGTATACAAGCATTTTGTATTCGCTGAGTCAGCTTCTTTGTCCGGGAAAGTAAACATTCTCCAAATACGTTATCAGCAAAGTTAATTTTAGAAAGTATAAGTGAGTCACACATCTTGATTCGTAGATCAACGCTTAGATGTTCTCGCAGACGGTATAAGACAGACAACCGGTAAAAACAGTTTTGGACGGTTTGAAGGATATATTTTTCAAAGTGTAATGTACCATCCATTATTAAACCTAGATTTCGAGCTTCTGACACACGCTCTATAGAAACTCCATTAACAAACAGTTTAGGTTCCTGCGATGTTATCAGGTCAATCTGGTTTTTAGATCCGAAAATTAGGAATTTTGATTTAGAAGGATTTAGGATTAGACTGTTCGACTCGCACCAAGTTACTACACGCGTTAGATCTCGATTTAACCCACTAATTGCACTGTTTACTTCATTCGGTTTTGACGATATAATAGAGCTGAAGGTCATCAGCATAAAGATGATATTTACAATCCTTGATATTGGAAGTCAAATCGGCAGAGTATAGAATAAAGAGTATTGGTCCCAGAATAGATCCCTGAGGAACGCGACGAGTCACGGGTAATGTAGTTGAGTAAACACTTGTACCATCATATTTTCTTGATTCTACTAACTGGGAGCGCTCAGAAAGGTAGCTGGCAAACCAACTTGTAGCAGTGATGTCAAAACCATAGTAAGTAAGCTTAGAAAGCAAGAGTGTAGTGTTTATAGTGTCAAAAGCGCGCGAAAAATCAAGAAGCGTTAAAATAGTTCCGTGTCCAACGTCTTGAGCAGTCAGGATATCATCCACTACATCCATTAGCGCAGTAGCAGTACTACGGCCCCTTCTAAAACCTGATTGTTTTTTAGGCAAAATTTGTTTTTTTTCCAAATAATTATATAGTTGAATGCTGATAACCTTCTCAAGAATCTTTGATAAGAACGGCAGTATGCTGATTGGTCGCAGGTCAGACAAATTTTGTGGATGGTTATTCTTGGGTATAGGTTTAACTATAGCTTTTTTCCAGGATGAAGGGTATGTCTCAGTTATAATCGAAATATTCACTATTGCTGTAATAATACTAAGTGTTTCTGGGAGAGTTAATAAAACCATATCCATCGATATTCCATCAATGCCCATAGCGTTAGTGGAAAAAGACATTATTATTTTCCCAATTTCATGTTCACTGACCGTGTGTAACTTAAACGAATATGATCCGTGTCTGTGGTACTCATAATAGGTTAAATCCGATATTTTGATATTATTATTACCAGGGATCGACAGAAAATGGTTATTTATAATGTCAGGATTATTGAGATGTGATGGTAGCGTAGATGAGTTATCTTTGAAAGTGGCTACATTTTTTTTATATTCCTCATAACACCCGAGGGTTTCTGGAATTGCAGTTAATGTTATGTTCAAAAAACTGTGTTTTTTCAATGGAAAGGGCAGTATTCACGTAGTTTTTTAAATCTTTATAATACTTAATGTGACTGTCTTTTTAAGTCAAACGACTCCATTTCATTTCATTTCATTTCATTTATTTCACCTTGTAACATAGGTTGTCACACTGGGCAAGTCACATAATAATACAATTTAAAAAAAATCACAAATTAAAATTAAAATTCTAATTTCTAATATACAATACAATTTCTATAATACAATTTCTATATAAATTTAATTGTTAAACACAGTTACTATTCAAAATAACAAATAATCATAAAACAAAAGTCAACCAAAAATTTAATAAAATCTAATTAATAATCTAATACTAAACTACCTACATCTTACCCAAAAACTAAGTTTATCAGTCGTCATTATACCATTTTTCCAGCACCTCTCGAGAGCACACTACACAATATCATTATTTAGCAAAAATGAGGAATCTAAAATAGTCATGTTCATAAACTCGTTTAAGCAGTAAAATGCATTTACCTCAAAGAAATGTTTAATTTTTCTTTTGAAGTCAGATGTATGTTCCAGATTAGTTATTTTAATGGGCAATTTATTGTACATTAGTATTTTATTGTATTCCCCTTGTTTCTGAACCTTTACAAGCCTAACTTTTGGTATACAAAGTTTATCTTTGTTTCTTAAATTAAAATTGTGTATATCCTTTTTTTTTAAGTAATTTTCCTTGTTTTCGTGAATTTCTAATACGCTTTTATAAATATATAAAGATATGACTGTCATAATTTTATTTTGTACAAAATACTTCCTCCTTCTAATGCCACATATGATCCTAATTGCCCGTTTTTGACAAATCAAAACCTTTTTGATGTCTGAGCTATTTCCCCATACCGTTAAAGCATAACTAATGATGGAATGGACATAAGCGTAATATACTGATATAAGAGATCTTCTGTCAATCATAGGTTTTAATTTTAATAGCGCATAGTTTGCACTTGCTAGTTTCTTACAAACCTTATTAGCGTGAGCTCGATGACTAACTGATTGATCCATCGTATACCCAAGGAACACATGTTCCGATGTTCCTACCGTTTGCTTCATATTTCTAGTATGGTAACGCATTACTATACTTTTGTCCTCATTTAAAATTATTCCATTAGCTTGAAACCAATTTTTCAGTAATTTTATGGAACAATCGATTCTTTCATCTAGACGAGATTTTGTATCTTCCTTTAAACCTATGTGTGTATCGTCTGCGAATAAGTTAATGAAAGCCCAATCAGGTACACATTTGGAGAGATCATTAACGTATACAAGAAAAAGCACTGGTCCCAATATTGACCCTTGAGGTACACCTACATCAACCTGACCCGCATCCGAGCTTTCACCATTTACAGTAACAATCTGCATTCTATTCTGAAGGTACGTAGTCATTAATCCAAGCTCAGTTCCACCAAATCCGTAAAATTGAAATTTTTCTAATAATATGTCATGCCTTAAGCAGTCAAAGGCCTTGGACAAGTCACAAAAAACACTTGCACATTTCTGCGCACCATCCAATGCCTTCAATACAAAGTAGTTTACATTTCGTATAGCCATTTCGGTCGATTTATTTTTTCGGAACCCGTATTGCGCCGAACTAAACAGTTCATTATTATCGAAGTATTCAACAATTTTATTTTTTATAATCATTTCTAAAATTTTAGATATCGTGGGCAGTATACATACTGGTCTGTAATTATTCAGTTCATTCCTTTCACCTTTTTTAAAAAGAGGTATAACCCTTCCTGCCTTCAGGACATCTGGAAATACTCCTTCCAATAAACACGCATTTATTAAACTACAAATCAATTTCAATAACATGTCATTTCTTAAAATTAGAGACTTAATTATTTTACTATTCATGTCATAGATATCTTCAGATTTTTTATCTTTCATGTCTTTTACTATCTTTCTAAATTCAATACAAGTCACTGAATTAAATTTAATTTTATCATTAGGTCTTTTTATATTATTTAAGTAATCTAAGCATTTTTCTTTGTCAATATTTGTATGTTTTGTTAGATTTCCAGCTATATTACGAAAAAAGTTATTAAACAAATTAGCTATTGTTTTCGGGTCTTTTATTTTCTCTTTCTTCTCATTTATCACTTCCTGTATTAATTTTTTTTGGGTACGATTTACATTTATTTGTTCATTTATTATTTTCCACGATTCCTTTATTTTGTTATGAGATAGTTTAATTCTATGTGCGTATTGTAATTTCTTCGCTCTTTTCAAGACTTTTCTTAAAACTTTTTTGTAGATTTTCAAGTTTAACCTTCTGTTCTCATTCGGAAGAATCTCTTCTAACAGTTCTAATTTTTCCAAATTTGATTTTGATACCTGTATACCTTTAGTTGTCCATTTTTTAAAGATTGGTTTCGATGCCTTCGTTTTAGGAAATGCCACATTAAAATAAAACTGTATAGCGACCAATAGAATACTCATCTTTGCATTTGGATCACAAATTGTGTCAATATCACGCTTTAACGTAACATAATCTTGGCTAAATAAGAAGTTAAAGTAACCACAATTCTGCTCAGAAAAAAATCTAGTTAAAGGTCTGTCAATCTTTTTACTTATATACATTCCCTACCTATGCAGTTCAACTGTATCACATTATGGTCAGATAACTTGCAGTCAACCAGACTGCACTGCACACTGACTTTGCCGTCGTCTGTCTTTCCTGAAAACTATAATCTGGGTCTCTTCAAGGCTAGAGTGAATAGGTGCCTTCTAGACCTTTGTGCTCCATCTTCGGCCACATCGTCACTTTCCAACAGGTGAGATCGTGGTCAAACAAAGGTCTATCAAAGTTAGAAAAAAAAAAAAAAAAAAAAAAAAAAAAAAACTACACCTATGTGATTGTCAAAATTAACTATGAAATTGTCAATACATGTAGAACTAGTACCTTTAGTAGTGCATTTGGTTCGAGTAGGACTGTTTATGACCATCCTGCATTTGAAATTTTCAAGTATATGTTTTAATTTACGTATATTACTTGTATCTGATAAAATGTCCAAATTAAAATCTCCAGCTACTATAATTTTTTTACCCTCACGACTTAGTCTATGTAGAAGTTTAGTAAATATGTCGAAAAATAAAGAAAGATCCGTGCCAGCCCTGTACACACAAACTACGACAGTCTTTCGTTTCCGAAGCTCAATGGCAGCTATCTCGCAGTTCATTTCAAATGATAAATTATTTAAATCTTTTCTAACTTTACACTCCATACCTATTCTTGTAAATATTGCAGTTCCCCCATGCTCAAATATTTTCCTGTTGAAGTACGTTGATAGTTCAAACCTATCTATTTTCATTCCTTGTACTTGGTGATCATAAGCCCAAGTCTCTGTTAGACATAAAATTTCACAATCTGTATCATTAATTAAGCATTCGATTTGTAAAAATTTCTTATGAATACTTTGAACATTTGCATGCACGATTATTAACGAGTTATGTGGAGTATCTGACTTTTGTGAAAATTTGTATTTTTCGTAACTAATTCTGTACCGGCATTCTCATTTGTTTTAATAAATGTTAATGCGGAATGTCCTCTAAAGTTTACTCCACTAAGAGACCTTCCTATTTCTGTTGATAAATAATTTTTTCTTGCTGCGAATCTTTCAAAATCTACATTTCCGTTTACAAAAATTCATAATGTCAGAAGAAATAAAATAATATAATAAACCCTATTTAAAATTATCACATGTCAAGAATTCGTCAACTGAGTAGAAACACCCTTTCAACAGTAGCTTTGTAAGACTTACTTTAAATACGTTAACACTATCAATAACTTTCAACTCTGTAGGAAGTATGTTAAAAAGTTTTACAGCTTGATACCGGGAGCCATGCTTTACAACATTCAACCTCGGGTGCAAAGGAGCCTCAAGATCTTTACGTCTTGTAATTAACCTATTTTTCCTTTGTTCCATCGTTTCATATTTGAAGGGATTTTTTACAATGTCCATAAGAAGTACCAAAATGTACAGACATGGAACTATATATCTCATAAGATCTATATTTTCATTAAGATTCACAATTTGTGCTAATCTGTTATTTAAATTGAAAATAGCATCGTCCTTCGACCCATTGTACAAGAAGCCTGTCAAAATTATATTAAATTTACGGTGAGGTCTGGATATGATTTTCCCTATTAACTGTAAGTATTTGTTGTAATATGAGTACCTCTTAACATATCTAGATATTATAAGAACTAGTGTGTCGCCCTGTTCTAAATTCTTGGTGTTCTCCTCAACGTTCTCCAAAACCTTCTCTGCGCTCGCTCCTGGTTTACAATAGTTCCTAATTTTCATAATTCCCTTGATGTTATTTAAAAGATTTAATGCTAGGTCTTTACCCAATTCATCAGACATTACTATTGTCTTGAAACTTTTTGTATTTGTCTTAACATTCTCTATTCTACTAGTTTCACTAAAAATTTTTGAGATGATTTCTTTCATCTGTCCTAATTCTGGACTAGAAGAGCATATATTAACTTGTAATTTAGTTTCCAACTCTAAAATCTTAAAGTTAAGTTTCTCCTGCTGTTTTCTAAGTTTAACGCATTTGATCTTTAAAATTTTCGATCTTTTTTCAAATTTTCTAATAGCTCTTGTAGTTTTAATCCTCATAATATTTAGATTCTTAGGTTTACAGTATTTTTCATTCAAATATATTTTTGACATTCTAGTCTTACCGATTCTACATCCCTTTTTATCATCTAATTCTCTTTCGATGTTCTTTACTTTCTCTATTTCCAGCCAACCCGACAGTTTTTTTACCTGATTTTGTAATTCTGCAATATTTCTTTCATGTATTTCATTCAACTGTAAATTATTATCAGGTGTAAATGCTGTTTTGATCGGGGTCAATAGATCATCATCCAATCTAAGCTTCTTTCTCTTCCTTCCACGACTAGATGGCGAAGCAAACACTTCGTTGGATTCAATTTTTTTGTACATATCTATAATCTTATAACATTTCTCTAAATCTTTTTTTAGTTTCTTATTTTCTTGTATTAGATTATCAACTTCATTATTTGCTGATGTTAGACACTTCTCAAGGTTAGTAATTTTTTGTTGAAGAAGACTTATTGAGTCGCTTTGGTCAAGCAAAGAGTTGTTCGGTAAACTCATTCTGGTGGAATCGAACAATGAGGAGTCTGAGAGATTTCCCACCGAACTTGCTCTTCGATTCTGACGAACTCTAAAAGTTATATTACTAAATTCCATTTTGTTAGGCTCTTCCATTCTTATGTACCAAAGAATCGATTTTTAGAGAAATGTTTCAAAAACAATTTAGAAAATCTAAAATTATTTGCTTGTTTCCGAACAAAGTTCTTCTTCTTCTTCTTCATATGAAGGCTTCTGACGAGAGTTCCATACAACTTCGCCAAAGTTGTTCTGCGCTGGCAATTTATATAATGTCTGCCTGACGACGACAGATGAAATGTCAAATATGTCAATGACAAAGACGGTCGGTTGATGTTATGTTTTTGTTTCGGCTGGTCGAACAATTTATCAGCGTGCAAAAGATTGTTTAAATAATCCAATTATGTACGGTATGAGTCATAATATTGAAAAGTTAACCGACCTTGGTGTCTTCTGTTTGTGTAAAATTCCTGGTGTTTTCGTGTTCCAAATTGTGAAAATATCTCATCGCACATGTAGCTCCGGTCGCCAGTCGCCGGTTCAGCAAGTTTTTCGCCGGTTACGTGTACAATTTCCAACTTTTGTGAATTTATAAACCAAGAGCTCCGTCAGTGAGATGTTTACATTGCGCGGGGGGCGGGGCCGAAATAGCCCCTCGCATAGGCCTTGTCTCGTGTTTTCATCATCTCTTTAATGTTGTATGTTATCCATGGATATGATTTAACTTTTAGGAGGCACCTCCTTAATGGCGCATGTCTATTAAACAAATTAATCACGTGGGACTGAAATTCTTCTACCACCCTGTTAACATCATTTGATATTAAACGACTCCAGTTTGTAGCAGCAAGGTCAGAGTTGAATTTTAAAAAATCTATTTCTTTAAGAGGCCGATATGTTATATATTGAGGGATTGGTTTTTCTTTTTTAATTTTAAGTCTACATAATAAGAGTGCGTGTTTACTCAAGTCGGGAATGTGCTCTACAACAACGTTTACGAGTTGTAAATTAGAACACAGAAGGTCGATCAGCGTTTCACTGTGATCAGTAAAGTGCGTGGCTGTTTTGACGTATTGCTCAAGTTTAAAACAAGCAAGAAAATCTCTGAGTTTCTTTGAGTCCGAATCAGAATTTATTAGATCTATATTGAAATCCCCAGCTAAAATGATGTGATCAAAAGCAGAAAAAGACGAAAACGAATCGGTGAGCGCATAAAAAAATGTTTCAATATTTTGTCATGGAGGGCGGTACGCTGTACCTACAGCTAATTTCTGACCATTCACACACAGACGGAGCCACATCTGATCTACACCCGGGGTCTCAGGGTGGAAGAGCAGGCGCGCGCGCACACCGCGCTTGATGTAGAAGCCGACTCCACCGCCGCGGGCGCGCCCGGCTACGGCGGCAGAGCCGTGAGGGCGCGGCGCGTGTCGCAGGCGGTAACCGGGCACGGATGGCGCGCGCGCCTCCTCCCCCTCCCGGAGCCACGTCTCGTTGATCGCTAGTATATCTACCGGGAACCGATCAATAGCAACCACGAGCTCGTCATGCTTCGTGCCCAGAGAACCTTTGTTTAATAAACCAAAATAAAAATACTTGTTTATAATAAATTGTATTACGAAAGAAAAAAGGATCCGATCAAACTTACAATTGACTAAATGCTCTCTGAGGAACGAAACGTGACGTTCGTCAACAAAAAGTACTATTTGAACAATTATTACATACAATGAATGAAACTGACCTTTACGAAAATGTGTGTGTTTAACCCTAAAAACCATTACGCACATTTTACAAAAACCTACTCGTTGGGATAAGTAATTGCAAAAAATATTATAATTTAAAGAGATAACTGACTCAATAATAACAAAACAAATATGATCAAATACCGCATATATGCAATAGGGACACATCACACTGCCTAATATGATAGTTATAGGATCGCACTGTAGTACTAGTAAAAAACACTCAGTGTAAAAAACTAACCAAAAGTTCAGAATTTTCAAGTTATAAAGGAATAGGTAGAAGTTTAACCAACCGATAGCGAGCCAAAAACCTTCGATAGGTCTCCCTCAGAGCGTATTCTCCTCGCGGGCTCGCTATGCTCACGTCTTACAAGGATGGCACCATCACGGGTCCATGCGAACTTCCATCCCAGTCGACGAGTTTCCTCCCGCGCACGTCGGAACAGCACGCGGTTCGCGCGCGTGAGCCGCTCGTTTATATAGAAGCGACGCGTAGGCTCCGGCAAGCCGAGACAAGCAGTGTCAGCGGTACGGCGCACGCGCGCAGCACGCAGTAGGTCGTCCCGTTGCGCGCGACGCAGCAGACGTATTACGAGTAGGCGTGGACCGGTCTCCTCGCCAGCAGAGGCACTCACGGGGACTGAGGTGGCAGCAGTGCTGGGACCGTGAGGGCCCGATTTTATCGGAATGCGAACCTCGCTGTTGGTGGCGGCAGCCACGGCTGCGTAATTGCGAGGCGCGCCTCCAACCCGCGTCGCGCTGACTACATCGCTCTCGGCGAGTTTAACTCCAAGCTTATTTCCAATAAGTGTGACGATGTGGATGGTATTTTCGCCGTTCACTTCAGGGATACCAGATATTTCAATTTCATTCACCAGCAGTTCCTGTTCTTTGTCATTTAGGTCGCTTTTCATGCGGTCCACGGTAAGCGTGAGGTCATTGACCTTTTCGTCTACTAGAGCATCATCTCTTCCTGCATCCAGACGTTTTTCAATTGAGGCAATTCTTTGTTCAATATCATCGCATCGAGTGTTAAATGTTTGCAAAGAGCAAGCTAGCACATCTATCTTTGAGAGCAGTTGATTGGTAAATGTTGACATCTGAATTGCTATGTACTCTTTTAGTGATGATGTTAAATCTAGGGCCGATTCGCCATGGTAAGCGACCTCATCAGTACACACGCTATTTTTATTTTTTCGTGAGCTTTTGCGTAATGTCACGTTTTGAAAGGGGTCAGTGGCCTCCTCAACGTACAATTTATCAAAATTATTTGAAGTAGGAGTTGTTTGACTCGAAGAAGGTGGTTTAGGCGTTGCTGGCATCGTCAGCAGTCTCAATGGGGATTGGTACTGGTATTGCAATTATTTACCTTTGAATTCTTTCTAATACATAAATCGCACTTCCATTTAGCTTTTCGTTCGGGGTCAAGCAAATGATACCTGTGTTCGTACCCCTTGCATTCGATATGGTAATACAGCTTACAGTCACAGAATAACAGATAAGTTCTCCCGTTCACCATTTTATTGCATTTTCCACAAGCTTTATTAGTAATAGGCGGCGGCATTTTTCTTGCAAGATGTTATATTCAAGCAATTAAGCAAATCGTATTCCTTCGTATTCGCAAGCGCGGGAACACGTAAGTACAGAACACCCAATAGTTAGTAGAGGCAACCAACAAGCGCCTACGTTGGGGCCCGGGCCGGGGGCAGGTGCGCTTGCACCGCGACTGCAAGTGTGGAATAATAATAGCGAATCACACACAAGTTATAGAGGTTCGTTTGCATGAATAAACACTGTTATTAGAAAGTTCTTAGGTCGTCACTTACACTAAAACACTAAGAGATATTTATAGTTTACGTTTTAGTAACCCACGGCACATAAAAACAAGTTTAGACAATATTTTCGAATTAATTTATACAGCGACGCGTGTGTGTGCTCGCAGCGCCGCGCTATCTTACATATGGATGTAATCTGTGTCATGACATGTCTAATGAGGGGTTTTCACGAACGTTTCCAATCATGCGCTAATAGATGGCGCTGATTTGAACCTAGCTTCCAAAATAAAGTGAAATGTCAAAGTCAACAACGTAGTGATATATTTTCGTGGTATTTTGTTGCCACAAAAGCACAGACAATGCATTTGTCAATTTTGACAAGCATACTTGAGTCAGCGCCATCTACCGAGCCAAATTGAACGAATATTTTTTTAAATACAAAAATGAAAAGCCCTCATTGTAGATTTAGTCTAGCTAATCTGATAATATTCGTGTAAAATCATTAATTTCCAACAAATTTGGTAGCAAAACTCATTACAGGCACTATTCAGGCCACCTTTTGTTACCTTGCAAAATCAACTACGAAATAGTGTTGCCACATACTAACAATGGGCTCAGTTAATTAATCACTCGGAAAATTAATTAACTGATATAAAAGCGCTTCGTAATTTTAGAGCCGTCCCTCGGACAATAGAACGTGCAATCTAGATCTTAGATTAACTAGCAACACATCAAACTATAATACTTGAATAGATTTCAAAACGATATTACGTATCTGTACAATTTTACTTTATGATCATGGCGTATGCAACTGTAGTATAGCATGTACTGTTTTAAAATAAAAATAAATAATGCTGGACAGTTCACACAACATTATCTAGCCCCAAGCTAAGCACAGCTTGTGTTATGGGTACTAGATAACTAACATAGGTAGGTACTTAATACAATACATAATATAGATTAATATTTTTTATGATACATAGAAAATATCCAAAACACCCTGAACAAATATCTGCAGATCGTACAAATATTTGTTCCGAGGCGGGAATCGAACCCGCAACGTCCTGCGTCGCAGGCGAACCTTCGCCCGCCGCGCCACAGGGGTCGAGGTTGTAGGAAACGCGGCCGCATAGGAAAACTCAAAGTTGCGCAGCGGGCTATAAAGAGAGCTATGCCCACTACGTGCGGAGTTTCACTACATGATAGGATCCGAAATGAGGAGATTAGAAGTACCAAGATAAAAATCATAGAACCCTGGGTTTCTCGAGATCATTTCTTCCCCATACCTACAAACTATGGAAAGAGCATCTATCTGAGGTTTTCCCGCTTGGTTACGACATGTGTCGCTTCAATGTACATAAATTCCTTCTGGGTAGGCAGCGCATCGACTATACCCCGGTGTTGCCAGTGTCTATAAGCGACGGTGACCACTTTATATCAGGTGGGCCGTAAGCTAGTGGTTTTTGTTTCATAAAAAGTAATTAATTTTGTAAAAATTAAAAAAAAAAAAAAAAAAAAAAAAAAAACCCTCAACTTAAATTAAGTACCTACCTATGTTAGTTATCTAGTACCCATAACACAAAATGTGCTTAGCTGGGGCTAGATAATGTTGTGGGAACTGTCCAGCTTTATTTATTATTTATTTGTATTTATTAATTTCAACTAGAACGGCACAATTTCACTAATCAATTATACATAGTCACACACACACACACACACACACACATACACATAGTCATATTTATACATAGCCATGTAGTTATACACATAGCTTGTACCATGCTTCGCCTACTGAAAATCTGTGCAATACAATTGACATTAAACCCCAAACCCGAATTAAAAATAAATCAGCTGACAAATTCTTGAACAGCTGTTACGTAATTCAGTAGATAATCCAATATCACTTACTCATACAATCTCGGCCCCAATTTAGTATAAATTCGAGCAATACTCGATGGGTATTCGTACCCAGGGAACCAGAAAATGAAACGCTCTTTAAACAGTACGATCAAAGAAGATTTAGTCCTTGAATGCCGTATGTGGAATGTAATAAGCTGGCGTATATTTTTTAGCAGGTATGGGATTTTTATGAGAAGGTCCTATGATTGCAAAGGTTGTGGATGGACCTGATTACATGTTTTTCTTTCAAAACGATCCGTAATTTGAAAAGGCTAATATTTATACGGTCAGCGAACTAAAGAGATTTTGGTCAGCTCTAAAATATATTTTTCAACACATTTGCTCAAAAATTGCATTTAAGAGGTCTGTTTACATTGTTCGAAAGGTAAAAATTACGCATCATACAACGGAAGGTGCGGTAAAATGGGTACTTAGGTGAAAGTACCTATTTTACCGCACGTTTCGTTGTATGGCGTGCGTATCATTTACAGTTTTTATTTTAATTCCATACATAATATATAAGAATTCCACCAAGGAGTTTCAAATCTCCTCAATTCGATTCGAGGTTCGATAGAGGGTTCGATTATTTATCGAGCTGAATAATCGAACCTCCTAGGAAGCGCTTTTGCTCAATACGTTTGTCTCACTAGAGAAAACGAGACGAAAGATGTAGTTCTAATTTTCAACACGCGCACGTGGCTCCATTTTCAAATTCACGCCACTATCACGTCGAAAATTAGAAACATCATTAGAAAAATCAAAGATTGTTGCGACTTATTAGATATTTATAAACAAAATAATAATATGAGTTCCAGAGAATCTATGGAATCTATACTTGACTGAGGCACAAATTTCAGAAAATTGTCTCTTGCCGCCAAAATAGCGTGAGCGCTATTTAATTCAGGGGAAAAGTCATGTGCCTACCTATGTATGTAAAAGCGTGTTTTAAAAATATATTTTTCAACTCCATCTTAGTACCTAGGTTGTCTCTGTAGAGTAGGTTTAAAAGAGATGTAGCCATTTCTACTTTTATGCTACAAACAGAACCTTATATAAATATTATATCACAAAAAATGCTGAATAAAATAATCAACCGTTTCGCAAACCTTTCTGATTAAACTGGCTGGTTGGACGATTTTTTTAAAGCAACAAGTTTAGGTTAGGTAAGCTCATTTGCCGTTCCACTGAAACGCGGAAAACGGACAAAGATTAAAAAAGATTTCACTGTTTTACATAAAAAAACTTTA
This sequence comes from Operophtera brumata, assembly GCA_932527175.1. Taxonomy (NCBI): domain Eukaryota; kingdom Metazoa; phylum Arthropoda; class Insecta; order Lepidoptera; family Geometridae; genus Operophtera; species Operophtera brumata. Next base: position 33,600,308 of record OW052230.1, on the reverse strand, counting down.
TTTCGCAGGCAGTTTGTTAAACAAAATCAACCGTCTTTGTTGGCACAGTGGTACGCGAATTAGATCGGGTTGAGGCTAGAGCACAGTCAATCCCATCCATTGCACAGATACAAAGATATTATTAGGTACCTACATTATATACAACATAACACTAACAAAAAATAGTCACATACAAAGTCCTGATCCCACACTAGGATTCCCTGTATCGTGGATATCATGCAGGAACTATGAGTTTTAGTAGTAGTAGAGCTTTTTTGTTAAAGAGTTCGTCCGGGGAAGTACTATACCACCATACCTATTTCTGCCGCAAAGCAGTAGTGCTCGCATTGCTGTGTTCCCGTGTGGAGGGTAAGGGTGCCGGTGATCTTACAGGCACATGAGACTTTACATCTTTATGTCTCAGGGTGGTGGGCGCAGTGATATGCCACATAGGGCGCGTCCTAGGTGGACGTGACCTATGAGGTAATTTACTGTTCATAGGCAGAGGTTACCGCTTAACATCAGGTGGGCCATCAGCTTGTTCCGTCATTCAAGTAGTATAAAAAAATAAAAAAACATGCTATCGCTATATTTGCAAATCATGCAAACATTGTGTTCCTGCGCGAAAAGAACCCGCAAACTTTTGCCTCTTAGCCGGCCACTCGCCACCGCGCCACGGTGGTCGTCATTGGTTAGAGTTAAATACATTTGTAGAAACTAGAAACTAGATTGGTGAATCTTTTTTTTCTGTTGTTTTCCTTGGGAGAACCTGAAACCTGAACCTGTAATCTGATGTAAAAAGTTGGGTTTCTAGCTAATTCTGACCTAGGTTCCCCTACGTACAAAACACATACAGACGGACACAGAACATGCTCCTTTTCTGAAGTAGGTTAATGAAAAATTTCATCAGAACATACTTTTCACTAGAAGCGGGATATTTACCATGATTTTTGAGTTTTAATTATTTTGATATTTCGGCACAGTTGCATGCGTGCGCCATGATCACGGGAGAACTAACTGAAGTCTTTGCGAGTAGATGTTATTGGCAGATATATCGATCTACCCTCTTTCTCACTCTTTTATTACGAACGATACCACTACCACTACGACTTTAGTTAGTTCTCCCGTGATCATTGCGCATGCAACTGTGCCGAAATATCGGGAACAATTAAAACTCAAAAATCATGGTAAATATCCCGTTTCTAGTGAAAAGTATGTACATAACTGTTGTGGCGTACACCCGTACACCGCAATGTAAGTATTCCTGGTTCCTTTAGTAGCGGCTTCGACAGATCCTGAATCTCTCCACAACACCGACCATTATCCCTGGTATCAGAGCCAGTCCCGACTGGCTGCTTACCATAGACTATGTGTTTTGTTTTTTCCTACCGTCTATATAGAAACAGGCATAGATCTGTCGGTCTCAGTATGCCACAGACTAACATTACAATTTAGGCATCTACATACACTACAATAACCATGATAGTTTCAAAAGTTATTTCATCAGAAGATAGGTAGATAGATCCTCGTTGCTAGGCAACAGAACTACCAGTTGATAGATAATGTGAACGTTAGACACGGATCATGGTCACTATGCCCTTTTCAAGGCCACCATACCTCAATTTACTTTGGTCAAAGCATCAAGCTGGTCTCTGATCTAACGCAAGAAGACGACTCTGAACTGACCAAGAATCGGTGACACGAAGTAGTAGTAATAGATCAAGTCTGACGGCCTAAGGGAAACCAGGGAAGTACAGCAGCATACCTGAGTATCTATCTAAAAGTCGCAACACATCTGCGGAACGTACGACGCCGATCGTTCGGTTCAATACGCTCGCAGTGTTTTTCATTTTCCCTATAACACATCAGCCGAAATTAGGTTGCGTTCAGCGTAGCGCCGAACCTCCCTTTGAGCGATTATTTCAGCCAAAACGCATTCAATGTATTTTGCATAGCAAGTGACACATCATGCGACGCGTTACGCGACTGAAAGTTCGAACTAGACGCCGCGTAATTCCGACTGTTCGGTGCGTTTGGTGTGTCATGCCAACCGAATACTACGATCGATAATTCAGTCACCGAAATGTCAGCTCGGCAGGTGTGGTGCTACACTAACATCGACACTGCAAACACCAATCCGCCTGCCATGCGTGGTGATTGTGGCAAATCCTCCCTCGTCTAGCTGTTTACCTACGTCTACCGGCTGATGATGCTGACAGGACTCATCCACTTCTAAACCTCGAGTCTGCAAAACTAACAAGTGCTAACTACACTACATCTCATTGATGCAACATCGTCCAGCAGAAAGTGATCCATGCAGGAGGTCACGACCCTCAGCATTGAGGAATACGACGCGAGGAGGTAGGAACTACACTACACGGATAGCCCCCTCTGCAGAGGGTGTCTGACCGAAGAAGAATCGGCTGCCCACGTAGTCCTGGAATGTCTGGGAGTAGCAGCTCAACGTAAACAAATCCTCAACAACCCGAGGTCACTCCGCCAAGCCTGCGAAGACCCCAGGAAACTTCTGTGCTTCGGTACGGAGTTAGGTTAGCTAACTATACCTAGTCAGACAACTCTCACGAATATTGGGCCACCCATAATAGCTCGAATGCGGAAAAGGGAGTTTTTTAACATTAACATTACACTAAACGGATTTTAGTTTGGAAAAACCGAAAAGCGCCCCGTTCGGACACCGTGAGAACCTCAATTTCCACACAAAAAACCATATTGTGTATGTACACATAATATAACATTTAATAATATAACATTTACTGACAATTTAATTTAATGAAATTAGTGATTTTTTAAAAATGATTACATTTATGACTGTTTTGTGTTTTTATATAATAATTTTATTGAATTTTATAATTGACAAACTTGTGAGCTAAGTACTAAATTTCTGGTATTTATTTGTATTAATTTGTCAGTATGCACCTATACCTATGACCTAAATGCTTTATAAACCAACTTGACATGTAACAATAATCCGTTATAAATAAATAAACTATAACTATAACTATAACTAACTACACCATAAGCCCTAGTTGTTGCCTATTACTCTTCAATCCTAGGCCCTCTGCGACCGCACGGCAGTATAGTGAGATAAGATAAGATAAGATAAGATAATTTATTTGTCCGAAACACAGGTTTACATACAGATGTTATAAAAGAGAAAGTATCACCATGTTTCGCCTTGTCAAAGAATACAAATTTAAAAAAAATACAACAATTAATTTTAACATAATGAGTAGGAAGTAATTAATTAAATTCATGCAATATCATTATAAAGTAGTAAATTAAACATTAATTTGATTATATTATTAGAATAGCATTTTCATATAACATAATAATGATTCAAATACTCGTAAAGTTTTTTTTTGTCTGCCAAATATTTGTTAAACGAGTAATACGAGACGACCTCTGTGACACGGCGGGCGAAGCTTGGCCTGCGACGCAGGAGGTTGCGGGTTCGATTCCCGCCTCGGAACAAATATTTGTGCGATCGCAGATATTTGTTCAGGGTGTTCTGGGTATTTTCTATGTATAATAAAAAATATCTATCTATGTAATATGTTGTATTAAGTATATCAGTTATCTAGTACCCATAACACAAGCTCTGCTTAGCTTGGGGCTAGATAATGTTGTGTGAACTGTCCAGCATTATTTATTTATTATTTATTTATTTATTTATTGAAATTCTTTATGGCGCCAATTTATGTGCTTTAAATAAAAAAGACGGAGGAATCAGACCCATTGCGGTTGGCACAACATATCGTCGCCTCGCAGCCAAAATTTGTTGTCGAAAAAAAGCTGATATTTTAGGCGAAAATTTTCAACCAGTTCAATTAGGTTTTGGGTCACGCGGTGGCTGTGAAGCGGCAGTTCACTCACTTAGGACCTTTCTAAGTTATAATACTGAGGATGTAGTGCTGAAGGTGGATGTTAAAAACGCCTTTAACTCTGTCGATAGAGGCGCCCTGTTGACACAAATAAAAGACAAACTACCGGATGTGTATCACTTTTTATGGCAATGCTATGGCTTACCATCCAAATTAGTTTATCAAAATAACCTACTATCATCAGAAGTAGGATGTCAACAAGGCGACCCCTTGGGGCCGGCTATTTTCAGTCTTGCTATTCATCCCATTATCAAAAGGTTAGAGTCAAAATTTAATGTTTGGTATTTAGATGATGGCACCCTAGGTGGCGAAGTGAGCACTGTCATAAAGGACTTGAGGCTTCTCATCGATGAATTCAAACAGATTGGCCTTGAACTAAACTTTTCAAAATGTGAACTTTTCATTCCGGACTCCAACCCATCTCATCGCGAAATTATAGACTTTTTCGAAAAAGCAGCACCATCCATAAAAACTGTTGACAAGTCTTCGCTTCGTCTCCTAGGATCTCCGATTCTAGATGAGTCAATGCCAGGTTTCATTGACGAAAAAATAGAAAATTTTCGTGCAACTTCAGACCGTTTGCTGAAAATCAACATCCATGTGGCTTTTGTCATATTACGTTTTTGTCTTTTCGTTCCAAAATTCACATACTTTCTCCGATGTTCCCAACTCTGGAAGCACCCCAGCCTTACACAACCGTTGGATGACATCATGCGCGACACTCTCATTTCCATCTTTAATACACCTTTAGATGTGCGCGCTTGGCGCCAGGCTTCACTTCCTATCAGGATGGGAGGTCTTGGCGTCCGCAAAATTACCAGTGTATCAATTCCGGCTTTTTTGTCTTCAATTTTTGGCACTCAAGATCTAATTCGTAAAATACTTTCAAAAAGTACACCACATTTAGAAATTGCTGGTTTTCTACAAGCTCAGGAAGCTTGGAAAGCAGCCTGCCCCGACTCCAACCTGCCCAAAGTCCTTTCCTCTCAGAGACAGTGGGACGAGCCGCTCTGCGAGCTGGAACGGAATAACCTTATTGAAACGTCCAGTTCATCAGCGGAGCGCGCTCGACTTCTCGCTGTCTCTGAGTGGGAATCGGGACTGTGGTTGCACACACTTCCATCAAAAAATTTAGGGACACTTTTGGACAACAATACATTTCGGGTTGCCACTTCCCTCCGTGTAGGTGCTCCTTGTCAAGTGGCACATCGCTGCCAGTGTGGCGAGATGGCAGACCGTTTCGGTCATCACGCCCTTTCATGTGCCAGGAGTGCAGGGCGTGTACCCCGTCATAACTCCCTAAATGACATCATCCGTCGGGCTTTTTCCAGCGCCTCAGTGACGGCTACTCTTGAACCGTGTGGCTTGATGCGTGACGACGGGAAAAGACCTGACGGTATGACACTGATCCCCTGGAGAATGGGACGACCTCTGGTGTGGGATGCTACCTGTGTCGATACTCTGGCGCCGTCCCATCTTCCGGGTACATCAGTGCGGGCTGGCTCCGCAGCAACAACAGCGGAGTCCCTCAAACGGCGCAAATATGCACTACTCGACAGAGGGTACATATTTGAGCCGTTTGGCGTAGAAACTCTAGGCCCGTGGGGAACAGGGGCACATACAATTTTCAAGGACCTTGCGGAGCGTCTTTTTGAGTCCACGCGTGACCGGAATGCTGGCTTTTATTTTGGTCAACGAATAAGCATTGCCATTCAGCGTGGCAATGCAGCCAGCATTCTTGGCACGCTGCCATCGGGTGACGGCTTGCTGATCTGATAGGTAGGTTTTTATTTTATTTTAGTTTTGCTTTAGTGTCTTAGTTTTAGATTTAATTTAATATTACATTTAATATTTACTTATTGATAAAGTACCTATTTTTTATTTATTATTATTTATAATAAGCCTTAGAAATCAAGAAAAACTTCAATTTATTCTTAAACATTTGAAAACTCTCTCGTTCTTTAATTGCTCTAGGCAGCTTATTATATAATTATTATGGGAGTCATACAGAATACACTATTGTGGAGCATCGCTGATATATGAGGTGGTATCTTTACTCTGTTCTCTAAACGTCTACTTAAGGCGCGATAGGTTCTCAAATGTCTCTAGAATTTTAAAGTTTTTGATAAGAATTTTCATAGTTATGTATGGAGAAAAAAATATATGATATTCTTGAGCTTTTTATCTAGTGAAATCAATAATTCAATACAATATTTGAATTACTTCACTCGATAAAAAAAAATAACAACGATACCTCCTTTTTAAAATTTAAATGCTATTTTTCACTCACTTCTCTCACGTTTTAATTTTTGAAACATGTGGTTACATGTTAGTTATTATTTGAGTTAGTGAATTCATCAATAAAATTAAACAAAACTTTGAACGACATTTTTATATAATTTTTTTATACATAAAAACACGGTATCAGAGCGTGCGCTCGCCTTCTTCGCCTCATACAAAAATGTTCGTTGAACCTATAGTGCCTTAAAATCAAACCGGGCTATTTTCCGCTCTCTAGAACTTTAAGAAACTAATTTAAATTCAAGAACACAGTACCTAATGCTATTGAGCTGGAAAAGTTCCAGCCAGCTAACGAAATCCTCTGAGAAAAACTCAGCAAAATAAAATTGAAAGAAAAGTACACACAGAGGAAAAGTTACGGAAAATTATAAGCAAATTGTTTCTCACTTTATATTCAAGACACATAGGATATAATAGGAACCTCGGAACTCGGGTAGGTTACTATTATTTCTTCTGTAAGTCGGGGCAGCCCTAGTAACCCGAGCGAAGAACGTGACTCGTGTACAATCTGGAGCTAAAAGATGCAGTAATACAACAATATTGAAAAGCTGTCAAGCTGTCAAAGTAGCACAAAGCAAACCGAACGTTAATCATCAAGATAAAAGTATCTGGGACGACACGATTTGACAGAAGATTTGTAACCAACATAATTGCATAATTTGCATCATAATTTCAGCCAGTTTGACATCACTGCTGGACATAGGCTTTTCCCATAGAACTCTACGGTGAACGATCTTGATCCTCATCCATCCTCATCCTGCGACCTTTATAATATCGACGGCCTAGTAAAATGGCCACTGTTTTACTAAAACATGACATAACTTGACTCTGACTTAGACAACTTGGAAGGAGTGTAATGTTGCAAATTAAATTGAAAATACACTAAGGAAAATAAAAATAACTTGAAAATGGCAAATGCACAAGCCGTGCGGCACCAAGTACAAAGAAAACAAAAATAAAAAAAGTTAAATAAAGTTAATTAAGTAAATAAAGTATCAGTGTACTGAGCTCATAGCGCTAAAGGTAATTAATTTTGTAAAAATTAAAAAACCCTCATCGCAATAAAACAGCTGAACCGATTTTGATCAAGCAGCTAAGAACACTCCCGAAAACATCAGCTTTCAAACAAAACAAAAAAAACTAAATCGGTTCATCCATTCGGGAGCTACGATGCCACAGACACACACACACACACACACACACAGACACGTCAAACTTATAACACCCCGTCGTGTTTGCGTCGGGGGTTAAAAAAGACAAAAGTAAATATAGTCTATGATTATGTAATTAACCAATTATGTCTGTGGTAATGCGCTTTGGTTGTTTGGAGCTAAGTTGATTCAATGTATTTTATGGCAGTTCCTTGTTCTATGGAGAGGCCTCGTCCAGCGTCCACGGCGTCTACCAGCTGATTAATATCTTCATCAGCTGGTATAAGATAAGATAAGATATTTATCAGATAGTCTTTGAGCGGAGCCAGCTGTTCTTAACTTCTACTAGGTATTAGAAATTAATTTACGAATTCAGTATTACTACACGTTTTGATTAGAATTTGGCATGACACGTCCCAGATTGCTAACTTTGTTAGAATGTTTTCGCCCAATTATGGACATCCGAATGAACTGGTTTAGGGATGTTGTTAATAATAGTAATTACACTGTAAATGGAGTTTTTCGTTTTCACGAAGGCACCTTTCCGTAAGAGTAAGAAAACCAATACCTAGATGCTAGAACTAGACCCGTAATGTAAGTAAGAAGAAGTATCTGACGACCTCTACGGCGCGGCGGGCGAAGGTTCGCCTGCGACGCAGGAGGTTGCGGGTTCGATTCCCGCCTCGGAACAAATATTTGTGCGATCGCAGATATTTGTTCAGTTTGTTATAATTATATAAAATATCTAGTACCCATAACACAAGCTCTGCTTCGCTTGGGGCTAGATAATGTTGTGTGAACTGTCCAGCATTATTTATTTAATTTATTTATTTAGTTACCTACCTATAGTTGTTTTGATGCACTTACCTAATGGCGTGCAACCAAAAAATAAAAGAGTTTTTAAAATGTACATCTTTACCTACGTATAATTTATTATTGATGTGTTATTTATGAGTATATCAAGCGTAGCGTTTGCTGTCTAATGAACTTTTGCTGTTTCTCTCTAGCATCTTACTTTTGACTGCCTTCCACTTATTTTTAACTTATTTTTAATTAGCTTCCACTCGTTCTCGAGGCACAGGCGCTGCCCACTTAGTAGTACGAAAGCCGAGTTTGTTGCCTGATTCTTCTAGGTTTGGTCGCGTTGGAATAGGAGTAAATTTATTTTACATCTCTCATATTCGGTAAGTAGGTCCTTATTACCCCCAAATGGGGCTTGTAGGTGACCAATTAGCGCCCTTGGGTAATAATGTAGCTAGAAAAGCCCTAGGGCGATAAGTAATTAAAAAAAAAACTTCACTCTCTAAAAAAGTTCGCGTACATCTAACCATCATACCGGCAATAGACATCATGCATTCAGCCCAATGACAAAAGAGGTCGCTTCGCTATTCAGCCTCGTCTTCGTATGAGTATAATAGTCATCAATTTTAAATATCGAACGGCGAAGCTCAATTTCGTTTTTGAAAAAAATAATTTAAAATAAGATGAAAAAAGGCGGGAATAGAAAAGTTTTCCTTTAAATATTGTTTGTTTTTGGGATTTTTTAATAATTACGTGCTAATTAGGAAAAAACACCTGTCCCTAAAATTTGAAAATTGTTCTCATTTCACTATAAATTTTAACTAATAAAATGTTTTATTCTTGTAATGCCGGTTTTTTTCTACTTACCTCACAATCGAGATGTAAAGCAGAGTAGTTAGCTCGGGTGTAAGCATCAATGGCGCTTCGAACTATAGGCGCTTCGCTGCGCTCGTGCGCCTAAATATCTCGGGCTGCAATTGATGCCTTACAGCCCTTGGCTACTAATCCACTATGACTTAGACTTTGATGATGATGAAATTTGTACGCAGAACCGTATGCTGATCAAAATGAGCCCAACCACGGTTAGTCTACTATTAACTATCGAGGAGTTCCGTTGTCCACCTTCCGTATCCATCATCAGATCAGCTCGTCACAATAACATATTGCCATCGGTACTTGACAGGCATGCAAAATTTCAGCTCCATCGAAAGAGGCTAACTAGTTCAAAATTCAGATGCAAGATTTGACGGACTACATGGCAATCAAAATAAAAAAAAGTGTTGGCCACAGAATAAATAATACTTAGTTCAAGTTCTCATACTAGCCGAGTCCTCTTTTGCAGTTTATACAGGGTGTAACATAATATCCCTATAAGGCCGGGGAGGGGGTATTCTACACATCATGGCGAATAACTTAACTCTACGACTTTTTAAATTTAGAAGATTTTCATTTGTCAAATGCCGCTTAAAAGTCCTAAAATTCCGTAGGAAATGTACCTAACACAACATGAGGACGTTACTGTATGTTAAGGTACTTTACCTAGGGCTGCCTCATGTGGTGTTAGGCAAATTACTGGAGGAACCTTAGAAATTTTCTCTTTCAGGATTTTTACAAGACATTTCATGAATGAAAAGCATCGAAATTTAAAAAGTCGTAGAACTAAAGTTATTCGACATGGTGTATAGAACACCCCCTCCCCGGAATTATAGGGATATTATGTTACACCCTGTATAAAGAGTATGCAATTCAAAGCGATGTATGGGTGTCCAGAGCTAGTACTCAAACGACCAGCCAGGACTGTGGTGAGTCGGGCCGAGGCCAACTTTATTTACCGAGATCACATGTATACCATTTTAAAATGTCTTTGTTTGTAGAAAAACACGTTATTTTTAAACAATCGCTAGGTAGATACGTTGTTGGTAGTTTCAAGCACAATATTGGGTGCATCCGTATTGATCCCAGGAATTAATTCCACAAGCTAAAAGTAATCTTAGCTGCAGCGTTGAGTCTAGTTTACTGCAAGACGGTTGCGCAGCCCCTAATTCAATTATGTATTATTAAACCCCTAGTTAGATTAGTCTCTCAACGACAGTTGTTTTAATTGTATTTACAAATTACCACAGCTCACTGCAAACGCAACTATATCGTGAATTAGGAGAGGTTAAGTCTTGTTTGTGGTTTCTACGTAACGCCGTGTCACTCGGTGATATACTGCAACATGGGCCGAGTATAGGGTTACCATTAGAGAATTAAAAAAAATTGGGCTGCATACGCGAGTATAATCAACGAGGGTAATTTTTTTTTTTTTTTTTTAAATTATAGTCTGCTGCTTTGATCCTTCGATATTCTTCGAAGACTTTTATTTGCTCTTTTATCTGTAGTTTGTTTAATTTATAATCGCCCAATATAAGGTACAATATTCCTTAAGATTAAACATGCAAACATCTCTTAATCAACGAGGGTTATCATATCTCAGGATTTGTCATGAGATCAACTAAACAACGTGTTACTAAAGCGTTAGCCGAGTCAGTCGTGGGAAGCATGGCGGCGATGAGCTCACCACTTGTCACGTCTATATTCCCACGATGGAGCAAACCACGGTAAAAAGAGACCCATTGAGGCTCTTTCAGGGTAAAAGTTATGTCTGTGTATGTATGTAATCTATCTAAGCCGAGCCGTGTTTGTTGCCTGATTATTCTATAGGTTTGGTCGCGTTGGAACACGAGTAAATTTATTTCAAATTGACGGCGATTCAAATTGATCCTTGTGATTTCAATGAATAAAATACTTTTGATTATGACTTTGACTTATCTAAGTCTTGAATCAAAACTTCTTGCTAGATGGTACACTCAGTTCATACCTTGATCATAGCTTTCAGCAGTGCGTATCTGGTGAAGACGTTCCTCTCGGCCTTGGACTCGCTGTAACGCACCATCAGCATCACCAGCGCCATCAGCATCACCAGCGCCTTTTTGCTAGATGATACTCTCAGTTCATACCTTGATCATAGCTTTCAGCAGTGCGTATCTGGTGAAGACGTTCCTCTCGGCCTTGGACTCGCTGAAGCGCGCCACAGCATCACCAGCACCTTCTTGCTAGATGATACTCTCAGTTCATACCTTGATCATAGCTTTCAGCAGTGCGTATCTGGTGAAGACGTTCCTCTCGGCCTTGGACTCGCTGAAGCGCGCCACAGCATCACCAGCGCCTTCTAGGTAGATGATACACTCAGTTCATACCTTGATCATAGCTTTCAGCAGTGCATATCTGGTGAAGACGTTCCTCTCGGCCTTGGACTCGCTGTAGCGTGCCATCAGCATCACCAGCGCCTTCTTGGCCGTGTCGTAGTTCTCGTCGAGGCGGAACCTCACCGCGCGCAGGCGCTCGTTCGTCTCTATGACTTCTTCTTTGGTCTGCCCGCCTGGCGAAATTTAATCGATGTTTTAAACACAGAAATTACAAGCATATTTTTTTAAATTAAAACAGTCAAAATAATGGCAGTCTGCCATTATTTTAAAATCAGATATAAAGAAAATAAACTTGAGAAATACGTGCAGTAAATACGTAAGTGTTTTTAGAAGTTACACGTTGATTAAAAACTCGATCACCTTCAGATAATTTTTCAAAGTTTAGCCCTTTTTACCACGCTTTTATTAGCTTGGGTTGTATCTATGTATGTATGTATGTATGTATGTATGTAACGGAATCTTTGAGCATAATTTTCACCGATTTCCACAAGTCTGATTAATTTGAAACTTTGCATACGTATCAAGGACCGATGACAATGCAATAATTTGATAACAGTTTCCCGTTATCCTTATTAGGACCGCCAGGATTAATAAATTCTTTGATAGATCCTCTGTAGTAAATGATGAGATTGCGAAATGATTTGTGAGAAATTTCAATACCACATGTCAACAAATAACTAATTGATAACTCGAACTAAAAAATTAAAAATAAATAATAGTTTAAAAAAACTAAATACAACACGCTTTTATAGCTAACAGAACTAAAAAAAAAAAAAAAAATTTTTAATTTCAAAGAGTTTATATTACAGTAGTAGAAGATCGAACAATCAATCAGTTTTTTTTTAAAAGCGTGGGGTGCATTTTACTACTTTTCATATCTCTCCTCATTTTTAGTTTTTTTAAACTATTATTTATTAATTTGGACATAAAGTGGTCTCCCCAGATATATTTTTTAAATTTCACATATCCTTTGCATATCGGGAAAACGTGCAGATTCCAATTATCTCAAAACAATACCTAATCATAATTATATGTATTTGCAAAGTGAATATTATACTTTATAGAAATATCAGCCAATGTCAGATGAAAATAGGAGCAGATGCGAAGGATATGGCAATCAGAGGAAAGGGTCATCAAGGAGAACTCGAAAAGCACTCAAGCGATATTGGTTCTCATATTAAAAATAAAAATTTATGATTTTCATTATTGTTGTATGTCGATTTTCGCGTAAAATCCTACGGCTACACACGACGGAAATACACGACTCGCTCGACGAGTCCCTCAATTTTTAGGGTTCCGTACCCAAAGGGTAAAACGGAACCCTGTTACTAAGGATCCGCTGTCCGTCTGTCTGTCTGTCCGTCTGCATGTATCTCATGAACCGTGATAGACAGTTGAAATTTTCCGCTATAACAAAAAATTCTAAAATATTTAATAAAATTAATATTTAAGGGGGCTCCCATACAACAAACGTGTTTTTTTTTGGCGTTTTCATAGATAATGGTACCGAACCCTTCGTGCGCGAGTCCGACTTGCACTTGGCCGCTTTTTTAGAAGGTTTATGATCGCCAGTCGTGATCTCTGTTGATTCAACTTTACTAGATTTATTAAACTGCTCGACTACTAAACAAGCAAAACAAGGCTGTCGGTCGGTCCATAATAAAATTACGTCACAATGTATATAAAAATAATCCCGACATCCGACCCGAATAAACAGTGGCAATGAATACGAAATAAACGCTCCCTAGATAGGCCTCGTCTACACCATCAAACGGCTTCCTACGAACCTAGTACTGCGTGTGTACACAGGAACACACAAACACAATTACAATACGGGTTTCTCCTGTGAAACCCAGCTAGCAAAAAAGACGTAAGATGCAGACGGGGCGCGGACGTTTGTCTTTTCCGCGTCCCTTTCATACAAAATGTATAGAAGCGTCGCAACGCAAACACATACGGAGAAACATACTAAATAGACGGGGCGCGGGCGCAACGCTTTTACGTTCGCGCCTTTTGTTCAAAACACACAGAATTGACGGGGCGCGGACGCGGCGCGGGGACGAGGATGGGGGTGCCTCATAATTTCAAAAGTCGCGTCTGTGTCTCGTCTCCGCCCTGTCCGCAGCGCGTCCTCGCCTTACGTCTCTTCTATCTGGCTTGCGCCTGAGACTGGTGTTTTCAGGAGAACCCGCATACTCACACACATACATAGTAAAACACACAATCATTCACACATTTACTAATCTTATTGTTTGTTTTGTTAATCTTATACCCTGTCTTTTTTTACCATTGAAAACGGGAAGGAACTTACTCCTGACACACGGGTAACGCTAGTTCAGGAGCCAGGGCTTCAAACTGAACTGTATTATGTGAATAATTACAATAAAAACATTATGATTATGATTATGACATTGTGAATTAGGTATACCTGTGGGCTTAACAGGTTTGTCTAGTTTTGCATTCGGTATCCCGACTATCGAATCGCGAGTCGATAGTTGTTTTGAAGAGGCTTTGAAACGTAAGCAAAACGAGGAAATACAGTGGTAATAAGCCGTTTATTACAAGCTTTTATTTAACTTGCAATGTATGTATGTTTACTGGGTGGAATCCGGGTGGAATCTTGCATACAACTGAATTTTAGAGCAGTTATCCTCAACCTATTGAGCTGAAATTTGGCATACCTGTCAAATTCCGATGACAACACAACATGATGGTGACAGCGAGCTGATCTGATGATGGAGATGGAAGGTGGACAACGGAACTCCTCGATGGATAATAGTAGACTGGCCGTGTTTAGGCTCATTTTGATCAGCACACGGTTACAATCACTTAATAAAAGCTTATAAGACAATTTTATAAAAGCTGGTTGTGAAAGAAATATTTTTCATAAAAAACGTAATTATTTTAAAATACTTACTAGACGTTCCTTCATCCTTCACGTCTTGGACGATTCGCCGAACGCTTTGCGTGAACTTTCCCACCAAGTTGGTACTCGTTGCTGAAACAAAGAGATGGACAGCTTGAGTACAACAAAAACGGTATAAGCAATTACAATCTAGTAGTTCGCCCCGAATGTGACCTCGAGTGGACAAAAAGCTCAAAAATCCCTGAGCCGATCAAGATCATGTGTGCACTTCAAAACTATATTCACATAACAACATTAAAGCGTGTGCTTAATAATATTTACTTTACTTTTATACCTAAATTATAGATTGTTGTTTAATATGTGTATTAGTTATTTGTCTGTCTACTTGTTATTTTCTATTTCTTGTTAAATTCTGTAATATGTGTGGAAACTTTTAATTGGCTTTCTATTTTATATTTACTTGTTTATTTGTGTACCTAGCTGTAAGTTTTCCTAAAAGAACAAAATAAAATAAAATAAAATAACCTTCCTACCTACCAAGTTTCAAGTTTACCAGGTTGGATCTGCAGTTATCGGATCGGTTAGCTGATCCAATCTTATGTATTGATTTTATTTATCTAATTTGTTACTTAATATTATGCACCATTATAATAAACAATCGAATCTAGGCAAAAAATAGACGAATATAATGTTATAACTTTTGAAACTATCATGGTTATGTACATAATTTTCACTAGAAACGGGATATTTACCATGAAAACTCAAAAATCATGGTAAATATCCCGTTTCTAGTGAAAATTATGAATATAATGTTTTTTTTTTCTACCGTGAAAATATTGTCCTATCGTGTTTCAGGTACAGTGACCCCCGGAATTATAATGTAGTGTCCATACGTATTTTTTATTTTATATTGTACTTGATTTAGTCTGTTAAAAATCAAATCTAAGATTAGGAATTTTGCGGCTTACATAGACTGACGCCTTTTTCCCCGAAAACCCTTTCGGGGAAAAAGGTGTTTGTCTATGTAAGCCGCAAAATGCCTAATCTTAGATTTAGGCAGAGTTTCAAATGGGCCTGTTTCAACTGTGGTTGCACCATCGTGGGATATAGATGTGACAAATGGTGAGCTCATTAGCGCTAATGCTTCACACGACTGACTCTGCTAACGCTTTCTCACATTCCTTAAATAAGCTAGCAGCTATGACAAATCTTATACCATCGAATCTTACAAACAAGTCCAGGTAATCCCTTAGTCGGCTTTTACTTACGACATCCAAAGGAGGAGATGCAGGGGTCTATTCTTGGGCTAGACACCCCATTTGATAAGATATTCTCACTTTTTTTATACCCCCTATTGGATCCCAATATCTCAACAACCCCCTAACCGATATAGCTTACAACCTTACCAACAAATTGTACTAATACTATCTACCCCCCAATCAAATTTCATGAAGATTGGATTAACGGTTCGGAATTTATGCTCGGACAAACATACATACAAAACAAACGCCGATTCTTCCAAGTTGACTCAGAAAATTCGGCATGTCGGTAATTTCGGCAGACGAAACGTCAAAAAGTCTGAGACATTATTTTATTCGATTGCTATATAGCTTTTGTAATTGAAAAGTAAACGATCGACTGCTCAACTTCCGACAGTTTCAGCACTGTCCAAGTTCAGATCTCGTTTCCGCTTCGTCTGTTATTTGAAGGGATATTGAACAAGGCTCTATCGAGCGGAAGACGGGCCGCGCTCACACTAGAATTTGTAAGATTCAAAGTACTTACGAATAAAGGTTGGGTGAAAATAAAGGGCCTCCGAAAATTCTAAAGCAATCCTTCTTTTATACCCTGATCACATACCTACTTAGTTTGATCTAAGCTTTTTGATAGGATAGTGACACCAACCTTATCTATAGCTATAATAAGAGCTTAACCTGAACCTGCTTGAATGTTGACATGAAATTCTGTTTACCTTTTTGACATCTGTTTTTATTTTTGAATGTGATTTACCTAATTTTTTGTGATAAAACTTTGACATGCTTTTTATTTTATTTTTTTATTTATTTATTGCTGTAATAATCTAATCTAATATTTATTTGCTGCTGTTTAATCTTTGTTTACTTATATTTTAAAATACTTATTGTTTATTTAATATCCCAATAATTGTTTATATTTTAAAAATCTTATTGTTTAATTTAATATGTTTACCAAATCATTGTTTATATTTTTTAAATTGTTATTTTTAATTTAATATGATTGCCTACCTATGTTAATTTTTATACCTATGTAAATTCATTAGTGTAATTGGCCTGTGCCGTTCTAGTTGAATAAATAAATACAAATACAAATACAAACCTGAGTATAGTATTATTTTATTTTATATTTTTTTGTGACCTGAGTGACTGACTTATTGACTCATCATCGCTGATCCGAAACAGCTGGACCTAGAAAGCTGAAACTTGGAGTTCCCTTTATAACAAAACCACCCACTAAGAAGGGGTTTTTGTAAATTCAACCCCTAAGGGGGTGAAAAGGGGTGGTGGGGGGTTCGTCATTTACCAACAGGTGAGATCGTGGTCAAACAAAGGTCTATCAATGTTAAAAAAAAAAAACATTGTATGAAAAACCGTATTTTTTGAACTACAAACTTGAACCTTTGCATAGGAATGCTTCAATACAAATCAAAATAGGGTTAAATATGTTTTCACCGAACTACCTACAAAAGCGAGTGCAATGGGGTGTTAAAGTTTGTATGGGAAGTTTTTATCGCGTGGTGCCTTTTGCTTTAAACTTGGTATGGATACTTAAAATACAGAATAATTAAACAATAATGCTCAGGATTTTTTAAAATAACCCTTAAGGCGCGATAGGTTCAAAATGTCTCTAGAATTTTAAAGTTTTTGATAAGAATTTTCATAGTTTTCTATGAAGAAAAAAATATATGATATTCTTGAGCTTTTTATCTAGTGAAATCAATAATTCAATACTATTTGAATTACTTCACTCGATAAAAAAAAATAACAAAGATACCTCCTTTTTAAAAATTAAATGCTATTTTCACTCACTTCTCTCACGTTTTAATTTTTGAAACATTTGGTTACATGTTAGTTATTATTTGAGTTAGTGAATTCATCAACAAAATTAAACAAAACTTTGAACGATATTTTTATATATTTTTTTATACATAAAAACACGGTATCAGAGCCTGCGCTCGCCTTCTTCGCCTCATACAAAAATGTTCGTTGAACCTATAGCGCCTTAAAAAGGGGTGACCATGGTTTAGTTTTTTTTGTGTTGTGATACGTAGCAAAGCACTAAGAAAATGAAAGTAAAACACAGGGTTTTAGAGTCTGAAGAATACTAGCTGTTTCACGATAACTAGTAAGTCAAACCTGTCGTTTAGGTAAAGTCGTTTTGTAGAGCTTTTCTGTAAAACAGTTCATCCGCGGAAGTACTACCACCATACCTATTTCTGCCGCAAAGCAGTAGTTCTCGCATTGCTGTGTTTCGGTTTGAAGGGTATGGGTGCCGGTGAAATTACAGGCACAGAGAGTTTTCATCTTCATTCATCATTTTCATCTCAGGGTGGCGGGCACAGTCCAATGCCACATAGGGCGCGTCCTAGGTGGACGTGACCTATGTTGTAATGCATTGTTAAAGGCAGAGGTTGTCAAAAGAATGATGAGCACATTCTAAATAATGTTTTCATGTCAGGTTCCTAGCATGTGGAAATCCGTGGTATCTGCCTACCCTTTCGGGAAACAGGCGTGAGTTTATGTATGTACTTATGTGTGTATGTAGTTTCTTAACAATTGGTCTCACATGCTTTTTCATATTTTCAATAATTTCCGTAGTCTGTCGAAGGGAGTGATTCTATCATCATGTATGTTTATTTTGTTAGTTCTCGTACTTTTTCATTAAATTACATCTCAGATGCTGGTTTTCCCGATAAGCTAGACTGTGAATGCAGCCTTAGCTACTAGAGCTAGTCTTGAACTCGAATATGCACTCAACCCGACATCAGACGAACATTTAGTGCCCACTGGAGCCACAGAACGAGAGGTATAATTCAGCGCTGATATCTTATACAAACCAGAAGCCAAGCTATTCCTATCGATGAGAAACCGATCGACATAAGCAAATATAGAATAAAAATATCTAGGCGAGACAACAGGTGAGATCGTGGTCAAACAAAGGTCAAGAAAAATAAATATTATGTTGTAGCACAGATATAATAATACTATAATAGTGTTGTAGTGATATACTGTGGTGGACAGCCTCTGTGGCGCGGCGAGCGAAGGTTGGCCTGCGACACAGGAGGTTGCAGGTTCGATTCCCGCCTCGGAACAAATATTTGTACGATCTGCAGATATTTGTGTATGTTGTTCTGGACTTCGAGCAAAGTAAAAAGTTATATCTATCATGTACCTAATGTATTGTATTAAGTACTAGTGGAATACCCGCGACTTCGTCCGCGTATACATTTCCATACTAACTTAAACACCCCGCTACACCCCGTTAGGGGTTGAATTTCTGGAATTCCTTTCTTAGTGCACCCCTAGACCACAAAAGGAACGTACCCTCCAAATTTTAGGTCTCTAGGAATTACGCGTTGATAGTCAGTCGCGCAACGATTTTATATATATTGATTGATTGATATGAGTTATCTAGTACCAACACACAAGTTCTGCTTAGCTTGGGGCTAGATAATGCTGTGTGAACTGTCCATCATTATTAATTATTTATTTAAACCATACCAAGTTTTTTTTTTTTAAATTACGAGTGTACACTACGAACCTTCTGTTCTCCTATTGATGTTTCGTTGACCGTCCATTTAGAGGTCTTACCTCTTCTCTGGACTCGAAATAAATGGAATTCGGGTCAGCGCAGCCTAGTTTATTGCGGGAGTATCACTGGGTATTCCTAAAACTTGCATTTTGGCGTAACAGGCCAAAATGTATATTTTCAAAAAAGAACCATGTTTGGTATCAAAAGAAAGGTCTTGATGAGCAAATGTTTTAGTAGTGGTAGTAACTACTTTTCCAGACGAGCTGTTTCTCAAAAAAAGCGGCCAAGTGCGAGTCGGACTCGCCCATGAAGGGATCCGTAGCAGCAAGCAACATAATATAAAAGATCTAGGATGGTTTACGATTTATGACGTATTAAAAAAAAACTACTTACTAGATCTCGTTCAAACCAATTTTCGTTGGAAGTTTACATGGTAAAAGTTTACATGTAGGCATGCCTACATGTACATGTACATGAAGTTTACATTTGTTTTTAGTTCTATCATTCTCTTATTTTAGAAGGTACGGGGGGGCACATTTTACCACTTTTGTCGTGTCTCTCGCACAAACTGTTCAGTTTAGAAAAAAATTATATCATTACCTCACTATCATTTTTGAAGACCTATCCATAGAAACCCCACACAGGGTTTGATGAAAAAAATATTTTTGAGGTTCAGTGCTAAGTATGTGGAACCCAAAAAATTTATTGTTTTTAGGGCTTCGTAATTTTGTTACGGAACCTTAAAAACTTCTTTTTTTTTTTCTATTTTTGTGTGAAAATCTTAATACGTTTCACAGAATACATCTACTTACCAAGTTTCAACAGCATAGCTCTTATAGTTTCCGATAAAAGTGGCTGTTACATACACGGACTGACAGACAGGCAGACAGACAGACAGACAGACAGACAGACAGACAAACAGACATGAAGAATCCATAAGGGTTCCGTAATTTGGTTACGGAACCCTAAAAAGCTCTATTGCTACTAAAAAACTAAAACGTGTCTAACCTCGGCAAACATTTTTTTCAAGTTTTAAATGAAACTTCACATGATTTCATGATTTCATCCATGGTTTAATTACTCAAGTTTCTCTTAAAAATAGGCACTGGGATTTTCATGTTACAAACTACAGGCACCGGTGCCGGTAAATCCCGGCCATTACTCTGGAGCGTCACTGTCAGTCTCTATTTCGGTACATTTTCCGGGAGCACGACTTGTTTTCCGAATGCTTTAGATCATGCTTTTTATTTTAGAATGGCCTTGTTCTTGTTTGCAATGGCAAGGGCATGGAATTTTACGTAACATTTTCACCTTTTTACAAGCTTTTATTTATCTTGAAATGCATGTATGTATGTCCGGGTGGAATCATGCAACTGAATTTTAAAGCAGTTATCCTTAACCGATTAAGCTGAAATTTGGCATACCTGGCAAGCGTTTTTTTTGTATTTGTATACTACTTGGAATGACGGAACAAGCAGATGGCTCACCTGATGATAAGCGGTACCCTCTGCCTATGAACAGTGCATTATCACATAGGTCACGTCTACGCGCTATATGTGGCATTGCACTGCGCCCGTCACCCTGAAACTAAGTCTCTTGTGCCTGTAATTTCACCGGCACCCATGCTCTTCAAATCGGAACGCAGTTATTCGAGTACTACATACTACTACTTTGGCTCCTACATCGAGTCTAAGGCAAAAACAGCTGCCATGAAGCTAGGCATCCTGAATAAGGTAAAGCGTTACTTCACACCAGGACAGCTTCTCAGTTTATATAAAGCACAAGTCCGGGCTGGTATGGAGTACTGCTGCCATGTTTGGGATGGCTCGGCCAAACACCAGCTTGCTGCCTTGGACTCGATCGAACGTAGAGCTTTCAGGCTTATAGGTGAGCAACATATGACGGAGACTAAGATCCAGAGTCTCGAGCACCGCCGTAAGGTTGCATGCCTTGCGATCTTCTATAGGTTACATTTCGGTGAATGCTCCCAGGAACTGCACGATCTGATCCCACCATCTCCTTTTCATCATAGGACGAGCAGGCGTACGGCTCAGTACCATCCTTACCTCATTGGTATACCTTCTATTCGCACAAAACGTTTCAGTTCTACCTTTATAATGCGAACTGCTAAG
The DNA here is from genome assembly GCA_932527175.1 of Operophtera brumata. Taxonomy (NCBI): domain Eukaryota; kingdom Metazoa; phylum Arthropoda; class Insecta; order Lepidoptera; family Geometridae; genus Operophtera; species Operophtera brumata. The sequence continues at coordinate 33,579,140 of OW052230.1, read as the reverse complement.
GAGTGGAATACACTACCGTCGTCTGTCTTTCCTGAAAACTATAATCTGGGTCTCTTCAAGTCAAGAGTGAATAGGTGCCTTCTAGACCTTTGTGCTTCATCTTCGGCCACATCGTCACTTACCAACAGGTGAGATCGTGGTCAAACAAAGGTCTATCAATGTTAAAAAAAAAAAAAAAAAAAAAAAAACTACTGCTTTGCGGCAGAAATGGGTATGGTGGTAGTACTTCCCCGGACAAACTCTTTCACAAAAAGCTCCGATGACAATACAATATGATGGTGACAGCGAGCTGAGGGGCTAGTCTGCAAATTTGACAAGCAACTAACACGGGTGTGAGGTGTACACTACACGGATTTTAGTATGGAGAATCCGAATAGCGCCCCTAGCGGGCACCTTGAGAACCTCAAATTCCATACTAAAATCCGTGTAGTGTACACCTCACGCCCGTGTAAGTTGCTTGTTACATTTGCAGACTAGCCCCTCTGATCTGATGATGGAGACGAAAGGTGGACAACGGTACTCCTCGATGGATAATAGTAGACTGGCCGTGTTTAGGCTCAAGTCCGGATTGTATACGGACGTCGGATGTAAACGTACGAATACATACGATTAACTCGCACCCAGTGTGCGCGCTCCCATGTACTTGGAAGGTCGGGATCGTTCGTGCGTGGTCGTACGAATTCGCACGAGTAAAATTCGTACGAAAACGTATCCAAACTGATCACGGCCTGCGTCTGTTGTGTCAAAGTATTTGTTAACTACTTATACTACAGCCTCAGCTTCTTATCTCTAAGTACCTATAGATGAACTTCACGTGTGAGTATACCGTAAGATGACTATCTTCTTTGTAAGTTATATTTCTTCAGGAACCACTCACCTGAGAATAAAAGTTTGCAAGATATTGCGTTTAATGCTGCGCAACTATCCGCCATTTTTATTCTACTGAGGTTCTGGAAATTGAAAAAGTTTGACAGGTCTTTTAATGCCTCGTCCCCGGGAGACTGTTTGCGCAACTTGTAAAACCTATAAAAAGGTAGGAAAAGAAAACGTGTACCTACTTTTTCTACTTATTGGGATTTCAGATAAGGACACCGTTTTCAGAAGCCATAGGATTTCAATAAGTAGAAGTTTGTAATATACAGTTTGTCCCACGGCCATGCAACATGGATGATAATATTGAAGTTAGGAAGATTTACATCATAGTGACTTTACTTTATTTTTTAAAGTCAGTAATACTGCATTCAAGGATAATCAAAAAGTCACTTGCCTAAGCCGGGACTCGAACCCGCTAAATTAAAAAAAAAACTGTATTTTATGATACCGATCGATATGGTAAATTGCGTCTTCTCGTCCTACGATGAAAAGGAGATGGTGGTATCAGATCGTGAAGTTCCTGGGAGCATTCTCCGAAATGTAACCTATAGAATATCGAAAGACAGACTTGAATAACTGAACTTTCAATGTTTTAAAGCAGTTATCCTTAACCGATTGAGATGACATTTTGCATACCTGTCAAATTCCGATGACAATGCAATATTATGGTGACGGCGAGCTGATCTGATGATGGAGACGGAAGGTGGACAATGGAACTCCTCGAGGAAGAATAGTAGACTGGCTGTGTTTAGGCTCATTTTGTTCAGCACACGGTTAACATCACTAATTTTATAAAAGTTTGTATTGAAAAATATATTTTTCACGAAACACTTATTTTTCATACAAGTAAGCAATCGGTAAAGTGTATCTGGAACAGCAATAATAGTACATTATGGTATAAGTGTGTAATGGTGGTGATTACCGCTGAGACGCCATTGAGACCCGAGCCGTTAGGTGAGGGTCAGGACGGTAATCATCAATACACACGTGTATCATACGTCCATTTTCAACACACTTGTTAAGAAAATAATAATAAAACAGAAATACACACTCTGTGTAAATGTTCAACTGTCTTATAACTCACTTGTGAATAATAGCAATGGAAATGTTACAGTTTGATTACAGGTGTAAAACAGAAATACACACTCGTGTATATGTCTCTATTTATTTATTTATTTTATTTAAAGGAGAACCAACAGCTTACATATATTAGAACACACATTAAGATAGCATAAGAGAGCCAATTAAAGGTTCTCACTATAAACCACTAGTGAATAATAGCAATGAAAAAGTCACAGTTTGATTACAGGTGTCATTATGTGCCTAATTGCGGTGAAATTAGAGCCACTTTACGAGCAAGTGTGTTGAAAAATAAAAAACTATGTACTGTGTGTACTCATATAAAAGCCGTCACACACGGCATCTATACATTACTAAAATAATTTTAATAGATTTTCTGCCCAGAATTATAAGGCAAAGCGTATCAAAATTTTGTCACGCTATAAAGTATTTGTTTCCCTTATAGCTCTCGGGTGAGCTTCGTTTAGCGGGTAAAATGTTGTAACCACAACAAGCCCAAAAATCCTAACAACACAAAAAGGAAAGTCACCCCGCATTTTTGTACTCCATTATAAAACAGGGAAAGACTGCGAAAAAACACGACGAGTTAACATTGAGGTAGCTACACGGCAATGTACTGGTTAAGTCAACTGCTACTAAACGTTTTTGGAGCAGTTGTCTGTCACTCAACATTTTGTTTCGTTATGCGTAAGTTATCATCATCAGCTTTTAGACGTCCACTGCTGGACGAGGCCTCCCCGATAGAATTCTATGAGGGGATTTGAGTAGGTATTCAGGTACATGCTGCCGCCCATCCCCTTGTGTAATCCCTTAGTCAGCTTTTACGACATCCACAGGAGGAGACAGAGAGGTCTATTCTTAGGCCAGACACACCACCCCGCAGGAACAATTAGCTTATCATATAATCTCTTTTGATTTCTGGTTTTTTTTTATTATACACTGACATATGTTTTTGAAAGTTAAGACTTATTTCAGTACATACCTATAATATTACAATCAAAAACTTAGGGCAAACATTTCCGAGGCTGTTTATAAGCTGGAGGGTGTGTAACTCATTTAAATCCCGATTAGGTCAAAACTCTTGGTAATGATAAAACATTTAAAAAAAAAAAACATATTTTTTATTTGTCTCAATTAATCACGTACGACTTGTTTGTAAGATTCGTTGGTATAAGAATTGTCCTGGCTGCTAGCTTATTTAAGGAATGTGTTATTACTGGCAGAAAGCGTTAGCGCAGAGTCAGTCGTGAGAAGCAATGGCGGCGATGAGTTCATCACTTGTCACGTCTATTTCCCACGACGGTGCAACCCATAGTGAAAAGAGGCCCATTTGAGGGTCTGCCAATGCCTACCGTATCGGGGAAAAAGGTGGGTGTATATTTGTGTATGTATTTTCAATCAATCAATCAATTAATCATTTATTTTGCGAAACATGGGTACTTAAGATGATATTAAAAATAAAAAGATACAGGCCATGATCAGCTTTACAGCATGCAAAGTTAAAAAATAAGTACATCGTTACTAGTTAAAAGATAAATCACAGATTCACAATAATTCAAATGTCATAAAAAAATACCATAACATAATATACTCAAACGCTAAGGCAGTTAATAAATTAATAATCAATAAAAAAATCCCAGTGTATTTTACAAAACAGTTTGTGTTTCAGTCTGGCTTCAGACAGGCTGTTGTAAATTTTTAATATAAAAGCCGTGTGTTATCTTCAAACCTTCATGCAGAAGCAGAGTGGAGGTTACATTGTGCGAATATTTGTGCATATTAATACCACTTTTGAAAAAATAGAGGCTAAGTGTGGTATGTTGACAGCTTGGCCCATGAATTCCTGTCCCACATTCTTGTTGCGACAGTGTGGCCCACGTGTAAAACGTACTGACAACCTGGTCCAAATATGTGGGTGCTTTTGTATCTACACTTGTGAGTACATGAATAGCGAGGCAGGCATCCGGACCTAGTGTAGCACAGAGTGTAGTGTAGAGAAGCACAAAGGGTGCCTTCATACAAAATTCGTATTACGCTACACATACTTATTCTCTTTTGATCTTGTCTTCCTCTGCGGCGCGGCGGGCTAGCGCCGGCGAGAGGTTGCGGCTTCGATTCCCGTTGCGGGACAAATGTTTGTATGATCTGCAAATATTTGTACCGGGTCTAGATATACCATACCATGGTACTCGTAGTTCCTGATAGCCTCGACTCAGGGAATCCTAGTCTGGGATCAGGGCCCAATCGCGTTTGTTTTGAAAGTTATTAGCAAAACAGGACCAGAACCGTTGACAACCTCTGTGGCGCGGCGGGCGAAGCTTGGCCTGCAGCGCAGGAGGTTGCAGGTTCGATTCCCGCCTCGTAACAATGTGCGATCGCAGATATTTGTTCAGGGTGCTCTGGGTATTTTCTATGTATAATAAAAAATATCTATCTATGTAATATATTGGTATTAAGTATATCAGTTATCTAGTACCCATAACACAAGCTCTGCTTAGCTTGGGGCTAGATAATGTTGTGTGAACTGTCCAGCATTATTTATTTATTTCAGCGTGGCAATGCAGCCAGCATCATAGGGACGCTTCCGTCTGGTAGTGATTTGGATCAGTTGAGCTACCTTTAGATCGCTTGCAGCGGTCTTCAGGTAGCACAACTGTTTCATATGTATTTTGTAAATACCTTGTATTATTCTTTCTGTAAATAAATGTATATTTATTTATAAATTTTACGTTATTTAGTACGTCTGGATTTAGGATCCTTGCTTGAATTGTAAAGGCCAATTCAGCGGATTTACGAAAATGGATAAAAAGAACGAAAGAACGGAAGAACGGAAGAACAAAGGCAATTACAGCTCAATTCAAGTAAGGATCATCAATCCAGACGTACTAAATAAAGTGAACGGTTCTGGTTTTGCTTGATTGGGCCTTGACGCCTTAGACAAAGTAACATTCTAATAGCGATGACGCTAGTAGAAAAGCCAAAAATGTATGAGATGAAATGTCACCTGGTAAATTGTATTACGACTGTAGAAATGGAATCGCTTCGAAACAAATGGCGTTTGGCTAGGCCGGAATATAAAGTGACTGTATGGGTATCTAAAGCTGGGAACAAATTATCGGACGCGTCCTTCTGCCGCGGCTTATTGATATCTAGCCAGTACATTTAATACTGTGCAAACTATCGGTCGTAAGACGCGCACGAGATATTGAGTCGCCCTTGAGCGTGCAGACTTCCGAACAGAATCTAGCCGGCTGGATGTTTGATGTAGATGTAAGACGCCGTCCCGACTACCGTGCACACTTCTACGCCGCGTCCCTCAGCCGCGGCTGACGGACGCGTCCGATAATTTGTTCCCAGCTTAACCAGCCGTTTCCAAACACAACCCTTACCGCAATGGAACAATAAGCCTGATTTCCTATCGTCGGTTACTTCGGTACTAATTTCCCTTTGTCTTAACAGCTCTGCAGATGTCAACTAGTTGCTAATAAACTCGCCGGGAGCGCGACCAAGGCATCCCTCGGGATATACTAGTCGGCAAAAAGTTTCCATGTTAACTTTACAAGAGTCACAGATTGTAAGAACAGCTCGGAATCTCTTTTAACGCATCTTCCATTCAAAATTCAGCAAATAAGTGGCTAGAACTTCGATCTCGTAATATGTTAGTTTTATAAAAATCTAGCCTTTGGGTATATATTCTGTGCCTTTGGCCTGTAGGTGATACCTACAGGGACTCCAATCACGTGTCAAAAGTGCGGCCGTGGTTGCCGCTCCCAGATAGGTCTATTCAGTCACGAACGCAAATCCCTAACTGACGCTGCTTGATAAATAATCTTTCGTAAATGTTATAAGGCCCATGATGATGATGATATGAGCCTTTGGCCTAGAATCCTAGCATTTTGTCCTTTGAATGGGACAGTGGAAAGGGGAAGACCTCGGCGAACGTATTCATACCAGATCGGCAACGTTCTGGACAAAGGCCAGGTCGAGTACCCTTAACCGACGAGCATGTATGAACAATGTGATGAGATTCAATGAAGCAAAAGAGGTGTGTCAGGATTGCAGCAAGCGGAAGAGCGATGGTAGCCTAACGGTTCAATAGTGCAACTCAGAATCCAACGATACCGGGTTTGATCCTAGGCTCCGCACCAATGTCTTTTCTAAGTTATGTGTAGATTTCCATCGCTCTGTGCTTCGGAGGGCACGTTAAGCTGTCGGTAACGGCTATTATTGATTAATAGCAGTCGATAAGCCATGTCAGAGGCCCTCGGGCGGCTTGACAAACTCTGACACCAGAGGCCAGCGCTACCTCATACGAAACGACGACGAGCAAGTGGAAATTCGTGGCCTCCGGAAATTAGGCGTGAGCTTATGTACTTTGCACGTAGTTTTGTAGCTTTTTGCCCGTGGCTTCGCACGCAAATCGCCCCCTCCCAGCATCCATCCTCACACCAAATTCCTATCACCATAATCCGCTCAACCGTTGATTTTGATGATATTTGGTACGACGAGACTGCTTTTTATCCCGACACCACGCGTGCGAAGTCGTGGGCAAATAGTCAACAAAAAAATCTCCACTTTGGTGTATACTGGTTCGGTACCGCCTAGGTGCGGTATAACGCAAAATTACTAATCTTAGATTTGATTTTTAACTAAACAAATCAAGTACTTACAACATTCATGTTATATATATGTATGGATAATACATTATAATTCACCATCATTGCACTAGAAAAACGATAGGACAAAAATTTTTTGATTGAAAAAAAAACTAAAGTTACTTCTATATTTTGCCTAGATTCGATTGTTTATTAAAATGGTGCATATTATTGGGTAAACAATTATATAAGTAAAATCAATACAACAAAGCCGAGGGTTTAGGTACTGTAGGGGTTTTGTAAAATAGCTAAACCCCTGGGGGTTTGTTTTACGAGATATTCAATAAAACTGCTTTTTCGTGCGGCGCGAGACGTTTTTTTTTGTATGAAGATTTCTGCGATAGATGGCATTCATTATTCAATAGCACAGCGGAACTTTATTTATTTCAACTGATGAATCTCGGTGTTTCTCGAGGTCAAAGGGAGATGATTTTCTAGCGTGGGTCAGTGGGCTGCAAGCAATTTAATTTGCATATCTACTGGCCTAGAGTTCTTAAAATTCTAAACATCGTTGTAAACATTTCGGGTACACATTTGAACTTGCTCTAACTCAGCCAAAACAAATGTATATCTAACTAGCGACTCGCCCCGGCTTCGCACGGGTAGCCCCCAGTGAACCCACCCCCCCGTCCTACCCCTCCCACTATGTCCTATCTCCTGGTTCTAAGCTACCTCCCTACCAATTTTCAGCCAAATCGGTTCACCCATTCTTGAGTTATAAGTGGTGTAACTAACACGACTTGAAAAAAAAAAAAAAAAACTTATAAACCGCACGGAGCCCGAGACCTTTCCAACGAATGCAAAACCGTGGAAATCGGTTCGTGCGTTCTGGAGTTATAGCGTCAGGAAGGAAAACACGATAATAAGATTGCAATCTATAATTATTTTCTTCTTCTTCTTCTTTTTTTATAAAAAGATAATTATAAAAAAGATTTAAGATTTTATAATTATTTTATAAAAAGTGACGAGTCAAAGAGTTTTTTTTTAAAATCCTATTGAATAAATGAAGTTTGAATTTTGAATTTTGAATTTTGACATAGACAGAGCTAACTGTTCGCCTTGAGGGGAAGGGTCCGTGGAAGCCCGAACAGCATCGTGAACGCGTTGTCGGGCAGGTGGGACTGTCCTATAGCAAACCGCTGGATGCGCCTGCATGTTGGGTTTGCGAAAAATGTTTTTATTTAATTTTTTTAATTGTAAATGTGTCTCTCTACTAACATTATCATAAGCGCGACTAACAAAATATGGACAATGTCTGAAATAAATAAATTGAATTGAATTGAATTGAATTGTTACCCACATCACAGAATAAATCATAGTACAAGTACCCACATCGTGTTACCCTATATGCAGTTCGAAACGAATTTTACAATCCTGGCTCCACAAAAGCTGGGGTGAGACGTGTCTCGCATGAGAATCATAGCACGCTGCACAAAGTGGACTTTAAAATTGGACGTGATTTTCATATTGTCTGGGTCTTGATTGTTTGCATGTCTATTGATATACTTTTTGGATTAGAAATTTCGCGAAACTTTTTTTTTTCTTCTATGCTACTTGGATGACGGAACAAGCAGATGGCCCACCTGATGTTAAGCGGTAACCTCTGCCTATGAACAGTGCATTACCTCATATGTCACGTCCACCTAGGGCGCACCCTATGTGGCATTGCACTGCGCCCGCCACCCTGAGACATAAAGATGAAAAGTCTCATGTGCCTGTAATTTTACCGGCACCCTTACCCTTCAAACCGGAACACAGCAATGCGAGCACTACTGCTTTGCGGCAGAAATAGGTATGGTGGTAGTACTTCCCCGGACGAACTCTTTCACAAAAAAGCTCTACTACTACGAATTGTGTTAAATGGGAATACATGACATGTTTACAATCTCTCATTCCTTTGTTTGATGGGCTATAAGGAGCTGTGCGTCACGTCCCCTTTTTAGGAACCAGACAAAAATAAACCACATTGTCTGGCTGTTTAGCTATCTAAATCTAGACGCAGGTAAATTTCCAGACGAGCTTAGTTTATATTTGGCACGTGATTATGATGTCGAGGGACGTGATACAACAGCGCCTTTTGCGTAGCAATATAGGTAAATTATTCTTCTATAGCTTGGTACAACATTTACTTGTACGTTGCCAATAATGGCTCAAAGACAGCAGTTGAAATAGTATTTCCATATCAAGCGCGTTTTACTAAAACAGTAATTGAATCCGGCACAAAGTTCGCTGGCAGTTCAAAGCGAATGTGTCGAAATTTCTAATACCTATGCTTCATCGGAACGAGGAGCGGTGGGAATTATTTATTGGGTGGCGAAATGGAAATCACCAAGTAATTTCAGGAACATGATTGTGAAATGTTACGTTGAAAACGCGACTGAAACGCGAGTGCAGCGTTTACGCTACTCATTTTACAAACACCCTTGGAACTCGCTCACGTCACATAAAGTGAAGCAGTGCAAAATTCAGATTTTAGCCTCTGGGGACTAGTTCTCAGGTTATTCATCATCGCTAGCCTGCATACGTCCAATGCTGGACGAGGCCAACATTGAATGTAATTTTCCATACTCAGCACGTTCGACAGGCGGATTGGTGCGTTGCATTTTTGAAACTTGGTAGAATTGTTAGCCAGAAAAAATAAACGAAAGCACTGCATATTAGAATTGGAAACTTGCATTTACTTTCATTTTATATAGCAAATAAAAGGCGTGTTTCAACTTCAATTTTATTAAAAAGGTTTTCTAAGTAACGGTGTCGTCCGAAAGGTGTTTCGATGTAGGTTAATGATTATTTTACAACCATGAAGTTAAATGTATTGGAAACCCTCTTTCAGTTATTCAGTCTTTCCAGGCTTTATTTTTCTTAAGCTTCCTGTAGTTCTATAGGTAAGTAGATTCTTGAAGAATTCAGTAGAGACATACGTACCTACATACATGCATAGACACACGCCTTTTTTTTTTTTTTAACTTGTGAATGACGGAACAAGCATTTGGCCCACCTGATGTTAAGCAGTAACCTCTGCCTTATAAAATGCATTGCCTCATAGGTCACGCCCACCTACGACGCACCCTATGTGGCATTGCACAGCGCCCGCCACCCTGAGTCATAAAGATGAAAAGTCTCATGTGCCTGAATTTTCCCCGAAAGGGTAGGCAGAGCCTCAAACGGCCCTAACACAATAGGCCTCAATAGGCCTCTTTTCACCGTGGGTTGCACCATCGTGAGTTATAGACGTGACAAGTGGTGAGCTTATGGCCGCCATTGTGTCCCACGACTGACTGTGCTAGTACGCTTGCTGCTTTGCTCCGCTTTCTTCGAGTAATAACATTCCTTAAATGAGCTACCAGCTAGGACAAATGTTATACCAACTAATCTTACAAACAAGGCTGGGTATACATTACAAGTACGGGTACAGTAGAGACATCATTCATTTTATTAAGCTTTTGAAATAAAAACCAACAAATTTATTAGAGGAGCATCAAGAAATGTTGAGCTTTCACACGTGATGGCAGCCAAATCGGTTTTGTATGTTTTGACGGCTGTGTTGACCTTATATGCAGCATTTGACGGTCAGCACATCTGGAAGCTCCACCACCTAAATAACCTAGAGTATATTATTATTTTATCAGTGACCTAGATAATCCTATTCTACTAATATTATAAATGCGAAAGTTTGTGTGTGTAAGAGTGTGTTTGTTACTTCTTCACGCTGAAACGGCTTGACGGATTTTCATTTAATTTGGAATGGTGATAACTGGACTCCCGGATTAAGGCGCTATAGGTTCAACGAACATTTTTGTATGAGGCGAAGAAGGCGAGCGCTTGCTCTGATACCGTGTTTTTATAACAAAATTATATAAAAATGTCGTTCAAAGTTTTGTTTAATTTTGTTGATGAATTCACTAACTCAAATAATAACTAACATGTAACCAAATGTTTCAAAAATTAAAACGTGAGAGAAGTAAGTGAAAAATAGCATTTAAATTTTAAAAAGGAGGTATCTTTGTTTTTTTTTATCGAGTGAAGTAATTCAAATGTTGTATTGAATTATTGATTTCACTAGATAAAAAGCTCAAGAATATCATATATTTTTTTCTTTATAGAAAACTATGAAAATTCTTATCAAAAACTTTAATATTCTAGAGACATTTGAGAACCTATCGCGCCTTAACACATAGGCACATTTTTATCCCGATATTCCCACTAGATCGAGACTAATGCAGGTGAAACCGCGGGGCGCTGCTTGTGATATATAATTATATTACGTGTTCAGGAAGAAATAAATTAATCAATAAATGTGCTATGGAGGATAAAATCCAGGCTCCAGAGTCTGGCCGGAGACAAATACGAACAATGAATAAATTACGTTAACTGAATTAATTTTGCCCCGGACTCAGAACCACACCTCATCTAGAGCAGCGAGGATATCCAGGAGCTAACGTTCAGGATTTCCGGGCGTGGAAAGTCATCAAGTCGCAATTTGGCCTTTTGAGTTATGATGGTTTAAAGTTTTACAAAAGAAAAAAAAACATTATTTGTTTTCGGTATTAGATATTTGTAATTTTATGATTTAATCTCTTAGATAATGTATGAAAGCTTATGCTAAAATTGCTAAATTAAAATAAAAGTAATTATTTTCAGAGATAAATAAGAAAAACTAACTTAGTTATTTTTTTCCCACTAATACTGAACCAAAACTTTTAGTTATTGATTTGTAGAATGCAGTTGGTGATTATTCGCCCACATTTGAATGCATTTAATAAGATAATAACTACATTTAGTTAGAATGGAACTAGATTTAGAAATTCAAAAGGTGTTTTAGTAAAATTAAATAATCTTTGCTCCCTAACTTATTTTTTTTATTTTATTAAATTTTATTAGTTTATCAGGAAAAACAAGTGGGTATGCATTAAACCATCAAATATATAATTATTCATAATTAATACATAAAACAGATAAGCACAACACTCATTTCAAAATATTTTTTAGAGAAAGACAGTATTGAATGACAGTTGACATGGAACAGACAGGGAACATTCTGATCCTACGCATCTTCACCTGGCTCTGTAACATCTGGCTCGTTGGAGCCAGACGCCGATCTACCACGTCTTTGCTAGTAGGTAGAGACTCTTACTACCAGGCATGAAGTTCTTGGGGAATAATCCCTTTGCGACAAAGATCGAAAAAATCTCTTTTCTTTGCCTCTGAGATTGGAAAAGTAGCGGAATAGGCCATAGATACCTAGCGAAAGCTTTTAATTGAGCTATCAAGTAGTTGCTCCTTGATTTTATGTTAGCTGTTAGAACCAGATAGGTTTTGTCGTGAATACACCGCTGTTTGTCAAGTTCTTTGGCAGCTTGTGCCGCATTCTTTCTCGCAACATGTGCATCATAATCTTCTTTAAAATGTGCAAGCCAACCTCCACTAAGAAAGCGAGTACATGTAATGCACAAACCCTTTTTTGGAGTACAAAATTATAAGTAGAATTCAAATTCGAATATTATACTGTAAACTTACAGATAACTATTTTCTTCACCAGTCTATGCAAGTGTTTTTTCGTACAATTCGTACATTTTTGCAATGCTAAGTCTGTTTGCTGTCTAGGTAGGTATTGCCTTTTGGTTGTTTTTCTGCAATAAAGGGATTCAAACCGGGAAAATAGTTTAAGTGTTGACCATGACTTTCCTTTGGATAGGGCTGACTAGTCTAAAAAGATGGCATAGGTAGGTGATGGGCAAGGTTCCATCTAAAACATTTCCCAGGCAATACAGCGTCAAAAAGCAGAGAGCGAGTAGCGAGTAAAAAGTTCTACCTGACGCTTTTTAAATCATCTAGAATAGATTTAAATAAGGCCTTACATGCCTAGGCCTATGTCCAGCAGTGCCATATGGATTTCCACTTGCTACGATCCTGAAATACCTCTTTTGCTTCTTTCACTTTCATCACATTCTTCAGACATGCTCGTTGGTTAAGGGAACTCTTGACCTGAAGACCAAGTCGGAGTTTGTAGACGTCATCGTAACGATGATCGTAGCGACGATCGTGCGTGTATTGCGTAGTAACTAGCTCTTATGATCATTGTTACGATGGTGTTTGCAAAACTCCGACTTGGGCCTCTGGCCTTTTTCCAGAACGTCTCCGATCTGGTATGAATACGTTCACCAAGGTCTCCCCCTTCTCACTGTCCCATTCACACTCGTCTTATGTACCCGTTTCGTCAATCTACTATCGTCCTTCCTTTCTAAATGCCCAAACCATCTAAGCATACCTTTCTCAATCATAATCACTACGTCTTCTTTAATTTTACAACGGCATCACTACACCTCACACACACCATTCATCATTCTACTGTCTCTTAAAGTCACACCACACATGCTTCTCAAAGCGCTCATCTCCACTGCATTTCTTATACCTACTTTATAAAGCACAAGTTCGGCCACACATGGAATACTGTTCTCACCTTTTGGCACGGGGCCCCTAAATACCAGCTTCTTCGCTTTGACTCCCTGCGAGAAGAGCCGTTAGAATCGTCAACGACCCCAAGCTTTCAAGTTCACTAGAGCTGCTGAGCCTGCGCCGAGACATCGGTTCGCTATTTGTGTTCTATCGGCTCAATAATGGGGAGTGCTCTGAGGAGCTGTTCAATCTCATACCCGCATCCAGGTTCTACCATCGCACTTCTCGACAACGCAAGGGAGCTCATCCACACATCATCGACACGTAGGTATCTCGTACTGCTCATTTTACGAGATCTTTTCTCCCCGATACGTGCAAGTTGTGGAATGGGCTCCCTCTTGAGGTGTTTCAGCTAAACTACAAAATGAACCGCTTAAAAAAAAAGGAAAAAGGGTCCTTCAGGGCAGGCAACGCATTGGCAATGCCCCTGGTGTTGCAGATGTCAATAGGTGACGGTAACCGCTTACCATTAGGCGGGCCGTATGCCAGTACGTCGAGCCATTACATAAAAAAAAACTACTTTCATGTTTCTTCAGCCATCCATACACAACTTTTGCTAAAGTTAGTAAAATCAAAGGTATAAAACCAACTAACTTGCGAGCGAAATTCACCCAAGTATCCTAGATGTATGGATTTATTCTTTAAATAATCATCAAAAGATTTTAGAGACAGTTCGAAACAATGATTTGGGGGCCTTTAAAATGGGATAGAAATAATTAAATAAGTTAAATTATTTCTCGCTCAATGTTTCAACAGTGCAAACTATCTCAAATGTCAATCGAGTAGTAACTAGGTGGACTTGGTTAATTTTCGCTTTCATGTTTTTTGTCGAATCATTCATTTATAAAACAGTTAATTTGGAAATAGATTAGGCCCTAGCTATGGGCTATTATTCAGAAGGCAAAAGTAATTAAGCCGATTTAGGTACATATTTGTAACTCACATAAGTAGACAAAAAATATTTAAGTAAATTAGGTAATTTTCTACTTGTTTGAAAGAGTCAAAAAGTACACTTAACGATTTTTTTCTCTTTCTAAAATAAAAACTATGATACCTATAGACATGGCGATAAGACTGAAATTTGCAGAAAAATTATGGGATTATGATGAGTTTTAAAACTAATTTTGGCCATTTTGCGACTTGATGACTTTTCGCTCTACGGCGACGATATGTCTTCTTAAACCCGACGCAAAAAAGACGGGATGTTATAAGTTTGACGTGTCTCTGTGTGTGTGTGTGTGTGTGTGTGTGTGTGTGTGTAGGTGTGTGTGTGTGTGTGTGTGTGTGTGTGTCTGTCCCATCGTAGTGAAAGGTGTATTTGTCGGTAGTGTTCTTAGCTATGTTTGATCAAAATCGGTTCAGCCGTTTCATTGCGTTGAGGGTTTTTTTAATGTTTACAAAATTAATTACTTGTTTCTCAACAATCTTTATCAAACTATCTACAAAAAAAAATGTTATTCTACATCATATAAAGCATGTCTTGTACTCTTCCAGCCATTATCGAAAAGAGACGTCCTCTACTTTTATTTTATTGTATTTCCTAGTGTTTTTTGAGTTATTTTGTGTCATTTTGGTGGCATTTTAATCAATGTAGCTCGTCTATAGAGCACAAGTGTAGTGAAATGAAACGGAAGTGTATTGCGTGACTTTTCAAATTGGTGGAAATTGTCTACCAAAGTTTTTTGTAAAACGGCCACTGTTTTACTAAAGCATGACTTTACTGCGACTTGCAAGGATTGTAACATTTCAAATTATAATAACAAAATATAATATAGGTAATAGGAAATAAAAATTGAAAAATAATTTGAAAATGGCAAATGCACAAACCGTGCGGCGCCAATTACAAAGAGAAAAAAAAGCATGTCTCCTTTTTTTTAAAAATTCGTTAAAACAATTTAAAATATAAGTTTTTTTTTTGCAAAGTTACCTCATTTTTCGCAGTCACAACCATTTTTCTCCTAAACTATCAATCATTTAAGATGTTTTTGTTGCCTTATTTATAAAATAACAGAACGCCGAGAAGACCTTCTTTTTATTTTAGAAAAATACGATAGAGTTACGATAGAGTTATTTATTATTATTTATTATTTATCAGTTTATAACTTCAAGCACATAAATTACAGGGTACAAAAAGTATTAACATTAGAGAAGTAATTATATCTAACATAAATTGGCTTGTATGAAAGAGCTACTTAGAGTATTCAGACCCTACACTAAATCATAGACTTGTACTGTAGGTGTCCCTTCCAAATACGTTAAACAGAGTTAAAAGCCATTAAATATAAGAATAAAAGGTAAATATGTATTCATTTAATATTCTTCTTTTTTGAAAAATACTTTGATATAAAATAATGTATATATAATAATACAATAATAATAATAATAAGTCGACCCGAACTACTGATGTGCACTTGGCTTAGGCCCGTGCAACTCAGTTATATTTCCGGTTCTTCTGAGCCGAGTTGATATAAATCAAAAACAAAATAATAATAATAATACTTTCTTAATGATTTTTAAATTAAAAAAATTTTCGCTCAGTTTTCGTTTTGCGAACGGTTTTGTGTCACTTTCTATTACGTGAACTTTGATGATTTAGAAAGTGAATTTGGCATCCATCGACGCCTGAAGTTATAGATTTTATTAAAAATTTCATTGGAGTTGGTAACATGGATAATATTGAATAAGGCATGAAAACAACATAATCTTTATCTCTGCCTCTATATCAAATCTCTAAATAGTATAAAACAAAGTCGCTATCCACGTCTGTTTGTCTGTTTGTCCACTTAGTTCTTCTACGTAACAGATTTAGGCGGATTTCGCTATCCTACGGTTAATAATGATAACCTTAATTAATAATCATATTAATCTTTTAGAAGTAGAAAAACATTTTCGTGAAAGAGTTCGTCCGGGGAAGTACTACCTCGATACCTATTTCTGCCGCAAAGCAGTAGTGCTCGCATTGCTGTGTTCCGGTTTGAAGGGTGTGTGCCGGTGAAATTACAGGTACATGAGACTTTTCATCTTATATGTCTCATGTACTACGTAGGGCTCGTACTTGATGGACGTGGCCTATGAGGTAAACCCGCTGCGTAGAAGAACTAAGTGTACTAAGTAAAGTGATGGAAGTCATTTTGAAATGCATGTTGTGTATAATACAAAATACATTCCAACGCTCGGACGAATTCGCGAGCGCGTATGTTAGTGTATAATAGAATCGCGAATCTTATTTCATAGAATCTTAACTCATAGAAAATTACATTAGAACTCATCAGCGATGGTAGCCTAACGGTTCAATAGTGCAACTCAGAATCCAACGATACCGGGTTCGATCCTAGGCTCCGCACCAATGACTTTTCTAAGTTATGTGTGGATTTCCATCGCTCTGTGCTTCGTAGGGCACGTTAAGCTGTCGGTCCCGACTGTTATTGATTAATAGCAGTCGATAAGCCATGTCAGAGGCCCTCGGGCGGCTTGACAAACTCTGACACCAGAGGCCAGCACTACCTCTACGAAACGACGACGACGAGTTGGTGTATTCACATTTTAATTTTATTTCAGAAAATAGGTGTGAACGTTTACTTAGCCGTGTCATTCGTGGGAAGCAATGGCGGCGATGAGCTCACCACTTGTCAAGTCTATTTCCCACGATAGTGCAACCCGCATGAAAATAGGCCCATTTGAGGCTCTGCGTACCCTTGGGGAAAAGGCGTGTGTTTATGTATGTATGTAAATAAGTAATATATTTTGATTCGTAATTTTTAGGCGTCCATGTTTATATGCAGCGGGACGGCACATACATAAAAACATGGAACTTGCCGTTCAGTATAAGCAGTTATTTAAAGCTCCCCCCCCCCCGACACCCGACGTCGAACTCTGAGGCTTTACACCCGGAAACGGCAATGGAATATAATTGTCATAAATTGTGTTATTATTTGGAGTTTACGAAATATTTTCTAATTAATTCGTTTAATTGTGCTAAAAGCGAGGGAGAAACGATCTTGACGCAGAGTGTAAATAATTGTGTGCTTTGTTTCACAATCAATAAGTAAAGTTCTAAGTAAGCTACTTCAAATATAGCTGCTCAGTAAACAAGTATGTATTTACGTGTATTACTGTGTATTTACGTTTCACAATCCCTCAGTGGTGTTAATCACTACTTTATCTGCTCAGTATGTTAAAAGTTAACGAAATCATTTAACCTCTGAGTAGTTAACTCGCTGAGTAACTACTTAAACCTTTACTTATTGATTGTGAAACAAATGTAATATATTTTTTATTTATTTAGTTAGATATTAGATTAGAGATTTCAAGATATGAATATATTCAGTAGCAATCAGGTCACAAGACAGGGTCAAGTTCAAGTTCTTGCAATCCTGGCAAGTGTGAAAACGGAGTAGTTCCCTTGGGTATGATCCGAGGCAAGGAATCTGTTGGTGAAATCAGACGTTAGAGTATTAGCAAATATTAAGTTATGCCAGTGAAGTGTTTGCACAGGAATGTCGGAAAATGGCATTACTGGAGATAGCCAGATGGGTTTAGGAATATAAAAGGTAAAGTGGGATATACAGAATGTTGATTTGTACACTTGCCATACTTGAAGAGCGTGTGATACAAAGTAAAGTAGGTAATTATTCAAAAATAAAATGATTTTTTAATAAAACATTTTGTAGCCATATAAATAATAAGCCCCTTGAGAATAGACCCCCAAGGAACGTAGATGCATGGAGGCGTGCGGTGTCGCAACGCCGCGCCGCGCCCCGGCGCGTATCAACAGCTGAGCGCTTGTTGACGCCCAAATAGAATACGGAAAGAAGGCCGCGCCGGCGCGGCGGCACAAGTGAGGCGAGCTGGCAACACCGGGTCGCGTCGCGCCACACGAGTTGATTTTGTCATGGCTGGAGAACTAGAAATAAATTTTTTGTTGCAAAATACGTGCATAAATTATTTGCTAAGAGGTTGTCAAGAGTCAAATATATTTTTTATGACTACAGAAAAAATGTAGGTGTGGTAATCTTCATCATATTTCCAATGGCATGATATAGCCCAAAATAAAACATCGATACCAAAAATACAATAAAAAAAATTGGCTACCATCTACAATGCGCTTATAACGCAAATACCTCTATAACCTATCAACTTATAATGATAATATTGATAAGAGTAACAAATAATATTATTTCCTTTCATTATTTATATTATTTCAGAAGTCATAATAGATAATAATTTTGATTGCGCAGCAGATTTTGTTTACTTTTCGCTGCGCCAGCGCTATTTGGTCACTTTCTAACTTACCTGAACTTTAATGAGTTACATAGCGATTGTCTGTTGTCATAACATTGATTGCGTAATACAAATGCAAATATCTAAACTTTCACATTTAAGATACGGGAAATATTTTAAAAATCAAACGCAAAATATCAAACAGTCAATATCACTCCCAACAGTTAACTAAATTGCAAGAAACGCCGTTAAAATTAACAAAATTATTGAACGTCAAAGCAACCGGTTTGTTCGTTGGCTCCTAATGAAAATTAATGACCGCTTCCTCCAAATTCCTCCTAAGAGCCGTCGATTTAATAAAGTTATTGCATTCCCCAAGATTCCAACAAAAAGCTATTTGACATCTAACTAAAAGAGATGAGGGATTCCTGAAAAAAAAAACTGGTTTGCTGCTTTTATAGTGAGCTAGATCCATATTTGACAACCTCTGTAGCGCGTCGGGCGAGTAGCCGGCTGAGAAGCGTATGGTTGCGGGTTCGATTCCCGCTGCGGGACAAGTATTTGCATGATCACAACAAATATTTACGCCATGCAACGCCACCTATGTCTTGATTTTAACAACTCTCTAGGCCGTTTCTGTCTTGATTTTAGCGATTTGGAGCTCTCATCGTTTTATGCAATTTGGTCAAATAAATACAAATTGAAACTTCACGATTTTCAGTAAGTTCAAGCAAGAAGTAGCAGAGGATTATTTGGACACTGAGTATAGGCATGGCAGACGAAAATCGGCTGGTCGACCTTATTGATCTGGACACATAATACCTACATAATAGTACAGCTTTGGATCGATTCTGGAAGTAGGTAACCAATGCAATACTCAATAGCTTCTTGGGTTCTTTGTTTGATCATTATGGATCGATATTATGCATTGTTTTATACAAGTTTGTGCTTGCAAGGTCTACTGTTCACATTACTACTTGTTTAGAATTGAGTACTGAATGTGTCTGCCAAATATTATCAAAATCGGCCGGTATATCGCCGCAGCTAACGTCCTTTTTGTGGAAATACCTACGAATCCTAAATCGCCAACTACAAAAAAAAAAAATTTAGAACCTGTGTAAAAAAAATATGGATTTGTAGAAACTGTACATCACGTTTCTTCAGGATTTGTCGAAAAATACGAGCTCTCCGCGAATATCAGCATACGGACAGATGAAAATAAATATTTTCAGTTGTTGCAAAGACTTAGCTGCTTTGGTGGAGAGCGCAAGTGTAGTGAAATTAAATGGAAGTGTATTGCGTGACTTTTCAAATTAGTAGAAATTGTTTACCAATGTTTTAGTAAACGGCCACCGTTTTACTAAAATATGACTAGACTTTGACTTTGACGACTTGGAAGGAGTGTAACGTTGCAAATTATATTAAAAAATACTAATGAAAATGAAAATTAACTTGAAAACCGCAAATGCACAAGCCGTGCGGCGCCAATTATGTATAAAAAAGGACCTACAAAGCAACCTAAGTGGCAACGTTTCGCTTGTGGCGCCAAATTCAAAGATTGTGTTTTTGCTCATCATTGTTCATTGACATTCGTAGCTAAACTAATGATATTTATTTCAATCAAATTATAAGTGTAAGGACTCTTAATTTTCGCAAAATTGTGTTGATGAGCTGTGATTACAAAAAACAATCGCATTTGAATTTCGCGTCTCAAGCGAAACTTTCCAACTTAATATACATTTTTGTTTGTTGTTTTCACTATCCAAATTGCTGACTCTTAAACCTCCACTTTGAAACTTTTAGAGTGGTAAAAAGATATTGAAAGACGATATCACAAGAAAAAGAAAACCCAAATCGATTTTCTTCTATTGTCTTTTTTGTTCAAGTTACGAAGTTTATTAGTAAAGTTGTCGTCCTTATTGTACCTAATCGTATTAATGCTCATTTCTAAGTTGTTTCTCCCCGGCTTATTCTAATTTATCATCGTTTACTGTTTATCCCACAGCCCTTCTTGATAGTAGGTACTTCTTGTTCAAAGTTTGTTATGATCTGTCGTGATTCAAAAATATTATTCTAAAATTGAATTAAGTACAGATATTTTATTACTTTGATTATTTTAGTCTGTAAATTCGGTTTGGTAGTATCGTGTGCGTGCGTTAATTAAGGTTCGCGCTGCAGTATATATAGGACGCTTCTATTCATTTTGTATGAAAGGGACGCGGAAGAGACAAATGTCCGCGACGCGTCCTCACCTTACGTCTCTTCTATCTGGCTCGCGCCTTAGATGTGTAATCCGTAGATAGAATTGCTCTGACGTAGTAATCCTCACATGTATAACTTTTTAAATCTGTTCTAACTTCGAAGCTGTCATAAACTCATATTATTGTCATTACGTCGCGTGCGGTGATTCGAGTTTTATACTTTTCATTTCGCCCCGAGCTTTACGAGCATCACCAACAACTTTACTGCCCAGACATCACAAAGTGTTTCATCTTAGCGAATTAAGAGGCAGTGGAACATTAACAGGCTTTCCAAAGAAACAGGAGAATCAGGAATCATCGAATCAGCGTTTTATCTTGAATTTAATTGTAAAACATAAAGTACCTACCTTTTTTTTGAACTATGATAGGTCTTTGTTTAACCACGATCTCACCTGTTGGTAAGTGACGATGTGGCCGAAGATGAAGCGCAATGGTCTAGTAGGCACCTATTCACTCTAGCCTTAAAGAAACCCATATTATAGTTTTCAGGAAAGACAGACGACGGTTGGCTATAATATTCCACTCCATACCTATCTACTTTGAAAATGAAGCACGCACAAGGAGGAGTACCTCAAAACTTTCTTTATTTTTTCTCGTAAACAAAATTTCCTAGTTTTTTGACCCCTTCGTTTAACCCCTCTCCTCAACTCTTTACGGTAGTGTTCCGTATATCTATAGTGTACCCGATCCACAGAATCAAACTTCGTTTTGTATTGCCACTTACCACAGATATAAACACATTCCTAGATGGTGAACAAACAGTGAAGTCCACAATTTCTCTAGATTTTCAGCATCAATGATATCTTTTGGCATCTATCGTAGGTTCGTTAACTCTGAAAATATTGGATCTATAAGTCAAGTAAGCGTTAATGGCTAGATATCGCCTTACCAATCTGGTGCTAGTCACGGCATTTTTCCAAGAAAACGAAGTAAATTAAGCTCTTTGGATCGAATTTCTTAAGATGGATGCCAGGTTTATATTCAGGGATGATGGTTTTAGTAAAACATATGATATTTTATTAGTCGAAGACACTTCACTTATTTTTTTCGAAAAATAGTGTCAGAGCATTATTTTGTTTATCACTCATAAAGTAGTAGAGATGAGATAAAAGTAATTAATTTTGTAAAAATAAAAAAAATACCCTCAACGCAATGAAGCGGCTGAACCGATTTTGATCAAACATAGCTAAGAACACTCCTGACTAATTCACCTTTCAAACAAAACAAAAAAAATTGGTTCGTCCCTTCGGAAGCTACGATGCCACAGACAGACACACACACAGACACAAATACAGCCAGACACACACATAGACACGTCAAACTTATAACACCCCGTCGTTTTTGCGTCGGGGGTTAAAAATTAGCATAAATTTTTAAATAATGTGTTTCAGCTATTTAGTTTTGTGTGTTTAAAATTTCTTTAAAAATTCTTCTTAAATCGTCTATAATTTGCCAAAGAAATTTTCAAGTCCCTAGCGCATCAAACGCAAAAAGTAAAATTTTACCGATAAGACAAACAAACAAATAGAAAGACGAGAAAGCTACTTAAGGTGGTTGCTTTTTCATACAAACGTATTTGCACAAATATGGGCGAACAGAGTATAATGGCCAATATAAAAGCCAACAACAGTCATTTCAGTGTAAAATTATACTCTGTTCATCCATATTTGTGCAAATACGTTTGTATGAAAAAGCAACCACCTTAATATTGCATTGTCATCCAGTCATCAATTTTTCAATTTCAAGTCTGCTGGTCATCGGGATAGGTACTAGCACAGAATAAATATTAGTACAAGTACTAGTTTAAAATCGATTACCTACAGAATGTACCTATACCTATACCGAACAAGAAAAACTAGAAAGTGCTAGTGGGTAGGTACCTAAGCAGATAGACAAGAAAGCGCGTGCGTAAACAGACAAACAAGAACATATAACTTTTGAAACTATCATGGTTATGTACTTACATACTTTTCACTAGAAACGGGATATTAACCATACAACAAATAAAAAAAAAAAAAAAAAAAATTGATACTCAAGTATCATGGTAAATATCCCGTTTCTAGTGAAAAACAAGAACACAATTATGATTTAAATTTTAAATTTTAATTATTAAAATTTTAGCTTTCATTTACCCTCACTTATTGGTATGCGGAAATTTTAACTGAATTTTAAACCAGTCTATCCGGTTGAGCTGAAATTTTCCATATCTGTCAAGTTCCGATGACAATACAATACTAAGATGACCGCGAGCTGATCTGATGATGGACAAGGAAGGTGAACAACTCCTAGAAGCCTGCGAGTGTTTACGGGCTCATTTTGGTCAGCTCACAGTTCCGATCACTTATTTCATAAAACTCAAACTGGTTTTAAATAAATAATGCTGGACAGTTCACACAACATTATATAGCCCCAAGCTAAGCAGAGCTTGTGTTATGGGTACTATAGATAACTGATATACTTAAAACAATACATTACATAGATATTTGTTGTACTATACACAGAAAATACCCACAACACCCTGAATAAATATCTGCAGAATGTACAAATATTTGTTCTGAGGCGGGAATCGAACCCCCAACCTCCTGCGTCGCAGGCGAATCTTCGCCCGCCGCGCCACAGAGGTCGTCACGGAGGATTTTTGATTTCATCAAGATTATTAGATATAAACCCACTCTGAGTCATTACGACAACTAAGCATTCATTAAAACTGAACACGGCGCCGTGGAGGTTGAATCAGAGTGGTTTGCATATTGACTCATTGATCAATTTGCTCATTTGACTACATAGGGGTAGCACAAAATGACAAGTAGATTTTTTTTAATGAACAGAAATGTTTTTTCTTTTGTGTCTGTCTGACTGACTCTCATTTTGTGAGCATTGAGTTCACCTGCATTCAGGAATGTCGCAGCCTCTCTGTATAATGGAGACTGCTCAGGAAAAAGTCTCTACATATGCATACATACAAAAATATGCATTACAATACCGAGGGCTGACAAAAAAGTCACATTTAATTTTTGGCTATTTTTGTTTGGTTTTTAAAATGATATCTAATTTTTGGCCATTTTCGTTTGGTTTTTAATATGATGTATACATACAAAAATATGCATTACAATACCGAGGGCTGACAAAAAAGTCACATCTAATTTTGGCTATTTTTGTTTGGTTTTTAAAATCATATCTAATTTTTGGCCATTTTCGTTTGGTTTTTAATATGATGCATCATATTAAAAAACCAAATGAAAGTCTTTTTTGTCAGCCCATGCAAGCTATTGGGTCAAATGAAAAACACTATCGCTTGCAAAAGATTCAGGGCTCACTCTGACTTCAAATTCTTTAATGATAACTAATCTTGAGCTACAACCCTAGCGTAAAGGTTAAATGAATCAACATGTCCTGAACCATGTCCAGGTATCAGAATCCTGACACACCTACTTTAAATACCTGGAAAAGCTTACGGCAGACGATGATGTCAAAACTTGGCTTTTTTACCACGCTTTTATTAGCTTGGGTTGTATCTATGTATGTATGTATGTAACGGAATCTTTGAGCATAATTTTCACCAATTTCCACAAGTCTGATTAATTTGAAACTATGCATACGTATCAAGGACCGATGACAATGCAATAGTTTGATAACAGTTTCCCGTTATCCTTATTAGGACCGCCAGGATTAATAAATTCTTTGGTAGATCCTCTGTACTAAATGATGAGATTGCGAAATGATTACCACCATGAATACTATGGGTTGTAAATAATAAATAATAGTTTAAAAAAACTAAAAAAAACACGCTTTTATAGCTAACCGAACTAAAAAATAGAAAAATAATTTTCAATTTCAAAGAGTTTATATTACAGTAGTAGAAAATCGAACAATCAATCAGAATTTATCACCTCAAAATAAAATTATAATAAAGTTTAAGTTATTGAATTCTTCTGTTAATAACTTAAACTTTATTATAATTTTATTTAGAGGTGATAAATTCTGATTGATTGTTCGATCTTCTACTACTGTAATATAAACTCTTTGAAATTCGTTTCGTTTCGTTTCGTATGAGGTAGTGCTGGCCTCTGGTGTCAGAGTTTGTCAAGCCGCCGTTTTTTTTTCTTTGATATTGAAAATTATATTTCTATTTTTTAGTTCGGTTAGCTATAAAAGCATGTTTTTTTTTGTTTTTTTTTAACTATTATTTATTATTTACAACCCAGAGTATTCATTGATTCTGACAGGCGAGTGGCGTTAGCCGGTATTAGATCTGTAGGAAATGAACAACTTGAACTACATGGTGAGCTCATCGCCGCCATTGCTTCTCACGACTGATGTTACTAATATTTTTAATTAAAATCATTTTTTGTCAAACTTCAAGTAATATTAATAAAATTTATTCGATCAAAACAATAATTAAATTTATCAATGAATGCAGTGCAAGTAAAAAGAACCGGCCAAGTGCGAGTCGGACTCGCGCACCGAGGGTTCCGTACAAACTACAAACATGTAGGTATATAAGTAAAAGTTATGTTTATGTTATTTTTATTGCTAAATGAAATCATCATGACGAAAGGGTAGTAAGTTTAAAATTATTTAAAATATTGTTATTAATGATGTAACTAAAAATTTATGCTTTTCGCAATTTTTCCTTTATCTGTGCTATAAGAAGTTGCTTTGTACCAAATTTCAAGATTCTGAGTTCACAGGAAGTACCCTGTAGGTTTTGATTCCCTTGCGAGTGTTGAAAATTTGCAGCATAAACGGCTGTATATATCTTTTGATTGCGTTGGCTTAGAAGTTTAATTTTTTCACAGCTCCAAGGGACAGTAGATTTGAGTATTTGATATGAATATCAGCTTGATAACTCCACGCGTTCCTGAAAAAAGGGTCTTGACAGACGGACAACAAAGTGATCCTATAATGGTTCCGTTTTACCTTTTGAGGTACGGAACCCTAAAAAATAGACACAAGTTAGAGTCATCATAATCATAATGTAATGCAACTGGTGATTTGCAATAATCATCTCTTGGTCAGCCTTTACGACATCCACGGGAGGAGATGTAGGGATGTATTTATGGGCCGGACACAACGACAGATTATTTATAGGATATTGTTTTATGATATGATTTTTGCATATTTGTTATTTGCTACAGTTCACGCCACAACAACACAATCTATGAAAATAACTGGATATACCTCTTACAACTGCCAAGATATACTCCTGATATACAGACAGACAGACAGAGGGATGACTGGCATAGGCTTGGTAAGGCTCGGCACTCTGTAAGTACGAAATAATAAGAGATTAACTTTCGTTCGTTCAGAAAACAACGCCTTCAGGCTTTTATTTCGTAAAATTACAAGGCATGTAGAGAATTTTCTTAGGCAAATGCATCGACATACTGTTTGTACAAGATAATATCAGTAGAAGACTTTACTCATACTCGTAGCACAGAATATATATTACCTAGTCTCATAGCGAGCCCAAGACTACTGCAACCGAAAAAAGCGACAAGTGCGAGTCGGACTCGCCCATGAAGGGTTCCGTAGCAGCAAGTAACATAATATAAAAGTTCTTGGATAGTTTACGATTTATGACGTATTAAAAAAACTACTTACTAGATCTCGTTCCAACCAATTTTCGGTAGAAGTTTACGTGGTTAATAACATCATATATTTTTTTACACCAAACGTTTGGATATGATGAAAAAAAAAACAATTGAGTTTCAGTTCTAAGTATACCAAGTACCTAAGTGTACCAAGTATTCTAAGTATACCCCAACAAAATATTGTTTCTTTTTCTATTTTTGTGTTAACATCTTAATGCGGTTCACAGAATACATCTACTTACCTATTTTCAACAGCATAGCTCTTATAGTTTCGGAAAAAGAGTGGCTGTGACATACACGGACAGACAGACAGACATAACGAATCCATAAGGGTTCCGTTTTTTGCCATTTGGCTACGGAACCCTAATAAAACAGGGAAGTAAGTAGTCGCGATTTTTCGCTTGGACTTTTTTGAATCCTTTGACAGTCTTTGAGCTTTCAGTTTTCCGATACATATTTTTTCGTAGACATAAGGCGATAGGTAACCCAAAATAAGCAGGTCGATGCGATTTGAAAGAAATGTCGATCATAACAATGTACATTTAAATTCAGTACCCTTACCACGAGTTTCTGACGTTATCGAATAGCTAGCGAGACGATAGTCAATGTCAAATATTAACCAATCAAGTTCTTAAGATTTCTAGTCACCCCGATGTCATTGGGCAATATTTGACACTGAATATCGTTTCGCTGGCGATTTGATAACGTCAGAAACTTGTGGTAAGGGTACTGAGGCCGTAGACAAAGTAAAAATCGAATAGCGATGTCGCTAGTAGAAAAGCCAAAAATGTACGAGATTGACGTACGCTATTGAAATGTCACGTGGTCTTTTGTATTGAATTACGACTGTAAAAATGGAATTACTTCGAAGCGAATGCCACTTGGCTAGGCCGGCTGATTTCATTAGCCAATATTTGACACTGACTATAGTTTCACTAGCGATTCGATAACGTCAGAAACTTGTGGTAAGGGTACAGTACCCTGACCAAAAGTTCAAACTTCAGCGTGGCGGTTGCGACAATGGCAAACCAACTAACTCCAGATTTTTATTGGTTTTAATTTTCATTTCGCTTCCAAGTAACATGAATTTTGTTCATACTTACTTGTATTCGTTTTATTATTCTTTCTGTAAATAAATGTATTGAAGTAACATGAAAACACATCTCGATTCACTTATTAGGTGCCAATTACATTATTTTAGGTATTTTTAATAGGTATCGTTTGACTCTAATAAAATCTGTATTGATACATAAAATTACCCATGTCACAGATAAAAGAATACTATACTAGCCCATGTTTAAGTTTTTTTCGATCGAGCGAAATAATAAGAATCGTGTAGCAAACACGCATTAGATAACATCCTGAACTTCTATGTATTGTAATGTATTATTGTCTGTATTGTAAATTTATTAAATAAAACTTTGATTTTATAATTAAAGTTTGGCTTATTTAAATCTATATATATAAAACAATGTCGTGTTAGTTACACCACTTATAACTCAAGAACGGGTAAACCGATTTGGGTGGGGAGGTAGCTTAGAACCAGGAGATTGACATAGAGGGAGGGGTATGAAGGGGGGGGGGGGGTCAACGGGGTCTAGCCGTGCGAAGCCGGGGCGAGTCGCTAGTAAATAAATAAATAAAATATTTAAATAATGCTGGACGGTTCCCACAAAGCTAAGCAGAGCTTGTGTTATGGGTACTAGACAACTGATATAATATATTACATCGATAGATATGTTTTATTATACATAGAAAATACCCAGAACACCCTGAAAAAATATCTGCTATCGCATAAAATAATATTTGTTCCGAGGCAGGAATCGAACCCGCAACTTCCTGCATCGCAGGCCAATCTTCGCCCGCCGCACCACAGAGGTCGCCTTTATGGAAATATCACGGGCGTAGATAGCCCGGACTACCGTGAGGGGATTCATATAGCTCAAAGTCAAAGTCAAAGTCAAAGTCAAAAAGTATTTTATTCATTGAAATCACAAGGACCATCTTGAATCGTCTTAAAAAATAAATTTACATTTACTCCTGTTCCAACGCAACCAGACCTAGAAGAATCAGGCAACAAACACGGTCTGTTTTTCTTTTGATGATCCTTCTTACTACTAGGTGGGGAGCGCCTGTGTAGTGCCTCGAGAACAAGTGGAAGCTGATTCAAAGAAAAAAGGAAAATCAACTTAAAAGCCTTACTTAGGTAGGCAGTCAAAAGTAAGATGATAGAGAAAATCAGCAAAAGTTCATAAGGCAGCACACTCTACGCTTGATATACTCATAAATAACACATCAATAATAAATTATATGTAGGTACAGACATTGCAATTTGACAAATTAGGTGTCGAGGGGCAGAGCGACATCAGGCCACGCGGCTTTATCATTAACATAGTCATGTAGTGTGTAATGCGCTTTCTTAATTAAACTATTCTTTATGTAGGATTTAAATCTTCGAATCGAAAGTTTAGAAGCACTTTCTGGAAGTTTATTATAGAACCGAACAGAATTCCCCATAAAAGACCCACTTACTTTTTTTAATCTAAATTTGGGAATATTCAGTTTATTTTTATTTCTCGTGTTAAAACAATGCACGTCACTTTTTTTCATAAACCTATCTAAGTGTTTATGTGTATATAATAAGGTTTCGTAGATGTATTGCGATATTACCGTGAGAATGTTAATTTCCTTAAAACGCTCCCTCAAGGAGTCACGTGGCTTCATTTTATAAATAGCACGTATTGCCCGTTTTTGTAAAACAAATATTGCTTGGATGTCTGCTGCTTTCCCCCACAGTATTATGCCATATGACATAACACTATGGAAGTAGACAAAATAAACTAGCCTAGCTGTAGCTTCATCAGTAAGCTGCCTTATCGTACGAACTGCATATACAGCGGAACTAAGTCTACCCGCAAGTGCCTCAATTTGTGGTCCCCACTGCAAACTTGCATCAATATTAAGTCCTAAGAAAACAGTAGAGTTTACAAGATTGAGTGTCTCACCATTTACTTTAATATTAGTTGGGTAATGTTTTACATTTGGCAAAGTGAATTTAATACATTTAGTTTTTTTAGCATTAAGCAACAGATTATTTACAGTGAACCAATCAAGAACTCGCGATAGTGATTCATTTACATCATCGTAATTAGCTTTTGACCAATCAACTTTGAAAATTAAAGACGTATCGTCAGCAAATAAAACTATATCACATATATCTTTAACGTAAAAAGGGAGATCGTTAATGTATACCAAAAATAGAAAAGGGCCTAGTATTGAACCCTGGGGCACTCCCATGTCAATAGACGATCCTGAAGACCCTTCACCGCCAACTTCAACTTTTTGTACTCTATTGGATAAGTAAGAATTTACAAGGTTAATTGCCTGATTTTGGATGCCATAATGTTTTAACTTCAAAATTAGAGTATCATGACTCACGCAGTCGAATGCTTTGGATAGGTCGCAGAATATTCCGATCGCGTCTTGCGAGTTTTCCCATGCGTGAAATATGTGTTCCAAAAGCATGGTACCAGCATCAGATGTTGATCGACCCTTGGTAAAACCAAATTAATGACTATGAAGTAGTCTGTGGCGGTTAAAGTGTGACAATAATTGACTAAGAATAAGTTTTTCAAAGATTTTACTTAACGCGGGCAATATAGAAATCGGCCTATAGTTAGCTGGATCTTTTGCATTTCCAGACTTGAACAAAGGAATTAATTTACTATGTTTCATAAGATCTGGAAAGATTCCGTCGTCAACACATCTATTAAAATGTAGGCTAAGCATGGAATAATGGCTTAGGCTTCCTATATGAATATCTTTTCACATAGAAGCCTCACCCGAGGTCATAAAAGATTACAACTTGCCATTACATTTCTAGCTGCAGCGGCTCCTCTATGAAACCAGCTCTTTGTGCTTAAAATATTCGAATTTTTGCTTAATTTCATGTTGCTTCGTTACTGTTTTTGATAAGAATATCCAACCTTTAGAATAGGTACAGAACAGCGGAATACGACACCGCTCTTTATTTTTAGACTGTTGTGGTAGGTAGTTTGACAGTCGTACTGTAAAATTTGAATTATCTTTGGAATAGGTACACAGTTTTTGTCTTTTGCATTGGCAAGAGGTTTCAAATTCGATCGAAAGAGACAAAACAAAAAAACAAAAAATTTAGTTTCATTTCTAAGTACTTCCCCATACTTGGAACTGAAACTCAGAAATTTTTAATTTATGTTTTTTTTTCTATTTTTGTGTGAAAATCTTAATACGGTTCACAGCATACATCTACTTACCAAGTTTCAACAGCATAGTCCTTATAGTTTCGGAAAAAAGTGGCTGTGACATAAGGACGGACAGACAGACAGACATGTTGAATCCATAAGGGTTCCGTTCTTTGCCATTTGGCTACGGAACCCTAAAAATCATGAAATAAACTATCTATAACTACGATGCTTATCGTCTTTCAACAGTCAGATAAATTAAATGCACAATGCGATGTTTCTTGCTTAATCCTATTGAAGCTAAGATCTGGCCTAGATTTAGCTTGAGTGATGTGAGGCAATGTTCGTGAGATAGTACAGATATACCTATCTAGTCTAGTGTTATGTACACGGCATTAATAGATCAATTGACTCAGCTAAAATATGGAAGCGTTCGTTTGACGAGCCTGATGAACCTTTGGGAATGGGGTGATATTTAGCTAAAACACTTCTCACTATTAGAAATGCGAATGTTTATGAGTTTGTGCGTATGTGCGTATGTTTGGTACTCTATCACGCTGAAACGGTCGAACGGTTTTTTTTATTAACAATAATAGAGCTTTGTTTAACCACGATCTCTCATTTTGGTAAGTGACGATGCGGCCGAACATGGAGCACAAAGGTCTAGAAGGCACCTATTCACTCTAGCCTTGAAGATACCCAGATTATAGTTTTCAGGAAAGACAGACGACGGTAGTGTATTCCACTCCTTAGCAGTTCTCATTATAAAGGTAGAACTGAAACATTTAGTACTAATAGAGGATATACTAATGAGGTAAGGGTGGTACCGAGCCGTGCGCCTGCTCGTTCTAAGATGAAAAGAGATGGTGGGATCAGATCATGAAGTTCCTGGGAGCATTCCCCGAAATGTATGAATGATTAAATTTAGAATGGTGATAGCTGGACCCCTGGCATAACACATAGGCTAGTTTGTATTCCAATATCTCCACGGGGTCAATAAACCTGCAGGTAAAAGTCACCGAAGTTATATGGGTCAAGCTTGTGTAGTACACATGTCAGGCAAACTAGCAAAAAAACACTATCTTATTTATAAATAAAATTTTCGTTCCTTTTTTTATGACATTAGTAATTGAAACCGTGTGCTGATCAAAATGAGCCTAAACATGGCCAGTCTACTATTATCTAGAGAGGAGTTCCGTTGTCCACCATCCGTCTCTATCATTAGATCAGCTCTCGCTGTCACCATAATTTTGTATTGACATCAAAACTTAACAGGGATGCTAGATTTCAGCTCAATTGAATACGGAAGTGGTCGAAAGTTCAATCGTCAGATTAGTCCCTCACAGACAGGAAAGCTGGTTTATTTGTTTTTTTTATTGCCATCCCTTACTATAGTATTATATTATCTGTGCTATTGGACTAATGACAAACAGAGACAGGACTTGTTTTAAGAAATGTATAACTTTTATAAGTTGTTTTTTAATTTATTAGATTGAGAGAACGATAAATCCTTTTCAGAATACGCACATTTTGTCAAGCGGAAAATCCATTGGTGCACAACCGAGTTTCGAACACACGACCTAGGTTCGGGAGTCGGAGACAAGTCACTACAAATACAAATATATTTATTTCGTCAGAATTTTAGACAGTTCTTATACAAACACACACACAAAAATTCATACACTAAAATTCTACCAATACAGGCATAAGAAATTCACTTAAGTAGGTACACAATTATTCAATTCAATCAGTTAACACAGGACACCAGAAAAAGACAGAAAAACACAATCCACTTTAAATACCTCAATTCAATTCAATTCAACAATAATAAAAGTAAGTACTAATAATACATTCAAAAACTTACAGTTATAATTGTTTACATATGTCAGGTACTCATTAATACTATAGAAACACCAAGACAAGAGAAGTTTGACTAATCTGGTGGGCAGCGTAAATAAATGGGGGGCGAAAATTGGTGGGGAGGTAGCCTGGAACCAGGAGATTGGCATAGGGGGGAGGAGTAGGAGGGGAGGGGAGTTCACCGGGGGCTACCCTACCCGTGCGAAGCCGGGGCGAGTCGCTAGTACTCAATAAACACCGAATCTGGTGTAGGTACTTTATGTATGTCTAGATACCTACATTATGAAGGGCACCTAGTGTTATATATGTAGGTACGTACTCACGTATTAAAACGAATGCCATACCCACCACGATGATCGATTTTCCATCATGCACGCACCAGCGCATTTATGTGACATTTAAACTTTAATGATTCGCGAGAACTGAACATACCTATGTACAAATAGTGCGCCATTATGTTTTCCTGTTATCAAATACGTAAAAAGGGCTCATTGAGGCTCTGCCTACACCTTTACGAAATAAGGTATTTTTTGTATACTACTTTGAATGAAGGAAACAAGCAGATGGCCCACCTGATGTTAAGTGGTACCCACTGCCTATGAACAGTGCATTACCTCATAGGTCACATTCACCTAGGACGCACCCTTTGTGGCATTGTACTGCGCCCGCCACGAGACATAAAGATGAAAAGTCTCATGTTCCTGTAATTTCACCTGCACCAGTACCCTTCAAACCGGAACACAGCAATACAAGCAATTCTGCTTTGCGGCAGAAATAGGTATGGTGATAGTACTTCCCTGGACGAACTCTTTCACATAAAAGCTCTTCTACTACTACATATATCTGTATCTAATGATTTCATGGAATAATTTGAAGTAAAGGACCACCCACCACCACGGTGGTATAACCACCATTACCACCATTATTATCCACCATTATTACCCAGCATTGACCTGTCCAGAATTATTTATTTATTTATTTATTTATAATGAACACTATCAAAGAAACCCACTGGCTCACTGACTGTCACTCAAGCCCATTCAATGTGACCTTAAATTATTCATAGTTAGTTAGTTAGTTAGTTAGTTACATTAAACCTTTTCACTAAATCATACATAAGAAAGTTCTTTCAAGGTAAGAGACGGCCTGGAAGACCGCATAAACGTTGGAGCGATGACATCGCTAAAACGGCAGGCATTACCTGGAGCAGAGCAGCTAGAGATAGAGAGAGATGGAGGAAGCTTTTACCGCTCAAAGTGGTACTTACACTGGTGGAGATACCCGAAAAACGGTATAACTAATTATTTATAAGATATTAGGATAAGTCAATTTTTTTTTTTTTAACATTAGAGTGTAAGAGTAATAAAAGCTTATATTATTATTATTATTTTATTATTAGGCTGGAATAAATAAGTTACAGTACCTATAGGTGAAGCTCGCACGAACCGCGCCATCTAAATATTTTAAAAATACGCAGTTCTCACGGTCACGGTCATTCGCAATGGCAACATTGTATATTTTATGGTATAGCAAATAGGAATAATTATTTTTAACCCCCGACGCAAAAACGACGGGGTGTTATAAGTTTGACGTTTCTGTGTGTGTGTCTGTGGCATCGTAGGTCCCGAACGGATGAACCGATTTTGTTTTTTTTGTTTGAAAGGTGAATTAGTCGGGAGTGTTCTTAGCTATGTTTGTTCAAAATCGGTTCAGCCGTTTCATTGCGTTGAGGGTTTTTATTAATTTTTACAAAATTAATTTCTTGTTCATTACAAAATTTACAGTTAATAATTAAGATGACTACGCTATTGAATTAGGTACTTATACCTACCCTGTAATGATTGTTATAATAGAATAAAATAAATTAATTAATGCTGATATTTTTACGAAAACCAGAAGACATTCTGAGAGCGGCACATGAAATATGCGAGTCACATATGGCAGCTTAACCAACCATAATCACCCCGACCGAGCCCACTCTGGATTCTAATATGGGATCACAGAGAGGGTTTATAATAGGGATACATCGCGCGCACATCACAGTTGCCATTATTTGGATCCAGGGCTCCAATATATTATAATAATTAATAGTGAATGTAATGATAATTCCATCTAATTATAAAGAAGTCTTTGAGAGTTACTAAGTATGTTTTTTGTATCCCATTTCCAAACCAAACCACTTGAAGCCAGGAAAGAAAGACCAGAAATTCCTTTGTTTTCTGCCCCTTTTTCCGGGGTTCCTGTTCTTCAAACCAATTTATGTATTCTGTCCTTTGCAAGCATAGATTATAAGCTAATAATTAGTAGAGCATGTAATGCTGATTCCATCTGGATAAAAGAAAGAATTTGAGAGTTACTAAGTATGTTTTTTATATCCCATTTCCAATCTAAACCACTTGAAGCCATGAAAGAAAGTTTTCTTTGCTTTCCGCCCCTTTTTCCAGGGTTCCTATTCTACAAACCAATTGATGTGTTCTGTCCTTTGCAAGCATAGTTTCTAAGTTATAAGGTGCGGGCACAGAAGTGCGGGTTAGATTTCCGTTGCGGGACAGAATTTTCATGATCTTGAAATATTTGTTCCGGGTCTGGGGATTGTGGGTATGCTCCTCGTAGTTTCTACGGGAAGCCTAGTGTGGGGTAGACTATAGACTAGACTATAGTATGTAACTGTGGGTGATAAGCACGTTACGTCATGTTATGTAATGGCATTATTGGTGTTTCGACCAATGCTTATCGTTCATGTGCAGTGGCGGCATCTATAATATTTCCTCTGAGAGAGAGTCGCAAGGAGTCACAGAAAATACAAATTATTGCCACAATATGGAAATAGCACCCGCGTGTAATGTTGCTGTATGGGATTTGTAAAGGTTTTTGAATAATAAATGATGAAAGTTTTTTTTTTAGATAATTGTGAGTGACTGAACAAGCTTATGACCCACCTGATGTTGAGCGGTAACCTCTGCCTTTAACAGTGCATAACCTCATAGGTCACGTCCACCTAGGACGCACCCTATGTGGCCTTGCACTATTTGCACTGCGCCCGCCACCCTGAGACATAAAGATGAAAAGTCTCATGTGCCTGTAATTTCACCGGCACCCAGACTCTTCAAACCAGAACACAGCAATGCGAGCACTACTGCTTTAAATTTAGTTAATTTGTTAAATTGATTAGGTTTCCGCGGTTTTTTTTGCGGTTTCCAAAACGCAAATATCTTTGAGTGAAGACGTAGAGTTGGGATTTTTGAGAACAGTAAAAAAAGTTGTGTGTCTGCTCCAACGCGCTACTGGAGTTTACTCCAGTCCAGTTCAGAAAACACAACGACTTCACTTATTGTTAACACGGGAAAACATAACGACTTCACTTAATGTTAACGCAGGCAAACATAACGACCTCACTTTTTATTAACGCTCGATTTTACGGTTTTCCTCCCCATATATTTGCATACATATGCTTATATGCTTATACATTGCTTTATATGAAAATCGGCCCACTCCGAAAATACATTCCCGGTGCAGTAAATTTATCGGAATAGTATGGAACATTATATTAATACACATCCCTAGGTGTAGGTACTCACCCACTTAATTATCTGCAATTATCATTAGACTGATTTCAATGACTTGATGACTCTAAATAATGAAGTATTTGCCTTGATTTATCGATGTCTCTGTGCGGCACTTCAAATAAGTTCTTGAATTCCGCTGTAGTCTGTGCAATTAGACATCATGAAGCTGCTATTGATTGGCAAATTTAACTACCGATGACCTCAATAAAGATAGATACCTACTCTTAGCATTGAAGCTATTCAAACATGATTAAACAGATCTGAGAATCTTAGCTCCACTTTTAGTTGAACGGACCCGCTTGAAACAACTAGACCTTCAAAAAACGAAAGTTCATTCACACATAAACAGGCCGTCAGTTGTCACCATCGGTTATGATATAAGATAATGCTTAGAATATAGAATAAACCAGAACCCGAGTCACGCGTAAAAACTTTCACCACGAAAACTAGTCTCAATGAGAATAGTTTCACCCTGTCTGTCTGTGGTTGGCCGTGTGGCTAGTCGTGTCAAACTCGAAAGATTTTCTTGTAAATATTTGTATTTGTATTTTGTATTCATCTGGAAAATCTTGAGGAGCAAGGTGTTCCCGTAGATGTTCTGTGTTTGACTGAGCACAATATGGTACAGGATGACCTGCAGTCCATACACATAGTTAATTACAACATTTCGTCCGTATATACAAGAATGAAGCGGTACGGTGGATCGTGCATTTTAGTTCACAATAAACATAAATTTATTCCGCTTCCGCAAATAAATAAATTTTGTATTGAAAATGTTGCAGAGTGCTGTGCTGTTGAAATACCGAAATATAAAATGATAATAATTTGTATGTATAGATCACCAAGAACCAATCTTAAGGAAATTAACAAATTTTTCGAAGCTCTTGATTCTATACTTAACGTCCTCTGTTTCACTAAGAAGAAAGTCATTATATGTGGTGACTTTAATATAAATTTACTGAAACCGGACAAAAACACAGAAACTTTCACTCAATTACTACTTAGCTACAATCTGAAACTTACTGTGTTTGAACCAACCAGACCAATAAGCGGAACATGTTTGGATAATTTTGCACATAATGTAAAGGGATTAAAAGTAAAAGTACTCGAATTAGCTATATCAGATCATACTGCACAGTTAGCGTCTTGCCCGGTGGCAGAAAATTGCTCACTCAAATACTGGTACATTGAAAGAAGGGATTACAGCAAGGATAATGTTAGGAAATTTAAAAATTGTCTGAGCTCTTTAAGTTTTGATGAAGTCTACGATACTGAAAACCCTAACTCAGCCTATAATTTGTTCCATGACAAATTTATATTGTTTTATAATCTATGCTTTCCTGTAGTGAAGATTAAAATTTGCACTCATAAGAAACCTAAATGGATAACTAATGGTATTAAAGTTTGTTCAAGACGTAAACGTGAGTTATTATGGCAATATAGGAAAAATCGTAATGATAATACCAGATCTACTTTTAAATCTTACTCTAACCGCCTAAACCGCATAATAAAATTGACACAAAAATCCCAAAATGATTATTTTATTAAATCAGCGACTAATAAATCAAAGGCAACTTGGTCGGTGTTAAACAAAAACAAAAATAATATGCCCAAGCATGAAATAAATAAACTGATTATTGAAGGAAAAATTGTAGACAATCCCTCGGACATTGTTAAATTATTTAATGACTATTTTATTGACCAAATTGCACCGCAAACAAATCCTAAATATAATAATATGACATCTTATGTATCACATTCTTTGTTTATGGCTCCAATAACACCAGTTGACATTAATCGAATTATTAATTCATTAAGAAATTGTAGTAGTACTGGTTATGATGAAATAAGTACGAAAATTTTAAAAGAAACATCTGAATTAATTTCACCAGTTTTAAGTCATATTATCAATAGTTCAATAGTTTCTGGAATATTTCCAGATAAATTAAAAATTACTATCGTTAAGCCTTTATTTAAAAGAACAGACAGGGATAATATAAATTGTTATAGACCTATTGCCTTAATACCAGTGTTTTCAAAGATATTCGAAAAGGTCATAAATAATAGTTTATATAATTTTTTTGAAACCTATAACTTATTTGCTGAAGAACAGATAGGGTTTCGTAGGCATAAATCTATTAATTTAGCAATTTTTAGGTTTCTTCAAACTGTGTTAAGTAACCTGGATAGCAAGAGAATGGTATGTGCTCTCTATATGGACCTAACTAAGGCGTTCGACTATGTCGATCATAATATTCTATTATCCAAGCTTGAAGCCTATGGTGTAAGAGGCAACATTTTAAGCCTTGTAAACTCCTACTTGAGTAATAGAAAACAGGCAACTGAAATATCACGTATTTGTCCGAAGTTGAAAAAAGAGATTCTGTATAGGTCTAAATATCGTAAAACTAAGTATGGAGTACCACAGGGAAGTGTTTTAGGGCCACTTCTCTTTATTATCTACATTAATGATCTTCCAAAGGCAATTTCTAACCAGATGGTGCTATTTGCAGATGATAGCACGGTGATGTTTTCGGATACTTGTAGATCTCAATTAGAGTCCACAGTCAATTCCACCTTAGAAATAATAATTAACTGGTTAAAACAAAATAATTTAAATATCAATCTTGATAAGACTCATATTATGAAATTTTCAAATAATTATAATAACATTAATAAACCAGACATTGATGTAAATTATTTAGGAAATCATATTAAACACGTTGACATTACCAAATTTTTAGGATTAAATTTAGACAGTAACTTAAACTGGAAAGCTCACGTTGACACTATATGTAAGAAACTTAATCAATTTTCATATGCAATGTACATGCTCCGTAAAATTGTTAATGAGTCTGCTGTGACGACTGCTTATCACGGATATGTCGAGTCTGTTTTGAGATATGGGGTAATATTCTGGGGTAATTCTACACTGAAAGAGCGAATATTTATAAGTCAGAAGAAATGTATCAGAGCCATAAGTAAACTTCATAAAACTGATAGCTGTAAGCAATACTTCACTGAACTGAGAATTCTAACATTACCTTGTTTGTATATTTATGAAACAGCTACTTTTGTAAAAACTAATATGGACCTCTTTGTAAACCGGAAGAGCAAACGGCACATCAACAAAATCTGTTTTCCTCATAATAAAACTGCCTTACACAACAAGAGTGTAATGTGTATGGCTGTACGTATATATAATCACCTTCCTAAATCTATATTGGATGCCCCTAGCTTGAATGTGTTTAAAGGGAAATTGAAAAAACTGCTTATAGAAAAGGCATATTATAACACAAAAGAGTATTTAGATGATAAGAACTTGGACTAATGTAATGTACTTTGTATAATATTAATGTAAATCTGATATATGAAATTAATTATAATGTCACCTGTATAGGTTTCTACTAAATTGCATGCGTGAAACGCTGATTATGGCAGGACTTAAACAGTTGCAATTAACATTCTGTAACAAACCCATATTACGCAATAAATTATTTTGATTTGATTTGATTTGATTTGATTTGTATTTATTTAAAAACATTACATCCATTCTTACAGGTATAACCTAATACAACAGAGTAGTCAGCAATGCCGTCGTGTATCGTTCCCACGGGTAAAAATTCTGCTAGGCTTAAAAAGAAAAAGGATATAATCCCATTTCATATGTAAGTATTACATTTAAATATCTTTTTGGTTTAAATAATGAATTTTGTTTACCAAACATTCTTTGGAAAAAAGTCAAGCGTCCATTTTCTCACTGTTGCCAACATCACCAGAATATTACCCCTACTGGTGGGAGGTATGATAGGCGCCCGTGAGGCATTGTATATTCGCTACACAGCGCCCCGTACGCCCCTTTTGGTTTATTCTATATTCTAAGGAGATAATGTAGATAAACATCTGACAAAAAGGAATTGGTTAGCCTAAACAGCGTTTTAGCCATGT
Source organism: Operophtera brumata (assembly GCA_932527175.1). Classification (NCBI taxonomy): domain Eukaryota; kingdom Metazoa; phylum Arthropoda; class Insecta; order Lepidoptera; family Geometridae; genus Operophtera; species Operophtera brumata. Next base: position 33,539,404 of record OW052230.1, on the reverse strand, counting down.
CGGCGGTAATCGTACACTGCCTACAGGATAGACTAAACAAAAAGTCTTATGAAAATTTGTACAGTTCTACTACGAAATAAATGTGCTTCGGCAATCATGGGCTTTTCGAAAAAGAACTGATTGCAAATGACTGAAAAAGCGAAAGTTAGACATAAATGATGATTGCTGTGGCACATTATTTTCTTAGTAGTACCTACCCCTACTTTACATTATTTCCACCCCCTATTACTGCAACGCGGGTGGTTGTTGCGACGCATTTTTACCCCGACGGTTTCTGTTAACACCCGTTTGCACTAAACATGTAACACTCACGAGTAGTACAGTAGGTATCTAAATAGGTAGGTAGCTAGGTACGTTTTAAGATTTTTTTAAATTAAATTACATTTTATTAACATTAGTTGCATTAGGTCGTAACTCATAGGTATTTTTACCTATGAGTTACACAAGCTACGCTTAGCTTGGGGCTAGATAATGTTGTGTGAACTGTCCAGGATTATTTATTTATTTTAGTTACGACCGTTTTCATAGAACATGGAAAGTATCGATTGGAAAACCCAAATAAAGTTTTTTTTTTGATCTAGTTTAAAAATAAGTTAGATTTGCATGCAAACAGCAATCGGTGGTCCAATCGGTGACCTGACCAACAATATGTTATCTCGATCGCAGAAACCTTTGTCTGGCCTATGAATAACATTACGGTTTGTCGAAAATAATGCATATTATCTAGCAGATATGGTTGGAATTTGAATACAAAAGGATTTTTGGGTGGTCCAGATAATAGGTATTTTACGAAGATAGACAAACGTATTAGTAGCCTCGAAATTAAACGAACGACTGAAATGGAATAAGTAGTACAAGTATTTACATACAACCATGGATAATTTTTTTATAGTTCAATAAGTCCATGAGCGAGCTCAATGCATGCATACCTACAACATAAACTTCAAGGGGATTCTGGTGAACCGATGAGTTCACTGGTTCCCCTGGGGGATCAGGTTAGGGGATCCTGATAGCCTCACCCCACTTACAGAACAGACATATAAATGAATGGAAGGTGGCAATATTAAAAAAAAATGCATTACATACAGCTTGTTCACCGTAAGATGTCCTCTGCCGTGAAGTAATTATTTTTTCTATGCTTGGATTATATGGTTGGGTTAGTATTTCGTCAAAAACCAATCTAGAGCTATTAACTTAACCTCTTTAATTTTCTTTATTATTTTTTCTCAAAAACGGTTCAGTACCTTGTAATGAGAGTGGTAACGATGTGATTGGAAACCAATCTTCCAACGTCAACCACATCTGACCCCAAACTACTGCCAAACGATTCTAAATCCAACCCTTTATAATGAATAAACTAAATTTTATTAAAAAACATTAACTTCTCCAACAAACTTTAAAAAAATGTACATGCGACTGATGATGTTGCTGATGATGAAATTAAAATGAGCCCAAACACTGCCAGTTTACTATTTACCTGTCATTGGAACTGACAGGCATGCCAAATTGCAGCTCAATCTGATATCGGGAAGTGCTCGAAAATTCGATTGCCAAATTTTATTCCAGGAAACCAACAAGGAAACAGAAGTTTAAGCGAATCAAAGAAAATTATGCAAAAATATTGAATTCGTATAGACGGATTTGAATTATACCTGAGCGTTCAAAATCCCTACTCATAAGCAAGTCTGTGCCGACCAACCACAAACCTATTCGTGCTCTAGATATTTCTGTTCATGCCTGTAATCTACGAGACCACAAAGTAGCTTCCCGAAAATAAAAATCCGGTTTTTATTTTCCAGACATTTCCATCCAACCACAACAAAACTTTACCGACTACAACTCTGCCTGAAACCAATTTACCGCCGTTGAAACCGTTAGAACCTTTGTATATTATCCGTAACTGCTCACTGGAGAATATACCTTTTACACACCTTTTAGCTACTGAAATAACAGTTTCATGATAATGGAAATCTCTGAAATGAAAGCTTTTGCTACAGTAAAACAAATCTACACTACATCGCGGCAGCCACACGGCCACACACAAACAAGACCGGTTGAAATAAAATTAAATTTAAATGTCACCCAAAAATTCCGTTCCAGCGGGACTCGAATCCGCATCTTTTTTTTTATACTACTTGAATGACGGAACAAGCATATGGTCCACCTGATGTTAAGCGGTAACCTCTGCCTATGAACAGTGCATTACCTCATAGGTCACGTTCACCTAGGACGCGCCCCATGTGGCATTGCACTACACCCGCCACCCTGAGACATCAAGATGAAAAGTCTCATGTGCCTGTAATTTCACCGGCACCCCTAACCCTTCAAACCGGAACACAGCATTGCGATCACTACTGCTTTGCGGCAGAAATAGGTATGGTGGTAGTACTTCCCCGGACGGACTCTTCGCCTGTAATGGGCAATGCCGTCACCAGTTCGGCCATAGAACGATCTCTGTATTTTAGTCATCATTTTGTGCGTAAATTCGTATCTTGCGGGTAAGTGTCGACAACCTAGCGGACAATTTTCATGATAAAAAATAGTAAAAATAAAGTCCGGATCATGTGCTGATGAATGCCACAAAACACTTACACTTCTCATTTAAAAAAAACCTAAAAAACATCTCAAGATTGAATTTTTAATGGATTATTTTTGAATGAAGTGGTTTTTCGACATTCGAGATAGAATAGAATAGAATATTTATTTATTTAGACAACAAGAGTCCAACTTATTAGTAACACGACTTAAAACTAGGTTAGTACTTAATAAAAAACCTCTGGACGAGCTTCCAAACCAGAGGACAATCGAAACGATCAGAGAACGCGCTTTGGATGCTGTTGCTGTTCGCGCGAAGCCTGCTCAACAGTGAGGCCGTCTTTTTGCGCCAGATGGCGTCAAAGGTGTCAGTACGCGCCTCGGCAAACATCCTGAAGCGCTGCAGAAGCGCGGAAGCCGCAACAGAGCCCTAAACGCATTGTTGTATTGGACCCGCAGAGCATTGTAAGCTTTTTGGGTATAGTTGAACCACAGACTCGCTGAGTACAGAGATGTACAGTACGCCTTGAATAAAGTAACTTTCACTGCGTCTGTACATCGAGCGAATCTGCGGGCCAGCATATTCGCCCGGACTGACAATGCTCTGCGTTTCCGTTCCATATCAGCATCGTCCTTAAGATCATCAGTTACAAAGTGACCCAGGTATTTAAACAGGTGCACTCTTTTAAGAGGAATACCTTTAAGTAATGATGATGATGTTGTTTGAGATGATAATGATGTTTTGATATCTCCATGCGATATTTATGTAAATTAGATATTTTAACATTGTAACAAAACTTGCTGCTGTGGTGTGTCCAGCCTAAGCATAGACCCCTCCGTCTCCTCCCGTGGATGTCGTAAAAGCCGACTAAGAGATTACCCGGACTTGTTGATAAGATTTGTCCTGGCTGCTAGCTTATTATATGGAATGCGTTATTACTGGAAGGTGTTAGCGGAGTCAGTCGTGGGAGGCAATGGCGGCGATAAGCTCACCACTTGTCACGTCTATATTCCAAGATGGTGCAACCCACTGTGAAAAGGGGCCATTGAGGCTCTTCCTACCATTTCGGGGAAAAAGGCGTGAGTCTATGTATGTATCAATTTGCTTATTTTTTTTTAATAGTACAAGATACACAGTCATGTATCATTTGTACTACCAGTTTAACTATTAAGTAGTACTACTGATCCGAGGGGAAAAATATTGTATTAAGTATACGGAAAAAATGCAAATGTCATATAACAATTGGAACGGTTTCGAATTCCTTAAGTTAATGTTCTAAATTAAAATTAAATTTTCTTATACATCGTGTTTTATTTAACAAGTCAGTTCTAACCTAAGAAGATTTTAAGAAAAAATAATAAACAAAACACGTAAATATTTACATACATACATACATAGACACACGTTTTCCTTCCGCTTTCTACATGAATGCAGCCTTATGTATGTTAATTTTTCTGAACCTTTTTGAAATGCTTTTAGCTTGACTTCACTTTATGGAATGAATGATACAAGGAATTAGAAGAATTTGTTTGAAATTAGCCGAGCATACCAATGCAAGGGTAGTTAGTGGGTTTGCTTTTTGTGTGCTAACCCGTTTTTTAATTAAAAGATGTCATAATCGGGTTTCATAGACAAAATAATAAATTTAAAAAAAGGAGCACCCTCTGTGGCGCGGCGGGCGAAGGTTCGCCTGCAGGAGGTTTCGAGTTCAATTCCCGCCTTGGAACAGAGATTTGTGCGATCTGCAGATATTTGTTCAGGGTGTTCTGGGTATTTTCTATGTATAATAAAAAAATATCAATCTATGTAATGTATTGTATTAAGTATTAAGTAAAGATAGATAGATAGAAAACTCTTTAAAGTACCTATAGTACCTCAAAAATAAAATAACAACATACTTATATTAAGTTACAACTAAAGTAAGTAAGTATATCAGTTATCTAGTACCCATAACATAAGCTTTGCTTAGCTTGGGGCTAGATAATTTTGTGTGAACTGTCCAGCATTATTTATTTTTATTTATTTACCCGTTGCACCTTCCCTGAACAAACAATTCAATATAATCAAAAATAGGTACAATGGAAAGGACACAAGAGTTTCACTATAAAGTGACCGATCCCAGAGGTTTACGACAAACAGAGAGTCACTCCAGTCCTCAAAAGCCTATTAAAACTGGAACAGGACCATATTTCAAGTGTCACCGAATAACGACAAATAAAGGCAAAAGGGCAGATAATGTCGCTCCGAGGCCTGCAGCCTTTATTAATGTACAGTCATAGTAAATAAAGAACAGAAATTAAACTCTGCAACGATGTTTAGATGATTTGCACGACCAATGTCAAAAAATAAAAAGCGGCCAAGTGCGAGTCGGACTCGCCCATAAAGGGTTCCGTAGCAGCAAGTAACATAATATAAAACTTCTTGGATGGTTTACGATTTATGACGTATTAAAAAAACTACTTTCTAGATCTCGTTCAAACCAATTTTCGGTGGAAGTTTACATGGTAATGTACATCATATATTTTTTTTAGTTTTGTCATTCTCTTATTTTAGAAGTTACGGGGAGGGGGACACACACACACACACACACACACACATTTTACCACTTTGGCAGTGTCTCTCGCGCAAACTATTCAGGTTAGAAAAAAAATTATATTAGAAACCTCAATATCATTTTTGAAGACCATCCATAGATGTATACACTATGTAATCAATATACCACCATAAAAGTATGGGTTTGATTAATAAAAAAAAAATGAGTTTCAGTTCTAAGTATGGGGAACCCCAAAAATTTATTGTTTTTTTTTCTATTTTTGTGTGAAAATCTTAATGCGGTTCACAGAATACATCTATTTACCAAGTTTCAACAGCATAGCTCTCATAGTTTCGGAAAAAAGTTGCTGTGACATTAGGACGGGCAGACAGACAAACAGACAGACAGACTGACAGACAGACAGACATGAAAAATCCATAAAGGTTCCGTTTTTTCCATTTGGCTACGAACCCTAAAAAATACCAGGAGCTTCATTAATAATACCCAACTATGGAATCGCCCAATTGGAAAAACACCCAAGTTTAAAAAAGGCCAACTAGATAAATGACCAGATACAGAAAAGGCCCTCTAGAAAACTAACCATGAATGAATGAACACAACCAACCAGAAAAATGAGAATAGCTACACCACATTCTTTTGATTAGGTTGACAAGTGCTAATGTTAAGGTGGTTGCTTTTTCATACTTACGTATTTTACCAAATATGGGCGAACGGAGTATAATTTTATACTGAAACTACTGTTTGTTGGCTTTTATATTATTATTTACGGCAAATCATATTTCTACGAAGAAAATACTGGATTAATAGCGAAAATAACGTCGAAATGACTTTTATGGACTAAAAGTTCGATGTTATTTTCACTATTAATTGATTTTGCTTTGCTTTGATAAGCTTTGATTTTGTACGTGACCCGAAATCTAGTTGTATTTTTGATCTAATATAAAAATAAATATGTTTCTATACTGAAATAGTTTTTTTTTAAATTTTGGGGTGGTTAAATAAAATAATACAAGGTATCAATTGCAGGACTTTCATTTCTGGGCAGCATTTGGACCGATCCCTGGCAATGTCCTTTACTTGGTACTTGTACCGTTCGAATGGGGAGAAGTTGCACTATTATTTTCTGTTTCTTACTATGTCACCGCTCCCCAGTTTAGGTATTTTAATACAATAGCTGTGTAAGTAATGCAATTAGCACCACTGTTAATGTAGTATCCGCGTGTTTACTTCATTTCGTGAGGCGAGGTCCGTGATGTCCTTCATGTTCCTACTTAAGTGTGCCTCTGAGGATAAGGCTATTGTGTTTGTGAGGAAAGATAAGGATAATTAAGGAGATGACCTGCTTGTGTTATGCTCGTTGATTCTGTCTATACCTACATGTAGTCTATATACTGCCTTACATTGCTTAGTGCAGTACCTATTGAATCATCATCAATGCATAGTAAATAAATAATAAATAAATAATGCTGGACATTTCACACAACATTATCAAGCCCCAAGCTAAGCAGAGCTTGTGTTATGCGATCTAGATAACTGATATGCATATTACAATATATTACATAGTTTTTTTTTTTTTATTATACATGGAAAATACCCAGAACACCCTGAACAAATATCTGCAGATCGTACAAATATTTGTTCCGTGGCGGGAATCGAACCCGCAACCTCCTGCGTCGCCGCGCCACAGAGGTCATCATATAGTATAAAACATAGTCGCATTCCGCGTCTGTCTGTGTCCGCTAATTCGTCATAAACCACGCAACAGATTTTAATGCAGTTTTCACCATCAGTTAAGAGAATTTTTCATGAAAGTTTTATATGTAGAATTAGTGACCCGCCCCGGCTTCGTAGAGACAGTTTTTTTTCTAAAAACACCCATGCGACATCGCGCCAGGCGCGCCGTAATAAATATATGTTTAAGTTAAATATATGTCTAATCATAATGTTTAGCGATAACACGATTCCATAAAAAAAAACCTACAGAAAAAAGACAACAAACAGCTAGTATGGTCGTTGGTACATCCATCCATCTATGTCGGCTGTTATCAGTTATAATGCCATCTTTGTCTGATCTTGGTTCTTCTAAGGATCCTTACGGATTCAACACGCAGTAGGTTATCTATATAATCTAACTAAAATCATAAGCGGCGGATGTGGCCCAACAACGTTATCCTGATGCCCAACTGGTGATTCTGGGGGACTTTAATGCCCACCATCAACAGTGGCTGTTCCCATACCAGCTCACCGACCATGCTGGGAGAGAGGCGTGCAAACTTGCACTCACGCTAAATCTCACTCAGCTGGTCCATGAGGCAACCAGAATTCCAGACGTTGAGGACCACACAGCCAACTGCTTGGACCTTCTGCTGACGAACGAGCCGGATCACCACTCAGTATCAGTTTTGCCTCCTTTGGGTACATCAGATCACTGTGTGGTGAGGTCTGTATCGTCATACTCGCCACCCGATCCCTCACCCAGAGGAAGTAGGCGAGTGTGGCGTTACAAGTCAGCAGATTGGGATGAGATGCGACATTTCTTCGCTTCTTATCCTTGGCGGCAAACCTGCTTTTCTTCTTGTGACCCGACGGTCTGTGCTGATGCCGTTTCGGAGGTGATCAAAAGAGCAATGGAGTATTTTATTCCATTCTCCGATGCTTCACCTTCAGGCAATGCTCGCCCATGGTTCAGTCCCGCGTGTGCTAGTGCAGAAGCGCTAAAACATGTGGCTTACCTAGCCTGGGTTGACGCAAGAAACGGTAAAACCTCGGATGCACGGCTTAAGAAGAAAGCCTTTAACAAAGCCGCCAAGTCTTGCAAGAAGGTGATACGGAAGGCTCGCTTCGATCGGATTGGCCGTCTGGGTGCTAAGCTTGCCGCATACCCTGCGGGAAGTAAAGCTTTCTGGTCTCTGGCTAAGTCCGTGGAAGCGAACTTCAGCCGCCCTTCACTCCCTCCACTACTGAAACCGGACGGGTCCCTAGCTCACGCTGCGGTTGAGAAAGCAAATTTATTTGCTACTCAATTTGCGGAGGCTTCACGTCTTGAAACTTCTGGCGAAATTCCACCCAGCCTTCCTCGGTGCGAAGCTTCAATGCAGGAAATTCGCATCCAGCAAAAGGAAGTGCTCAGAACGCTACGTGGTCTCGACGTGAATAAAGCTAGCGGTCCGGATGGTATCTCGGCTATAGTGTTGAAAACCTGTGCCCCTGAGTTGTCTCCAGTATTAACGCGACTTTTCCGCCTCTCTTTTAAAACTGGTGAAGTCCCTAAATCTTGGAAGCTCGCAAACGTGCAGCCTGTACCCAAGAAAGGCAGTCGTGCTGACCCTTCAAACTACCGCCCTATTTCGGTCACCTCCCTACTTTGTAAATGTATGGAGCGTGTACTGAATAGGAAGCTCCTTGCATACCTCGAAGGTAACGACCTCCTCAGTGATCGCCAATACGGATTTCGCCGAAACCGGTCTACAGGGGACCTTCTTGTGTATGCCACGCACATTTGGAGCGAGGCCATCGAGAAATACGGTGAAGCACTAGCTGTTTCATTAGACGTCTCGAAGGCCTTTGATAGGGTTTGGCACGCTAGCCTTATTGGCAAGCTTCCTGCCTACGGACTGCCAGTTCAACTCTGCTCCTGGCTCGCAGACTTTCTGAGGGAAAGATCCATTCGAGTAGTTATTGACGGCTGCTCGTCGGATCAATTGGCTATTAACGCCGGGGTACCTCAGGGGTCAGTGCTATCTGCCACACTGTTTCTGTTGCACATTAACGATCTGCTAATGCCCGGTATCATTGGGTATGCAGACGACAGCACAGTTGTGGAGAGATATGTTTCTACTGCGCGAGCTAGGAAGAATGAAATTCAGGAGTTAAGAGATGAGATGCTGCAGCGTCTGAATTTGACTCTCAAGGCTGTATCCGACTGGGGTGATGCCAATCTAGTCAAGTTCAATGCCTCTAAAACGCAGGCTTGTCTCTTCTCGGCGAAAAAAAGTCCGTTTCTCCAAGTTCCTGTATTCCGCGATGTACCTGTAGCTATAGGAGATCACCTCGAGCTCTTAGGTGTTTCGCTCACGCCTACTCTCAACTTTGGCTCTTACATCGAGTCTAAGGCAAAAACAGCTGCCATGAAGCTAGGCATCCTGAATAAGGTAAAGCGTTACTTCACACCAGGACAGCTTCTCAGTTTGTATAAAGCACAAGTCCGGGCTGGTATGGAGTACTGCTGCCATGTTTGGGATGGTTCGGCCAAATACCAGCTTGCTGCCTTGGACTCGATCGAACGTAGAGCTTTCAGGCTTATAGGTGAGCAACATATGGCGGAGACTAAGATCCAGAGTCTCGAGCACCGCCGTAAGGTTGCATGCCTTTCAATCTTCTATAGGTTACATTTCGGGGAATGCTCCCAGGAACTGCACGATCTGATCCCACCATCTCCTTTTCATCATAGGATGAGCAGGCGTACGGCTCAGTACCATCCTTACCTCATTAGTATACCTTCTATTCGCACAAAACGTTTCGGTTCTACCTTTATAATGCGAACTGCTAAGGAGTGGAATACACTGCCGTCGTCTGTCTTTCCTGAAAACTATAATCTGGGTCTCTTCAAGTCTAGAGTGAATAGGTGCCTTCTAGACCTTTGTGCTCCATCTTCGGCCACATCGTCACTTACCAACAGGTGAGATCGTGGTCAAACAAAGGTCTATCAATGTTAAAAAAAAAAAAAAAAAAAAAAATATCAAGGTTACGATGTTTGGATGTTCGTATCTTTGTAACTCAGTCATGCCAAGGCGGCGAAACCGATTTCGATTTGGTACACTGATAGATTATGACCTGGATTGAGCTATATGCTACTTTTTATCCTGGTAAAACTTGAGCAAAGCCGCGGGCGGATGCTAGTTGTATATTAAAAAAAAATTTTTTTTTTAAAGTTATATTTCTTTGGTTCTTAAGCATTCGTAAGCCACTATGCGATGAACACAGTTAAACTTATAGGCGAGTTGTTTTCTGCACGCCAGGAAAAGTTTCTAATCACGCGCGGACTACGCGCGGTCGTAGTTGCAGGCGGGACATAAGGAGGGGTATGCCGCAAAATTCCTAATTTTAGATTTGATTATTAACTGACTAAATCAAGTACAATATTCAAATTATAAATATGCATGGATAAATACATTATAATTCCGAGGGATTACTGATAGAAACACGATAGGACAATATTTTCTCAACAGAAAAAAAAGCAGCCAAGTGCTAGTCAGACTCGCCCATGAAGGGTTCCGTAGCAGCAAGTAACATTATATAAAAGTTCAAGAAGTTACGGGGGCTACACATTTTACCACTTTGGAAATGTGTCTCGCGAAAACTATAAACAATTATATTAGAAACCTCAATATTATTTTTGAAGACCTATCCATGGAAAATGTTGAGTTTCAATTATTTTATGTTTTATGTTGAGTTTCAGTTCTAAGTATGGGGAAAACCAAAAATTATATATTATATTATTATATACTAAGTTTCAACAGCAAAGCTTTTATAGTTTCGGAAAAAAGTTGCTGTGACATACACGGACAGACAGACATGACGAATCCAGTTCGGTTCAGTTTTTTGCCATTTGGCTACGGAACCCTAAAAACAAAGTTACCTCTAACTTGTGGCTAGTTTCGATTGTTTATTAAAATGATACATATTATTGGGTAAAAAGTAAGATAAATAAAAAGGCGTGTGTATGTATCTATGTAAATAAAATCAATACAACAAAGCTAAGGGTTTACTGTAGGGGTTTTGTAAAATAACCTATATTTTACGAGATATTCAATAAAAACCACTTTTTCGAGCGGCGCAAGGTGTTTTTTGGGTCGTTCCTCGTGCTGCACCTGAGTTCTTCACCTGGGTGGCTTTGTAGGAAGATTTCTGCCTGGGTTGGCGCAGCAAAAAATAGGTACCTAGGTTAATTAGTTTGTATTTAATTATCCAATATCGTATCGGCATGAGTTATGTGCGATTATTACCGTCCGCCTGTGTGAACAGACTAGGTACCTGATACCGAAGCATGTATCATTTAGCTAGTAATTAAACTACAGATTGGAATTCTGTTAATAGATGATATTAGGCGAGGAATACCTATTTCAATAGCCTATATGATTAGGATAATACAATGCAGCAGGCATATTATGAGCTCTTATTTCCATTCAGTTCAAAAACTATTCAGTACAAAATATCGGTTCCGTGATATCCGCAACTATATTTAAAGGCACAGTCGCAGAGAGTCTATAGACATCTGCGATTAAATTTATTCAACGACGCGGATGTCAACGATTAGCCGATATTTTGTACTGAATAGTTTTTGAACTGAATGGAAATAACAGCTCATAATATGCCTGCTGTTATGATTGAATGTTGTATGGTTATAGATACCTATCTACTAGCGATAACGGGAGCACCCGTAGGTGGTAGACAGACTTTTACAATGAATTTTTCTTTACATGAGGATGATATGCCTCTCCGTCTCCTCCCGTGGATTCCGTTTGTGGGACTAAAGGGGATGGGCAGCAGAGAACTCAACACCAATACTGCGATCACCAGTCCACCGGCCAAACGTGGTCATTATGACAAAACCTTTTTTTTTTTTTTACTTTGATAGACCTTTTTTGACCACGATCTCACCTGTTGGTAAGTGACGATGTGGCCGAAGATGGAGCACAAAGGTCTACAAACCTCCCATTGTATAGTCTATGGGGGAGGCCACGTCTAAAGGATACTGATGATGACTGCTTCTCTGAATAGCCTGGGCATGATAGCGTTCATGGATAAGGATGTTCAGGTGTATCAGATGTTAATTACATACAAATTAAAAAACCTCGACTTTTTTCAATGAGCCAACACCAAACGGAAGGAGACACTCACTTTATGACATCAAGGAATGCAGATAGCGTCCTTAAGGCGCGATAGGTTCTCAAATGTCTCTGGAATTTTAAAGTTTTTGATAAGAATTTTCATAGTTTTGTATGAAGAAAAAAATATATGATATTCTTGAGCTTTTTATCTTGTGAAATCAATAATTCAATACAATATTTCAATTACTTCACTTGATAAAAAAAAATAACAAAGATACCTCCTTTTTAAAATTTAAATGCTATTTTTCACTCACTTCTCTCACGTTTTAATTTTTGAAACATTTGGTTAAATGTTAGTTATTATTTGAGTTAGTGAATTCATCAACAAAATTAAACAAAACTTTGAACGACATTTTTATATAATTTTTTTATGCATAAAAACACGGTATCAGAGCGTGCGCTCGCCTTCTTCGCCTCATACAAAAATGTTCGTTGAACCTATAGCGCCTTAAGTCAACGAAAGCAATCACAGTGGACTTGTTAATTCTTCTTTTTTTTTTCTTTTTTTTTATGAGTAAACAATCAGATGGCCCCCTTGATTTTAAGCGGCAGCCTCTGCCTATAACAATGCATTACCTCATAATCGACAATTCCAGTCCATCCCAAGGTTGTCTGGAAGAGATCGCTGTCAGCGATAAGACCGCCCATTGTACCACCATACTTTATTTTTCTGATTGTTTTTAAGGAGTTATTTTTTTTGTGGTGTGCAATAAAGTGTTATCTATCTATTTATCTATCTAAGTCACGTCCACCTAGGACGCGCCCTTCGCGGCATTGCCCTTCTCGCCACCCTGAAATATAAAGATGAAAAAGCCATAGCGAGGCACGAACAAAACTATGGTTAGAAAGATATCCTCCCCTTGCTGATCACGTTGTACCTGCAGAGAAGCTCCCTTCGGAACATGAACTGCTTTGGTCCACCTGTAAATCTCTGGACCAACTCTGGAGTCAGGTGGGCCGCTGCACGTATAACTTAGTTAAATGGGGGTATTCTGACGAGGCACAATGTGACTGTGGGTACACTCCTCGGACGATGCCTCACTTGTTGTCCTGTCCTTTGTGCACCTACACCTGCATCCTAAATGACCTGTGTAAAGCCACTGAAAATGCTATCGACTTGGCTAAATTTTGGTCTAAAACAATCTAATTGTCTACAACACGAAAAGAAGAAGAACACCAGTTGTAAGCCAGAAGTACAATTAAAACCGCTCTGAAATTGGAGCACCCGTTGCACCCTAGATCCTGTTCATCGTGTGCTGGTCATCAGCAGACCCTGGAACCTGATTCATCGAAAATTATCATTCTAAGCTCAAACTTAACACACATGTTAGACTTAACACACATGTTTTAATTGATAGTATCTCATAAAAATCATCAGAATAGCATACGATCCCCCTAAACAAAAAATGTGTTTAGGGGTATTAAACACATTTTTAGTGTTTTTTTTTTGTTTAGGGGTATCGTAGCTAAACTGTGATATTTATGAGATAACATCAATTAAAACATGTGTGATAAGTGTCCTAGTTCTCGCGAAATCAACTTTCGCTATCTGAAGAAGTGTTCATAAGCAGTAATGCCTTATTTTTTATATATGTTTTTTTTTTTTTTTTTTTTTATCATGTTTGCTTTTGCGTGTTGCATGTGTGTGTCTTTGATTGTTTAGTCACAAATAAACGTTTCTTTCTTTATTTCTTTCTAATGAGCAAAAAACACCAAAAAAAAATGAGTTTCACGCCACAAGCGTGAGCATGCACCTTAAGTTGTAAAAATTACAAATTGTTGCGAGGCGATGATCCTGGAAACGGCTGTACCACTTTCCACCAAACATAGCTAAGAAACATCTCGCAAACACAATTTTTCATATTACTAATAATAATAATATAGGTAATAATAATATAATCTTTACTTCAGGCTACCTGGGAAATGAACAATAAAATTTTACCTAAACATTAAGCCCATGTAAATATGTATATACCTTGTAAGCTAACATACATATTTTATACTTAAAATAAAGGGATTTGGTTTCGATAATGCTTTCCGGTGCCAATGCCAGCTGGCCAGAAATCCATATCAAGGAGCGGATCCTTATACTTCGCCTGGACCTGGAGAACATATGACTTGAAGTTAGTGGCCCTGTTAGTCTGCAGCCACTGGAGAGACTCTCGAATCGCCGCCCCCTGAATCCGGCCCTGGCACCTCTCCGTCACGAACCGGAGTACATCATCTCCTGATGTTTTCTCGTTTATTCGGGAGAGGTAGATCTTGATAGTCGGCTCAAGTGCATGCAGTGTTGTCGACTCAGCCAGTATCTGACTGCATTTAAATCAGAGCTATTCCGGAGGTACATGGCAACAAAGAAACCATGTATACAGATACTAACCCCTCATTTTAGTAAGGGGTTAAAAAAACAACAGAAACAGCCCACTATCATCATAGGACGAGCAGGCGTACGGCTCAGTACCATCCTTACCTCATTAGTATACCTTCTATTTATACAAAACGTTTCACTTCTACCTTTATAATGCGAACTGCTAAGAAGAGTTTTTTTTTTTTTTAATATTATTATCTGATTGTGGCTATAATATCACTGCGAGCAGTTAGGCCTATTGTGATCGCCACTTGTTACATACCGCCCCTGGAGAGGGCGTTTACAGGTTGCTCCTACTCAGCGCTAAGATACGGTTGGTGTTCCGCTTATCGAAGGCTTTAATAAGAGCTTTGGAATGGGTCAAACCACAGCTTGACCGATTCTACGAAACAGGAGTTCAACAGGGTTCTTTGAGCCAGGCTTTTTGGTATACCACAGAACGGCTCAGGCCCCACCTGTATACCACTAGCCCCAGCTCGCACAAGGTCGTCAGCACATTCTTTACCGTCGACGCCTGCGTGTCCCGGAACCCATCTTATGAACAACTCTGTTCCTTAGTCCCAGAGAGTTCAAACGTGACAGACAGTCCTCAACTAGTCTGGACGAGATAACCTTCGAATCCAGAGCCAGAAGTGCTGCCTGAGTGTCGGAGTTGATATATATTGTGTGGTTGATGTAGCGCTTTTGAAGGTTAACTGCCGCACATTCTAGAATGGCGTAAACCTCAGCCTGGAAGATGGAGGCGTGATTTCCTAAGTTTATACTCTTATTGAACTAAGGTCGCTCTCCATAAACTCCACAGCCTAAATCCAGTCCCATTTTGGAACCATCCGTGTACCATATTAGGCATCCGGCCTCGCAGATTTAACTGGCTGTTCAACCAGTCTTCTCTAGAGGGCATTTCTACGGTGTATTGTTTTTCAAATACATGCTTTGTAAGCATAACATCAGATGTCATGCTCAATGTAGGTGATTCCAGAATTGAGTCTTGCAAAGATCTCAACTTCTGGGAAAGCCAATTCCTCCTACCTTGGATATAAGCCCTGTACATGCTGGCTTTCGCCTCTTTCTGTATAAATACATGGAGATGCGGTAGTCCTAGCAATGCATTCAGTGCCAGCCCAGGAGAGGTAGACATAGCACCTGAGGTCATAAGGCAAGAAGGAGTGGAATACACCACCGTCGTCTGTCTTTCCTGAAAACTATAATCTGGGTCTCTTCAAGGCTAGAGTGAATAGGTGCCTTCTAGACCTTTGTGCTCCATCTTCGGCCACATCGTCACTTACCAATAGATGAGATCGTGGTCAAACAAAGGTATATTAAATTAAAAAAAAGATTTTACCACGAATGCTTCAGCAATAATGATATAAGAAAAGTACCAATCCTATTTATCGCTAAATATTGCAGGTTGTTGTGTATGTACATAAGATAATGTAGCGGGTAACGGGCAGCCATAATGACGGCGTAGTCGGTATCGTATCATTAATATTATGAACCGCCCGATATCGCTTCAGTGTGAATAGTCGACCTAATGTGCCATAAAAACGCGTACGAGCCTGAAATTGGCCCGTTACAGGCAAACCCGACGTCAATTAGTTCCGAGCATTGTTTACTGCGTTGTCAATATCAAAGTACACAAGATTGCAACTTGGTTTTCCCACGACATGCATCCTATAATAACTTTTTGTAGAATCTCAAAATGACGTATAGTCCAGTCAACATGTACATCCGTGCTTGCAAAAGTTTGGGTCACGCTGTTTTGTTTATATGTTGTTAGGACCACATACACATTTTACCACTTTAGAAGTGTCTCTCGCGCAAACTATACAGTTTAGAAAAAAAAAAATAGAAACCTGAATATCATTTTTGAAGACGTATCCATAGACTGTCATAAAATTCCAGTCAAGATGTACATCCGTGCTTGCAAAAGTTTGGGTCACGCTGATTTTTTTATATGTTGTTAGGACCACATACACATTTTACCACTTTAGAAGTCTCTAGCGCAAACTATTCAGTTTAGAAAAAAAAAATTAGAAACCTCAATATCATTTTTGAAGACGTATCCATAGACTGTCAAAAATTATAATTATAGTAATTTAATTAAGTAATTTAAATTATAATATTACTGAATAATTGAGTGTCAGTTCTAAGTATTAAAACAACCCAAAAAAAAAATTGTTTTTTTTTCTATTTTTGTGTGAAAATCTTAATGCAGTTCACAGAATACCTCTACATACCAAGTATCAACAGCATAGCTCTTATAGTTTCGGAAAAAAGTGGCTGTGACATAAACGAACAGACAGACAGACATACAGACAGACAGACATGACGAATCCATAATGGTTCCGTTTTTTGCCAATTGGCATTTGGGCCCAAAAAACCCGATTTGCAATTTTCCAAGTGCTGTGCGTTCGGCGCCATGAAATTTTCGTGTTTTTCGCTCAGATGGTTTCAGCGGAAGATCAGCGTTGTGTTGCTACAATACAACAAATGCTGAGCTGGACGCCAGTTTGTGTCAGTGATGCGTGGCTGGCACTAAGAGGCACACATTAGTTTTATTTTTCTTTGTTTCTATGTGTGTGTGTGTTTGTCATTTTGTGTGGAATTTTGTTTGTTGACGCAAATAAATGTTTTTTCTTTCTTTCTTTCTTTCAATATGACGACCTCTGTGGCGCGGCGGGCGAAGCTTGGCCTGCGACGCAGGAGGTTGCGGGTTCGATTCCCGCCTCGGAACAAATATTTGTGCGATCGCAGATATTTGTTCAGAGTGTTCTGGGTATTTTCTATGTATAATAAAAAATATCTATCTATTTAATATATTGTATTAAGTATATCAGTTATCTAGTACCCATAACACAAGCTCTGCTTAGCTTGGGGCTAGATAATGTTGAGTGAACTGTCCAGCATTTTTTTTTTTTTTTTTTTTATACAATATTATGGTGACAGCGAGGGAGACGGAAGGTAAACAGAACTCCTCGATGGATAATGTAATGATAATGTAATGGCCATCCATAATTCCGATCATTAATTTTGTAAAAGCTTGTATTGAAAAATGCATTTTCCACAAAAAACTTATTGGATATTATAACTTCATTACGTTTTGCTATCATTATCGAAACCCGGATATAATGGTATGGTTTAAGGTGGTGTGTAGTCGTAATTTTTCTAAAATGGTTTTAGGCCTTAATCTTTTATATCATTCATATTATACCGATTTGTGTGAAAATCTCGAAACTCGTGCTTTGGTAATGATAAACTGACCAACAACAGGCCTTGATATAATATTTAGTTTCTTGTTTGTATCTACAAAAAATAATTGACTTGAATATACTAATTTTTTTAATTTGAACTAAGTTTTGTATGGAGCGGGCAAGCGATTCTCTTAAAAATCATGTTTCTGGACATTTTTCAGCCATGTTCGTTCAGAGAGATCCTCCTCCTCCTCGCGTCGTATTCCTCAATGCTGAGGGTCGTGACCCCCTCCATGGATCACTTTATGCCGGACGATGTGGCGCCAATGAGATCTGAAGCCCAATTCTCGTAATCAAAAATAGTCAAATTAAAGTTCGGATCATGTTACGATCTAGTGTCGATGTCACAAACGTCAAAAATGGTATTCTGCTCACCTCACAATACAACGCGGAATGTGATTATATCGAAATGTGACTGTAACTAGAATGTTTCAAAGTTCTGAGAATTCTCTCTTTCACTCTTTACAATTATTATATAGCACTATCCTACTCTAATATGTGGTCGCAAGAACCGAAAGTAGATTATATTGTTGTTATGAGGGAGCAGAATACCAACTTCTCAGTCAATTTACAATACAATCTCGTTTCGGTCAACTTGCAGTCTGGTTATAAAATAAATAAGAGGATTGGGCTTCTGTTGCCAGCGAGCTGCACGGCTTCGTGGAATTTCGAATCGAGAGTGGTGCGGATCTGGTCTGACCAACGTATTGGGCGACGGCCTCGTGGCCTCTTTCCCTCAATTTTTCCATTGATAATCAGCTTCTCTAAGTTGCCACTGCCTTTCCGTTCAGAGAGATAAATAACAGAATTAAATTCAGTAGCATATATAATATAAACACGTTTATTTTTGTAGTTAAGCTAAGACTAGTGGAATGTAGTAGTAGAGCTTTTTTGTGAAAGAGTTCGTCCGGGGAAGTACTACCACCATACCTATTTCTGCCGCAAAGCAGTAGTGCTCGCATTACTGTGTTCCGGTTTGAAGGGTAAGGGTGCCGGTGAAATTACAGGCACATGAGACTTTTCATCTTTATGTCTCAGGGTGGCGGGCGCAGTGCAATGCCACGACGTGACCTATGTATGAGGTAATGCACTGTTCATAGGCAGAGGTTACCGCTTAACATCAGGTGGGCCATCTGCGAGTAAAAAGTTGGTGCTCCGTCACCAAGTAGTATAAAAAAAAAAAAAAAAAAATGCCCCTGTCGTTGCCCGAGTGGAGGTTTTTCCATACAAACGTCAACACCCCGTCGCACCCCCATAGGAGGCAAATTTCAGAAGTTTCTTTCTCAGTGCCCCCTACACCATAAATGGAATGTATCCTTAAAATTTCAGGTCTTTAGGACTAACGGTTAAGCTCAGTAAGTCAGTCACACACTTGCAAAGATTTAGTATATCTAAATTGAAAACTACAAAAAACATGAAAAAACTTAGTGACTGTATTAGTAGGTGGGTAGGTCATTTGAATAGTAGGTGACATCATCAATTAGATGGGAATATAGATAGATAGATAGAAAGAAAACACTTTATTGCACAACACAGAAAATAAGCTAATTAAGAATTAAAAATAAACTAAACACGGAAGTACAATGGGCGGTCTTATCGCTATAAGCGATCTCTGCCAGACAACCTTGGGATGGACTGGAATTATTTGCACGACATAGAACGGTGGCTTAAAATCTGGAATACAATCTCTTAAATTAAAAATAAATAAATATAACAAATTACTACCTAATTTATAAATTTAAACTATGGCTACACAAATTTATATATACCTACCTAAGTATTTATACAATTTATATTATTAAAATTAATAAAGTATAAATTTATATATACCTACCTAAGTATTTATACAATTTATATTATTAAAATTAATAAAGTATTATTAATTTTAATAAATATTAATTATTATTATTAATATAGTATTTCTTATAGGAATATTTTATGCCAGACCGTGCTGGTACCGTGCTGTGTCCGTCCTAAGAACAGACCCCTGCGTCTCCTCCCGGGGATGTCGTAAAAGCCGAAAGGATTACCCGGACTATTTACTAGCAGTAAACAACAGTAACAGTAATACAGAATCTTACTAGATTTGTTGGTATAAGATTTGTCCTGGCTACTAGCTTATTTATGGAATGTGTTATTACTGGAAGAAAGCGTTAGCAGAGACAGTCGTAGGACGCGATTTTGGCGATGAGCTCACCACTTGTCATGTCTAATTCCTACGATGGTACAACCCACGTGAAAAGAGGCCCATTTGAGGCTGTGCCTACCCTTTAGGGAAAAAGGCGTGAGTCTATATAATAATATGTTGCCCTCAAAGATAGACCTATTTTTATGAATGATGGAGATCATTTTAGAAATCTCTCACAAGATTTTACTAACCAGCTTTTCTGTGAAATATTCAATGTGGACAGTGGGAAAGCTTCTAAGTAAATTAATTTTTCACAAAACAATCAATCAGAAGATCGCATTAGTATTGCCATTCAGCGTGGCAATGCAGCCAGTATCTCAGGGACGCTTCCGTCTAGTAGTGATTTGGATCAGTTGAGCTACCTTTAGATCGCTAGCAGCGGTCTTCAGGTAGCACAACTGTTTCATATGTATTTTGTACATACCTTGTATTCGTTTTATTATTCTTTCTGTTAATAAATGTACTTATCAGAAGATAAAGTGTTTTACCTGGCACTCAAAGAATCGTTTTTCATCTGAAACATCTAAGAGCAAACAATGTAGAACTGATTGCATTTTTAAACAGACGACTCGGTGCACCGACTCGTATCGAATTCTGTTTGCCGCCCCACTTCGTATCCGAACACGTAAACTACATTTAAAAAACATCTGTTAGTTTCAAGGCTCATGAGCTCCAATATTGATTGAATGTTGATGCGTCATCGTCGAGCGCTAGCTGATGTTCGGTTCTCGTCTCACGAATTGCACGGTAACAAGTGCTAATAGCTAATGGAAAACACTGTAGGTAGTCTGGTTAGACCACGGTCTGGTCTGCCATCTTATTTGTTTATTTTATTTTATTTTATTTATTGGATTTACAAAACAGATTACAATCACCTTAGCTTACACTTACATGCATATTTAGTTCTATTCTAGATTCGTAATCAAATATGTAAACACGACTAAGTCACATCTCACAGGATTTTTCCTAGTTAGGATACCTATGTTGTCCCACCCAGGAATAATGATTCTAAGGACACTGAATCTGATGTACACTATAATGAATTTGTGACGTTTGTTGTTGAATAAATTATTACTATTACTATTAGTTACTAATTACTATTACTAAAATGACGTGTGTATTGGTTATATTCGTTTATGCTATGCCGACCTATTTCTGTCATTAAATTGATAATTGTAAGAAAAAAAAAACCGGACAAGTGCGAGTCGGACTCGCGCACGAAGGGTTCCGTACCATTATCTAAAAAACGGCAAAAAAAACACGTTTGTTGTATGGGAGCCCCCTTAAATATTTAATTTATTTTGTTTTTGCGTATGCGTTGTTTGTTATAGCAGCAACAGAAATACATCATCTGTGAACATCTGTATGTAACTATCACGGTTCAAGATAGCCTGTGATTAGTGATCGTAACGGTATGCTGATCAAAATGAGCCTAAACACGGCCAGACAACTATTATCCATCGACGAGTTCCGTTGTCCACCTTCCGTCTCCATCATCAGATCAGCTCGCTGTCACCATCATATTGGATTATCATCGGAACTTGACAGGTATGCAAAATATAATCTCAATCGGTTGAGGATAACTGCTTTAAAATTCAGGTGCAAGATAAATAAAATAAATAAATAAATAATGCTGGACAGTTTACACAACATTATCTAGCCCCAAGCTAAGCAGAGCTTGTGTTATGGGTACTAGATAACTGATATACTTAATACAATATATAACATAGATAGATATTTTTTATTATACATAGAAAATATCCAGAACACCCTGAACAAATATCTGCATATCGCACAAATATTTGTTCCGAGGCCACCCGGACAAGCATACATACATTGCAAGTTAAATAAAAGCTTGTAATAAGTAAACCCGACATGTGCAACAAACCACGCATATAGGAGGGTCCCAGAGTTAATTACTATATTCACTACTAGGTGTCGTGACTGGAAAAATAAGAACGCGCTATTGGCTGTCACTCGTTGTTTCCTCTTCTTTGTATGGGACCCTCCTAGTGAATGTTTCTGCTAATTTTACCGCACTGTCAGTGTTTGTACCGGTCAACCGTGTTTTTAGGGTTCCGTACCCAAAGGGTAAAACGGGACCCTATTACTAAGACTTCGCTGTCCGTCCATCTGTCACCAGGCTGTATCTCATGAACCGAGATAGTTAGATAGTTGAAATTTTCGCAGATGATGTAATTATTTTACTATAAAAACTTTCGTGAATCATATCAATTATATTATAAAAACGGGAAATTTTCACGTACCGTTAAATCGATGTAAGCACCGACATTCCCCGAATTTCCCGTTTTTATAATATAATTGATGTAATTATGTTGCCGCTATAACAACAAATACTAAAAAACAGAATGAAATAGATATTTAAGGGGTTCCCATACAACAGACATGATTTGTTTACCGTTTTATAGATAATGTTACGGAACCTTTCGTGCGCGAGTCTGACTCGCACTTGGTTGGTTTTTCTGTCTATTTTCTAGTTAGGCTTGGTTAAAAAAAAACAAAAAAAATTGCCTTTATTTCCCAAATTAACACATTTACATAAAATTAATTAAATTTCTCAGTTGCAGTATTCATTATATAAATTATTATTATTCTATAATCTAGGTAATTATTATAATACTTACTAATACTTGGGCACCCAAAAATTAGTGTAGGCCACCTCCATGCGATTCCAATCCTTACGATCCTGAGTGAACCTCTACCACGTCATCGCATAACCTTAGTCTTGGTTGGCTTTTCTGTGTATGGACGTCCTCGTCTATTGTTACCACAATTGAGTCGATCAGTAGCGTCTGCAGAAAGGTAGAGCACTGCGAATAAGCAATAGGAAAAAGCAGATGTCCCACTTGATGTTAATCGGTAACCTCTACCTACAGCAATGCATTAGGTACCTCACTGGTCAAGTCCACCTAGGACGCATCCTACGTGGAACTGCACTGTGACCTTAGACATAAAGATGGAAAGTCTCATGTGCCTGTTATTTCACCGGCACCCAACCTTCAATCAGGAACACAGCAATGCTGGCACAACTTTACGACAGAAATAGGTCTACCCGAGAGGAACTCTTTCACAAAAAAGGGACGTATTTAAACACGATCTTGTACCATGATGAAATAGGTATCTGTGGTACGTGGTAACCTTTTTAAATTCACCTCTGCACATGATATATCTAAATTCTAATCATGAAAGGTGACGCCATACACAGATGACTTCATCACGATTTTGACAACGAAGTTCAATTTGCAGTTCACGGTTGAGTTATTCATTTTGGATGATTTGTGTTTGTTAAACTATGTTTGACAAGCAATATCTAGAGTTTATTTCATGATCTTCGGCCGTAAAATTAAGGAAAATCCCACAACTAATTTAATAAAGAATTAAAAAACCCCGGCTGTTTGCAGTGTTCCTGAAAACTGATGTTTTCACAGATATGAAAAGCGGCCAAGTGCGAGTCGGACTCATAATAAGCTAGCAGTCTGTATAAATCTTATACCAACGAATCTCAATACCAAGCAATCCCTTAGTTGGCTTTTAAGACATCCACGGGAGGAGACGGAGGGGTCTATTTTTAGGCCGGACACCCCATGGCAGATTCTATAATATCCCAAAAACTGAGATGACGGCTGATAGATCGAGTAAAAACATGATGGTATAGGAATATGATGGTGAAAGGGCTGTGGCTGTGATGTGTATGTCACAGGGAGCTCACGCAAGGAGTCTCCCTTTCATGTACAGACACTAAATATGAAGGGCAAGCCAACCAAGCAAGCACCAAGCACCACGCTGAGGCTTCACACCAATAGTTAAAGCTCGCCGTGTTTGTTGTTTAGTTCTTCTTGGTGGTTTAGTCTGGTTCAGGAGTAAATTTAGTTTATAAAACAGTTGAAAATTATCCTTGTGGATTCAATGAATGCAAGTAATTAATTTTGTAATAATTAAAAAAAACCTCAACGCTGAACGGCTGAACCGATTTTGATCAAACAAAGCTAAGAACACTCCTGACAAATACACCTTTCAAACAAAAAAAAACAAAAAAACGAAATCGTTTTATCCGTTCGGGAGCTACGATGGGACAGACAGACGCACACACACACAGACACGTCAAACTTATAACACCCCTTCGTTTTTCGTCGGGGGTTAAAAATAGTACTTTCGAATTTGAATTTGGCCTCTGCAAATCTCAATTGCATTCAGCGCTTCTAATATATATGCATTTTCATAGAAAAAACAAAATGAAATGGAAATAAAATATTTGTAAATACCATCCAATAAATAATAATAATAATAAATAATGCTGGACAAGTTCACACAACATTATCTAGCCCCAAGGTAAGCCAGAGCTTGTGTTATGGGTACTAGTTAACTGATATACTTAATACAATACGTTACGTAGATAGATATTTTTTATTATACATAGAAAACACCCAGAACACTCTGAACAAATATCTGCAGATCGCACATATATATGTTCCGAGGCAGGAATTGAACCCGCAACCTCCTGCGTCGCAGGCGGACCATCGCCAGCCGCGCCACGGAGGTCGTTATAAAGGCCAACAATGTATTAATTCACATTATATTTTATAATACTTTCCTTGACGACCTCTGTGGCGCGGCT
This sequence comes from Operophtera brumata, assembly GCA_932527175.1. Classification (NCBI taxonomy): domain Eukaryota; kingdom Metazoa; phylum Arthropoda; class Insecta; order Lepidoptera; family Geometridae; genus Operophtera; species Operophtera brumata. Next base: position 33,514,981 of record OW052230.1, on the reverse strand, counting down.
GGCGATGGTTCGCCTGTGACGCAGGAGGTTGCGGGTTCGATTCCCGCCTCGGAACAAATATTTGTGCGTTCTGCAGATATTTGTTCAGGGTGTTCTGGGTGTTTTCTATGTATAATAAAAAATATCTATTTAAGTAATGTATTATATTAAGTATATCAGTTATCTATAGTACCCATAACACAAGCTCTGGGTTAGCTTGGGGCTAGATAATGTTGTGTTAACTTGTCCAGCATTATTTATTTATTTTATTTATTTTTTAATTAGGTAAAACCAATTGCTGTATTTATATTACATAATTAAGAGCTACATACAATTCAAATCAAATTCGTAATTCATTCGATTTGTCGCAAGCCGGCGAGGATATTGGTTAAACTCATTCCATTACGAGTTAAATAATTAAATAATTAGAGCGGACTGGTAAAATTCAATTAGCTGAAATTAGTTCGAGAATTACAGTTCCAGTTTCACATTAAACACATATTGCTCGGCAGATAGGTTATATTTGATTTAGATATGTGTTTAGGCTTCCGTAGCCAAGGGAAAAAACTAAACCATTATAATTTCGTCGTATCCGTAAGTCACATCCATTTCACTTGTTAACTATAGGCACTATGTAGGCGAAGTGTAGTGTTTGTATGCGAGAGAACACCAGGAGATGATGTACTCCAGTTCGTGAAGGAGAGATGCCAGGGCCGGATTCAGGGGGCGGAGATTCGACTGTCTCTTCAGCGCCTGCAGACCAACAGGGCCACTGACTTCAAGTCATATGCTCTCCAGGTCCAGGCGAAGTACAGGGATGTGCTCCTAGATCCGGAGTTCTGGCCAGCTGGCATCGTTTACCGACGCTATAGGGAAGCGTTTTCGAAACCAAATCCCCTTGATGTTAAGTGATAGTTTTAAGTATATCTTTATCTTTATATGTATGTTAGTTGTAAGGTATGGACCTTTGTCTAGGTACAATGTACATTTTTCACAGTTGATAAAAAAAAAAAAAATTGAATTGAATTGAAGATTGGAAATTTGGAAGGTGAATTCTATAAACTGATACTCCCTTCCTTCCTTCCATTCGTCCTCGTTGTTGGCTATTTGGGACCAGTCCTTCAAGTAGGAGTCTAGCTCATCCCGCCATCTCCGTCTGGGCCTTCCACGTGGCCGTCGTCTGTTTGGGATCCATTATGTCGTGGTCTTCACCCATAGTTTTTAATGAATGAAAAAAGTGAATTACTTGTAATTAATGTCAAAATGTAATAAGCTTGTATTTAGAACGGTCTTCAAAAATGAAAAGGAAGTATCAATATTGAAACTTTATTAAAAAAAATTGTTGGTAGGATATAGATACACGTATTTTTAAAGTTATAGAAAGTACGGTAATCAAACAGTTAAATCAACAGTAACCAAACAGGGTAACCCGTAAACAGTAACCAAGTGTGTAACTTTTCAACAATGGGGTGGAAAAATAATAATTTCGGTCCTTATCTTTTGTCTTGTCTATTTATAAGGAGGTTGTTATCCTAACGTGCAAGCCTTGACCAAACTTTACCTCGCAAGCTCCTGTGAAACAATTTATAACTACAAAGTTCACAGAGACTGTTTTACTCTCTTGCTTGAATGTTGCTAAATTAATTTGAACAATTTTGGTTTATACCTAGTTGAGGAGTTTGCACACCTAATTAGCGTGTTGAGGAACTACATGTATGACCATTGAAACAACAATGTGGACACATTGTTTGACAATGCTTAAAGGAAAAGATGTAGGTTATATCAATATTCCAGTACTGTAACTAATAGAAACAGTTTTTTATTTTAAAATTTTAGCCACGCCTGGGGTAGGTTTTCATACATACATACATACATAAATTCACGCCTGTTTCCCGGAGGGGTAGGCAGAGACCACGGATTTCCACTTGCTACGATCCTGATAAACCTCTTTTGCTTCATCCACTCTCATCACATTCTTCATACATGCTCGTCGGTTAAGGGTACTCTTGACCTGGCCTTTTTCCAGAACGTCTCCGATCTGCAAGGCTATTTTGAAACGTTCGAAAAGTCTTCCAATCGAATTCGTTAGTTTTTGTCGGAAGAGTTACCGACACCAAATAGCTGTCGGAATGTTTTCAGCGAAAGTTTCGTATTCTAATGTCAAAGTTATCGATATCGGGTATTTTAGAATCGCGTCTAGCGGAATCTCCGTCGGTATCTTCCGAATCCGCTGTCGGAATGATTTTCGAACGTTTTAAAATAGCCCTGCAGCGCACAGGCTCGCGCGGCAGCCTCAGTAGTTTTGTTCAATTTACATGAGGCCGCCTCGAGAGGCAGGCTGAGCCATCATAAGTCCGCGAGTATTCGTAATCGACAGTCGTGTATTTTCAGCTGCAGCTATTTTCCTAGCTGCTTATTGTTTAAAGAAACGAAAACAGTCACGTTTCAAGAAAAAACCTAGACGCTTCTGGATTAGAAAAATTTATGAGCGTCGCCACCAATATGGAAATAGATTACGGCAAGAGACAAAACTTGAAGTAGCTTCGCGCGCGAGCCAAAACATAACCGTCCCCACCTAACGCACAGCGCTTACTGAGGCACCTTTGAGCGCGTCAAGTTTACCGACAACAGACGGCTCGGGGCCGAGCCGTGCTCGGTCGAGCAAACGCGCGCCCGAGGCAGGCCGAGGCACGTCCACACCAGCCGAGGCATTTGGCTCGCGAGGCTGCCGCGCGAGCCTGTGCGCTAGGTGGGTACGCGGCTTATCGTCCATGCTTTCTAAATGCCCAAACCATCTAAGCATAACTTTCTCTTTATCCTAGTCACTAAGGTAGATTTATTCCTACATAAGATGCAATGTAGTCCTTTTAGGTATATATGAAAATATGCATAGACAAGACTAATTAATGTCTTCAAAAAGTTGCACGGTTAGTTTCGTCCATCCTCACACCAAATACCACAACCCCGACGACATCTGGTTTGTGATCGTCACTCGTTCTCCAACGGTTGTTAGTGGTGCGAGCTATTTATGACCCGCCCATTGCCACGTTAACTTGCAAATTCTGAGAGCTTATCCTTGGTTCTTCTACGGATCTCCTCATTTCGGATGCATTCGGATGTGAAGCAGTGGACTTCTTCTTCCCATGCTGATGATTTTCTATTATTTTGGATAGTTTACATTATTTGATGATTATTTTTGTGCTTAAATTTTGACCAATTCCTATGGAAAAGGGTTCACTTAGAATCATATTTTTATGAATCATCATTCAGAATAATTAATTCAATTCATGAATTAGCAAGCTGAAATGGCAATGGGCTGGGCATATATGCCGAAGAACCGACAACCGCTGGAGTAAACGTGTTCTAGAGCGGAGACCACGTCTTGGTAAACGTAGTGCGGGGCGCCCCATGGCGCCACGCATGGGGTGGAGCGGCGATCTACGTAAGGCGGCTGGTAGAAAGTGGATGGGAAGAGCTGGAAATCGGTCTAAATGGCTAGCATTGGGAGAGGCCTATTTCCAGCAATGGACTGATACGGGCTGATGATGATCATTTAGAATACATTGTGACGTCACACGTTATTGTCAAGTAATCTATTATGGTCATACTGAATAACAGCCCGGGGCCATCTGCTTGTTCCGTCATTCATTCGTTAATAAGAAGCACTGTATGACTTTACCAATATTGTTTAATGATCGCGATGATTTTTCGGGGAAAGATGAAATAGGTGTATTGAAATAGTTTTCAATACATCGCTTCATTTCAAATTTCAAATTTACGAACTCAAAGTACTTTCAAAATATGTATTTTTTGTCATCACAAAATCACAATATCTAAGGTGCGGACCAGACAGAAAAGACGTAAACGTAGACGGGGCGCAGACATTTGTCTCTTCCGCGTCCCTTTCATACAAAATGTATAGAAGCGTCGCGACGCAAAACATACAGAATAGACGGGGCGTGGATGCGACGCTTTTACATCTGCGCCTTTTGTTCAAAACACACAGGAGCGACGTGGCGGGGGCGAGGACGGAGTGGCATGCCTGCCGGGCGAGTCTCGCTCGCTCGCACAGTCAACGTGTACCGTCGCGTCCGCTCCCCGTCTCTTCTATATAATTTCAAAAGTCGCGTCCGTTTCGCGTCTCCGCCCTGTCCGCGACGCGTCCTCGCCTTACGTCTCTTTTATCTGGCTTGCGCCTAATGTTGACATTGGACGTCGGACGTGTCGTGGGCGTGACTTTGAAAATTGCATGGCATTGCATGACATTGCCACTTTGTACAGATAATTCTGACCACCGTCACCCACAGTTGTGATTCATGTTTTGATAATAGTCTTAAAAGGTACTCTAGATAATTTTATGGGGAAAACCAGTCATGTTCTCCTTAGTCATGGTCCTTAGTCCATCCGTTTGCTCTGAACCACTTCTGTTCTGTGCTCTAACTTCTGCGACTGCGCTTCTATAAATAAATATTTTGAAGACCTATGTGGCGTGGCGGCCCAAGGTTCGCCTGTGACACAGGAGGTTGCGGGTTCGATTCCTGCCTCGAAACAAATATTTGTACGATCTGCAGATATTTATTCAGGGTGTTCTGGGTATATTCTATATATACTAAAAAATATCTATCTATGTAGTGTATTGTATTAAGTAGGTATATAAGTTGTCTAGTACAATAATAACACGCAAGCTCTGCTTAGCTTGGGGCTAGATAGATAATATTGTGTGAACTGTCCAGCAGTACAAACAAAATATAGTAATTTGACGACCTCTGTAGCGCGTCGGGCGAGTAGCCGCTGAGACGCGAAAGGTTGCGGGTTCGATTCCCGCTGCGGGACAAATGTTTCTATGCAAAAAGCACTATGCATGGCTGGTACTAAGAGGCACAAATTAGTTTTATTTTTCTTTGTTTCTGTGTGTGTGTGTGTGTGTCTTTTAGTGTGCAATATTGTTGTACTCATGTTGTTGACACAAATAAATGCTATTTCTTTCTTTCTTTCTTTTCAAAAAGTTCCTAATACCCACGACACAGGGAATCCTAGTGTGGGATCAGGACTATGTAAGTATGTGACTGTTGGGTGTTGTGTTTTGTTGAATTTATAAGAGCTATGCTGTTGAAACTTGGTAAGTTGATGTATTCTGTGAACCGCATTAAGATTTTCACACAAAACCAGAACGACAAAAAAAAAAATTTTTGGGGTTCCTTAGAACTTAGACATGAAACTCAAAATTTTTTTTTCATCAAACGTGTTGTGTTTCTATGTTATATATCTTCAAAAATGATATTGAGGTTTCTAATATATTTTTTTTCAAAACTGAATAGTTTGCTCGAGGTACACTTCCAAAGTGGTAAAATGTGTGTAAAAAATATATATGATGTACATTAATTACCATGTAAACTTCCACCGAAAATTGGTTTGAACGAGATCTAGTAAGTAGTTTTTTTTAATATGTCATATTTAACGTAAACCATCGTAAACCATCGAAGAACTTTTATAATATGTTACTTGCTGCTACGGACGGAACCCTTCATGGGCGAGTCCGACTCGCACTTGGCCGCTTTTTTGTAGTATGTGCAATGAACCCCAGTGATTCATGAAAGTACTGGTTAGTCTTTTATTATTAGGATTTATTATTATGACGGTCATAACCCACGATAAAGCGTATCCGATAGAACAACAAAGCAATGAACCTCGATGAACACATTATTTCATGACTAGAACAAAATCAATAACAAAGTTACTCATAAATCATCAACAAAGTTACTCATAACTCATACAACTTGGGTGTCTTCAAACGAAGAGTGAATAGGCATCTTCTAGGCGAGCGTGCTTAAATAGGCCTCATTGTCACTTCCCATCAGGTGAGATGTAGCCAAACGCAAGCCTATTTTAGGTAAAAAAAAAAAAAAAAAAAACATAAATGAATCATCCCACTAAATCATTAATGTCAAAATTACCATGTTTAGATGTTTGTCACTCAATCACGCCGAAATAGCTGAACGGATTTCGGTGAAATTTGGTATACACATAGATTATACAGGCTGTAACATAATATCCCTATAAGCCCGGGGAGGTGGTATTCTACACAACGTGGTGAATAACTTTAATTCTACGACTTTTTAAATTTCGAAGTTTTTCATTCGTGAAATGCCTCGTAAGAATCCTGAAATTCCTCCAAAAACGTACGTAAAACAACATGAGGACGTTACGGTACGGTAGGGTACCTTGCGTGGGGCTGCCTCATGTTCTGTTAGGTACATTTTTGGAGGAATTTCAGGAATTTGTAAAGAATTTTCAGGATTTTTACGAGGCATTTCATGAATGAAAAACTTCTAAATTTAAAAAGTCGTAGAACTAAAGTTTATCGCCATGATGTGTAGAATACTCACTCCCCGGGCTTATAGGGATATTATGTTACACCCTGTATATAACCTGGAGTGAGCTATATGCTACTTTATATCCCGGTAAAACACAAGCGAAGCCGCGCAGCTGACACTAGTTATTCATAGTTACTTTCACATTAACATAACACCCAACAGCCACATACATAGTCCGATCCCACACTACGTGGGTATCAGAAACTACGAGTACCATGGTACCCTAACATCCAGACCTGGAACAAATATTTGCAGATCATACAAACATTTGTCCCAAAGCGGGAATCGAACCCGCAACCTTCCGCATCTCAGCTGGCTACTCGTCCGTCGCGCTACAGAGGTCGTCACAAAAATGGCCGCGGCGAGTCTCACCACGGTCCGAATGGACAGGCTCGCATTAATTTAAAAAATACCTAACGAAAAGGCCCGACTGGACACGCATCCTTTTCTACAAAATAGTGTAGAGCGCGTTAAAAGCTTTTTATGCTGGTCTACGGATTAAATATACATATGCTATTATTCAGGATTCACTTCAGAATTATATTTAGCTAGAGCCTTTTTGTGTTTGCGGTTTTATCTGACCCCGTTGCGAATAGTACCTATTTGAGTCACACAAAGATATTACGCGTACCATTTACGTCTAAAAATAAATAAAACTACTTTAAAAAAAATACTGATCAGGACCATAAAAGTTAATAGTAATAGATCTACGTTCAGCTAGTGGATTACGTCACTATGTTGCTATCAGTTTCAATCAGTTTCAATGCTGTTTCAATCCGAAAGGACGCTCTTGCGATTACCCAATTTACGCAGTTTACCTACAAAGTTTGATTGCAACTACAGTACAGACCGTTCACCGTTAGTTTGGTGGCACCTGTAAATACTCCATGGCAGGTGTGTTAACTCCATGCCCCATGGTAGGTGCCAACTTACTGTGAACGGTCCGGCTCGTTCACCGTAAGATGGCAACTGTAAATACTCCATGGCAGGTGCCAACTTACGGTGAACAGTCCGGCTCGTTCTCCGTAAGATGGCACCTGTAAGTACTCCATGGTAGGTGCCAACTTACGTTGAACGGTCCGGCTCGTTCACCGTAAGATGGTACCTGTAAATACACCATGGCAGGTGCCAACTTACGGTGAACGGTCCGGCTCGTTCACCGTAAGATGGTACCTGTAAATACACAATGGCAGGTGCCAACTTACGGTGAACGGTCCGGTTCGTTCCCCTGGCACTTGTAAATACTCCATGGCAGGTGGCAACTTACGGTGAACGGTCTGTAGAGTCTAGTTGCAATCAAGCTTTTAGGTAAACTGCGTCTAGTTACTAGACTGTATAAATTAGGTAATCGAAAGGACGTCATTTCAAATAGGAAAAGCGTTGAAATTGATTGAAACCGATAGCAACAGAGTTACGTAATCGCGCCACTTAGCTTATATTATACAATTTAAACATTAAATAATAATTTATATCGGTTGTCACAATTGCCCCGTTCATAATTGCAACAAAATAAAATATAGCAAAAACTTTTTTGGGTAGCCCAACCCACCCATATTCTTAGGCCCGTATTCTAGAACTATGCTCAAGCGTGAATCGAGACTCAAGCATTGATTTAATCATGATTTAATGACAGTTTTTCATTGAAATCTGTCAAAAAAACTATACATGAGTCTCGATTCAAATTGAGTTTAGTTCTGGAATACGGCCTTAGTCGTTCCTCGAACCATCCTCAAATCCACTCAACTACACTCAAGGAAATTACAGGTCTAGCGCTTAACTGAGTCAGTCCCTGAACCCTGAGGTATAGGAGCGGTACGGGAGGGGTGTTTTCGTTACGTCGAAATGAAGCATGGCTTCATGTCATCAGATAATTTGAGAGACGAAAACACACCTCCCGTACCGCTCCCATACCTCAGGGACTGACTCAGCGCTGATGAAAATTTTGAAAATGGAATACAACATTTCCTCGGGTGAGGCTGAGTTCAGTCTAGGAAAGTTGGAGGACCGACTTAAAATACCGGTGTTAGTGTAAACAGCCCATTTCTGTAATCTGAGGCTTATTCGTGGACCCTAATGTGTTATTATAGAAGAACTTTTGACCTCGGGGAATTCGCTTAGGCAGGCGGGTCCTACCGGACATTCGTTTGGTAGCAGTACGAGAACGCTTGGAGGATGAACTTGAACACATAATTATAATAATTACCTAGTAAGTAAAATTTACATTTCTGATTATATATAAATATAAAATGTTATGGCCTAAATTTGTGTTCTTTTTTTTGGTTTGAAATTTTTAATTCGAGATTTTTAATTCGATATTCTTCGTTCGAGATTTTAATTTCGAGATTTTTTTCGAGTAGGTTTCTAGTGTATCATTTGAGATATTTCATTCGAAATCAATGACTATTTTTAGTTTTAAAAACTTAATAATAATGTATACAGGTAGATATTTGTAGCTGGACGCTACCAAACTTCTTTGGGATCAATCAGGAACAAAAAACGAATGAAAATAATCATTTTAAAATGATTACACTAGTCAAAAATTCTAAAAAACGGCTTCGTTTTCGTTTCAACGGCATTTTGTGAGTCATTTTGGCAACATGTCTTTTCAGATGTAAAAAAGCCTGCTGAATTCGGTTCTGAATGTTGCCAAGCCGAATTTTGGTTCCCCTCCCCCCTATCCCTCTTTTTTCCTCGAAATATGTCTCTAACCGCGGTTTTTACGATTTTAATCAAAAAGTTATGATCTGTTAGAAAAAAAGTGTCAAGGACAGAAAGGATCTTTATAAAATTTTCTATAACATGGTGCATAAACTTTTTTGGTAGGGCTTATGGTTTGTAAGCAATATCTTCCGGAACTTCATGTTTTTTTTTATAATTTTCATAAACAAAAACATTTTCAAATTCAACGGCATTTTGTGGGCTATTTTGGCAACGTGACTTTTCCGATGTAAAAAAGCCTGCTTAATTCGATTCTGAATGTTGAAAATCCCAATTTTGGCTCCTTTGCTCAAAATTCAAGATGGCGGCCAAAATAGAACCCTTGCTTAAAAGCCATATTATAACTCGATTCTAGTCGTCTGAGGTATCCTGGAATTGGCTATGGGGGTCACTGAACTCAATTTTGATAACGTGCTGAATATGATTGTTAAATCATGTGCTGAGCTCCCAGGCTCTTTTGTCATCTATGTAATATTTTACTTTGCCGATTTTGTTTTTTTTTTGTTCGTTTTTAGCCTTTTTTAATAAAATAGTCTTCACAATTTTCTTAATTTTTTTCAGATAAAATAACAATAAGGTCAGGTAGTTTAATAAAAAACTTAGAGCTTTGTCCTATGAACGACTTACGAACTCTAGCCAATCTAGTTGTAGGACCTGCAATCTTATTCCTGTTTCTAGTATTGTGTGTATGCCTGTCTTCAACTTTGTCCAAATGACCAAAATTTTTCCTAACATGCATTATATTCATATAAAAGGATAAAAGGAAATACAAGGATGACATTGTTAATATATTAATTGTTTTAAATAGTTCTCTTAGGGAAACTCGCGAGCCAAGCCCGTAAATAGCCCTGATAGCTCTTTTTTGAAGTATAAAAACAGCTTCTGCATCAGCTGCTCTTCCCCAAAGCAGTATGCCATACGACATGACGCTATGGAAGTAGCTAAAGTAGACGAGACGTGCAGTGGCAATATCTGTCAGTTGACGTTATGTCAAGTGGATTTTTGAAATTAAGAGCATTCCTTACTGTTAGTATTATTCTTATTATTCGTTTTCTTTATGTTAGTGTGTTGTTGTATTCAGTTGCGTAACATCTGGGGCCCGTGGCAAATCAGATTTAAAAAAAAAAAATTGTTGTCTCACTTTGGATTTTAAGCAGAACTTATTAAAATAAACTTTTCAAATAAAATAAAATACTCAGGTACAATGTAAAAAAATATTGTTGAGCTCGCGGCCTCTTGGGCCGGGGCCCTCTTGGGTCGGGGGCCTGTGGCATTTTGCCATTGCAGCCCTGCCACCCTATTGTTACGCCACTGGTTGTATAGTCGTTGTGAGTGGTTAGCCGTAACACCAACAAGTGGTTCTGTCGGAAGACCAGCGCTGGTTGCTAGCTTGCTGTCAACCAACTCATGCTGAGGCAGAAACATTTTGTTACTTGAGTTTCGCCTCGTACCTTCATATCTGTTTCTTCTTAATTGAAAAAACCGGTAATTAACTCACGTAGGTACTTGTTCCGAGTCAAACACCCGACTCGAGTTTCTGGGACTTAACTGGGACTGGTTTCTTGGTTTTTTCAATTATGAATATTACTCACGGAAGTTTTAATAGTATTATTGTTTCTTCTTAGTTTAAGGCGCGATAGGTTCTCAAATGTCTCTAGAATTTTAAAGTTTTTGATAAGAATTTTCATAGTTTTCTATGAAGAAAAATATATATGATATTCTTGAGCTTTTTATCTAGTGAAATCAATAATTAAATACAATATTTGAATTACTTCACTCGATAAAAAAAATAACAAAGATACCTCCTTTTTAAAATTTAAATTCTATTTTTCACTCATTTCTCTCACGTTTTAATTTTTGAATCATTTGGTTACATATTAGTTATTATTTGAGTTAGTGAATTCATCAACAAAATTAAACAAAACTTTGAACGACATTTTTGTATAATTTTTTTATACATAAAAACACGGTATCAGATCGTGCGCTCGCCTTCTTCGCCTCATACAAAAATGTTCGTTGAACCTATAGCGCCTTAATACGTGTTTCTGTGAAGCTCATGTATACAAATAAAAATATATTCTTTATTTATTTTCTTTTCTTTCTGTTCGATCCTTGTATCTTTCATTTTATACCTCACAAAGTAAACCTGAGAAACTTTTTTACTTACTTATCTCCGCTACAAGAATGTAAAAACGAAAAAAAAAACCGGTGACGGAGTCTATAATTATAGGTATTTTTAAAAAGGTGGCCTGTCCATTATAACAAATATGCGGTTGCTTGAGTTTTTTGCATGAAATTAAATAAACACAGGTAAATCATTTATCAGAAGTAGGTACTTATATGAAGTATCCCATTTGGAAACTTTTTGGTGACCTTCGTTTTGGATTCATCACCTATTCCAAAATGATTACCTACTGATATGGGTTGAAAAATGTTGGTCTTGTATATACACATTTATAGATATATGTAAATACATGTATATACATGTATATACATATTTGTCTTGGTCTTTTATATACTTACAGATAAAATTTACCATTTTACAAAATTAATTACTTATGATATCGATAAGACCGTTTAAGATCTTATTAGACGAATTTAAACTGTTATTGAGTGCTGTATCGAATTATCAAATGTTTGTTGGGCAAGAAAACAATAACGAAATTCAATTTTTTTGGTGTTTTTTGTCCATTGCAGCTCATCAACACTTCTTCAGATAGCGAAAGTTGAGTTCGCAAGAACTAGGAGACAACACACATGTTTTAATAGATAGTATCTCATAAATATCATCAGTTTAGCTACGATAAAAGCACTGTAAAAATGTGTTAAACACAGCTAAACTGATGATACAGAAGTACCTATAGACCCAATGACGAACATACAAGTATCTAAAATAATAAATAGGCACTAAAATAACTTGTATCTGCGAGAATTAATAAAAACGTCATGAAGCAGGAAACAAAATTAGGTACCAAGTAGAGTCATGCTCAGGCATCACAAGCATTTGCTCAGGGATGAGCTTCTTATGAGATCACGTTATCAATATTTATTGTTTTCATTGAACTATCATCTAACGAGCCTTAGATTTATCGCTGATCTCTTGATCTCACGAGTTGTTTTAATCGAGTCTAATTAGCATTGATGAACTGTTAGTTTGTTTAGTTGCAGTGTTTCCTTAGAGCATTGCGGTCTTCGTACCCGGAATATGTACCTTACCAGTTTATCCTTAATAGTATTTAATCATTTATTTTATACAAACTCATAAAATCAAATTACTTCTTAATGCAATTCAGAGAAAAAAACAAATCATATAACCCGTGCCTTTTCACACGTACCGGTTGCCGGGTAGCCGGCGCCGACTGTCCGGAAACACATTCACATTTCACACTACCCGATTTTGTAACTATTTAGTAGTCTTTACCGTCGACGCGAGTACAGTCACGTAGTGACTACGCATAGGTACATAATTTAATTTTCACTCATCTCTTAAAATGGGACGTGAACTAATACGGTACCCGGACTACCCGGCAACAGGGACGTGTGAGAAGGCACTTAGAAAAAATACAAATCTGACTGTCTCACTTTTAAGGATTAGTGAGGCGTAAGGCATGTAATCTCTGTTCATAAGATTTGCGACGTAGAGCGTTGCGATTAGATTCTATAAGTCAACTTGGAAGAATCAGTGTTTATGTGTATGTGTGTTTGTCCGAGGATAACTTTCCGATCTTCATGAAATTTAGGACATCCAGTGGTCCGCCATTGGAACATACTACCAGACGATGTTGTTTCTACCACGACTGTAAATGCATTCAAAAATAAGCTTGGCTACGAAAGGACAATTCAGAACTTAAAAAAGTGTCCCAAAATTAGACATTCCCCAGTGTTTTGATGTAGACATATCAACGAAAGCTGCTTGTTTATAAATAAACAAGCGACCTGCCCCGGCTTCGCACGGGATGTGAAGTTACTACCCGTGCGAAGCCAGGGCGGGTCGCTAGTTATACATATAAACCTTCCTCTTGAATCACTCTATCTATGAAAACCCGCATCAAAATCAGTTAGATCTAAGCATACATAGGGACAGATAGACAGCGGAAAGCGACTTTGTTTTATACTATATGAAAAACAGCCCCCCCCCCCCCCTCGTATCCCCCCCCCCTTGGTAGCCTATGTCACTCAGGGTGAACGTAGCTTTCCAATGGTGAAAGAATTTTTTAAATCGGCCCAGTACTTTTTGAGCCTATTCATTACAAACATACAAACATACAAAAATAGGTACAAATCTTTCCTCTTTATAATATTAGTGTAGATAAATAATAAATACCTCTTCAAATCATAATCATAATCCAGACGAGTAAAACCGAGAGAAACAGCTTGAAGTAACCACAGATCTCATAGTGACGCTGAAATCGGTCGTGACTAAGGACTGACGTAATGACTTAGGTAACTTGATGTGTGACAAATATATTGTTGTTTACGCCTAATTGAAGATCAATTCCTGTGTTATGTAAGGAATCTTCCTTTATTCCACGTTGAATGATGCAAGTTGAACTTAGTCACCTAATACAAACACTACAGGCATAGAATAAATATAACAGGTGTAGCGTTTAACTTAGTAGCCTGCTGAGGTATAGGAGCGGCACGGGAGGGTGGTAATTTTCTTATGTCAAATATTAGACAAGACGCACACGAGACTAGCAACCGAAGATGGGTCCTCGGATTAGAGCTCAAACTAAAGATGTTGTTTATAATGTATATAATTTTTTCAAGGTTAGGAAATGTGATCCAAATTCTGCCGAGCATGAAAACGATATAAACGACTCAGATAACGAAAGTAGTTCCAGTCATATGGACATAAGCTAATAAATTGAAAGTTCAGTTGAAAATATTGTTATTAGTATTAAATATAATAATTATTTGAACAAGTATTTTATTCTCTTTCGCAATGACTTAGGTACTTATTTGTAAATATTGTAAGATCTATCTTCACTAATTTTCATCACGTGTGTAGCCCGACAGTTCTTTACGTCACATGTCACCCCTCCCGTGCCGCTCGAATACCTCACGAGGCTACTGAGTTAAGTGCTAGGCCTGTAGTACAAGTACTATACAGGGTGGAATCCGGGTCGAATCTTGCAACTGAATTTTAAAGCAGTTATCCTGAACTGATTGAGCTGAGATTTGGCATATCTGTCAAGTTCCGATGACAATACGATATGATGGTGACAGCAAGCAGATCTGATGATGGAGACGGAAGGTTGACAACGGAACTCATGGATGGATAATAGTAGACTGGCCGTGTTTAGGCTCATTTTGATCAGCACTCGGTTACAATCCCTAATTTTATAAAAGCTTGTATTGAAAAATATATTTTTACATTTTTTTTGTTTGATAGGTGGATTAATCGGGAGTGTTCTTGGCTATGTTTGATCAAAATCGGTTTAGCCGTTTCATTGCGTTGAGGTTTTTTTTTTTGTTAATTTTTACAAAATTATTGTGTATCTCTTGTCACTAACAAATAATGTAAACTTAAGAATTAAATTAATTGAATTTTCGACCACTTCCCGATATCCGATTGAACTGAAATTTGGCACACCGTCAAGTTCCAATGACAATACAATATTATGGTGACAACGAGCTGATCTGATGATGGAGACGGAATGTAGACAATGGAACTCAGCGATGATTAATAGTAGTCTGGTAGTGTTTGGGCTCATTTTGATCAGCTCACGGTTCCGAACACTAGTTTTAGAAAATGAAAGTTAAAAAAAACACTGGCAACGAGAGTTGATTAGCAATTTTCTTCAGAGTGGTCTCTGTTGTGGGTTAGGCAGGTAGGTATACTGATAAATCAAGCCCTGCAATAATAGAACCTCAGCAAAATAACGCGGGTGCAACTGCAGGTGACAGCCAGTATTTTCATAACACCATTACCATTCTAAACATATTTTACGAATGTTTTTTTGGTCTCCCATAAGTATATACGAGTAACAAGCACATAGTACTATAATCTGGGTCTCTTCAAGGCTAGAGTGAATAGGTGCCTTCTAGACCTTTGTGCTTCATCTTCGGCCACATCGTCACTTTCCAACAGGTGAGATCGTGGTCAAACAAAGATCTATCAAAGTTTAAAAAAAAAAAATGACTCGACCAATATTTCTCACTCATACCTATAATATACTGCCTTATGCTGATTCAATATTCTGGTGTAGACGGTACGTAATCGGTAGGTAGGTAACCTAAAATTTATATTAACGGCACGAAACTGATACATCCACATCAAACAAACTATTGAGTCTATGACAATGAGGGGTTTTCACGTTTAAAATCATACGCTAATAGATGGCGCTGCATTGAACCTAGCTTTCAAAATAAAGTGAAATGTCAAAGTCAACAACTTAGTGTTTCGTGGTATTTTGTAACTATCACACAAAAGCACAGACAATGCATTTGTTAATTTTTACAAGCATACTTGAGTCAGCGCCATCTATCTAGCCAAATTTAACTACTTTTTTTTTATTCGAAAATGAAAAGCCCTCAATAAAACCTACATCTGTTGTTATGAGCCTCTACACGGATGAGTGGGCAGTTGAAAGCCTAGTGAAATGTTTCCACACTGACAATCATTGAGTTAAACTACGACAGATATTACGTTACACGTGTTAAATAGTGTTTTTAGTATTTTTGTTGTGTTTTCTACAATGATAAAAGTGTAAAAACATCACAATCTTACTTGTGAAACTTTACCAGGAAAACAGCTGCCATGAAGCTAGGCATCCTGAATAAGGTAAAGCGTTACTTCACACCAGGACAGCGTCTCAGTTTATATAAAGCACAAGTCCGGGCTGTTATAGAGTACTGCTGCCATTTTTGTGATGGTTCAGCCAAATACCAGCTTGCTACCTTGAACTCGATCGAACGTAGAGCTTTCAGGCTTATAGGTGAGCAACATATGGCAGAGACTAAGATCCAGAGTCTCGAGCACCGCCGCAAGGTTGCATGCCTTTCGATCTTATATAGGTTAAATTTCGGGGAATGCTCCCAGGAACTGCACGATCTGATCCCAACATCTCCTTTTCATCACAGGACGAGCAGGCGTGCGGCTCAGTACCATCCTTACCTCATTAGCATACCTTCTATTCGCACAAAACGTTTCGGTTCTACCTTTACAATGTGAACTGCTAAGGAGTGGAATACACTACCGTCGTCTGTCTTTCCTGAAAACTATAATCTGGGTCTCTTCAAGTCTAGAGTGAATAGGTCCCTTCTAGACCTTTGTGCTCCATCGTCGGCCACATCGTCACTTACCAACAGGTGAGATCGTGGTCAAACAAAGGTCTACCAATGTTAAAAAAGAAAAAGAAAAAAAAAGCCATCAGTTTATATTTGCGTTTGAAAATCGCACTCTTCCACCAGACATTTACCAATTTTGTAAGACTGATTTTTGGTGACGTAATGAACATCACTCGGCCTTTTCTTAGGTTGAGACAGTTCGGCAATTGTTAATGTATTACACATCAATGTATGCAACCCTCATTTTCTGTGTACCAACTTGCAACTATATTCCCTGAAACATTATCTGTTACCAACCATTGAATAGTAAAAGCGCTTTACTTTGAGCCAGAGCCCGACCGACGTACACACGTATTTACAGAGCAAAACTTGCAATTTGCTTACACGAAAGCAACCATCAACATTATTATTTCGTTCGTACTGGTTCAGTTTGTTGCATAGAGCTTCTGAATATTAAAGGTACTCTACTCGGCTGTAGTAAGCTCGTTCAAGGTTTGAGTAAACAGTTAAGATGTAAGTTGGGACTTAATATGAGGAAGGTTAAATTGTAATAAGGTATGGAATCATACGAGCTCCAGCGGTTCATTGTGAGCTCTGTAGAGTTTTCCGCGACACTAATGACCTATTCGTTCAATATTTAATCTCTAAATTTCTTCTTATATAATGTTTGTAGCCATTCTGTGTCTTTTACAACGCAGCTCCAAATAGTTAGGATGAAAAATGTGAGTATTTTTTTTTTTTTTTTTTTTTTTTATACTACTTGGATGACGGATCAAGCAAGAGGCCCACCTGATGTTAAGCGGTAACCTCTGCCTATGAACAGCGCATTACCTCATAGGTCACGTCCACCTAGGACGCGCCCTATGTGGCATTGCACTGCGCCCGCCACCCTGAGACATAAAGATGAAAAGTCTCATGTGCCTGTAATTTTTTTTTGTGTTTATGGTTCTCACCACAATTTTCTATATTTGATCCATGATCAGTCGACATAGTAATGACGTTGATATCTTTTATAATAGTAATGTAACCACGGTACCTACCAGCGGAACTTAGATAAGGTAGATCAAATGACGACCTCTGTGGCGCGGCGGGCGAAGGTTGGTCTGTGACGCAGGAGGTTGCGGGTTCGATTCCCACCTCGGAACAAATATTTGTGCGTTTGCAGATATTTGTTCAGGGTGTTCTGGGTATTTTCTATGTATAATAAAAAAATATCTATCTATGTAAAGCGACTCGCCCCGGCTTCCTACGGGTAGCCCCCGGTGAAAAACAGTCCCCCCCCCCCCGATATTTTATTATTTATTCTGCTATTCGGAGCGGAGAAGAATCCACCAAAAAAGGGATTACTAACATCGGTCCAGCCGATCTTGAGTTATAAGTGGTGTAACTAACACGACTTTGTTTTATATACAGAATGTAACATAATCTCCCTATAAGCCCATGATGTGTAGAATACCCCCTCCCCGGGCTTATAGGGATATTATGCATATAAGATATCAGTTATCTAATACCCATAACACAAGCTCTGCTTAGCTTGGGGCTAGATAATGTTGTGTGAACTGTCCAGCATTATTTATTTATTTATTTATTAAATATAGAAAATGGCAGATAACCGTAAACCGTAATGATATAAATAAGTTCGAAGATTTTGCATAGAGGCAATCACGCTCTTGCTGTTAGGTTTAATCTGGTACCTTTACACCTACCAAATCTTGTAATCACGCATTCATCAAAAACTAGGTCAACTTAAAATATCCCATTATAAATAACTGTTCCTGAACAGATTCATAATCAGTTGCTTCATATTGAGCACAGACGCTAGCCAGATGTGGACTTAATTCAAACAATGAATCGTCTTTAGGGCTTGTACACAAAACTGCGATGCGACGCGGCATCGCAAAAATCTGCGAGTTCTTACACTTACATCTAACTACTTGCGAATTCGCATCGCGTCGCATCGCAGTTTTGTGTACAAGCCCTAACCCAGTACTGTCTATAAATGTGTATTGGGTGAGGTAACGCCTTGTAAAACAACCCGTTGGCTCAAGGCAACATGCTCTCTCTTTGATATACATTATATGAAAGGGCTTTTTATACCAGTAAAATAACTCGTATAACTAATTACTGTCGCAGTGGAACAGAAGTATTTTTCGTTTAAAAGACGATTCAAAATGATACATGCGATTTCAATAATATGGATTTGCCATAGTAAGACATTTTAACCTAATAGAGCCATTTCAAATGAGGAAGATAGTGTTACAGTCTTACTCCAAAGGAAACTCTTCAAGACGGCTATACTGTTTATTAGTTATTTTCAACCGTATTTCTCTTTACATAGACTCAGTGATTTTAAAACAAGGCCTTGTAGATTTACATATATTAAATTCACAATTCCTCTTGAAAAATCCCATTCGATAATCCTCCACAATTCACAGTTCCTTTTTTTACATTTTAATCAAAGCGGCTGGTGACTAATGAGGTTCGCTTAGATAATTTATAGATTATCTAAGGAGGTTCGTTAGCAAGCCGAAGAAACACCAGTCATATATATTTTATTACCTTACAATGTTTACAATATATTTCAGTTATCTAACAGCTCGTCCATCCTGATACAAGTTCACGTCCTCGTGAACACACATCCTACTAGTTAATTGGTAATTGCTAGTACTATTTAATATTACTATTTACATACATACATATACACCTAATATACATCTATTTAGTTGTTTAATTTTAAATTATGTTAATAACTTAAACAATTTACAGAACTATTAATTGAAAATATTTTATAATTACATCCCTGCCAAAGTATAAAATTAAATTAAACATAACCGTCACAAATTAATAAGGAAACACAAATAAAACAAGTAATTAATACGTACACGCACTATGCGCTGAGCTATTTTTGATAGCGCATTTTGAGCTTAGACCCTGTTCTCATTTAACTTGAGTGCGCACTTTGAGCTTAGCACACGTTGCGCTCATTTACGTTGATGGCGCACTTTGCGCTTAGCACACTACGTGCTCATTTTACATGATTTATTATATTTATTTAAAGGAGAACTAACAGCTTATAATATATATTTTTGACTACACACATTATGCTAGCATTAGAGAGACAATTAATAATGGCGCACTTTGCGCTTAGCACACTTCATGCTTATTTTACATGATCGCGCACTTTGCGCTTAGCATACTTTGTGCTTATTTAACATAATGGCACACTTTTGCGCTTAGCACACTTTGTGCTCATTTTACACCATTGCGCACCTTGCGCTTAGCACACCTTGCGCCTACCTTACATGATCGCGCACCTTGCGCTTAGCACACTTTGTGCTTATTTTACATGATGACGCACTTTGCGCTTAGCACACTTTGTGCTCATTTTACATGATGGCGCACTTCGCGCTTAGCACACTTTGTGCTCATTTTACATTACTGCGCACTTTGCGCTTAGCACACCTTGTGCCTACCTTACATGATCGCGCACCTTGCGCTTAGCACACTTTGTGCTTATTTTACATGATGACGCACTTTGCCCTTAGCACTCTTTGTGCTCATTTTACATGATGGCGCACTTTGCGCTTAGCGCACTTTGCGCTTAGCACACTGTGCTCATTTTACATTACTGCGCACTTTGCGCTTAGCACATCTTGTGCCTACCTTACATGATCGCGCACCTTGCGCTTAGCACACTTTGTGCTTATTTTACATGATGACGCACTTTGCGCTTAGCACACTTTGTGCTCATTTTACATGATGGCGCACTTTGAGCCTACTATAAGTATAACAATAAAAAAATACGCAACTAATACAAACAGGTACCTATGCACAAAAGTTCAACTGTTCCATTCGTATTTCTTTTCCCAAATTTTGTTTATACAACAATTAGACGACTAATTCTACACTCGAATCATTGAATTGCATACTATGCACTAGAAAATTCGACAGCGCACTTTGCGCTTGGCACCCTTTGTACGGTATATTTAGGTTTCATATCAGCGGATTTTAAAATACGAACAAAACGATTCATACAACTTTCAACAATACATTTTCAGTTTAATATTCGTAATAACCTTCATAACCGTTTTACACACCATATAATGGTCAATAAAATCAACTGTGTCGGTTAAATTAGGTTTATAAATTACTATTCAACTGCTCATTAATGCTTTCCTCGCCATCAGTACTATCGAGGTGACGTTATTTTCTTTTACATCAAAACACATCTAGGGAAATATTTTATCTACGGCAAGTTCAGTAACAGTTTTTAGTAATTTCATACGTTCATCTTTTGTTTCTTAACAACTGTGGTAACAAATTTCTGTTTTTTTTTCGCACTGTACGTGTTGTTCTCTCTATTTTAACTAAACCTCCCGCATTACATTTAAGTAGCCTCTTCTTTTTTTTTTTTTTTTTTTTTATAAATCGGTCTGCTACTGACCTTATCTGAAATAAATTCTTAGCCACGCTTACATCATCACTTTTATCAAGTTGATATACCTACTTATTTCATTATCGATAGTTTGACCTGCGCATTGAAAACGAGTATCGTTTACAAGGATAGACTGCCCTTCAACCGCATCGTTCAAAGGACTAAGACGAACGTTAGTCTATTAGTTAGGTATTATGTCGTACTGAATCTCTGCTATAATGCGCCCTTCATTTGTATTAGTAAATCTGGATTCAAACTGCACTTCTGATGGGAATCTTCCTGTACCCTCAGTATTATTTTATTCCCGTTGTACCTACAACGACCCACAATCTCACATATTGGCCATGATTTTGGGCAGCTATGGAGTCCAATATTGTACGATTGTACGACTCCATTTAACCATTTGCCCGTACAGGGGCAACGCCAAGTTTTCTTGTATAAAGGCTCTGGTTTTGGAGCTTGTAAATGAAGTAACACTATGTAAATGAACGGGTAACCCAAATGTGTATATAAATCTCTAAGGGCGGTCAAGTTCAATCCCAGAATAAACGTCTAAATTTTGTTAAAGATGCTATCATGGCAAGTGTCTCCAATTCATAGAAGGAAAAGTGAGACTCTTTGGTCGACGCTTGCAGACTGTAATAAGCAAAAATAAGTTTAAAGCTCGCATCACTTAAGTAAACCCCTACGTAGGGCTTACTCGCGTTTGTATGAATCTGGGCTTCGACAGTTTTGGAGTATGTAAAAACAAAATTGGCCTAGATGATAAAACCATTTTGATTTCTATTTAAAGCGACTTCTGGCTCTTCACCCTAGACCCATTTGGTGTCCTTCTTTATTAGTTGGGTTAGAGGCCTATCAATTTAAGTAAATCCCTTAGTTAAACGTCTAAAATATTACTAGCAAATCCTATTATTTGCATCACGTTATAATCATCTTTTGGAGTAGGTAAATTATTAACCTTATTACCTTTCTATCTTTCGCGAGCCAGTTCTAAATAATCTATTTGCTGTTTGAAATAACAATATTTCTGTGGTTTTAGGATGATTAGGGAAACAAGTCGCAACTTTTCGAATACCATTCGAAGTCTCACCATTCCCTGTTCAAAACTATTAGATGAAACAAGAGCTATACCTATCAAATTGGGCGTTACCTAAAACCATGTTAATTGCGTTTTGGGACAGAACATACCTATTTTACCGACGTTTAAACCTTTTAATCTACACTCGCAAAATAATATGATAATTTTGTCAAAACTCCCGGGATATTATTTCATCTTTTGTAACTGCAGAAAACATAACCAATATCGTTTATTATTTTTCATTTTCCACCCTTATATCATCAAGCATCAAACCAACTGTATACGTACCTAATGATAACGTATGACCGAGTTACCGTTACCTCGTAAATTTGGTAAGTCTCACAAACATCAATTAATTTTCTGGCAACTAACTCTTGAATCAATGAGCACTGACTACCAAAATCTTCATAGCCGCTTATCTCCGAAACAATGATTACCACACACCCTTTTTAAAGTCAACTACAATGCTAGAGCACAGGATTGTGTATTAGTTACTACGTAATAGGGGCCTTAGTCATGTTTTCACTTCTATTTTGTCCCTGCGAACTAATCTTGATGATCTTAGTTTGGATGATCATGACCAATTTTACATTTTGGCATTGAACCAAGGTTTTTGTTTTTTTTTTTAAATTATTGTCAACATTTTCAGTTTCATGGCAGCTTTAAAACACGCTATTTGTCTATGAGAATATTTTGTTGTGGTTTGCGGAATTTGTTCGTACTATTTTCTTATTGTTTAATCAACCCTCTCATATTTGTATTTTTTTTTTGATATCCCAACAACATGTCTGCATCCTTGAATCCTACAGATTCTTCAACGTAGCGGCTCAACCTATCGCAATGCCATGTATAGCATTTCTCCCAGTACAAACGATGATAACGGTACGACGGTATTAATACTACAACGATTTAACGCAATTCGTTTTTCAAATTAATAATACCTATTCTTACTTTTCACTGAAACGGGATATTTACCATGATTTTTGAGTTTTAATTGTTCCCGATATTTCGGCACAGTAGCATGTGCAAACAGATATATTTACTATGCACAATAATATTCTTCTAAATCATCACCGAATTTCCGAGAACAGATGGCCGTAATTTACATAAATAGGAAATGCAGACTTTCATGTGCGCATAACTCACGGTTTTCCCTCCTACCACCGTTTAGCAGTTCCCGTAAGTTTCAGCAATGCATAGTGAGCAGTTTGATTGCTATCCCAACCGTAAATTTCCGCGTTATTATTATCCATTAATTTTATTCAATCTTGTAACAATACTTTAGGGTCGAACACATGGCACATCTTGATTAACTCCGTGGATTTACGGTTGTGATAGCTTGTAAAGCCTTACTTAGTAACTACTAGCCAAGTCTATATTTACGAACGATTGATTAGTGTCAAGTTGCTTTATTGACCTCGTAATAAAAACTGTAGGTTCAGGTTGGATCACCTCAAAACCATTCGTCGAATCATCCGTGTTAGCTTTTATATTAGGTATAATGCAATTATTTCTATCTAAGTAACATTATCCTGCTACAGGGTATTTTTAATTTGGATGTTGAAATTATACGAATGAAGTTATCATTTCCTACATCACGAGAGTTATTACGAGGTGAACAATTATCACCTGAGTGACTAGAACGCCTACTTTGGATAAACTGATGTCTGCTTAGACAGAGTTAGAGTAAACATCAGTTCATGTAGGTACGTTGCGCACTACACAATCGAGACCCATTACGTCGCCGAAGTCTTCTATCATGTATGAACAAGGGAGTCTGACCTCAAAGTGACCGCCGCTCATGAGAATATCTCGGAGTCACCGTCAGGGGTCGTCCTCCGCTGCGGGACTGGGAACGCCTGTCTCGTACCAGGCGTGGCCTTCTGTTTCGGGACTGGAAACGCCTGTCTCGTACCAGGCGTCGCCTTCTGCTTCGGGACCGGAAACGCCTGTCTCGTACCAGGCGTCGCCTTCTGCTTCGGGACCGGAAACGCCTGTCTCGTACCAGGCGTGGACCTCTGCTTCGGGACTGGAAACGCCTGTCTCGTACCAGGCGTCGCCTTCTGCTTCGGGACCGGAAACGCCTGTCTCGTACCAGGCGTCGCCTTCTGCTTCGGGACCGGAAACGCCTGTCTCGTACCAGGCGTGGCCCTCTGCTTCGGGACTGGAAACGCCTGTCTCGTACCAGGCGTCGCCTTCTGCTTCGGGACCGGAAACGCCTGTCTCGTACCAGGCGTCGCCTTCTGCTTCGGGACCGGAAACGCCTGTCTCGTACCAGGCGTGGCCCTCTGCTTCGGGACTGGAAACGCCTGTCTCGTACCAGGCGTCGCCTTCTGCTTCGGGACCGGAAACGCCTGTCTCGTACCAGGCGTGGCCCTCTGCTTCGGGACCGGAAACGCCTGTCTCGTACCAGGCGTGGCCTTCTGCTTCGGGACCGGAAACGCCTAGTCTCGTACCAGGTACCCATGTCTCGTGGCAGAACGCGACCGCCAGTACCGACTCCCTTATTTCGTCTTTCTCGCCATTGTATTCAAAGCAATTTCAACCTAGGATTAAAAATAAATCTAAATAGGTAATTGTACTTATGGTAAACTTACCTAAGGTAAATTTTCTACAACTTGTAACGTATGAAAATGAATGCAGTGCGCACATTATAACGATTCGGTATCAGTCGATAATGCCTTCAAACTGAACTATCGGCGAATTAAAAGTCTGTAGTTTGTGGGCTCTTACTACGAGAACCATGGTTTAAAGATATTTAATCTCAAAAGACAGATGTCACATGAATTTTATATTTAACATATAAAAGTAGGTAGTGTAAATAGATTGAGCATACCCATCCAATGCATCTGGAAACTAGAACTTAAGGTTTATCACAGTAGGTACCCAATGTAAACACTATGAGTAGAGATACCTAGGTAGGTATAGATAGATAATTCTTATTGCACAATACAAAAAGCAGTACATAGGCGAACTTAATGCTAATTAGCATTTTCTTCCAGGTATATTGTTTGTTAACCACGAATGACTACCCAGTAAACAATATCTACCAACAAAAGAAATATAAAATTGCAATACCTACTTTGTTGATCACCTCAACTAGCTAGTCAGATAACTAAGTATCTAACTTATAGGTAAGTACAGAAAAAAAAATAGCATTATGTTGTTAATTTAGAGATAGGTACCTATACCAAACCAACTTGATCTTAAGGTAGGTACTACATTTTCTTTACTTCTAGCAAAATGTTTGCTAAGTACTAGTATAGTATTATGTTATCTGTGATATAAGTACCTAAATATAAGTACAAGCTAAATATATGTCGAACTCACCTTTACTTGCTTCTAAACAACAAACCTATTACCGATCCAGGGCATGAATTCATCCCGCTTCTGAAGTTGTTACAGTCTTACTCCAAAGGAAACTCTTCAAGACGGCTATACTGTTTATTAGTTATTTTCAACCGTATTTCTCTTTACATAGACTCAGTGATTTTAAAACAAGGCCTTGTAGATTTACATATATTAAATTCACAATTCCTCTTGAAAAATCCCATTCGATAATCCTCCACAATTCACAGTTCCTTTTTTTACATTTTAATCAAAGCGGCTGGTGACTAATGAGGTTCGCTTAGATAATTTATAGATTATCTAAGGAGGTTCGTTAGCAAGCCGAAGAAACACCAGTCATATATATTTTATTACCTTACAATGTTTACAATATATTTCAGTTATCTAACAATAGTAACTATGTCACATAATTCTTTCGTTTTCACTACCTCTGGTCTTTCGTTGACCAATCAGCGTATTTTGGACTTCATTCGGCAGTTAAAAAAAAAAAATGCTGGACACAGTTCACATAACATTATCTAGCCCCAAACTAAGCAGAGCTTGTATTATGGGTACTAGATAACAGATATACTTAATACCTTTAGATCGCTTGCAGCGGTCTTCAGGTAGCACAACTGTTTCATATGTATTTTGTACATACCTTGTATTTATTACATAGATAGATATTTTTTATTATAAATAGAAAATACCCAGAACACCCTGAACAAAATATCTGCAGATCGCACAAATATTTGTTCCGAGGCGGGAATCAAACCCGCAACCTCCTGCGTCGAAGGCGAACCATCGCCCGCCGCGCCACGTGTGAGTTATTATCATTATGGACTTCATGGGCTGGACGTGCTAAAGTTTGGAAGATTTCATGGGCTGGACGTGCTAAAGTTTGGAAGATTTCATGGGCTGGACGTGCTAAAGTTTGGAAGATTTCATGGACTGGACGTGCTTAAGTTTGGAAGATTTCATGGGCTGGACGTGCTAAAGTTTGGAAGATTTCATGGGCTGGACGTGCTAAAGTTTGGAAGACTTCATGGGCTGGACGTGCTAAAGTTTGGAAGACTTCATACCGTAAACGGCGTACTTCAGTAATTCTGGTTCGGAATTATTCGCAATTCTGGTTGTTTATAGCAAACTTATTTTGTTTAATATACAGAAAAGACAGTTTTTTTTTTCATATTCATTAATAATTCTACATTTAAAAAATACAGACGACTTAAACGCTTTCGATAGTAAGTCTTATGCGCATTTTTGTCTGTTTAATTAAGTCTTCAGACTTAATTCAAATTATCAAGTATTATCTCCTAACTCCTGATCGATAAGGAGTGCTGCGGATCTCATCATCAGCTCACGAGCATGAGATGATGACTCCCAGACGCAAACAACGGAATAAGTTATAAAAAGCTAACTACGTGCTGTAGATTTAGATTTTTAATGATGTCCCTTGATTTCTCTGATATTCCATCATTAGTTCTTGACGTGGTGAATATTGGACCACCACGGGAGTAAACACATTCAAACATTTTTTAAATATTTTTTTAGGGTTCCGTACCCAAATGGTAAAACGGGACCCTATTACCACAGATAAATTAATACTATACTAGTAAGCCTCCGCTATCCGTTCGTCCGTCTGTCACCAGGCTGTATCTCATGAACCGTGATAGTTAGACAGTTGAAATTTTCACAGATGATATTATTTCTGTTGCCGCTATAACAACAAATACTAAAAACAATAAAATAAATATTTAAGGGGGCTCCCATACAACAAACGTGATTTTTTTGCCGTTTTTATATATATCGGTACGGAACCCTTCGTGCGCGAGCCCGACTCGTACTTGGCCAGTTTTTTTTTTAAATTTGTTCACAGTTAATGTAGATATCAGTAAACATACACAAAACACGGAAGTCGATTAAAAAAAAAGAAAAAGTAGCAAAAGTGCGGTATATTTTTGTCTGCAGAGAATAAAAGGAAACCTGTGGAGTAGGTTTATCAGAATTTATGGTCACGTTCGAGCTGCAGGTTTTTCGATTGAATAGCTTATAATATGGTGTGGCGTGATGTTTTTAGCCAACTACGCCAATCTGAAAACAAGTATCAAAATGTTGTAGAGGAAGGCCAAATTCACGATTCAATATTAAAGGCCTAGACTTAATTACAAAGTATTTCTCAATAAAATTGTTAATTACTGCATCTCTACTATAAAAACTTTCGTGAATCATATCAATTATTTTATAAAAACGGGAAATTTTCACGTACCGTTAAATCGATGTAAGCACCGACATTGTTTCGACCCGTTTCGAGAGTCTTTTTCAAGGTGAGTGAACGCGACGCACTCCACCCGCGTCTCGCTTAGCACTAATCCGCTCAGTGCGAGCTGCAGCCCGCTCGGCTCGTGTAGTGGGGCGCGCGGGTAGGAATATAGCTTGTGTTCGTTTCGTCATCGTCGTCGGCGAAATAATTACTGCATCTGTTAATTAAGGCGGATACAACAGCCAAATTCCGTCACTTTCTAACTCATTAAAGTTCAGGTAAGTTAGAATAGCGCTCGTGGAACGAACTGTTAACGAAAATAACGAAAAACAATAATTTGCCACGTGAAAACCATCGCATCACAGAATCATACGTTCAACTTGAAGATAAAATCTTTGTGGAAGATAAAGTACAAAATTCTAAGTCGATAAGAAGTTGAATCAAATTTTCAGTAGAAAACAGCTGCACTTTGTAATTTTTTTCACATGGTTAATGAACAGTTCGATCATTTATTTTTATTTATTAATTTATTTCTGTACTTTCACTTTACAGTTAAAGGGTAAATGAATGACATAGTATTTTTTTAGCACACGGCATCGACTCCTCTGTGAGGAGAAAGTCTCCAAAAAAGACCAATCAGGTGCTGTGTAATGTACCTGTATATATTCTGTGATTGTACGCCCATTTACTACAGAATCGCGAATCTGACCCACTAAAGTCTTATAATTTTGATTCATGTTTGCAGTGTTTTGTTTTGTTTTTTTCAGGCCCTCGGGCGGCTTGACAAACTTCGACACCAGAGGCCAGCACTACCTACTACGAAACGAAACGAAACGAGTGTTTTGTTTTAATTTTGCGTAGTTGGTTTTTGGTTTTAAACAACAAGTTTTTGGGTTCCGTACCCAGAGGGTAAAACGTGACCCCATTACTAAGACTCCGCTACCCGTCCGTCTGTCTGTCTGTCCGACCAGGCTGTATCTCATGAACCGTGATATTTAGACAGTTGAAATTTTCATAGATGAATATTTCTGTTGCCGCTATAACAACAAATAACTAAAAAAAAACAGAATAAAATTAATATTTGAAGGGGCTCCCATACAACAAACGTTTTTTTTTTGCTTTTTTTATTCTGTCCGTCTGTCACCAAGCTGTATCTCATAAACCGTGACAGTCAGACAGTTGAAATTTTCACAGATGATGTATTTCTGTTGCCGCTATAACAACAAATACTAAAAAACAGAATAAAATAAATATTTAAGGGGGCTCCTAGACATAAAACCTGATTTTATTGCCGTTTTTATAGATAATGGTGTCACCAGGCTGTATCTCATGATCCGTGATAGTGATTCAGTTGATATTTCCACAGATGACGTATTTCTGTTGCCGCTATTACAAAAACTAAAAAAATTTAATAAAATAAATATTGCATTCCAATTTTAGAATTCAATACCTACCATATTCATGCATATTTCATGGCGAAATATGCTGGTCCTAAGATTAAATAAACTTATTTTTTTTCATCCTCTTTTTCCATATGTCATGCAATAAATTAATTTTTCATTTATTTAATTTTACCAGTAGCTTTCAGAGCAATGGAACCATACGGTATTAGAAACTATTTTGAGTAAAGAAGCCAACTGGCTAAATGCCACCAAAACCAAAAATACTGCTAATTCACAGAAAAGTGTGAAAACCCATATAAATGTTTATGAAATGTTATTTCGACCTGCTTATTATCAACTTTTAGTGTGGTTATAAAATAATTAGGAGATTCAGCCGGTTAAGGCTGACAAAATCTGACACAGAATAAATATTAGTACAAGAACTTCTGAGCTTTACGTAACTACTTACATACATACATACATAGACACACGCCTTTTTCCCCGAAGGGGTAGGCAGAGCCTCAGTGGGCCTCTTTTCACAGTGGTTTGCACCATCGTGGAATATAGACGTGACAAGTGGTGAGCTCATCGCCACCATTGCTTCTCACGATTTTCTTCCAGTAATAATACATTCCATAATAAGCTAGCAGCCAGGACAAATCTTATAGATTTTACTAAATGATCACATATTAATGCAACTCCTAAACGCACGACATCCTTCGAATAATATGTGTTGAACAGTTCACTTTCCAGATACCGTGTAAACAGCATTCCTTTCATTTCTGCTCCATTATTTGTGTATTTTCGCCTTTACACATCCACGGGAGGAGACGGAGGGGTCTATTCCCCGAAATTTTCTTTGGCCGAATACACCACAGCACAACTACTTACTCTTCAATAAGCCAATCCTTTTAAAGCCCTAGTGATTCTTTTGGTACGCTTTAAACCCTCATCTAGTAAATCCTTTTGGCTAAAGGATTTTCCATGTAACAGGAAGGTTTTTCGGACCCTTTAGAGTAATTGTAACAAGCTACGGTCGATTTTACTCAGATAAGCTTTTTTATCCAACAATAGGTATTATTGGTCAGATAAATTCGATAATGATAGGAATGCGTTAGTTGAATTAAGGTTTTTACCCACTATCCCGTATAAGGCTGCGTTTCCATTGACGCGGAGTTGGGCGGAGCGGTGCTTAGCGGTGCATGAATTGACCAATCACTATGCTCGAAATCTCTGCTCCGCTTCAATGGAAACAGCACGAGCGGAGCGGGGCAGAGCTGAACGGATATTCATATAAAATAAGCGAGGTGATGCGGAGCGGAGGACAGCGGGGCGGTGCGTAGCGAGGTGATGCGGAGCGGAGGACAGCGGGGCGGTGCGTTGCGGAGGGTAGCTAGGAGAGCGAAGCGGCGAGGTGCGGACCGGGGTGCGGGGGAGGGTGTGACGCCACGACTCGCGCGCAGTGGGTCGTAGTAGTCCCCTAGTCGAAAAAAACTTTTTTAAATTTAATAGTTAGTATAACCTAAATAAGTAAAATAACCGGAAATAAATGAACAAAACTCTTGGACCAATCAATATGGTCCACCGCACGGAGCACCGTATTACGGTTATTCCACAGCAGCTCATACAGAAACAGTCACTTCGCAAACACATGAAAACACACAATCATCATCACTAAACATTACAGAACATCCTCCACCATCTCCTCCACCTGGAACTGATAATGATCGACCAATATAACCAATCATTGTAATTTATATGAGAAAAGTGTTACAATTTCTTTACCAGAAATAATGTTTCCTATTTTGAAAATTTTTATAACGTCGAATCGTGTCATGTGACACTGAATATTTTTTTAAAATAAATGGATATAAGTAGAAATAGATTTGTTTACTTACTTAAGACATATTGCAAGCCTTTCTTCACTTGAAACCGATCTCCTGCAATTAGTAGCTGCCTTTCTTCTGTATATATGGTTTAAGAAGACAATGTAATTCATAGAAAAGTTTCCTTGATACCCTATATGAAGTTTCGAACATTTCATCATCACACGTTTGGAAATAAGTTGAAAATTCTCCATGCACAGAACGATATTTTATATGTTGTCGAATCCAGAATATATGTTTTCTCTTCATATCCAAAAAAGTTGCAACAGTCAATGCTACTTCATCTGATTCGTTATCTTCGTCGTCAAGTAACGAAAGATATAAAAGGATTGCTTTTTTCTTTTTAAGCGACAACATGACATATGCTCTTTCTGAAAGATGGAGACAAACTGAGCTCAAAATTGCGCAATTCCAAAGTTAGCTCCACTCCGCTCCACTCCTCTCCTCTCCGCTCCGCTCCGCTCCTCTCCTCTCTGCTTCAGTGGAAACACTTACCACTTTTCACCGCTATTCTCCGCTCATTTCCGCACAGCTCCGCGTCAATGGAAATGGAGCCTTATACCATGACCGTAGTAGGAACGTGTCACTGTCACCCGCCCGACTTCGCGGACTTTTTAAATTTTAAATGTTAGTTTGATTATTTTTGACTAACACTTTAGTATGCAAAGAGTAATTTGTTTGAAATGTTCGTAACCGTCAAGTTTTAGGAGATTTTTCAAGTTATCGACGACAACTTGAAAAATCTACTAAAACTTGCGGAAACTTATAAGGAGCAAACCGAAACAATAATAGTCCTGTCTGGTCTGGCTATTCTTGCGCCCCCCAGGGTCTACGCCCTGTGCCTGGGCACCGGTGGCACCGCCCTATTTACGGCACTGCGTGTCAGACACGGAAAACAACACGAAACGTATACTCCCAGCGTCCCCCACCTGTCTGGCCCCACTGGGGGACGTTGGGAGAAAAAAGTGCCGACGTCCCCTCATGACAACGCGCAGAAATATCATATTTAAACAGAAGGAGAACAGTTTTTTTCTGTTTTTAAGTGTCTATTATGATGATCACTGAACACGATTCTGCTGTCAGAATTGAAATTAGTTTCCGCAAACGCTTCACTTTGCCCACTGAAACGGATCAACAGCGTTCTGTTGGTATGGTGGGTTACGGTCTAGTGGGTATGGTCTCATACATTTCAATACAAATAATATTTTTTTGCCTGACACGGTCCTGTTACGTTCATGGTATGTATGATACGGGATAGTTGGCAAAGACCTTTAGTTGCGGGAATACGGTAGCAATGAACCAAACTGCATGTTCTAGATTATGATATTTTATGATATACCTATGTAGATTATTAGTTCTTGAGAAGGCTTAATAACAGCGGCCTTATTCAACGAGCGAAGCGATTTCTCTGAGTCAACTTGGAAGAATCGGCGTTGATGAAAACTTCCGTACCGTAATTGCGATCTTCATAAAATTTGGGGTATTGGTAGTTTTTAGTTTTTAGTTTTTTTAACCTTACGTTTTGCTGTATCGGTCAGGTCGGGGTCAAAGAGGGGGCATTTTTTTTTACCACATTGACTTGGTCCCTTTGCTTTGAAATAAATAAATATGAAATATATGCAATATGTAATTACAGCTCGTTCCCCGTAAGATGGCACTTGCCTTGGTTGGCACGCCGAACAAGGCAGGTGCCATCTTACGGTGAACGAGCTGTAGTACATCCTTTTCACCAGTCACGTCGATAAGCCCACGATTAACCCAAAGAGCCCAAGGACCCACCACAACATTTTATTCTCATTTTATAAAACTCCTTGCTAGTAAACTTTTTTACTGGACAGAATGAACGTAGTAGGTAGGTCCTGCCAAAGAAATGATTATGGAGTTTTGATTTTCAAACATTCTGCACTAACGTTTTTTTAAATAAGTAAAACGTAATATAATGCAAATCCTTTATAATGCGAACTGCTAAGGAGTGGAACAAACTACCGTCGTCTGTCTTTCCTGAAAACTATAATCTGGGTCTCTTCAAGGCTAGAGTGAATAGGTGCCTTCTAGACCTTTGTGCTTCATCTTCGGCCACATCGTCGCTTACCAACCAACAGGTGATATCGTGGCCAAACAAAGGTCTATCAAAGTTAAAAAAAAAAAGTTTGTACCTGTGACTTTTTCATTCCTATTATTCACGAGTGAGTTATAGAGACAGTTGAACATTTACACAGAGTGTGTATATCTGATTTACACCTGGAATCAAACTTTGACTTTTTCATTGCTATTATTCACTAGTGAGTTATAGAGACAGTTGAATATTTACACAGAGTGTGTATTTCTTTTTTATTATTATTTTCTTGACAAGTGTGTTGAAAAACGTCGCATGATACACGTGTGTATTGATGATTACCGTCCTCGGCTCTCTTAAGACCCTCACCTTAACGGCTCGGGTCTCAATGGCGCCTCAGCGGTAATCACCGACATTACACACTTGTACCATACTTTACTATTATTCTCATTTATTTATAAAAGTCTTTACTGGTAAACTTTTTATTGGACTGGAATAAAGAAAGTATTGGAAAGCAGTCACCCTAGTTCAGTAAGTTAACTTTCAAGCTACAATTACTGGCCTTGTAAGTACACTTTTCGGAAATCGTCAATGGCGCAACGCGGTCAGTAACCTTCTGTCATTGACCGTGGTACTATTATTTATTCTGTACCGTGGGTAACCCAACACCACAGAATAAATATTAGTACAGGTACCAACACGCAAAATTACCAATCTTAGAATAGATTTTTAACTGACTAAATCAAGTACAATATTCAAATTAAAAATACGCATGGATACTACATTATAATACCAATGGATCACCCAGACAGAAACACGATAGGACAAAATTTTCTCGTTTTTTTTTTTTACAAATTTACCTCTAACATTTGGCTAGATTCGATTGTTTGTCAATATGGTATAGATGATTGGGTCAACAATTGGATAAATAAAATCAATACAATAAAACGGAGGGTTCACCCACGGGGTTTTTTAAAATTATGTATATTTCACGAGATATTCAATAAAAACCGCTTTATCGAGCGGCGCGTGTCATTTTTTTTGTATGAAAATTTCAGCCAGGCGGTGGCGCAATCTTAAGGTCACTGGCATTATGCAGGGTTACCCAAAAAACAGATAAAGTGCGAGTCGAACTTCACAAGTAGGCTAAATAGTAACTGCTAGACTAAAATGAACCTTATCAGGATTGAAATTGAGCACATTAATAAAAATATAATGCATTTTCTCTTTACGAATATTTTCAGTTTATCGTGGGAATTTAAAGGCTTCGGATTTTCGTTCATGTTTTCTTGAAAACTATGGCCATATATTCCAAATTTGATTCTCAATCGTTTTGGAGATAAACATAGGGGAGATGCTTGATTTTCATTCATACGTTACAAGATTGCACTTGCCCACAGAATATATAATAGTTGGTATTACCCAAAATATAAGTCCGATCGACTGTTTTCGTTTGCGCAGAGAAGCGCAGACTGATATCCGACAGTAGCCGAACGTACAGTATAGCTCTGGTCCGCTGTATAGCTCTGTCCCGCTTACATCTAAAAGTCAACCGGCCGCGATTTTGCCGCGAAATCGATTAACCAATAACAGCGCAAGATTTTAGCGCGCGAATGCTATTCGTAGAAAGAAGGTTTCTACGCTATAGAAATTGGTCTACGGCCATGAAGCTAGGCATCCTGAATAAGGTAAAGCGTTACTTCACACCAGGACAGCTTCTCAGTTTATATAAAGCACAAGTCCGGGCTGGTATGGAGTACTGCTGCCATGTTTAGGATGGTTCGGCCAAACACCAGCTTGCTGCCTTGAACTCGATCGAACGTAGAGCTTTTAGGCTTATAGGTGAGCAACATATGGCAGAGACTAAGATCCAGAGTCTCGAGCACCGCCGTAAGGTTGCATGCCTTTCGATCTTCTATAGGTTACATTTCGGGGAATGCTCCCAGGAACTGCACGATCTGATCCCACCATCTCTTTTTCATCATAGGACGAGCAGGCGTACGGCTCAGTACCATCCTTACCTCATTAGTATACCTTCTATTCGCACAAAACGTTTCGGTTCTCTACCTTTATAATGCGAACTGCTAAGGAGTGGAATACACTACCGTCGTCTGTCTTTCTTGAAAACTATAATCTGGGTCTCTTCAAGTCTATAGTGAATAGGTGCCTTCTAGACCTTTGTGCTCCATCTTCGGCCACATCGTTACTTACCAACAGGTGAGATTGTGGTCAAACAAAGGTATACCATTGTTAAAAAAAAAGTTACATCTGGGCGACTTATATTTTGGGTAAAACTGTACTACGTAACGTACATTATACGTCAGCAACTGCTCTTATTTTTTTTTCTGGTATTCTTTTCTGAAAGTGACCCGTCGTTGGATTGGAGGGCGCAGCTGTGTTTATTTTAATTTTTTGTTTAGCGGCAATACAATAGCGGGTCTGTTCCGTTTTGATCCTGTTACATCTGTAACTATTTCTTTAGTTCTATGATTTAAAATGGCGACAGAAAGAAACCAGCTGAACAACCAAGCAGAATTCAGACGTCGGAACGTTAGTTTACAATTTGGCCACGACGGTTCTCTTTCTGAACAGAGTCTAAGTGTATTTATATATGGTTAAAAACTATAACAGCCATGGCAAATTGTATAACCACATTTTATGATAATACATACACATACATAAATTCACGCCTATTTCCGGAGGGGTAGACCACGGATTTCCACTTGCTACTATCCTGACATAGGTACCTACCTCTTTTGCTTCATTCACTGTCATCACATTCTTCATACATAGGCCTTTTTCCAGATTTTTTTTTTTTTTTTCGGAAGGATTTATATGCAGTTGACCGCCTGGGGCCATGACTGCTTTACCGGGCTTTTGGTGAGCGCAGATGGCGCTCAACCTGCAAAGTTAGGTTTTGGGCAACGAGCACAAGGGCACCACTTAGGTACGAACCTCGGCTTGGGCTGTTGCCAGGTTGGGAGGATCGGACAGAACGCTCCGGAACATGCTTGTACCGGTTTAGGCGAAGGTACAGAAGGTACTTAGAAGGTTCTTCGACCTCGCCGGCGAGGTCGGTGCAAAGGTGGAGTGTTTTCTCTGTCTTGACTGGATGACGTCACTACCGCATTAGCGGTAGTGACGGTAGCGGTAGTGACGGTTGGGTTAGGTTAGGTTGGGAGGATCGGACAGTCCTTTTTCCAGAACGTCTCCGTCTGAATACGTTCGCCAAGGTCTTCCCCTTCCAACTGTTCCTTCACGCTCTTCTTATGTGCCCGTTTCGTCAATCTACTACCGTACATTTTATGATGTCATTATTTAAACATGTTTTTCGTTGAAGAATACATATTTCAGTTTCAAGAACACCTGAATAATGCTAATAGCTATTTAAAATATTCACTAAACAAGAAAATGTATGTAAAAATGTTCACGAAATCTAATATATTACCACGTACGAAGCCAAGGTTAAACAATTTTGTTTGTTTACTCGTATCCGCCATTGCATTTTGCTTACCTAATCTTATCTAGCACGTACTATTATGTATTCTGTCGAAGGCTAGACGTACCTACCGGCTGCTGTACTCTTCGGTCTTTTAACCCCTGACGCAAAAACGACGGGGTGTTATAAGTTTGACGTGTCTGTGTTTATATATATATAATATATATATATATGTGTGTGTGTGTGTGTGTCTGCAACGTAGCCTCCGATCGGATGAACAGATTTCGTTTTTTTTTGTTTGAAAGGTGAATTTGTCGGAGGTAGCTATGTTTGATGAAAATCGGTTCAGCCGTTTCATTGCGTTGAGGGTTTTTTAATTATTACAAAAATTAATAACTTGTGTGTTATTAGCCGGAGCGTGTGGATCTACGGTACTTAATATTTTTTGGAAACAGCTTGTTGTTGTTGTTGTTATGAGTTAGGTTCATGTCACCCCAGGCTATTATTTATTCTGTGCCCCAGGTTCAATTCACCCCGACAAATGACGTCTAGTATCCCAGTAAGTCGAAGCAAACAGAACCTCTGCCAGAGATGTCCTGTCTACAGAACTTGAATTTGTATCGATATATCTAAGAAAACCACAGAGTAAACATTTTCGGCACAGATTAATACCACATCAAAACTCAGAATTAAAAGTAACTACTTATTGCTACTTCCTATTCCGCCGGCTGTGACCGCAAGCCGCTCGGTCGCGCCCCTGAAAGTGGTCTCTTGTAGTTACTACTTTGCCTGATTTTAGTTTACAAAGTACTGTTTTTAGAAGCTTTCCCAGTTTTTTTACGCTTTGCCTGTTTTTTTGCGTTTCACTTCAGCCACCTCAAGTAATGCAACGTTCTCTTGTTGTTACTACTTTGCCTGATTTTAGTTTACAAAGTACTGTTTTTAGAAACTTTCCCAGTTTTTTTACTCTTTGCCTGTTTTTTTACGCTCCACTTCAGCCACCTAAAGTAATGCAACTAATGCAAGTGATGCTCGTCTCGACCTATGGACGTTAAAAAAAGCCCCTCCACCTGGCTATATAACACCTGCAGAGGAATTACCCCCTGGTCACCTTCTACCCTGGCCAGTGGGGCGCACTCAAGTCGGCCGCTGCAGGTGCAATCTCAGCAAGTGGGGTATGATTGCAGCCTCCGCGACGCAATGCGACTGTGGTGCCCAGTCCCAAATCATGCCACATGCCCTTGCATGCCCGTCCTGCCCTGACTCCTGCACTATAGAGGATTTAATGACCTGCTCCGACAATACCGTGGGTGTGGCAACCTATTCGTCAAAATGGTTTTGAGACATCGACACGAAAGTAGAAGAAGAAGCTTTCCCTATTTAGACAGACTTTTTTCGTATGAATCTCCATGAATATAGAATCTAAAGTATTTCGCAGTCATTGCCTAAACTCAGACTACAAGTTAACAACAAAATGTAAGTACAGTTTAACCCTAAACCTACTTCCTATTCCGCCGGCTGTGACCGCAAGCCGCTCGGTCGCGCCGGCCCTGAAAGTGTTCTTTTGTAGTTACTACTTTGCCTGATTTTAGTTTACTAAGTACTCCTTTTAGAAGCTTTACCTATTTAAACACAATTTTTTCGTATGAATCTCCATGAATATAGAATCTAAAGGATTTCGCAGTCATTGCCTAAACTCAGACTACAAATTAACAACATAATGTAAGTACAGTTTAACCCTAAACCTACTTCCTATTCCGCCGGCTGTGACCGCAAGCCGCTCGGTCGCGCCGGTCCTGAAAGTGTTCTTTTGTAGTTACTACTTTGCCTGATTTTAGTTTACTAAGTACTCTTTTTAGAAGCTTTACCTATTTAAACACAATTTTTTCGTATGAATCTCCATGAATATAGAATCTAAATGATTTCGCAGTCATTGCCTAAACACAGACTACAAAGTAACAACATAATGTAGTACAGTTTAACCCTAAACCTACTTCCTATTCCGCCGGCTGTGACCGCAAGCCGCTCGGTCGCGCCGGCCCTGAAAGTGTTCCCTTGTAGTTACTACTTTGCCTGAATTTAGTTTACAAAGTAGGAACTGTTTTAAAAAACTTATTCTTTATTTATTGCACACAAGTAAACACAAAATAAACAGTAAGAAGTAGTGAACATGTATAGAGGCGAGCTTAACCCTAAAAATTCAAATTTAAATTCAAATTAAAAATCTGTTTTTTAAAGAGTTTTCTACCAGCAAACCTTTGAGGCTAGAGAGAGGTGATTATAGAGGTAGGTTGGTGCAAAATTTAAATAAAACAAGAAACAGATTTGAAATAAAATCAGTTTCAAGAGAAATAATAATTACTTAACTTATAATAACAATAATTACCTATACATATATGTATGTATATATATATATATATATATATACTATATATCGATAAATAAACCTAACGTGACCTAACTTACCTATTTAGACTCATTTTTATCGTATGAATCTCTATAAATATAGAATCCGAA
Source organism: Operophtera brumata (assembly GCA_932527175.1). Taxonomy (NCBI): domain Eukaryota; kingdom Metazoa; phylum Arthropoda; class Insecta; order Lepidoptera; family Geometridae; genus Operophtera; species Operophtera brumata. The sequence goes on along the minus strand of OW052230.1, from coordinate 33,476,231 downwards.
GGTCAATCGCGGTCATTGCTAGACTAAAACGTAACAACTTTGTAGTACAGTAGGTACCTACCTACTTCCTATTTCGCCGGCTGTGACCACAAGCCGCTCGGTCGCGTCGACCCTGAAAGTGTTCTCTGGTACTATTTTTAGAAACCTAACTATTTGGATGGTATTGTTGCGTATGCATCTCTATCTATGAATCTCTGACGACGTCTGTGGCGCGGCGGGCGAGGTTTCGCCTGCGACGCAGGAGGTTGCGGGTTCAATTCCCGCCTCGGAACTAATATTTGTGCGATCTGCCGATATTTATTCAGTGTTCTGGGTATTTTCTATGTATAATAAAAAATATCTATCTATGTAATATATTGTATTAAGTATATCAGTTGTCTAGTACCCATAACACAAGCTCTGCTTAGCTTGGGTCTGAATAATGTTGTGTGAACTGTCCAGCATTATTTATTTATTCATTTTATTTATTATTTATGAATATAGATTCCGAAGGATTTCGCATTCAGGATTTTCATTGCTATAGAATAGAATAGAATATTTATTTATTAAGACAACAAGAGTCCAACTTATTAGAAACACGACTTAAAACTAGGTTAGTACTTAATAATTAACAATGATTTAGTCCTCTGGACGGGCTTCCAAACTAAAGGACAATCGAAACGATCAGAGAACGCGCTTAGGATGCTATAAAATTCACACTCGAATACAGGTAACTTATTTCTAAGAGGGGTTACAATACCACAGAATAAATAATAGTACAAAATACATTAAAACTCAGACTACAAGGTAACAACATGGTATGTGGCGCAGTTTAACCTTCGACCAAAATAATTTTATTTTAGTCCAAATTTTTATTTTGGTCTAAGAGTTTAACCCTAAACCTACTTCCTATTCCGCCGGGCGGTGACCGCAAGACCCTGAAAGTATTCCCTTGTAGTACTAGTATTACTTTGCCCGACTTTACAAAGTACTATTTTGGAACCTTATGTAATTAGAGTAGTTCCTGATGGATCCCTTTTTTGATCCCTTGTCTTCATAGATCCCTTATATCTACATCCACTAATATTATAAAGAGGAAAGATTTGTATTTTTGTGTGTGTATATGTTTGTCTACACTATCTACACTAATATTATAAAGATGAAAGATTTGTATTTTTGTGTGTGTATATGTTTGTAATGAATAAACTCAAAATATACTGTGCCAATTTCAAAAATTCTTTCACCATTGGAAATCTACATTCACCTTGAGTGACATAAGCTACCAAGGGGGGGTGATAGAGGGGGGGGGGGGGGCTTTCATCCTGAAACTACCCGTGCGAAGCCAGGACGAGTCGCTAGTTATCTATAATTTTAGCCACTGTTGTATCAGACACTATTTGTATGTTCATATACCTAATCTGAATACAGACTTCAGTCATCAATAACTCGTATTTTATTTTAATACAAATAGGTACACAATGGATCTCAGAACCCCAGTTTTTTTTTAAAGAACATTACTAGTACCATTAACTAACTAAAAGTATACTACGAGTACCATGGTACCATAACACCCAGACCAGAAACAATTATTTGCAGATCTTACAAACATTTGTAGCGCATTGGGAATCGAACCCACAACCTCCTGCGATGCAGGCGAACCTTCATCCGCCACGTCACAGAGGTCGTCATGGTCGTTCTATGCCGTATTGAAATTCTGAGCATAGCTCTCTTCATTGCCCGGTGTGCTACTTTAGCTTATTATATAAGGCCAATATTCAACACCACGCCTCAGTCCCGTAAGTCATCACTACCAAACGCACTGATTATATATTTTCGTCTTGAGGCTCAAATAAGTTGCTAATCCTCAAATAAGTAGTTGTAAAGAACGAGATTTATGTAGACAAGGTCCCATCAGATTATACCTGATTTATTATGACCTAGCGCTAATACCTAGTATATCCTAATCTTATCGTGCATTGCAGTAAATGTGTCACTACGTTATCAAATGTAAACAAATGTATTTATGTGTCAGGTCAATGAAGTCACTTTACGATAAGTGACGTCGATATAGTTGGAAAAACCCGGCCAAGTGCGAGTCGGACTCGCGCACGAAGTGCATTTACCATTACTATTATTTCATTATATCTAGGGCATCTATAAAAACGGCAAAAAACTCACGTTTATTGTATGGGAGCCCCGTTAAATATTTATTTTACTCCGTTTTTTAGTATTTGTTGTTATAGCGGCAACAGAAATACATCATCTGTGAAAATTTCAACTGTCTAACTATCACGAGCTAAGGAGTGGAATACACTACCGTCGTCTGTCTTTCCTGAAAACTATAATCTGGGTCTCTTCAAGGCTAGAGTGAATAGGTGCCTTCTAGACCTTTGTGCTCCATCTTCGGCCGCATCGTCACTTACCAACAGGTGAGATCGTGGTAAAGCAAAGGTGTATTAATAAAAAAAAAAAAAAACTTCAAATTGTATATTCTTGCATTCAATTTGTTATTCTTTCAGTATTCTGATTTTTATGAAAATAATTATGTGACCTAAAATGTACAGGAAAATAGTGAATTAAATTTTATCCTCCAGGAAATTAGTTTTATTTTGGGCGGCGAGACAGACAATTTTTTCCAGCTTCGTGTTTCCGGATTAATTTGATAAAAAAAAGGTGCATATAAAGTACTTGTGTCTTAGAACCCACTTATAGAACCACTATTGTAGAACCCACGTCCAAATTCAATTTGGTATCCGATTTTGATAAAATAAAAATATTTGATTTCTTCTAGTTTAGATTTGGGCGATTCATACAACTTTGTTACCTTATGTGTTTTTTTTTTGTATTCTACAGAATGTCGGAACAAGCAGATGGCCCACCTAATGATAAAAGGTAGGTACCCTCTGCCTATGAACAGTGCATTATCACATAGGTCACGTCCACCTAGGACGCGCCCTATGTGGCATTGCACTGCGACCGCTACCCTGAGACAGAAAGAAGACAGGAAATAAGGCTTTTTTATGCTTATATTAATTCAATATGATTATTAATACCTACAGGGGTTTGCACAATAATGGGACTCTCAGGGAAGTACATTTTCTGTTGTTGTTAAAGAGGCAAACATTAAAGGATCTTGCCGAGGCCTCGTACCAATTGCGTCAAAACCATATATATTTCGTATATTTCATAATATTACCCATATTTTTTCAATTACATTTATATTTTCTATAGATTTACACAAATCTGCGATCTTAAAATGATGTTAAAAAGTAATTCGTATTATTTATTTGCGCCGCACGGCGCACGGCGCGGCGGCGCGGCTTGGCGCCATTGCATTGCAATTACCAATGACAGCCAATGACCCTTACAATCATAAATTATGGTAGTTTATGCTCACAAATAGCATACACGTAGAGAATGGTTTTTTTACGCTGTAGTTAACTCTTTCCTTATTCCTCCAAGATCTTTTTTAGGCTTAACATGAGTGGCAGTTCTGTGTTCGAAAATGGTTTTATATAAAACGTGCATATACTCAATTTCATGACAGAAGTCCTGCGGCCATTTCAGGAGTTGAACGGGTATCAGTGACAAAATATTAGCTTACATTTTAAATGATGAAAGAACGCTTGATATTAGTCCGCATTAATGTAATCTATCTAAGTGCTAAGTATGCAAACCCTGAATTACCTAAGAGATACTGAAGAATGCATTTTTTCGGTATTATCCTCAAAACTGTATAATCCCAAAAAATATGAATTGTCGATATGAATCTAAAACAGATTTGATGGTAAAGAAATAACGGTTTAGTATTCTCTAAATATACTAGGTATTGTTTTTACGCAATTATTTTTGGTGTGGTAGGAGCCGCCATAGTTAAAACGGCAAGATCCTTTGATGAAAAATAAAACATATTTTTTTGGTTTTTGATGAAATGAAAAATAAAATGTACAGTCAGCCTGACATTTCTCAATAAACACATGTTGGGCACAATCGGCTCTATTTTCCATCAATAATAATAATAATTTATCAAAAGCAACCTACCAAATCAACTCGTAACATTTTGAGAAAACTCCCTTACAAAAAGTAATGACCCTCAGTAGCAACTAGCAACGTGTGATTCGAATATACTACTACATTTATTTACTTACTTTTTGCTTACATTCAAATTTATTACTGGACTTCACAGAAAGGAGAAGGTTTGGCGAAGCCAATTCTCCTCCTTCCTCCTCACGTCGTATTCCTCAATGCTGAAGGTCGTGATCCCCTCCATGGATCACTTTTTGTCAGACGTTGTTGTGTCTGATCTGTTGTTGGCGAGCTGCACGGCTTCGTTGAGTGTTACCTACGTATCTGGTCTGACGGGCTTCGGCCTCGTGGCTTTTCCAATTCCAATGGCCAATTCTCCACACGATTACGAATTCCTCTCTGGTATTAAAACTTTCTACTTGCGCCACCGAGAGCCACCAGAGACGATACAAGATCCTATAAAAAAAACTGCTCATTTAAGAAATAGGACGAACCATCATTAAATGATTTTAAATGTAGAACATAATGCTAGTTTTCAAGTGTACTTTACAAGACAGTGATCAAAATAAGAACGGGCGTGGAACGACTTATAGAACTGCACAGAAAATGACTGTGAAACCGTTTTTTTGGGTTTTGTCAAAGTCTTGCGATTTTATTTTGTAGGTTACTTTGTGTGAAGTAAGTATTATTCCTGGTGAGAAATATAGTCTATCGAGCTCAACTTGTTTTTATTGAGAAATCTAACTTTTCAGGCTGACAGTACAATTTTTCAATAAATATAAAATTTTGTTAAAATTAAAATACCCACAACGTAATGAAACGGCTGAACCGATTTTGATCAAACATAGCAAAGAACTCACCCGACAAATTCACCTTTAAAAAAAAAAAAAAAGAAACTGTTAATCCGTTTGGCAGCTGCGATGCCACAGACAGACACACATACACAAACACACACACACACACACAGACACGTCATTGCGTAGGGGTTAAAAATTTAGTTTTAATTTTCTTCAAAATTCACCTATTGTTTGCTAAGAACAAATCTCTCTTCTACAAACTTTTCTACGTACACGGAAAAGTTACTTACGCTGAGAGTCCCATTATCTTTCCACATTCTGTATACATGATTATTTCTGAACAACCACAAAAATTCTGACAGATTAATAAGTTTATTTAAGAGCTACATTACTAAAATATGATTTTAGAATGTTAATGTTATGAATAATGTGCAGATAATGTTGTTAATAAATAATGCTTGACCTCTGATGTACTTTATCAGGTTTAAAGTCAAAAGTACATTGCAATTTATATGAAAAATGTTTTTTACGTCGATTCATAAGTCATCGGTTTAAAATAGTTTTTCACTTCTTCTTTTTTTTTCTTTTTTTTAAAGTGAGCTAAGCGTAGTCGAACTAAAGTGCATTAGTTAGAATTTTTGTCGTTATTATCAACAGCCTAAAAACATAATGAATAAAGACTCGACTTTTCGATGTATTTTTTTTTAATTATTGTTATTTGAATTTATTTTTGAATTACGAACAAAACGACCTATTTCTTGGCGATTGTTGGATATATATAAAAAGACTTTATTTCAGACACACAGATCCATAATTTGGTTAGTACACAAAAATACAGCACTTATGATTAAATATTATTAATACCTACAGTAACACAGTTAAATATTTATTCTAACAACTGGGAAACATGCACTCAGTTAAATGTGTAATTGGCCATAACTGAATGCATCTTAGCCCAGTGAGTGAGGTGGGAATCTGGTCTATCGGCTACCACAGCCAGGAGGCTGTTGCGGCTGGCGCGCACTCTGCGCAGCGCGGTAGCAGCGCGCACGCGCAGGATCGCCGGGAAGCTGTCTACGCGTCAGTGCGTTCCTCAAGAAGAAATAAAAAAAAAAATTGGTATTGCCTCGAAATCTCTAGAGTTTTTACTGTAGGCACAAATTAAAGAATACTATACTATTACTGTAGGTAATACAAATTATTTTATTATCTAGCAATCGAAGTGAAATAAGATTTTATGAAAAATATTTTTTTGAATACAAGCTTTTATGAAATTTGTAATCGTAACCGTGTGCCGATCAAAATGAGCCTAATCACGGCCAGTTTACTATTACCCCTACCCCTCGAGGAGTTCCGTTGTCCACCATCAGTCACCATCAGTCTCCATCATCAGGTCAGCTCGTTGTCACCATAGGTAATATTGCATTGTCATCGGTATGCAAAATATCATCTCAATCTGTTGAGGATAACTGCTTTAAAATTCAGCTGCAAGATTCCACGCGGACATACATTGCAAGTTAAATAAACTAAAGCTTGTAAAATAGAGTGTCTATGACTCGAGTCTAAAACTCATTCATACTCGATTCTACAGGCTCCCGAACGACTATCTCGTATGAAATGGCTCGTTGCAATTACAATACAATTAGTAAAATTTAAACATGGCGCAACTTTTTTTCTTTTTTTTTAACTCTGATAGACCCTCGATTGACCGCTATCTCACTTGTTGAAAAGTGACGATGCGACCGACGGTGGAGCACGAAGGTCTAAAAGGCACCTATTCTTAGTTTTCTGGAAAGACAAACGACGGCAACTTGTTCTATTCCCTAGCTGTTCGCATTACAAAGGTAGAACCGAAACGCTAAGTGCGAATTGCGGGTATACTGTGAGGTAAGGACATCGAGCAACGCAGGCCTCCCTGCCTCGATGGGTAAGGATGGTACTGAGCCGTGCGCCTAATTGTCGTACGATGAAAAGTTGTATATACAAGTTTTTTATATGATAGTAGTATACGGGCTTGGCTCGCGAGTTTCCCTAAGAGAACTATTTAAAACAATTAATATATTAAAAATTTAGGTCATTTGGACAAAGTTGGAGACAGGCATACACACAATACTAGAAACAGGAATAAGATTGCAAGTCATACAACTAGATTGGCTAGAGTTCGTTAGTCGTTCATAGGACAAAGCTCTAAGTTCTTTAATAAACTACCTGACCATATTGTTAATTTGTCTGAGAATAAATTTAAGAAAATTGAGAAGACTGTTTTATTAAAAAAGGCTTACTACAAAGTAAAATATTACATAGATGACAAAAGAGCCTGGGACTGTACTAATATTTATTCTGTGCCTGGGAGCTCAGCACATGATTCTTAAGACTGCTATATTTTTTATTGTTCAACCTACTTGTGGTTTGTGTACCTAACCTAGGTGGGTACTGTATTTTATTTTGTAACTACCATTGTGTCTATTTTCTATTTGTTATAAAATTAACTTCTTGACATTGTAAAAATGTGCATTTACCTTTTATTTGTAAATCACTTACTTACGAGAAATAAATGATTGATTGATTGATTGATGACAATTGTCTATCAAAACGGCAAAAAAAACAAGTTTGTTGTATGGGCTCACAACTAACAAACAGTCTAACTATCACGGTTCATGAGATACAGCCTGGTCTATAAAAACGGCAAAAAAACACGTTTATTTTATGGGAGCCTCCTCAAATATTTATTTTATTCTGCTTTTTAGTATTAGTTGTTATAGCGGCAACAGAAATACATCATCTGTGAAAATTTAACCTGTCTAACTATCACGGTTCATGAGATAAATGCAGCCTGGTCTATAAAAACGGCAAAAAAAACACGTTTGTTTTATGGGAGCCCCCTTAAATATTAATTTTATTTTGTTTTTTAGTATTTGTTGTCATAGCGGCAACAGAAATACATCATCTGTGAAAATTTCAACTGTCTAACTATCACGGTTCAAAAGATACAGCCTGGTGACAGACGCGTAGACGGACGGACAGACAGACAGACAGACGAGCCTTAGTAATAGGGTCCCGTTTTACCCTTTGGGTACGGAACCCTAATTTTTTTTGTCTGGCGCCAATCATATTGTGTTCAATTATCTTTAGTCAACCCACGTTGCTAAGAAGCGTCGATGATTCAGCGAGAAATGCAACAGCGCGCGTCTGTGCGAATACTATACATTAATGGATGGGAAAAACCCATATATAATCCATGACGTGATGTTTGTTTAGTTGCCGAAACGTGCGATCAGTTGCCTCCTCCCACGTGTTCATGACGCTGCGATACATTTTTAGAGGCTACAGTTTATTTTAATTTATTGCGTCACTGATTGACTCCCTGACTATCAACGCATAAGCCGTAAGTTCTAGAGACCTGCAAGAACATGGGCAACTCCCCATACATTGTTTGACCCAACTTTTTTGACTTAACGTAACGTACAGTTTGGATACTTTCGGTTATTGATAATAAATAAATAAATAAATAATGCTGGACATTTCACACAACATTATCTAGCCCCAAGCTAAGCAGAGCTTGTGTTTTGGGTACTAGATAACTGATATACTTAATACAATACAAAGATAGATATTTTTTTATATACATAGAAAATACCCAGAACACCCTGAACAAATATCTGCAGGTTGCACAAATATTTGTTCCGAGAAGGGAATCAAACCTCCTGCGCCGCAGGCGAACCTCTGCCCGCCGCACCATAGAGGTCGTCAATAGATAATATAATAAATATATGATAATATGTATATGATAGGAGATAATGTATGTTGAGATAGTGAAAAAGCTCATTTAATTTCTTGCGTAGAAGTTGTGGGAAAGTAATGAAGCTTGTTGCATTTTGTTTCACGCAAATGCAAAGAGTTGGTTTATCTACTTATTTAGAAGTACAACTTTTGTTTCCCAACTTCTAAAAATATACAAGTTCTTTAGAAAAATTTGTCAAAAAACAACATTTAGAACGTCCCATGAAGGGTCCCTGGTTCATTTATTTTTGACCTGGGTCAGCGGATGCCCACCTTCTTTGGGTTACCTATAAAATCGCTTTCACGTATCAATAGTGACATTCAACGACACCGACAAAATTTAAACTAATAGAACTATAGTACTAGTAGAACTATAGAAGTATTACTATAGAAGTAGTAGTAGAGCTTTTTAGTAGTAGTAGAGCTTTTTTGTGAAAGAGTTCGTCCGGGGAAGTACTACCACCATACCTATTTCTACCGCAAAGCAGTAGTGCTCGCATTGCTGTGTTCCGGTTTGAAGGGTAAGGGTGCCGGTGAAATTACAGGCACATGAGACTTTTCATCTTTATGTCTCAGGGTGGCGGGCGCAGTGCAATGCCACATAGGTTGCGTCCTAAGTGGACGTGATCTATGAGGTAATGCACTGTTCATAGGCAGAGGTTACCGCTTAACATCAGGTGGGCCCCTTGCTTGATCCGTCATCCAAGTAGTATAAAAAAAAAAAAAAAAAAAAAAAAAAACTATTTTGTTACTGGACCGATTGCTTTCATAATCGACATTTGAGGGTCCCTGTGGTCAGATAACACGAATATGACCTATGTGATAATGCATTTTTCAAATTCAAAATCTTTATTTCAGGCTTACTGAGAAATGCTCTAAACCTAAACAGTAAGCCCATATCAACATAAATACCTTATAAACTAACATACACATAAAAAACACAGAGACTGACTGTCTTTTCATAGGCAGAGGGTACCGCTTATCATCTGGTGGGCCATCTGCTTGTTCCGACATTCCAAATAGAATTAAAAAGAAAAACAGAATAACATAAAGTCTCCTCCTTCCTTCCCAACCCCCCCATCTATCCACACACCGAATACCATCAAAATATGCTAAAGCAGTTCCCCCCACATCCCCCTCCCTTTGTTTCCAATAATTTAGCTTTCTATAGGTGTTTTTTTTTCAGTCGGTTCATTATTTTTTGAGTTTATCCATTACAAACAAACAATCAATCAAAGAAGGTTTACCTTTCTAAAATATGAGTGTAGATTTCAGACTTTCTGGCGGGCATATGATTGCCAACCTTATAGATAGGCTGATAATAATAATAAATAGTCCAAAATGATAAACGTCTCACATCGCTCAACCTCCAAAACACTGATACGCAGAAAAACGAACGAATCGTTGATGAGAAATCTAAGATTGCCGCATGGGGACATAAATCCTTGCACGGAAGACATCGCCACGATCTGCAGCAGACACATGTCGACAAAAGTGCATCGAACGCTTGGATGCGGCGTGGAGAGATTTTTCCCGAGACGGAAGGATTTATGTTAGCGATCCAAGATCAAGTCATCGAAACGCGCAACTACCAGAAATACATTTGCCGTTTGCCTAACTTACCCACAGAGCTTTGCAGGCACTGCCATAGTTCTTCCGAAACTATTCATCATATAACAGGAGCCTGTAAAGCCATAGTCCAAACTGACTACAAACATAGACATGACCAAGTTGCCGCAATAGCCCACCAGCACCTCGCCTTCAAGTACAAACTCATACCCAAAAAAGTTCCATACTATAAATACACACCTGAAGTAATTCTAGAAAACAGCGAATACAAAATGTATTGGGATAGAACCATACTCACAGATAGAACCGTTCATTTCAACAGGCCAGATATAACTTTACTAAATAAAAGAGACAAAATAGTCTTCGTAATAGATATAGCAGTATGCAACACACACAATTTGGTCAAAACCCATTCGGAAAAAATTGCTAAATACACGGATCTTGCTGTTGAGATAAAGTCTCAATGGCAAGTCCAAACCGTCAAAACTATCCCTATAATTCTCTCAACAACTGGCGTCATCCCGAAAACACTGCACACCAGCCTAGGCTGCGTTTCCATTGACGCGGAGCTGGGCGGAGCGGAGCGTAGCGGTGCATGAATTGACCAATCACTATGGCGAGCGAGCAGCCAGCAGAGATTTCGAGCATAGTGATTGGTCAATTCATGCACCGCTAAGCTCCGCTCCGCTCCGCTCCGCGTCAATGGAAACGCAGCCTTTTTGGCTGCGTTTCAAAACTCAAAACTCTCGACATTCATCCATCCACATACACTCTTCTCCAAAAGGCAGTCATACTCAACACATGCAGAATAGTGAGGAAATTCTTAAACATAAATTAACATTTAATTAACTAGCACTTGGCTCAGGCCCGTGCAAAAAACACCTCTTCGGAGAGCTAAAAGAATATAAAGACATAATAATAATAATAAGCTGCAATCCTAAACACTTGTAGGACTGTTCGAAAGTTCTTACAGGACGATTCAACACAAATTGCTAGTGATACTCACTTGGTCTAGGCCCGTGAGCTTCACTTATTACCGAAATTTTATATTTCGAGGATAAAAAAACATGGAAAAAAATAATAATAATAATGCTGAACAAGTTCACACAACATTATCTAGCCCCAAGCTAAGCCAGAGCTTGTGTTATGGGTACTAGGTAACTGATATACATAATACAATACATTACATAAATAGATATTTTTTATTATACATAGAAAACACCCAGAACACCCGGAACAAATATCTGCAGATCGCACAAATTATTTGTTCCGAGGCGGGAATCGAACCCGCAACCTCCTGCGACGCAGGCGAACCATCGCCAGCCGCGCCACAGAGGTCGATAAGGAAAGGAAATTTATAATTTAATTATTTATATCACGTGGTTCGCCACTTTCTTATCATATATGATATCTTATCAGTTTTTCCCACAGCCAGGAAGTTGGTATCAATAAGTTTCGGTTCTAAATGTCATAGAAAATACTAATTTGAAAACTGACTACAAATGTTAATGGATCAAACAGGACGATCAAGCTCCAATGGATCAATCTCAATGGATCATACAGGAACTACTCAAATATTATGACTACTACTAGAAGGTTAGTTAACTTTACCCATCATGAAGATTTATAGCAGTTGTTTACCCATAACACAAGCTCTGCTTAGCTTGGGGCTAGATTATGTTGTGTGAACTGTCCAGCATTATTTATTTATTTATTTATTTATATGTTTCATCATCATCTGTTTTTTTAAAATCTATATATAGATCTTTCTTTAGCCACGATATCACCTGTTGGTAAGTTACGATGTGGCCGAACATCGAGCACAAAGGTCTAGAAGGCAACTGTTCACTTGAAGAGGCCCAGATTATAGTTTTCAGGAAAGACAGACGACTGTAGTGTAGGTACTCCACTCCATAGCAGTTCACATTACAAAGGTAGGACCGAAACGTTTAGTACGAATAGAGGGTATACTAATGAGGTAAGGGTGGTACCGAGCCGTGCGCCTGCTCGTCGATGGTGGATCAGATCATGCAGTTCCTGGGAGCATTCCCCGAAATGTAACCTATAGAAGATAGAAAGGCAACTTTATGGCGGTGCTCGAGACTCTGGATGTCTCCGCCATATGTTGCTCTAAGCCTGAAAGCTCTGCGTTCGATCGAGCGAGTCCAAGGCAGTAAGCTGGTGTTTGGCCAAGCCATCCCAAACGTGGCAGCAGTACTCCATACCAGCCCGGACTTGTGCTTTATACAGTGTGTTTTTTTTAACTTGGATAGTATGGGCATATCTAAATCCTTAAGAGATACGAGAAAACTGTCTTTGGAACCAAGTTACTCATTTTGTATGAAAACGATTTTGGCGTAGTTATTTTTTTGGTCAAGTGTGAGTTCTCCTTAAAAATGAGTAATTTTGGTCAAGTTTTTTTTGCAGCAAAAACAAGCCTCGTGCAATTTGGTATTACTTTTTGTTTTTTACTGGTTTCATAATTTTCTTATGTAGGCATACTGTACCTTAGGGTACCTATAATTACCTACTAAGACTCCTCTGTCCGTCTGTCACCAGGCTGTATCTCATGAACGGTGATAGTTAGACAGTTGAAATTTTCCCAGATGATGATAAGGAAATGATCTGTTGCCGCTATAACAACAAATACTAAAAAACAGAATAAAATAAATATTAAAGGGAGCTTCCATACAACAAACGTTATTTTTTTGTCGTTTTTATGGATAATGGTACGGAACCCTTCGTGCGCGAGTCCGACTCGCACTTGGCCGTTTCTTTGACTAACATACCTACTATTATTTCTTTATTATAATTGTTGTTATAGGTATCAATTTAAAAAAAAACATGTAAAAAAACCATTCAAACTAAAAATCAACCTTTTAAAAAGTCAACAGTAGAAAGTCCAAAAAATAACAATTTGTCATCAGTAGTATACCTACTTTTACCTGTAGACTTTACATGCTGTCTCAGAATAAATAATGATGCTGTGTACTTTTTGCTGACACCAATTTCTAGAACTCCTATGAGGTTAGTAAGCTAGACTGGGCTAAGTGCATAAAACTGGAAAACCCACTTACTCGTACTCCTCAATTACCAAAACGTTCACACCTTCGTTAAAAATAGAAAAAAATATTAGGTAACAGTTTATCAACTTCCGACAGATGCGTCATTCGTCAGGTTACATGAGTCAATATATATATATCTATGTACCTAACAAAAATGTCTGAGCAACATAAATATTAAGTGACTGAGTGCCCATGCACAGACAAACCATTGCCACGGCCGCGTGCTATACTTGATTTAGTTGATTTTGTGTTGTGTTGTGTTCAGTTACGAACGAACCGCTGGGACCAACGCACGCACGATCATACAATAAGCGATAATAAAATCATTATATCGGAAAGCTCAACTGCTAGTGGAAATATTGTGGAACATCTGGAAGGAAACATTGAAGTGCTTAAAATTATTCAAGGTATGTAATGCTTATGCTTAAACGCTCAAATGCAAATTGTTTGCAGCAAGGTCGAAATTTTATTTTGGGTGACATTGTTTGGGATGTGACGCCTCCCAGTCACATTTAGGTTCATTGGCTGTATTACGAGTTAGGCTCAAATTTAACCCGTTATGGCCGTTATTTGCAATGAGAGCATGCATGCATCTCTCTCTCTGGCATCGCGTAACTGAGTAGGTAGGTAGTTAACATCACTTTCTTGAGAAATGTCATGCTCTGGTAGTAGGAAGCAGGATTCAACTTTTATTAAAACCTGTTTATTACTGAGCCTGTATTTTCTTCCGTCTTATTTAGTACGTAAAACCAATTAATAACAATTAAAAACAATCAAATTTCAATGTTTTTTTTAATTATCATAAAATAGTTTCCTCTTGTAAATTTGCTCACAACCAAATTTTGCTTTGTTACTAGGTTGTTATGAGGAGAGTTCGTTTAGTATAAAATTACTATTTATTTCTTAGTTTGTATTGTGTGTGAGTTATGATGTCTGTCACAAAGATTCGATTGAAGTTATTTTATTACAAACCGGCTTTGCATGTTTTTTTTTGTTTCGTCATCAAAATGTCAGCTCAATGTCACTAATTCTCAACGTCTTAATTGTAATAATAGGTATACAGATCCACCAACTTATCTGTAGAATGAAATGTACATACATTTCATTCCACAGATAAGTTGGTGGATCTGTAGCAGACAACGGCAGTTTTTTACACTTATTTTCGTTTAAATATCACCATCAGCAACATAGGGAGAAGTCAATTGCTCGACGAGGTCATAACATGCAATTAAGGAATTTGCCATAATCCCCACACTTAGCAGGCGGATTGGTGACCGCAGTATTGGTGTTGGTTGAGTATCTACTCGGTTGGGTGCTGCTGCCCATCCCTGGTATAAAGGCTTTTACGACATCCACGAGAGGAAACGGAGAGGCCGGACACGCCTCAGCACGGGAACTGTAGAATTTAACGGTTATCAAAGCACTGGACTTAACCACTACATTTTAGTCATATAATATTTATCTCTGAGTGAACTCTGTTCTTTGAGAATAAATATCTGTAACCACAAATAACTACCTAGAGTCTGTTCAGATAGAGAACCGTCGTGGCCAAATTGTGAACTAACGTTTTCTTAGTTTTTATAACTATTTATTTAGTTTAAGATTCAAACTGTCAGCGTTTTGAATCATAAACTAAAGAAATAGTTACAGTTGTAAAAGGATCAAAGCGGAACAGACGCGCTATGTATTGCCCGCTTAACAAAAAAGGTAAATAAGCACAGCAGCGCCCTCAAATCCCACGACGGTTCTCTTTTTGAATAGACTCTACTCACAGTTTAACTTTGACGTACCTAACAAAAAAGCAATACACGGTGTTACTAAATATGGCATATCATGAGTTCCGTATCCATTTACAAATTCGAAGGCAACAAATTTAAACATATTTTTTTTCAGATGAATAAGATCATACTACTGTTTGGAGTCTTTTTATGTTTGGTAGCTGTAAATGCGCGACACCATGGTCACCGCAACGAAGAAGACTTAGAAGATGAGCAGGACGAGACGTTGAGACCAAAGGAGCATATATCCCGCCATATAAGGAGAAGACGGAACAGATACGACTATTACCCGTCTCCTAGCTACTTCCCTGAAAGAAGAGACGACCGCGATAATCAAGAGACCCTCCAGCAGATTTACAGGCTGCTTGAAGATATCGCGACGCAATTAAGACGAACGCCACCCCCGCCTCCCCCTCCTCAACCAATCTACATTCCTTATCCGATGGCTTTCCCCATGCAAGTGACCTGCAATACTCCTCAGAACACCACACAGTACCCGACACCAAACGGCAGGTTCCCAGCTATGGAAGATATTAACCAGAACTGGGGCCAATCTAGACCGGCGGAGCAGTATGACGATGAGAGCGATGGGGCCAGACCGATCTCATTCGAACCGGTCCGTCCTAAGCAGATCATGAGGAGACCGGCTCCTGAGGTGGATCACGGCAGCCAACAAGTATCTGTAAGTACCGTTTTATTAAAAAAAACTTACGAGAGTTACCTATGTGGATAGATCAAGGGAGGTAGGTATATGCCCATTGCCCAGCATTTATTTTATGAAAATAAAATGTTGCTGTGTGTAACAATATAATTACGACCTCTGTGGCGCGGCGGGCGAAGGTTGGCCTGCGACGCAGGAGGTTGCGGGTTCGATTCCTGCCTCGGAACAAATATTTGTGCGATCGCAGATATTTGTTCAGGGTGTTCTGGGTATTTTCTATGCATAATAAAAAATATCTATCTATGTAATATATTGTATTAAGTATACCAATTATCTAGTACCCATAACACAAGCTCTGCTTAGCTTGGGGCTAGATAATGTTATGTGAACTTGTCCAGTATTATTTATTTATTTATTTAATTAACACATTATAAATTATATAATTAATATAAAATTATTATATAAATAATAATAATTATGAAAGTAACGAAATTATGGAGGTTAAAATATCACCTCTGCCATATAGGTTCAAACATGTTCAAGTAGCTAACCGAAGTTTTTTTATTTTATTTTAACTTTGTGAATGACGGAACAAGCAGATGGCCCACCTGATGTTAAGTGGTAACCTCTGCCTTTAACAATGCATTGTCTCGTAGGTCACGTCCACCAACGACGCACCCTATGTGGCATTGCATTGCGCCCGCCACCCTGAGACATAAACATGAAAAGTCTCATGTGCCTGTAATTTCACCAGTACCCATACCCTTCAAACCGGAACACAGCAATGCGAGAACTGCTTCTTTGCGGCAGAAATAGGTATGGTGCTAGTATTTCCCCGGAAGAACTCTTTCACAAAAAAGCTCTACTACTAACAAAAAACACAAAATACACAGTTTATGGAACACACAGTGAAACTGATCGTTAAACCATGCGTAGTAATAATAATTTTGCACACATTTTTTTTCCACTTTCTAATTCTGTAATACAATTTGTGTTGACAAAGATACGACATCGTTAGGTCACCTAGATTCAAAATGATCATTGGCATTACAATGAATAAAATACATCGACTTTGATTTTGATAATCATAAAATAGTTATATGCGTTATTTATAAACAAACAAATAGTACATTAGTAGTAGTAGAGCTTTTTTGTGAAAGAGTTCGTCCGGGGAAGTACTACCACCATACATATTTCTGCCGCATGGCAGTAGTGCTCGCATTGCTGTGTTCCGGTTTGAAGGGTAAGGGTGCCGGTGAAATTACAGGCACATGAGACTTTTCATCTTTATGTCTCAGGGTGGCGGGCGCAGTGCAATGCCACATAGGGTGCGTCCTAGGTGGACGTGACCTATGAGGTAATGCACTGTTCATAGGCAGAGGTTACCGCTTAACATCAGGTGGGCCATCTGCTTGTTCATTCAAGTAGAACAAAAAAAAAACGGTAAGCCGTTTCGGGTACGGCAACATAAAAAATGCCGGCATTGCCTTGAAGTGCCTTATTTAGTCAGGTCAGGAAATAAATGAACATTTCCGATAGTCTATATATGTTTTAAATCAATAAATCTAATTTGCTCTTTTCTAATTCTAGGTTTCTGAAGCACCGGTCCATGATCCACTGGGATCATCGTTATCATCTTCAAGCGCCCCCGTTCCCGAGATGTGCAAAAGTGCTATTCTATCGTGCTGTGGGTATACTAGTGACAAGATTCAGCAGAGGCAGTGCTTTGAAAACTTCGGCTGCGCCAACACTTACAATGACGGCAACGCATGTACTTTAGACTCTATCGAACGAGTATTGGACTCCTTCAGAAACGCTTACTCACCTGTACAACGAAAATAATAGATTTTGTTGAACCATTATCAGTATTTTCTCTACTTGTTGGTCATCAATTAAGGGTTATTTTAGATTCAACCAAGAATGGGCAGAAATAACAAGTTACGTTGTCAAACAGGACCATCTATGTCAACCAAGCTTGATCAAGATTTGATTAAGAAGCATTACAAATAAATAGCTTGAGCTTGGCGTTCCAAATTGTTGCCAACTGCGTTATACGAAGTGGTTAGCTTGCATAGTGTTGCATGTGAAGCACAATACTATTAAAAGTTAAGTTCGCTTCGTGTTATTTTCATGTATTATCTGAGTAATTAAGCTCTTATTGAATAATGTTGTCAATTTTGTGTCTATAAAATTTTATTTATGTCGGTCATTGTATGTGTCTTTAGTATGTGTCTAAAGCGTCGGAAGCAAAGTCGAATTTTCAAGCAAATAATTTTTTTTCTTAGAACTAAAGTTTTATGATAACATTCGCTGACAGTGTAGAGATAAATTTCAAAATATTATGTCATAATGATACCACTTTTATGACATTATTATTGTGTCGTAATTTCTTCAAGATTTTTAATGGATTAATATCCGAATTTGACTCTGCTTCATATACGTAACCTTCAGTCGTGTCAGTATAAATTTGATTTTCAATTTAATTTGATTCATATTTTGGGTTACTACAGAATGAAAAATAATTGATTGAGGCTGAATAATTAGTATGGCTAAGACCTATTTTTATTCCCAAGATACTAGGTACTCTTTATTACTGTATTCTAGTACTCTTAAGTTTAGTTTCTGTATGATGCCATATTTTGAGTTCCTAACATTTGAACTTCTTAGTTCCCATTCCGATTTATCAAAGAGAATATTTATGTTTCATAGTAATTAACTTGTCGAAGCAAACTCGTAATTTTTTATTTTGAAAAATTTTCAACGTGTTTCCTAGTCTGTAAGCTATTAGCATTACCATTAATTAATTAATAAAGTTAATAATTATTATCGATCACGTTATTTTATTTGAATTCCATTGAGCCGTTTATAAAGGCAATTAAAGATAGTCTACAAGTAATCTAAGTAATCTAGTAAGCCTATATTTGTGAATGTCGATGGCTTTTTAGGGTTTCAAGGTACCAACGGAACCAATACAGTATCACTTTGTTGTCCGTCTGTCTGTCTGTAGGAACAGCTGAAGGCAGCAGCTTGAAATGTATATGAAATATAAAAGTGCACTCAGTACTTTTAGCTCCATGAATTTAAAATATATTGTCTGTTTATGTCTAATTTTTGTATGGAAATCGCGAATATGAAAAACCTCAATAATCAAGGTAACCCAGTAACCTCACAATTCTGAAGTTTGGAACTTTGGGATGCTAGCACTTAGCAGACTTTGGGATGCTAGCACTTAGCAGGCTTTGGGATGCTAGCACTTAGCAGGCGTTGTGGCATAAATAAAGGAAAAAGTATAAAATTGAGGAATTTAGTCTATTTTACTCCTAAAATGGCTTAGTGACGTTTGTAGGAAAAAGTGGAATTTAATAATTTGTGAAATTTTGAAATTGTATTGTAATGTGACTTGCCGAGTGTGACAAACTAAGTTACAAGGTAAAATAAATTAAATGAAATGAAATGTGGTTGGAGGTACTCGAAAAGAGTTCTAACTATTTCTAAATAGTTTATGGATCGGAAACCTCAGGGCGAGGGACTCGCACGCACTTGTTCTTTCTTATTTAATGATTTGGGACGCATTCGCCGTTTGAAACCCATTTGTGATACCGCTATGAAGTTATTTGAAGGCAACTCTCTATTAATAGCTTGTTCTAGAAAGATAACGCGATGAACTGATGAGTCAGACTGCTAAATGCGATGTCTTTTCTATGGTTCGTCGTAGATAATGAAATAAATTAGTTATTTTTACAGTTGCCTCAGTTTTTAGCTTTAGATATTGATAGATTATAATAAACAAGTGTGGTGTGTGTACACAGGCGAAAAGATATAGTCTAAAAGTTAAGTTTGCAAGTGATTTCCAGTTAATTACCAACGGTCCGATACAAAATTCAAACGGTTAACGAATTGTCATTTGCGACGATTCGACGGCGGTAGAAACTCGTGCTTATAGCATTGTATTGGTAAGGGGTTCTTTATGCCCCCTTCCCTGCGGCTCACCTAGACTTCAGGAATTTTAGTATGCTCACTCCCTCAGCACCCTGCAACAACTTTCTGAAGGAATCCCTTAGCTCATGCACTCTACACCTCCATTATTGACTAGACTCTTAGTTGCAGAAAATCAATTTACGTTGGGGGGAAGAGCAGGGGTGTGGGGGGGGGGGGGGGGTCAGCTGAGCCTGCAGGGCCAAATTAAAAACAGTGCCTATCTATTACCAAAGTGTAGGAAGAAGTTTAAAGTAGGTACGATACGAAGTTAAACATAATACTGCATAGCGGTTATTAACATTCAATTCACCTAACAAAACTAATTGGTTGCATCTGCACCAGTGATAGTGCAAGTCAATGGTGTATACGGCACGACGGGTCCTACTTTTGCACCACTACGAAGCGATGAGAAATGTGTGGATGTTAGTATGAAAATCCATTTATTTCGTGTTACGTTTCTAGAAAGGTATATATATTCACTATGAAAATTAATAAATCAAAAAGTTACAGTGATGTCACCTGCATGTTTGTGAAAAATTATATACAAGCCTTGGCCGCAACTAAACCACCGATTAGATAATAGATAATCCCGTGCGCTTCACACATTCTCAAGTTCGTCCATCTCACAGACATCAATCTAAAGATTATTTTGTCTATCTACACCTGACTTGTTAGCTGGGGCAGTAATTTACTATTTCTCAAACATGCTTGGATCGTCAAACATTTTTACGAGAATCTTGGAGGTAAATTTACCTTGTCGCACTAGGCCGGCAATGTTAGTATAAAAATCGAATATCTGGAGCGACCGAGTTTCGCTTGTTTTTTTTGTTGTAAAATCTTGTTTACTAAGGTTAATAACCGTTTTCAACCTCTATGGTCTATTTGAATTTTTGAATTTCGAGTTCGCGCGCTCTGCTGATGAATTGCAAACTATTCGAAGTTTTGAGACTGACACAGCGAATAGCGAATAGCGAAGTGTGCTAGTACCTTTAAGAACTCATATTTGAGGAAAATAAAATTCTACACAAGCCTTCGCCGCAAGTAGGCAATGATTAATTCACGTAGGTACCTATGTGTACAATGTGTACCTATCGGCTATGCCTCGCCCCTTTCTGACGATCGTCCATCATTGTCTAACTTGTAAGCCGCGGCAGGCACGTATACCTAATGATTCTAAAAAGGCTAAATGAGGTCTTATCCACCACCTGCCATAATGGCAAGCAGAACATTTAGACAGAAGTTTTCATATATCTCCAGGATCACCTATCTCCAGGATCTCTTCTGTAGGTTACATTTCGGGGAATGCTCCCAGGAACTTCACAATCTGATCTCATTAGGTAAGGATGGTACCGAGCCGTACCTACGCCTGCTCGTACTATGATAAAGATAAAGATAAAGATAAAGATAAAGATAAAGATAAAGATAAAGATAAAGATAAAGATAAAGATAAAGATAAAGATAAAGATAAAGATATATTTATTTGCTTGAACATAATGTCATATAGGTCTTAAAAATAAGTATCTAAGTTCCAATTATGTTCTACCTTATCTAGCATGCAAATTACAAAAATACAAAAGAATGTCAGAATTAAATAGGTAAATCAAATTAAAATTAAAGTCATAAGCAAAAGAAAAGGAGATGGTAAACTAAAAAGGAAAGGTATACTAATGATTATACCTTCCATTCGTACTAAACGTTTCAGTTCTACCTTTATAATGCGAACTGCTAAAGAGTGGAATACACTACCGTCGTCTGTCTTTCCTGAAAACTATAATCTGGGTCTCTTCAAGGCTAGAGTGAATAGGTGCCTTTGTGCTCCATCTTCGGCCACATCGTCACATACCAACAGCACAGAATATATAACAGTACAATTACCAACAGGTGAGACCGAGGTCATAGAAAGGTCTATCAATAATTTAGAAAAAAAACTAACTCCTGAATAGACAAGGCTATTGCGCTCTAATTTTGAACGTTACGTCCAAAACAAAACCAGAACAAACGGTGTTGGCGCTTATCAACGGCATTTATACCAATATCCATTCTAGATAAAAGTAATATGTATAGACGCATAAACATAATAGGTATAACATTACCTAATACAAGCGTTTTCTTGTAGATCAACGTACAGGTAAGCTACAAGATTCAAGATATTTATTTGCATAAATAAGTGTAACAATTTGGTAACGAAGTGTAACCGACATGGTTCGGCTCAAGAAAGCCAATAATATTCTACGTTTTAAAAGTAGTAACAAAGTTGTCTTTGTTCTTCTCTCATGCTGGAATTTGACCATCCATTATATTATTATTTAAGTCGAGGGGCCGCAGTCTGGAGCATTATACAAAGCCCGCTAAGATGATGTCATCGGTTAAGCCTCCGGGATCGCCAACAATGGACGCTTGCTCATTTGACGATAATGACTCGCGACGATATCGTCGGCGATACCAGGGGAAAAACTATGCACCACATCACACACACGACCGCAGCACTTTGCATAAATACAGAAAAAAATAGACGCTAGGTTTTTCCGAAATTTAGGTACCCTGAGACATTCGTGCTGACCCATCGAACTACCACCCTATCTCGGTCACCTCCCTACTATGTAAATGTATGGAGCGTGAACTGAATAGTAAGCTCCTTGCATAACTCGAAGGTAACGACCTCCTCAGTGATCGCCTATACGGATTTCACAGAAATCGGTCTACTGAGGACCTTCTTGTGTATGCCACGCACATTTGGTGCGAGGCCATCGAGATAGATAGATAGATAGATTAACTCTTTATTGTACACAAATAACACACAGAAATACAAAACATAACTCAATAACAAAAAAAAAACATCGAGAAACATGGTGAAGCACTGGCTGTTTCATCAGACGTCTCGAAGGCCTTTGACAGGGTTTGGCACGCCAGCCTTATTGGCAAGCTTCCTGCTTACGGACTACCAGTTCAATTCTGCTTCTGTCTCGGAGACTTTCTGAGGGAAAGATTCATTCGAGTAGTTGTTGACGGCTGCTCGTCGGATCAAATGGCTATAAACACTGGGGTACCTCAGGGGTCAGTGCTATGTGCTATGACTGTTTCTGCTGCATATTAATGATCTGCTAATGCCCGGTATCATTGGGTATGCAGATGGCAGTACAGTTGTGGAGAGATACGTTTCCACTGCGCGTACTAGGCAAAATTAAAATCTGAAGTTAAGAGATGAGATGCTGCAGCGTCTGAATTTGACTCTCAAGACTGTCCTCGACTGGGGCGATGTCGCAGGCTTGTCTCTTCTCGTCGAAAAAAAGACAGTATCTCGAAGTTCCTGTCTTCTGAGATGAAACTGTAGCTATAGGAGATTACCTCGAGCGCTTGGGTGTTTCAATCACGCTTACTCTCAACTTTGGTTCCTACATCGAGTCTAAGGGAAAAACTGCTTCCATTAAGCGGTGGTGGAGTACCTCAAAAAGAAGACAGGGCTAACCTCATGGGTTGAGCAGTTGGAATCTCGCCATGATGTCAATTTTATTTCCTTTATGGTGAGGGTGCCGACTAACTGTCTATCGACCTTCATGAATGGAGAGTTCTGGCCGAAAGGTGTTAAGTTCAGGAGGTTCTTCGGACGCCTGACACGAGACACTGCGGAGTTGCGTCATACGTCTCCGTCTAAACGTGTGCACTAAAATAAAGTATTTTATATATGTATGTTAGTTTTAAGGTATTGATTGCTATAGGCTTATTGTTTAGGTTTAGTACATTTTCCATTAAGCCTGAAATAAAAGTAGTGATTGATTGATTAAACTAGGCATCCTGAATAAGCTTAAGTGTTGCTTCACACCAGGGCAGCTTCTAAGTTTATATAAAGCACAAGTCCGGGCTGATATAGAGTACTGCTGCCACGTTTGGGACGGCTCGGCCAAACACCAGCTTGCTGCCTTGGCCTCGATCAAACGCAGAGCTTTCAGGCTTAACGGTGAGCATCATAATAGCGGAGACTAAGATCGAGAGTTTCGAGTACCGCCGTAAGGTCGCATGCTTTTTGATCTTCTATAGATTACATTTCGGGGAATGCTCCAGGAACTGATCTGATCCCATCATCTCCTTTTCATCAAAGGACGAGCAGACGCACGGCTCGGTACCATCCTTACCGCATTAGAACTGAACGTTTTAGTTCTACCTATATAATGGGAACTGGTAAGAAGTTGAATAAACTACCGTCGTCTGTCTTTCCTGAAAACTATGATCTGGGTCTCTTCAAGGCTAGTATGAAAAGGTGCCTTCTAGACCTTTGTGCTCCATCTTCGGCCAACAGGTGAGATCGTGGTCAAACAATGGTCAATCAATGTAAAAAAAAAATATGTGCGGTTATGCAAAAAAAACTTTTTTGCAATTTTTTATTTTACTACTTCATGTCGAATGCTTTCTACTAAGAGTCTCTGAGATAAGCCGCAGACAGACAGACATCGGACAGCACGGACTGATAGACGTACATGGTGAAACTGTAACTAGAACCCTAAAAAAACCCTCTCAATGTATCCCCACAGAGCCACAAAGTGTGGAAAAAACGAAGTCATAATATTTGATCTCGATGAAACGAATGATTTCTCTACCTTCAAAAGTAACTCATCGTTTGAAACAAAAACAAATATTACCTTTATTGAAATGATGTCAGACACATGAGACATAATATTTTCATAGAGCCTGTAAAGTGATTTTAACGGTTCATAAACGTCTTTCTCAATTACAAAAGCACAAATAGATTCGTAGATATTAGAACGACACACCAATTGAAACGTTTGCATAAGGCTACGCCTACAGCAAACAGAAATCTTCATACAAGTTTTGTTGAAAAACATATTGTTCAAAATAAGCTTTTATTAAATCAGTAATCGGAACGGTGGTGTGCTGATGAAACAAAGTGAGCCCAAGCACTGCCAGTCTACTATTATCCATTGAGGAGTATCAGCTCGCTGTCACCATAAAATGATATCGTCATCGGAACTTGCTAGATATGCCAGATTTCTGCTCATTCGAGCACCGGGAAGTGGGACAAATTGAACTTGTAAGATTTGATTACAGACACCCCGACAGGTGTTGCCCATCCACTTGCCGTCTCCATCATCAGATCAGCTCGCTGTCACCATAATACTGTTTGTCTTCGGAACTTTGCAGGTATGCCAAATTTCAGCTCAATCGAACACCGGGAAGTGGGACAAATTTAACTTTTAAGATTTTATTACGCCCCGCGTCTTTCGAAAAATACATTTTAATTGAACATCTCGTTGTATTTAGATCATTTTATGCAACCCCATCAATGCTAACTTAACCAATGTACCCACTTGATTTGCTCAGAAGACCAATTAATTCTCTTAAATATTTTATAACCACACTGCAATATACAGGTCAAATCGAGACTGTATTGTGAATTGACTGAAAAATTGGTATTCTGCTCCCTCCTAACAAAAATATAATCTACAGTACCTTACGTTGGCACGTGGCGCTTTTGAAGAACTAAATCTACTTCATAATCATAATCATAATATCATCATAATCTGTTTCAAACAGCGCCACAAGTCGCGCCAACTTATGTTACTGGTCGTACTGTAGATACTTTCGATTCTTGGGACTATATTACGTATTTAGAGTAGGATAGGGCTGTATAATATTTGTCACTCTGTACAAATATACAGATGTACAGAGAGAATTCTAAGAACTTTGAAATATTCAAGTTACAGTCGCGTTCCGATATAACCACATCACATCGGATCATAACGTGATCCGTAGCCTTATCACAAGTTTCTGACGTTATCGAATCGCTAGCGAAACGATAGTCAGTGTCAAATATTGGCCAATGACATCGGGGTGACTAGATATCTTAATAACTTGATTGATTAATATTTGACATTGACTATCGTCTCGCTAGCGACTCGATAACGTCAGAAACTTGTGGTAAGGGTACCGAACTTTAATTGTAATTTTTTTATAACGAGAATTGGAAAAAAAAGGTAAAACTCAAATGTACAATTTACACTCTGTTGTGGGCGCAGCCTTCATCAAAATTAAATGTCTAGTCGGGTATGAATGTACTTATTGTGATTAATTATTAGCCTTCGTATTTCATATCAGTCATCATCAAGCTGGAACAAACTAGATGATGATGATGACTCACAAAAAGGAGTGACTAGTTATTAACGATATTCAAATACAAATACAAATACAAATATATTTATTTCGTCAGAATTTTAGGTAGGTACAAGACAGTTCTTATTTTATAGGCGTAACACTAAAATTCTACCAATACAGGCATACGAAATTCACAATTATGTACACAATCAATCAATTTAAACAGTTAACACAGGACACCAGAAAAAGACAGAAAAACACAATCCTCTTTAAATAAATCAATTCAATTCAATTAATTAATTAGCGCAATTCAAATTCAACAATAATAAAAGTAGGTACTAATAATAAATTCAAAAAATGACAGTTATAATTGTTTACATTCTTCCAGATTGTTCCCATTTTCATCAAAATCTGGTGTAGGACCGATACATACCGACTGAGGCGTAGCTCACTATAGAAGCTTCAAAACTATTCAAAACCCCGTCCATACTTTTTACAGATACATTTTTTGACAGAATCAAATTACTGCCTTTCTACATAATTAACTATTTTTCCGGTATCCAACGTTACCTATACAGCTTAGAACCCAAATAAATCTACATAAATATTACGTACCTACCTAATTTAGACAACTATTGTATACCTAGTTAATACGTTGAAGTTGATTGGTTAGTTTTTTATCGTATCAAATATCATGGTTATTATGCGGTTTTCACTAATGATACCACAAGGTTATCTATTAGTTGTGTACAATTTTGACGGACACATATTATACTACCTACGTACAATCATCGCAGTAATACACAGAGGATTCAACCACACTTGAGAAACCGTCGTTTTCTGATTTCTCAATTGTACGTATGTCCTTCACTCGGCAAAATAATTTAAGGAGATATGACGCACGACGCACCACACATACCTAAATATTATCTTTGGAGCGTAACGCAGATTGCGCGTACCAATCTTAGGTTTGATTTTTAACCTTTTAAACCTTTTACCTTTTTTTCTTTTTTTTTAAAGGCATTGCAGGCCTTTTTTTACAGACTAAATCAAGTACAATAATCACATCACACTAATATTATAAAGGCGAAAGTTTGTGTGTGTAGTGTGTTTGTTACTTCTTCACGCTGAAACGGCTGGATGGATTTGCATAAAATTTGGAATGGAGATAACTGGACTCCCGGAATAACACATAGGCACATTTTTATCCTGATATTGACACGGGATCGAGACTTACGAGGGTGAAACCGCAGGGCGCTGCTAGTAAACAATATGCGAGAGTTTACTGTAGGGGTTTAGTAAAATTATCTATATTTTACGAGATATTCATTATAACCGCTTTTTCAGGCGGCGCGAGGCATTTTTTGTAGGAAGATTTCTACCTGGGGTCCGAACAGTTGTAATGAATGTACTGATAGGGCGCTTGAGTCCTCAACATACAAATGATCTTTGCTCCTATTTTAAATAGGAGGATTCTCATCAAACGCCATGAAATTTTGAAATACAGGATCTATACACTAATATCTAGGTTTCTAGATCAAAGTATTGTTTATTAACAATTTATAAGTACAAATTTGGTGAATATTATGCAAAAAAAGCTAATTATCTAAGGCTTTTACTGAATTAAAGTACTCAAAAACAAATTTTTGTTGAATTATAAACCTAAATATAGTCCTCAAGATACGTAATTGTACAATTTTTTTTTTTTTTCTTTAAACAACTTTTGCTAGTAGTAGAACTTTTTTGTGAAAGAGGTCGTCCGGGGAAGTACTACCACCATACCTATTTCTGCCGCAAAGCAGTAGTGCTCGCATTGCTGTGTTCCGGTTTGAAGGGTATGGGTGCCGGTGAAATTACAGGTACATGAGACTTTTCATATTTTTGTCTCAGGGTGGCGGGCGCAGTGCAATGCCACATAAGGCGCGTCCTAGCTGGACGTTACCTATGAGGTAATGCACTGTTCATAGGCAGAGGGTACCGCTTAACATCAGGTCGGCCATCTGCTTGTTCTGTCACATCAAACTGTATAAAAAAAAGTCATCATCACTTACGAGCGTTGGGATGGAAATTATGATCAGGTGGGCCGCTTTTATGCCCGCCTTCCACTGCGAGCGGAACTGACTCCGTACGGACCTCGCCGGTGAACTGCATATAAGTGCTTCCACTGAATAAGGGTGAGCGGAGCGGACTAAACGAGTTGAAAGACTCACAAAAGTGGTCTCAGAGACGAGCGGATTCCGAGCGGACTCCGCTCGACACGCAACACTGATTTTCATACAAGTACATCGCATGCGTGCGAGTAAGCGGAGCGGTTTGCGAGTTAAAATGGGTCCGCTCCGTCATGGCGTCGCGCGCTAGTTTAGAACGGACTCGCTTAGCTCCGCTCGCTCCGCAAAATCCGCTGGCAGTGGAAGGCTGAAACTCTTTTTTAGTGGAAGTGCACAGCTAATTTCCTCTGGTCCGCTCAGTTCGCTAGATCCGTTTCCGCTCGTTACCCTTTCTCAGTGGAAAGCGGGCATTAAGTAGCACATGGGCAGGTTCAAGGCTGTATTCGACACACCGACCGCACTTCAACAAAGGCCTTTCATGATGGTGGACCGTTCAAAAGGCGAACGGGGTAATGTGAACAATACGTATTTGAATTTAAAATTGCAAATTATGCAGAATAATTTAAAAGGCTTTTCAAAATTTCTGGTACTTCCTTTACAATTTATAATTTGTTTTGGTGTTGAAAAAAAAAATATTAGCCTGTTTAATTTAACCCGACACGCAAAGCCAAAAGTTATGTTTTATCAGTCTATGTATGTATGTTTGTATTTACGAATGTTTTACCGTACCGCCTAATTTTCAATCATCATAGAAACTTAAATTTCTCAAAAAAATCAAGGCAACAAACACGGCTTGGCTTGACTTAATGCTCCTTCTTACTACTAGGTGGACAGCGCCGGTGTGGTGCCTCAAGAATAAGAAGAGTTATGACATCCACGAGAGGTGACGGTGGGGTTTATTCTAAGGCCAGACGATGGTAATTATCGTTCATCATCAGTTTCAGCATGTCCACTGCTGGACTAGGCCCCCCACATATAATGCCACGACGAACGGTCTTGAGCCGCCTCCATCCACCGTATTTACATCCTTTAAAATGTCGTCAGTCCATTGAGTGTATTGAGTCAGTCATATTATATTATTAAATGTTTTTTTTTTTTAGTAGAATAAGTACATTTATTTGCAGAAATAATAATACAAGGTAAGGTATGTACAAAATACATATGAAACAGTTGTGCCACCTGAAGACCGCTGCAAGCGATCTAAAGGTAGCTCAACTGATCCAAATCACTACCAGACGGAAGCGTCCCTAAGATGCTGGCTGCATTGCCACGCTGAATGGCAATACTAATGCGTTGAGCCAGATAAGAGCTAGCTCTCGGGTCACGCGTCGCTTCGACCAGATGCCCTGAAAGAATTTTGAAAACGCGAAGGGCCCCGGAACCCCACGGACCCAGAGTCTCGACCTCGATCAATTTACTGTATTATATACTTATTATTATAATATGCCTACCTAATAGTGACTAAATACAATACTGTTAGGGTCCAATTACATATTTTTATATGCAAATAGTCTTAATCGTTTTATTTACAATAATTATTGACCTTTAGAGCTAACTGTGACGACTAGTATGTACGCACTGGGGTATTCCATTGTTTCATCATTGCCGGCAATTTACTCGCTTTATCACATCACATCACACTAATATTATAAAGGCGAAAGTTTGTGTGTGTTTGTGTGTGTGTGTGTGTGTGTGTAGTGTGTTTGTTACTTCTTCACGCTGAAACGGCTTGACGGTTTTGCATGAAAATAGGAATAGAGATACCTGGACTCCCGGAATAACACATAGGGACATTTTTATCCCGATATTCCCGCGGGATCGAGACTTACGCGGGTGAAACCGCGGGGCGCTGCTAGTTTTAAATATCCTTTTAAAATAAAGTTATTTTAAATTTGATTATGGCGTCTGCCATTCCAATAAGTCTTCATAAAATGTCTACTAAAACTAAAAACAAATGAAAAATGATGATAGCACTAATAAACACTCTACTTCACAATGTAGACTAGTAGATTTTTATTTTTTATTTATTCTTCCAAGGTAGCAAACAAGCATAGGCATGTTTGTAAGCGATTACCGTAGCCTATGGACGTCTGCAATTCCAGAGGCATCACACGAGCGTTGACACCCCTTTTGAAGAACCCCATACTGTAGTCACTTGGGAAAACCTCAGCACGGAGATCATCCCACAACCTGAGCGTTCGCGGGAGGAAGTTCCTCTGAAACCGCACAGTCTGGACCGGTCCGGAAGAATAACTTGATCTGACTTCATCCGTGTGGAGTTTTTCCCATACAAATTTCCATGAATTTCCCTACACAACAAAAGAAAGAAAAGAAGAAAGAAATAATATATATTTATTTGTATACAAGAGTAACAAATAAAAAATATAGACCAAGAGGAAACAGATTTGAAGTTCTGAAGTGTAATTCAAGTAACAAAATGGCTCTGCCTCAGCATAAGTTGGTAACCGTAAAAGGAATGTAACCTCCAAACTTCAGGTCTCTAGGACTTAGGCTTAGGCTGTGTTGATTGTCAGTCAGTCAGTCACGAAACGATTATACAATAATAATTAACTACAGGTAGATTCCATGGTGTCCATTGAACCCCTTGTTGTACAGGGAAGAGTTGAGGGCACCGAGCACGGGGCAGATCGCCCATGAGATGGACTGACTAATTCAAGGCAGCTTTGGACGGTCCACTCCATGATTGCACCAGGAAAGCTGCGTTGCGAGATTACGAAGGATTGTGAAGCGAGCCACAGACCCTGAAGTGACGACCACGACCACTCTGCCAAGAGTGTAACGACGAAGAAGAAGAAGACAGGTTGATTACTTCAGTACTTGATAATATCATCACATAGGTACTTTTAAATAAAAAAATCTTTTTACGGTCTTGTTATTGCTGAGGTCATTATAAAAGTTTTTTGTGAAAAATATATTTTTCAATACAAGCTTTTATAAAATTAGTGATCGTAACCGTGTGCTGATCAAAATGAGCACAAACACGGCCAGTCTACTATTATCCATCGAGGAGTTCGGTTGTCCACCTTTCGTCTCCATCATCAGATCAGCTCGTTGTCACCATCATATTGTATTGTCATCGGAACTTGACAAGTATGCCAAATTTCAGCTCCATCGGTTAAGGATAACTGCTTTAAAATTCAGTTGCAAGATTCCACCCGGACAAACATACATACATTGCAAGTATTTGCAAGTTAAATAAAAGCTTATAACTTATAAAATAGCGAACGTCTGATTTTAATATCATGACATTTGAATCACTTAGTATCACGTCACGACTTCGTGTATATGCTCGCTGTCAACGGCAAGACTCAGAATTTAATTTATATTTGAATCGCAGGATAGGGTCCTCAATCCTCCATTTTTGAAAGAAACGTCTTCATTTTTATATTTTATTGTTTTTTTGTATTGTAATAAGGGAGAAGAGGGGGGGGGGAGGGGTAGTTCAATAACACATTTATCTGAGATCTGTGGGTTGGAACGGATGAAGCGCTAAGGTGGGGTAGGTACAATGCAAAGTTACCGATCTTTTTTTTTTTTTTTTTTTTTTTTAATTTATTAAAAGGACTTTGTCGCTGAGCGACAACATCGTCCCGTGAATGCAACATAAAATCAAACTACAAAAAACTAAAAACTAAAATTATTCTAACGCTAAATCAGCCAGTTTATACAATAATTTTGCTTCCTCAGACGAAGGACACGCTAAAAAACTATTGAGGAGGCCAATGTGTTCCAACCTGTTCCTACCAAAACATGATATTCTAAATGTTTCATTCCGAACACACTCCATCAAGATATGTTGAACATCCTCAATTACTCCGCATTCGTCACAATTCGGCGACGGGACTTTTTTCATCAAGAATGCAAACTTATTTGATGGAATGTGTCCGGAGCGTAATCTGAGAGCCGTTTTCAAACAATTTCTATTAAGTAGGATATTATCTATCCACGGATAGTTAGATATTTGCGGCTGGATGGTTCTGTACCAAATACCCTTCTCACGTGCTCTTTCGTCAAAGTACTCTTGCCATACCACTCTGCATTGATCTTTTACTAATTTTACGTGATCTGAGAAAAGAGGTAATACATTCAATGGAACCCCGTCTACGGATGCTTGTTTAGCTAGCAGATCTACGTCATCATTCTCTTTTAACTGAATATGAGATGGGATCCATTGAAGAATCACCCTTTTATGATGTGACTGCAAACTTAAGATAGATTCTAGTATTTGATAGGCAATCGGTACACCTCTCAAATGAGAAGTACAACGAGCCAAATGTTGCAGTGAACTTTTGGAATCAGTCAAAATGACAAAACGGTCGAAATTTATTGAATCGATATATGATAGGGCTTCTGCTATGGCAATCAATTCAATATGCATAATAGAAATATCAGAATCTATCTTAAG
Organism: Operophtera brumata; assembly: GCA_932527175.1. Classification (NCBI taxonomy): domain Eukaryota; kingdom Metazoa; phylum Arthropoda; class Insecta; order Lepidoptera; family Geometridae; genus Operophtera; species Operophtera brumata. The sequence continues at coordinate 33,443,959 of OW052230.1, read as the reverse complement.
CTTCATACTACATCCAAGATTAGGGTCCAAAAAGGCCGAACCTGCCCCATTATTATCCTTAGACCCGTCGGTGAAAATTTTATACCAACTACCATACTCTTGTTCAATAAAGTTTGTACATATATTTCTTAGATTGTGGCAGTTAAACGTACGCTTAGCCCGATCAATTAGCGGAATCGAGTCAGATATTATTTCCTTTATGTGAATGTTACTAACCCAAGTCTCTAATGAGAACATTTCAAGCTGATTACTACTGTGTATAGAGACTGAGTCTAAAGAATTTTGAATATTGATAAGCAAAGGTATTTTTTTATTAGACCAGTAACGAGAACGTCTTAGCGATGTTAATTCTAGTAATTTATTAATTGTGCCGTTATTAGAAAAAGATTTAGATTTCAACCAAAACTTTCCAGCGAGATATTTTCTGCGAAATTGAAGGGGTGGAAGACACAATTCATTTTCCATCACGTGGATTGGAGTGCTTCTAATATAACCACCAATTACACGTAAGGCCTGATTTTGAATCCTATCCAACTTTAATAAATTAGTCTTGCAGCTATTATCATATAAGTAACTAGCGTAGTCTATTCTACTGCGGATAATAGTTATATACAGGCGTCTTAAATGTTTCTGATGAATACCCCACCCTGGCCCTGATAATACCTTCAGTAGATTTATGAATTTAGATACTTTTTGAATCGTCTCATTAATGTGCTTGCCCCATCTAAGTGAACCATCCAACCACAAACCTAGATATTTAACATGATTAACCAGAGGCAAAGTGTGATTGCTAATTCTAAAATCAACTAAACTTCTGAAAAAACCTTTCTTAAATATACACAATTTGCTTTTTGTTGGAGAGATATTTAAGCCTAAACTACTTAACATATAATTGAGCTCTTGACAAGCTAGTTGAAGTTCTTCTATTGCAGAATTGACATTTGGTTTTGATATGTACAACACAAAATCGTCAGCATATTGAGAAATTTCTACATTTTGGATGTTTTTACAAAAGTTAATCGTAGCCGTGTTAAAAAGAAGAGGGGACAAAGGGTCTCCCTGAGCCAGCCCACGACCAGTAGATCTAACAACATCACATCCATCAACTGCAACTTTTAACTGTCTACATTTTAAATAAGACCAGAGATATATACAAATTTTAGAACCCACACCTAATTGATCTAAAATTTTTAACAAACAACTCACATCAACATTATTATACGCGTTGTCTATGTCAATAAAACAGGCAGCAGTTAATAATTCTTTAGAAAAACCAATTTGAATTTGAGAGACTAAACGAGTAAGATTATCAAAACATGATCGAGCTTTACGGAAACCTACCATGTTATCGGAGAACATCAATTGTTTTTCAAAATACCACTCCAACCTTTTATTTAAAATCGAATGGAAAATTTTACACAGACATGATATCAAAGAAATTGGACGAAGTGCAGAATCTGAGTTTGACTCCCTGCCCGGTTTAGGTATGGGAATTATCTTCACCTGACGCCATTGTGTTGGCACAAAGCCGGAATATAGAAAAATATTATACAAATTGACTAAAGTATTTTTACCTATCAGCGGCATGTGCTTAATCATAGAAAATGATATTTCATCACTGCCTGGTGCAGTATCAGTTTTTTTAATTGAGTTTTCTAATTCCTGTATAGCTATTTCAGATTCTAACGTATTATTATTTGATTGAAATTGTGGTTGAGGGGGGCATGCGTAATCAGGTGTTAAAGAATTGAGTAGTCTTTCTGCTTTATCTTTATCTACGCAGCGATAGGACGTATCCAAACGATGGCCTTTCACCCATCTCATTTTTCTCCACATGTTTGACGACGAAGTAGTTTCGTCTATGGAGGTACAAAAACCTTGCCATGATTTACATTTAGCTAATCTTATAAGTCTCTGCGCGTTACGTATCTTCTCTTGCAAAGTTTCTAAATTCATAGGAGATGGATTTCGCCTTAATTTGGCCAAAGCAAGACGGCGTTCAGCCACTGCTTTCGATAGCTCGGCGTTCCAATATGGTTTAGGCTTAAATTTATTACATAAATGTTGCGGTATTTTTTTATAGGGAATAAATTTATTGGCTGCTGTTTGTAAGGTGCATTCAAACATGTCATAAAATTCTTGAGGATCATTGGGAATATTACAATCAGTAAGTGATCTTTCTATGAATAAGGAGAAAGAATTCCAATCGCTATTTTTAAAGTTCCTTTTTTTAACTACTTCCCTATAAACGTCTATGTTAATCGATAGTTTAATAACAAGATGATCGCTTCCAAAAGATTCATTAGTAAGTTTCCAAGAAAATAATGTGGCCAAATCTGAAGAAACAAATGAAATATCAGGGGAAGATTGTTGCAACACGTCATTTACAAGTCGTATTCTGGTCGGCTTACTATTATTCAAATAAATAAAATTGTGTTCCAGCATAGAATCATAGATTTGAAAACCTCTTTGGTCCGTTCTATGACCCCAATTAATGTGATGTGCATTAAAATCACCTAAAATTAGTGTTTTACTACTTGCAATAGAAAATACGTAATCCCAATCATTTTGTGTCGTATGTACTGGCGAAGTACAATATATAGACAGAATATTCTCAATATACCGGCAATTAAGGATTTTTACATGTAAAAGTTCAATACCTACATTAGGAGAGCGTGATAAACAAGCGATACTTTTAACCGACCTATGCGTTAAAATAGCTACGCCACCGTACCCATCCGCACGATCTAACCTGTAGGTATTATAACTATTTATATTAAAATAACTGTCAGGCTCGAGCCAGGTTTCGCTCAACACGGCTATGTGAATGTTTTCTTGTGTGAGTAACGATTCAAGAGATAAGGCTTTTGGTCGTAAACTTTGACAGTTCCATTGTAATATATTAACATTAAAATTAATGACGTTGTTATCCATCATTAACGAAAATGTTAAGTAAGGAGCCAGCTGAAATACTGCCGACTACTTTGGATAGTATCCACTCTGTGCAAATCGTTACAACCTGTTGTATTTTAGTCTCTAAGGAATCCTTACTTACCACAATTTTGTATAGTCTAGTTAATAAACGAATGAAACTCAAGTCCTTTGTACCTGGAGGCACGGCAGCGCTCCCGCCAAGCCGAGCATTAGTTCTGCGTGAATTCTTAGGAGTCTCACTGTTATCATGCGTATAGTCTTCTGAGCATTCCGAGTCTTTATTACCATCGGTCTCCATCGGCAGCGCGGACGGAGATGGGGCCGGAGACGGGCCCGGGGTGGGGGGACCATGTTGTTTACGTAGTTTCCTCTGCTTACGGCTTTGCACTAATTTAAAGGAATTCTGTTCGGAGTTGGCAAACAATTGAGACATCAGTTTCTCCTGCCGAGCTGGTTGAATGGTGTCTTCCCATACGGGTTCAGGTTCACGATGCGTCGGTTCAGAATGTAGTACCGCAATGAGAGGTGGGCCCGGGGATATATGCCTATCAGGGATTGGAGAAGGCGGAACGTAGATGGTGAGAGCTTTCTTGTAAGTGCAGTTAAATTCTGACATCAGCTCTCTAATTCTCCTCTCCTTTTTAAATACTGGACATACCTTTTCAAGAGCCATATGACTTCCCGTACAATTAACGCACCGGAATGATGTTTTTTCACAGTTTTCATGGCTTTTAGTGCATTTAGGACATACTACCTTTTTCGAGGGGCACTGAAGTCTCGTATGACCAAACTTCCAACAACGCGAGCACTGGGTCACCGGGAAGACAAAGGGGTCCACTTTCACTTTCATGTCATAAATGAATACATACGCAGGAAGGGATGCTCCTTTAAAAGCAAGGCGAACAGCTTCACATTTCTCCCAGCCGACGGCAATATCTTCTTTGTATTTCCTCTTATTTAATCTCTTCGCTGAAACTATCTCAACATCGCATGACAGGTTCTTAATTATATCCTCCTCAGCAAGATCCAAATCTATGTTTTTTATTACCCCGTATGACAAACCTACTTCGGAGGTCTTCTGGCATCGCCATCCAAGGTCTAAAAATGCCTTACATTGAATAAATTGGTCAGCATCAGCCTCTTGGTCAAATGTTATCAATATTTTGTATTGATGTACATATTTTACGCGGCAAATTTCATTGATGTTATTATCCCTGAATAATCTGGCTAAAGCAAATTGCTTAGGCAAAGCAGAACTACACGTCACATATATTTGTATTTTTTCTTCAACTTCCTGATTAGACCTGCGTATTAATTTACGCCCCCGAGATACAGTATTCCATCCATCATCTGAAGAGCTTCCTTCGCGTGTTCTTGACCTTTTCCTATTCAATTCTTCTCTTTCCAAGCGTTCAATTTCACTGCAATCCATATTTTCCTGAACAACAACAGCAGTCGCATCCAAGTTGTTTACGTCGACATTATTCGCACTCAAATCGACTGACTGTCCTTCGGTATACGATTCATTATCCATTGTGCACGGAACTCGGCCTATGCAGGTCGAGCCCACGCCTAATGACAGATAGGTAACTTGTTATTGATTCGCGCGACGTGACCTATTCGCTCGAGGTGCAAATAACAACTGTTACCGATCTTATATTTGATTTTAATCAAGTACAATATTCAAATTATAAATCTGCATGGATACCATTATAATTACCAGTGGTGCGATCAGCTAAATATGTTGCAAACGATTTCTATCGTCCGCTTGATGCTAACTAAATAATATTTCAATCGATGTTTTCCGATCAGCTATCTTTTCTTGCTCCGATTTCTATGGACTTCTATCGATGTGTTACAATCTGAAGTTTGTACGAATTATGGATAACCCGACCACTTTACAAAGTACGATTACGGTATGAACCGTGTATCAACGTACTAACCATTTTTAATCAAACGTATAATACGACTCTTATATGCTTTGTCTATGATAGAAACATATTTTTATTCTGTGCTGTGTGACTTGTGCGATGCGTAGTATCCTATTAGTCAATCGTGGTGAGAAAAGTTTGTTTACAATATATGTAAATTAAGGAAGGAAGGAAATTAAGTAACCACATTGAAGTGAAATGTAGGTATATATACCTATAGACCCAAGTTGTGTTGATTCGTTCGACTCCAATTTAATATTTTTCAACAAAATAGCGCAATACCGCTAAATAGTAGTAAAAGTGTTTTGTACGTACCTACCTACTGAATGTTTTTATTTGATTTGGAATGTGATTAAAACCATGTTCAAACAATTAAAAAATCCACTTTTATGGCTTATCTTTTAGATTTCTATGGTTTGAAACAACCATTTACTTGTTTCTATTGCAATAGGTTGTGTTGCGATCAAATACTGTCATTATTCATTGAAACAGCGGTACATTATCGCTACTTCATACTATCGATAGAAACACTACATGTCAAAAGGCTTTTTGTTGCAATCAAGGTTTGTTAGCAACAAGGTGAGTTGCGCGATCGCTAAAACGTCAGTTTCAATAGAAACAGCATTGAAACAGCGCAATGGTGATAGAAACAGGAGATAGTTAATCGCTCGGCAGGTATCTGTATGGTATTTAATGTATGGTTACTGTACCAGAAACAAGATGGGACAATATTTTCTAGATAGAAAAAAAAAACAAGTTTACCTCAAACTTTTGGCTCGATTCGATTGTTTATTAATTTGAACTATATTAGGTTACAAATTAGATAAATAAAATCAATACTCGTACAACAAAGCCGAGGGTTTACTGTAGGGCTTTCGTAATATTATCTATATTTTACGAGATATTCAATAAAGACTGCTTATCCATGCGGCTAGAGGCCTTTTTTGTGTAAGGATTTCTGCCTATGGGGTTTGCGCAACCTTTACATAAATAGTGAGTGCATATGGGGCTTACTGTTTAGGTTTAGTGCATTTCTCAGTAAGCCTGAAATAAAGATTTTTGATTTGATTGAATGATTAGGTATTTATTTATCTATGCAGGTCGCCATGAATTCAGCATGGACTTAGTATTACTAAGTCTATGGAATTTAGCGCCTAATATATAACTATCGAAAACCGCCTTCCTGAGTTTAAACATTGTTTAAAAATTGTGAAAACTAAAGCCACAGTAGTCACAAACAAAAGAAGAAGAAATGAAGAAGTAACTTGAAAATTGAGTTTGAAAATTGATCGAAAGAAGACTAAATTGTTATAGTCTATTGTATATTTTTTAGTCACGATTTTGTCAACCTTCAGTGTGTTTCTAAAATAATAATATGGATAGGTCTTAAGAGTAGAAATCAAGGGTATTCTTGCATAGGAATCAAGTCGTGAGTGTCTTTGGTCGTGAACATAATATTGATTGCTTTGTAAAATTACTCGAATGGTTTTAAATTATCTATCAAGTTGACTCTTCATCAAATGTATTTTTATTGCATTGCGTAATTGCATCTGTCATTCAATTCAATTCAATTCAATTCATTTATTTCCAGAAATACAAAAAAACATTGTATCGGAAAGTTCACATATAAAGTAGGAAAATAGGTAGTAATTATTATCATTCATAAAATCATAATGTCAATAATAATTAATAATTAAATAAAAAATAAAAATGTCAAAACTTAAAAAAATAAACACATTTAGAATTATATAAATCAAATAAAAACAATACAATACAAGATGTGGAGTGATGGACATGTGTGGCTCATTATAATTAAGTCAGACCATGGTGATGGTATTATTATTCAATATATTCATATATTAATTTTTTTTTATACTACTGGAATGGCGGAGCAAGCAGATGGCCCACCTGATGTTAAGCGGTAACCTCTGCCTATGAACAGTGCATTACCTCATAGGTCACGTCCACCTAGGACGCGCCCTATGTGGCATTGCACTGCGCCCGCCACCCTGAGACATAAAGATGAAAAGTCTCATGTGCCTGTAATTTCACCGGCACCCTTACCCTTCAAACCGGAACACAGCAATGCGAGCACTACTGCTTTGCGGCCGAAATAGGTATGGTAATAGTACTTCCCCGGACGAACTCTTTCACAAAAAAGCTCTACTACTACTAAAAATACATATTACTACTATATTCATTGTGTGCTAATGTCAGAATATGTGTCAACAAAGACCTATTAATGTGGTAGGTTACGGCTTTAATCCATTACGTAATTATAGCTATTAACTATAAATATATATACTCTGCTAATATTTTAAATGCAGGTTTAGGCGTTTGTTTGTTCAATTACGCCATAACGGATATCAGTTAAGAAGACGATAAATTATGAAATTATAAAGACAGGTTACTTTTTATCGATAATACTTTTTACCGCAGTAAATCTCTACACAGGAAAGAAGAAACTTACAAATTGCTTCAGACATGACGAAGATATCGTGCAACATAGATACAAAAAAGTTGTAGAATTCAGAGCCTCCTTTTTTTTTTTTTTTTTTTTTTTATACTACTTGGATGACGGAACAAGCTAGAGGCCCACCTGATGTTAAGCGGTAACCTCTGCCTATGAACAGTGCATTACCTCATAGGTCACGTCCACCTAGGACGCATCCTATGTGGGATTGCACTACGCCCGCCACCCTGAGACATAGATGAAAAGTCTCATGTGCCTGTAATTTCACCGGCACCCTTACCCTTCAAACCGGAACACAGCAATGCGAGCACTACTGCTTTGCGGCAGAAATAGGTATGGTGGTAGTACTTCTTGGAAGTCAGTTAAAAAGAACCTTTAACTTTTTAAGGCTATGCTGATATTTATAAAAAATTAACCCAAAGAAACATCCAAGAACCAAAACAGTCCTTCGTTTCCAAACTATCTTATTATAAGATGGTCAGATTTTTAAATATGTAGTCAGATTTTCAAATGGTCAGACTGCCAAATGTACAATCAGAAAATAATAATTTTAAACTGATCCTGTGGATACCGGATCTATTAGGAACAAAGTTATATGTATACGGGATCTATCACGAAAAGGGATCAAAGCCAAGGGATCTAATACGTCTGAGGTCCTCTACGCCGTAGACGACCTACGTGCAATGTTATCGTAGCATATCTTTTCCATACATAACATCGAACTGTCACATACATAGTCCAGTGGGGTTATTGCGCTACTACGCAATAACCCCGTTTGATTTCGATGTCCAGTTTGCTATTCATTGCGCAGCGTGTTTTAAATATTTCTGTTCTTGTAAAAAAGCTTAAACACGCTGCGCAATGAACAGCTAACTGGTAATCGACATCAAACGTCAGTCTACTTCGCAATACTCCGGCTGATTCCACACAAGGATCCCGTGTTTTGTGGATATCAAGACCATTGTACCATGGTACCACAACACCTTCAACAAAAAACAAATATTTTTATATCATACAAACATTAGTCCTACAGCGGGAATCGCACCCGCAACCTCTCAAATCTCAGCCAACTTCTCGCCCGCCGCGACACAGAGCCTGTATATTATCAGTCCCCTTAAAACTAAACAAGCCTTAAAGATTTGATCAGACGACCAACCGTTGACCTACACACGCCTTTTTTCCCGAAAGGGTAGGCAGAGCCTCAAATGGACCTCTTTTCACGTGGGTTGCACAATCGTGGGAAATAGACATGACAAGTGGTGAGCTCATTGCCACCATTGCTTCCCACGACTGACTATCCGCTATCGCTTTCTTTCAGTAATAATACACATTCCATAATAATCTAGCAGCCAGGACAAAACGTATGCCAACGAATCACACAAACATGTCAATGAGACTGAATTTAAACAAAATAAACCCATACCTTTCCCACTGATAGATATTCTATGAATTTAAAACCGCAATATAAAAGGATAGTTGGCTTTCTGTCTTCGAAATAAACCCGCAGTCCTCGACCTGGCACACCCACAATACGAGGAAGTTGTCGTCTTATGACGTTAGAGGTGTGTGTGCCTACGTAGGTACCTACTGTACGTTATTGGATAATATTAAGATTCCTATTCGATTGATATCTCAGACCATATATCAAGATAGACACCGCAAACACGTAAATTTGTATGAAACCAAGCGTGCCGTTTTATTTTGCGCATACTTAGCTACTAAATATCTCCATTCGCACGGCTAGCTGATTTCGATGAATTTTTATAGTTCACCGTGGCGCAAACAAGCATTTTTTTAGTATCATTCGATTTTGGTCGAAGGTCGCGAAGACACCTTTGAGCGAACTGATGTATACAGGGTGTCCCAAGACTATGCGACATGAAGGGAAAGTACCTTATATATTGTAGATAGGATATTTTGCTGAAATGAGACTTTATTTTATTTTTAAAACTTAGTAATACTGCATTCAAAGATTTACTAAAAATTACTTGCTTAGTTTGGGAATCAAAAAATAAAAAATCTTAAAATAAAGGAACAACGTAAAATTAAATAATTTTACGTTGTTCCTTTATTTTAAGATACCATTTTACTTCAGAGGAATTATGACTTTTTGTCCATTCTTTCGATTGGCATCATAAAAATACGGGATGCTTTTTTCACATTTAAGTCGGTTAGATTCCCAGATGAAGCAAGTAATTTTTAGAAAATCTTTGAATGCAAAATTACTAACTTTTAAAAATAAAATAAAGTCTTCTGTTCAGGTTTTAACCGAACACAGCAAATGTGTATTAAGCAACGTCTGCATTTAATACGCATTTGCCAAAACCGACCCAGTTCGCGATCACCAGCCCTTCGGGCATCGCGTGCACACATAAAATCATACCATTAATGTACCTACCACAACCCACATACCATTAATATACCGTAAAATCATAGTTATACAATTATTAGTGAGTTAAGTAATATTGTGACTCTTAATACAAACCATTTACCATCTTATACAAGACTTTTAAATACCTCAACCATACCACAAACTATACACAGCTGAAAGGAAGAGTATCCTAGGGTCAACCATACCACCCTAAGAGGACCCCTCTTTTTACATGGTCCTTCGAACATTACCTACCAGTGCCTACCAAGTGAAACAGTGAACCAAAACCAGTTGGATTGCAGTGACTTCAACTGAGGTGGACTGCAAAGACTATAGAAGAAGAAAACCAGGTCTAAGTGAACCATTTACATTTACTCACCTACCAAATTATACACCATACCAAAATGGAGAAGATTGAGAAGCAAACGATTAATTTTAAAGCTCTCATGAGAACCGTGAGTAGAATAAATCTAGACCAGTATGAGAGCAAGTGGCAGTTTGAGAATGCCCTCAAATCTCTTGACAGTCGTTGGAGTACCATTGATACCCTCCATTGGGAGATAGAAGGAGTGCTTGGTGGAGGAGACAGCCGATACCAGGCCGAATTCACCAAGCATGAAAAGCTCCACGACGAATTGACCAACACCATAAATACCAAGATGTGGTCGGTGTCACACCGAGATAAATATACACCAAAAATGGAGATTCCAGTGTTCGATGGTAATTATAACCAATGGACTTCTTTCAAGGATCTATTCAATGAGCTCATCCACAAGAGTCCATCACTGTCGAATGCCCAAAAGATGCAGTTTTTAAAGGGAAAGGTAACAGGAGAAGCTGAGCGTCTGATCCACCATCTTCAGATCAGCTCTGACAACTACGAGGTGTGTTGGGAGATACTGAAACATCGCTACGATAACCAGACGCGGATCTTTACATCACATATCAATATTCTGCTCGGCCTTCCCAGCATGCAACAAAAGTCCTTGTGCATGATCAAAAAACTGCACGATACTACCAGGGAATGTCTCCATGCAATTCAAAACATGGGAGTGGATACAACCACATGGGATCCCCTCCTAGTACATTTATTAGCCCAGAAACTCGACAATGAGTCATTTGAGGACTACATGAAGTCCATCAGAAAGCCCAGAGAGCTACCCATTTTACAGGAGTTCCTGGACTTTTTAGAAAGAAAATTTACCGCATTATAAGCTTCTCAGCGCAAACCAGAACGCGCTAACCAAAGGATGAGCAATACAACTCAACCACAACCAATCCACGAGAACCCAAGGAGTTTCATCCAGCCAAGTAATCACCATGCAGAGGAAGAGAATTCAAATATATATAAGTCGTTCCATGTTTCGCGGCATTTCAATTGTGCAATGTGTAATGCTGACCACGAACTATGGCGATGCCCTAGATTTCGACACATGAAAGCCGAGCAGAAACTGAAAAACATTAACCAGCTGAATTATTGCAAAAACTGCCTTATTAACCACGAACATAAAGAATGCTTCTCAACAAAGCGATGTGGCAAATGCCTAAGTAGACATAATACTTTGTTACACGAGGCATTTATGAAGCAAAGTCCAAAATTAAATACAAATCCATTGTATTATTGCAACATTGCTCTTCACAACCCTAGAAGAATGTCAGAGAAAAGTATAGGATTAACCAGAAACCAAGATACCATCAACCAAAAACCAATACCAACAACCAGGAGAAAAAGATTGATAAACATAACCAAAACCATGAGTTATGGTGGAGAGGCCCGTTGTTACGGCCTACATCATTTGAAAACCAACAGAAACCAAACCAATACAGAAGCAACCAAATATTATTCAAATTGTAAATTATACCTACTACTTTGTTAATAACAAGAATCAAGTTCGTCAACCCGAAGTAGGTAGGTATATCATGTGGCACAAATCGGTCGCCACGCAAAAATGCTGACCAGTGCACTGTCGATTACACAATACCTACCTAACTACCAGTGACCATCATCAAAATGATTCAAATTAACATTGAATTTGTTCAAAAAACCAGACGAGAAGTACAAGATATAACCAGAAGACAAAGCAGGATAAAGAAGACTGCCATCTCTTTGAAACCAACAAGGGAAAATAAAATACCATCCTAAAAAAAAAAAAAACTATCATTGACCAACAATAACTACCATTGAAACAAGATCATGGGTACCACAGTTACGGCAAGAGTTATATCTACTAAGAACTTGCAGGATAGAACACTGCGATGCATTTGTGCTGTCGCATCGTTTTAGTGTCTACGTAGGTACCTATGAGTACTCTAGACGTGTCGGCGCCAATCTCGTCTTACAAACGGGATAGGTACCAGCTGACAGTTGCTTGCGCATTACCAATAAAAAACACCACAACAGATCTTCAGTAGTCTTACAAGCTACTGCAAGTCAACGAGCTGCTTCTATGTGATGGAGTAGCCGTAGCCTTTCCGCTCCCGAGTCCTGACTCTCGGTGCCGCGGGGAGGCTCACCGCCGCGCGTGCCGCGGTGCCATGCCTGTGTCAGCGGCAACGCTTCCGCGCGCCGGCGCCGGCGCCACCCGCGTCATGACCCGCACGGCCAACCAACGAACCAATAGTGAAGTGCGCGAAAACACAGCTGATAGTCAGCTGAGTGTTTAAGTGAACCAATTTGTGTGTGTGTGTGTGCTTAGTGCGTTTAATCGGCTAAACATATGGGACCAATTGACTCTACTTTTGAGAAACCTTTAATTTAACTTTGTTATCATTTTACCATGTACCATATACCATACTATGTTTAATCTACGTGTGCAAGTACGATCTTTAACCATTATTACATTATAATTTTACCATTCTTTTATACCAAGTTTGACCATAATGATGTTGTAGATTTAGATGATTGTATCATATTTTCATCTCATACATCTTCATCTCGTGCTCGGGAGTATGTTCAGGTTTTAACCGAACACAGCAAATGTGTATTAAGCAACGTCTGCATTTAATACGCATTTGCCAAAACCGACCCAGTTCGCGATCACCAGCCCTTCGGGCATCGCGTGCACACATAAAATCATACCATTAATGTACCTACCACAACCCACATACCATTAATATACCGTAAAATCATAGTTATACAATTATTAGTGAGTTAAGTAATATTGTGACTCTTAATACAAACCATTTACCATCTTATACAAGACTTTTAAATACCTCAACCATACCACAAACTATACACAGCTGAAAGGAAGAGTGTCCTAGGGTCAACCATACCACCCTAAGAGGACCCCTCTTTTTACATCTTCTTTCTTCAAAATACCCTATCTACAATATTTAAGGTACTTTCCCTTCATGTCGCATAGACTTGGGACGCCGCGTGTATATTGTAGTTTTCGGAACTGATTTGAGGTTTGCTCATCGACGTAAATAAAATGAATGGACGGGCCTTAAGGAACGATAGTTTTGAAGCTTCTAAACAGACCTAGCTAGTATACTTCGCTTCAGTCAGTCTTTGTCACGGCAACGAGTGACAGCTATGCTGAAAAATACCAAAATTAGATACCTTGGTAATACAATGCCTTCCTGTGCTTTTCTGCAAGTGCAAACAACACAAGAAATACAAATAAAGCTTCAGGCATCGCATTTAATTCGTAAGTAAAGGTTTTGTAATATAATTTTCATCAATTGATAAAAGACTTATAAATCGTCGTTGGTAGGAAAACTACATAACTAACACATTTTGCGAAATCGACTTTATTGCATGGTTATGATGGCCCATATACATGTCGATGGACACGTCTTGCACTAAAGGACGAGCGACAAGGAGGACTACGCCCCAGGACATTATCTCAATGTTCCCCACTCTGAATGAAAGTTAACAGACACAAGTTTATACTCGTAGATAGTTTTAATTTTAGTCGACATACCTTTTTCTTTTTGATACTTAGAATTATTGTGTTCCACAATTTTTTTTCATTTTGTTGATTTTATAAGCATTAGTCGTATGATAAGTTTGTTATGTCACTTACTTTGAATTTATAAGTCTGCTAAAATAATGTAGGTGTTTCAGTAGTTTTCTAATATTCAGTCTTGATAAAAAGAAATGATTATAAGTTGGTTTTATTTTAAAATGTATTTTAATATTATATAAATCTATACCCATGGATAGGATTGTCATATTCAAATAAGTAAATAATAGATCATTTCAATTATTCAAAACTTTGGCGAGGGAAAAATACATAGTCGTTTTTTTATTTTTTTCTCTTAATCAAAAGAACTAAAATGTATTATCATAAAATTCGAAAATAGATACAGTACCAATCTATAACATATCAAAACACGGACTGAAAAATTAGTTACGATAAAAAAGTTATTGCCATTTTTGACGCAATAAAACAGTAAATCGCGTTTTTCTCGCGATGTTGGTTTTGTTGTTGTTATTACTTATTTAGTTTTCCAACTACAGCGACGAAATATTTGACAAGACTTCACGCATGACGGATGGTCCGGTACAGACTGCAAAAAAATCTGATGCCTAAGGGGTATCGTATTGATTTAGAATTGTAATTTGCATTATTTACGTCAAAACATTGCTAAGCACGTCGCTTTAGTTAATTGCATATAATATGTAATGGCATGTTAATTAACCTTATAGCTTTCCAAAAAAAATCTAAGGTAAACAAAAATGGATAGAAGTCATAAGACGAGCAAGAACAGACGACTTTTGGAAGTGGAATACATTTTCCCGTATTTGCTCTGATAATTTTCTACACAATGAATTCTATACGCCAAAAAACGGTTAGTAGTAGTAGAGCTTTTTTGTAAAAGAGTTCGTCCGGGGAAGTACTACCACCATACCTGTTTCTACCGCAAAGCAGTAGTGCTCGCATTGCTGTGTTCCGGTTTGAAGGGTAAGGGTGCCGATGAAATTACGGCCACATGGGACTTTTCATCTTTATGTTTCAGGGTGGCGGGCGCAGTGGAATGCCACATAGGGCGCGTCCTAGGTGGACGTGACCTGAGGTAATGCACTGTTCATAGGCAGAGGGTACCACTTAACATCAGGTGGGCCATCTTCTTGATCTGTCATTCCAAGTAGTATAAAAAAACTCATTGTGCAAAATTCTTAAAACTGCACTCTGCAGTTTCTTAAATACTGGAATTTTTATACATTTATGTTTCCGTACGATTTTTATGATATTTTCTTAGTTTATTGAGTGATGAAAAATATATTTTTCACAAATTGATTGAGCTGAAGACCTTAGGTGGACTTGCTTTTCTATTGATTTATATTGTGTATGTTTGAGAGCTGAAAAATAGATACGTAACTACATAAAACAGAACGGAACCATGTATTTTTGTAAAAGTTTCATTCAATAATTGCATTTTTTTCGGCGATTTTTTGTACTATAAACCTACTGAAATAGCTTTAGAAAACACATTGCATCTGTTAAAGTATTAAGTATTAAAAAAATACAGTTTCTAAGAAGTTCAATAATTTAATTTCACCTAGTTTATTTACAAGACCGCCAGGAGTGGCGCTATAGAGAAGAGGCCTTTACTCAGCAGTGGCTGGATAGATAGATAGATAGATAGATAGTTTATTTGTTGACCGTACCCTAAATCCGAATTGTCTTATTTTTCACGGACGTTTTGTATGGGTAAGGCCAGTCCATTTATTTTACTTTGGTCGAAGGGTTTGCTAAGGATTGCGCAAGCTTTCGGACAGGCAAAGTGGACACGCAAAGTAGGTACACTTGCGGTGTCTAATATTTATATAGGTCTGTGATTGATACTATGAATTCCTCAGTGACTAGGCTGATTGATTTCGTAACGCCAATGTGTAAGGTTTTAACATTGTTATAATTATTAGTGTGGATATTATGTGTTTATTTCGGCTTTTTCCTAACTCATTGAGATATATTCTGGAGTATGAAACACATATATCTACATGATCGTTGATGAAGAATAAATAACAACAGAATGAAGTATGTTTACAATGTTGTGTGTAGAAGATAGATTTATGTTGTTACATGTAACTACTAAAATATATACCTATTATAAATCATTTACTTTGAAAGCAAACAAATTAACCTTACTTATAACTATTTAGATTCAAAGAAAATAATAGCGAAAACCAATAACAATAATTAAAACTAAGTACACTTTAGAATCGCAGATCAGTCCTTGTCGCTTCCAGTTATGCTTTAATCTGAGTATAATAACTTGACTAAACTATTGTCGTGAACCTCAGCTCGAGCGACACTGTTTACAATAACTGAGAGTAATGTAAAACTATCTACATGTTATTTTTATTTGTAAATAAATTAAGTTAGTGCTATTTAAGATTAGTGTTTCTATGTGCGATAAGCCCAACCATTAATGTTGAACTACTTAGTTTTGTGATTCTCATATAAGTGACTTTAATTCTTATGGGAAATAAACATCTGTTAGCAGTAGTAGAGCTTTTTTGTGAAAGAGTTCGTCCGGGGAAGTACAACCACCATACATATTTCTGCCGCAAAGCAGTAGTGCTCGCATAGCTGTGTTCCTGTTTGAAGGGTAAGAGTGCCGGTGAAATTACAGGCTCATGAGACTTTTCATCTTTATGTCTCAGGGTGGCGGGCGCAGTGCATTGTCACATAGGGAGCGTCCTAGGTGGACGTGACCTATGAGGTAATGCACTGTTCATAGGCAGAGGTTACCGCTTAACATCAGGTGGGCCATCTGCTTGTTCCGTCATTCAAGTAGCATAAAAAAATAACTTAAACCTGATCGTTATTCTTCGGTCAATGATTTTAACTGAACGACAGTGCAGACTCGTTTGGCGTGATTATCCTATAGTTATCTACTTACTGACTAAGTGTAAAAGCATGTACTCTGTTTATTTATTGTAATGAACAGGATATCACGATCTTGACACCATTTAAACACTTGGTAAACCTGCATATACCCATCAATGTGTTTACTTGTTTTGAAAATCGTGCATTGCTTTTAAAAGGTATATGTTACCAAGTTAACACAATGATTTTTGACCTGTATCTACAGCTATGACGGCATTCATGCAATATCATGTTACTTTACTGGTCTGTTTCCGTGTTGGGGCAATGTTTTAGACATCTACTTCATTTACATAAGTGGATAAACAAGTTTTTTGCTAAAAACGTATTTATAATATCAAGCTTTTATGTAATTTGTGATCAAAATGATCAAAATGAGCCCTAAAACTGCAGTGCTATCGAGCAGTTTCCTTGGCCACGTTCCGTCTGGCCGTAATGGCTTCAAGACAGTATTTTTTATATATTTTTTAAATTATATCAAATTAATTTTATGCTATACTAATCTTCGACCAAAGTAAAATAAATATTTACGTCGATGATACTAATTATACTTATTATTACCTTTTTATAAGTCAATATATTAACTTTTATATTGCTTACCTTTTTATTGACGTTATTGATTTTGTATTTTGTATTTGTATTTGTCTTCTTCTTCTCTTCTTATAATGGCTTCTGAGGAGTGCTCCAAACAATTTCGCCAATGTCAAGTGATATACTTATTTTTTTTATAGTCAATTTTTTTTTTTTTTTTTTTTTTATACTATTTGGATGACGGATCAAGCCAGAGGCCCACCTGATGTTAAGCGGTAACCTCTGCCTATGAACAGTGCATTACCTCATAGATCACGTCCACCTACGACGCAACCTATGTGGCATTGCACTGCGCCCGCCATCCTGAGACATAAAGATGAAAAGTCTCATGTGCCTGTAATTTCAAGTCGTCAAGGGCCTCCGTCAACTCATAACCCAGTTTAAATGGTGGCAGAAAAACCAAGAACCTATTTCCAGGAACAATTCCACTGTTTCAAAAGTCTTCTTCTTCTTCTTTTTGTTTGTGGCTTCTGTGGTTTCAAAAGTCTTCTTAATCAAAACAGCATACTGTCATAAAAATATTGTATTGTCATTGGAACTTGATAGGTACCTATGCGAAATTTCAAGTCAGTTTCAAGTTGCATAGAGCAACACGGAACGGCGGCCTGCAATGCTCTAAGATCCGTTGGTTGGAAACTTAGAGAATTGCAGGCCTTTGGAAATGGCTTAAAATTAAGTTGCAAGATTTTGAACACATTCCGTAGCATAGTTTTTATATTGAAAAATATATGAAAAACTCATTTACTACATTAAATATAAAAAATAACAAAAGCCATTATTTCTAAAAGTTTCAAAAACATACATATATACATATACACACACCTCTTTCCCCGAAAGGGTATGCAGAGCCTCAATGGGCCACTTTTCACTGTGGGTTGCACCATCGTGGGATAAATCTTAACAAAAAGTGCTTCTAAACTTTCGATTCGAAGATTTAAATCTTACATAAAGAATAATTTAATTAAGAAAGCGTATTACACACTACATGACTATGTTAATGATAAAGCCGCGTGGCCTGATGTCGCTCTGCCCCTCGACACCTAATTTGTCAATTTGCAATGTCTGTACCTGCATATAATTTATTACTGATGTGTTATTTATGTGTATATCAAGCGTAGTGTGTGCTGCCTTATGAACTTTTGCTGATTCTCTCTATCATCTTACTTTTGACTGCCTACCTAAGTAAGGCTTTTAATTTGGTTTTCCTTTTTTCCTTGAATCAGCTTCAACTTGTTCTCGAGGCACCACACAGGCGCTCTCCACCTAGTAGTAAGAAGGATCATCAAAAGAAAAACAGACCGTGTTTGTTGCCTGATTCTTCTAGGTCTGGTTGCGTTGGAACAGGAGTAACTGTAAATTTATTTTTTAAGACGATTCAAAATGATCCTTGTGATTTCAATGAATAAAATACTTTTGACTTTGACTTTGACTTTAAACATTTTCTTACTCAATGATTTTGATCAAATCTAATTTGTCTAATCTAAAGTAGTCGCCTCAGCGTGGCCTCCCCTAAATCCCCCCACACGTCCCTTTCCCTCACCTTCCTCATCCATTCCGGCCCACATCTATACTATGTCGCTGAATCTATATCTACAACTCTATACAGAGCTACCACAATGTCTGATGACGAAAGTCTTCAATCAGTGTCCTACCCGTAATGACCTACGGTGCCGAGACATGGTGCGCCTGGTCCATCAGTTCAAGGTCGCTCAGCGTGCTATGGAACGAGCTATGCTCGGAGTTTCTCTGAGGAATAAAATCCGCAACGAAGTTATCCGACAGAGAACTAAGGTCATCGACATAGCTCAGAGAATTAGCAAGCTGAAATGGCAATGGGCTGAGAATATATGCCGAAGAACCGACTACCGCTGGGGTAAACGTGTTCTAGAGTGGAGACCACGTCTTGGTAAACGTAGTGTGGGGCGCCCCCTGGCTAGGTGGAGCGACGATCTGCGTAAGGCGGCTGGTAGAAAGTGGATGAGAAGAGCTGGAAATCGGTCTAAATGGCGAGCATTGGGAGAGGCCTATGTCCAGCAGTGGAATGATACAGGCTGATGATGATGATGTCATATACACAGCTAGGCAGGCTAGGCAGTCATTTTCGTTCCCGTGGTCTGGCAAACATGGCGCGAGAGGAACACCGGAGTATTTTTAATGGGTATTCTGCCCTTTTCAGGGCGGCGAGTCCCACATAATTCCGGTCCTCCCCGGACCGGTTTATTCGTAAACGAATTTTTATACTGAAGACAAAAAAAAAGAAGGCTTTGCAGTCATGTGACATAGCTACGTTCATATATGTATAAAGGAGGGTATGTGGGACATGTTACTCGTTTTTGCTATAGACAATGACAGCAATGGTATTCGGGGGGAGAAAAACCGCCATGTGAACTCGATAATTGATGTGATAGTGTTGATATAACATACATACCTACACATACAATATACATAGACATAGATAGATAGATAGATAGATCGTTCTGGTCATTCCACACAACATTATCTAGCCCCAAGCTAAGCAGAGCTTGTGTTATGGGTACTAGATAACTGATATACTTAATACAATACATTACATAGTTAGGTATTTTTTATTATACATAGAAAATACCTAGAACACCCTGAACAAATATCTGCAGATCGCACAAATATTTGTTCCGAGGCGGGAATCGAACCCGCAACCAATGGGCCACGTTTCACAGTGGGTTGCACCATCGTGGAATATAGACGTGACAAGTGGTGACCTCATCGCCGCCATTGCGTCTGTAACTAATTATAGTTCCGTGCCCGAACGGTGCTAATGAGGCCATATTATTAAACCTTTGCCATCCGTCTGTTTGTCTGTATTTCGTTACAGGGGTATATCTCGGCAGCCATAGAGGTAGCCATTATAAATTTTCACAATTATGTCGTGGCATGAATCATGGGAAATAGTAATGCACAAAATACAAACTACAAGGTAAAATAGAGTAAAAATGTATTGTAAAGTAAAAATAAAGTGAATTTGTGAAGGTCTTTAATTGTATTGTGAATATGGTAAATTATTAAAGAATTATTGAAAAATTATGAATATTGGTTGAAGAGCCTAGCTTCCAACAACACAGGGAATCCTAGTTTGGGTGTTAGTGTTAAAAGCTACAATATGGTATTTATTATTGTTACTATGTCTAATTTATGGCTACGATATTGTTTTTTTTTCTTAACCTATGTTTTCCCATTGCTGGGCAAAGGTCTCCCCCAAATTCCTCCACTTGTCCTTGTCCCTGTCCCTGGCAGTCTCCCACCACTCCTTTTCAAAACCAACAAGAAGGGTGTAAGGGGTGCTAAATAACACCTTTCGGTGACCAAGCCAACCTCACCGGCTCGTGGTACACCCTGCCGACCAACGAACGAGGCTCTGGCGACACCACCCACCAACCCGCACTGGACCAGCGTGGTGGGTCATGGTCCAAATCCCCCAAATATGGACGATGTTGTTATTTCATGTATATCTTTTTCCTTCTAAATCAATAAAAAATATTGTTATACTAAATTATTATGGCACATTTTTATTCTAAAACTCGTACCTAGCAAAATACATTTATTTACTTTAAAGAAACACTATCTACAAAAACCAATAGTATAAAAAAAGTTAAGGTAAAAAAATATAAATCCAAAACAATAATAGACATAACGGACATGTGGACTTGGAGAGGGTGTACTCATTTCGGTACTTGGCTCGCGTAGTCACTACCAACCTCAAATATAATGACGACATCGAACGGGAGCGGAGGGCGCTGTCGCTGCGGGCGAATATGGTTGCCTGGAGGTTTGCACGTAGCTCAGAGGAGGTGAAGCTAACACTGTACCTCTCTGTATACGTCCAGCTTGTGGGCGAAGTATACGCTCGTGACGTACGGCGCCATCCGCGTCCAGTACAACAGCATTCAGGGCGGTGTTGGGGCTGCCCCGCTACTGCAGCGCATCGAGGATGTTTGCGGCGGCGCGGCGCGGGTCGACTGTTTTCCACGTCCCTGGTGCGCAGGTTGCGGGCCAGCTCCAACAACGTGCTGGCAATGAGTGCTGCTAGAGTGGATGGATTGTCCTTATACTAGGCACTGCTGCGAGTGACACCTGCCCAGCAATCCAATTAGTTTTTAAGGTTTTTATTGTGTAAGTTTGTACCTTGCTTTATGAGTTGTGCTCGAAATAAATTTATTTGATTTGATTAGATTTATTACTTATCGTGTTCACTGAGCGTTATTGTTTCACAAAATAATTACACCAAAATTTACTGATTATATCCACTTCTCAAAGTAGTTTTAGGAACAAACATCAATTATGCGCCTTCGTATCAAAATTGCTACGTTTCAGGATCAGCTCTAACTAACTAATGGAATACGTTGTACGGCGTGCATAGAGACGGTGTGCAGCGAACATTGGCTGCGTCCCCAGTAGGCAAACTGTTCCGCCTACTGAGTTAGCGGCGTATCGGTTTAGTACGCTCTTCCATATTTAAAATATTGAGTATTCAAATATGGAAGTGTGAAATATTGACTTCCATATTTGAAGTATTCCATATTTGAGTGTTCACAGTTTGCTAGTTTTGCACTCACTCCGCAGTTTGCAGCGTTACGCGCAATACTAGCAAACTGTGGAAACTGTTCGCCGCCGACTGAGTTAGTGGCGTATCGGTTTAGTACGCCCTTCCGTATTTGAAATGGAGTGTTCACAGTTTGCTAGTTTTGCACACACTCTACGCAGTTTGCAGCGCTACGCGCAAAACTAGCAATCTGGTAACACTCCATTTCAAATACGGAAGGGCGTACTAAACCGATACGCCGGTAACTCAGTCGGCGGCGAACAGTTTGCATTGGGGAAAACTTTACAAACCATTATTTATCCTCTTACAAGAACCAAAACCGAGTACATGTTCTGCGATTTCGGCGGTCTCTCCAATCCTGTGACAATAACACTTGCCGAAATGTCCTTACCGGTCGCCTCTGATTTTCGGTACCTCGGGTCACTCTTACAGGGGGATAGTGAGATTGACCGGGACGTAACGCATCGGATCAACTCAGGGTGGATGAAATGGCGACAGGTCACAGCAACAACATGTGACCCACGGATGCCACTCAAGTTGAAAGGTAAAATTTACAAATCCGTGATTAGACCTGTCGTTATGTATGGATCGGAATGCTGGGCCATGAAGAAGAAGGATGAAAGAAAATTGCATGCAGCAGAGATGAGAATGTTGAGATGGATGTGTGGAGTAACAAGAATGGATAAAATAAGGAATGAGTATATAAGAGGAAGTTTGAAAATTGCACCAGTGACAGAAAAATTGAAAGGAAATCGTTTAGCTTGGTATGGGCATGTTATGAGGAGGGATGAAACGCATGTAACTAAGAAAGTTATGAATATAAATGTTAGTGGATGGAAAGGAAGAGGAAGACGTAAGAAAAGATGGATGGATTGCGTAAGAGATGATATGAATGAGAAGGGAGTGAATGACAAGGTGACGGCTGACAGAGGAGAGTGGAAGAAAAAGACGTACTGCGCCGACCCCAAATAATTTGGGAAAAGGGCAAGACAATGATGAAGCTACGGCTTTAGTTCATGCCAATTGTAAAGCCACATTTTCTGCACTTCTATGAAATTCCGCATACCTACCTTTTACCAAGTTTTGACGACCGCTGTAACGCGTCGGGCGAGTAGCCGGCTGAGACGCGAAAGGTTGCGTGTTCGATTCTCGCTGCGGGACAAATGTTTGTATGATCTGCAAGTATTTGTTTCAGGTCTGGGTGTTATGGTACCATGGTACTCGTATTTTTTGATACCCACGACACAGGGAATCCTAGTGTGGGATCAAGGAATATGTATGTGACTGTTGGGTGTTATGTTAGTACATATTGTTAAATAAATGATGATTATTGATTATTATTATTATTGAAACAGGCTGTTTTTAGGGTTCCGTACCCAAAGGGTAAATGGGACCCTATTACAAGACTCCGCTTTCCATCCGTATGCCTGTCTGTCTGTCCGTCTGTCACCAGGCTGTATCTCATGAACCGTGATAGTTAGACCGTTGAAATTTTCACAGATGATGTCTTTCTGTTGCCGCTGTAACAACAAATACAAAAAAAAGCAGCCAAGTGCAAGTTGGACTCGCCCATGAAGGGTTCCGTAGCAGCAAGTACCAGAATATAAAAGTTCTTGTAGTTCGTTGTAACTTTGATCGAAGTTTTAATAATAGTGTATTAAAAAAATCTACTTACTATATCTCGTTCAAACCAATTTTCGGTGGAAGTTTACTTGGTTAATATTAATATACATCATATATTTTAGAAGTTACAAGGGGGGGGGGGGGGGTGATACTGAGGTTTCCATTTTTTTCCTAAACTGAACAGTTTGCGCGAGAGACACTTCCAAAGTGGTAAAATGTGTGTAACTCCCCGTAAGTTCTAAAATAAGAGAATGATAAAACTAAAAAAAAAATATGATGTACATTACCATGTAAACTTCCACCGAAAATTGGTTTGAACGAGATCTAGTAAATAGTTTTTTTAATACACTATTATTAAAACTTCGATCAAAGTTACAACGAACTACAAGAACTTTTATTTTCTGGTACCTGCTGCTACGGAACCCTTCATGGGCGAGTCCGACTCGCACTTGGCTGCTTTTTGTATGAAGGTTTCTGTCTGCGGTTGGTGCAGCCTTTACCCTGCATAATTCGCGTAAAACCAACCAGCATTGAACTTATAGGTTTTACTGTCAGTAATAGTAGGGGGGGGGGGGGGGGGGGGGGGGGGGATAGTGGGAGTCCTCCGAAATTAAATTCCCGTTGGACAGACGAGTTCCGCGCCCACAACCAGTATCATTGTGTTCAGCGTGATCTCCTGAACAAGAATAGACCGGTTGTCGCATTCTAAAGTGGTGGAGGGAGGAGAGAGGGTAGGGGAAAGATTCGAAAACTGGGTATCAGATTTGGTTAATATCTCAATAACCTCTTGTCCGATTTCAATAAATAAGATGTCATACGATAGCTAATAAAATGGTGAACATACTAAGTCTAACAATGCTCTTGTAAATGTCATAGTTTATTAAATATTTAGAAAAAAAGCGAATTTCAAACAAAAGATGATTTTGGCTTTGGTGAAAATGACAGAAAATGCCATCTAACTGAAAAGTATTGTATTACAAAGAATTAGGAGCTTTATTAACCTTTCTTACCGTTTTTTTTTTAATTTCGATGAAAAACTACAGAATTGTGACTGGTTTTTGTAAATACCATAGTTTATTTAGTTTATTAAACCAAAGTTATTATTTAGAAAGAGGCAAATTTCAAAATAAAGACGCTAAGGCTTTGGTGAAAATGATAGTGTAAATTACACCTACCTAAAAAGTAATGTATGACAAAGAATTGGGCGATTTTTTCACATGTCTTGAAGTTTTTGCTTGATCTGTATCTTTTGAACCGTAACAGTTAGAAACTTGAAATTTTCACAGAATAAGAACTGCTTTGGTTTCTACAAGAAAACATAAAAAAATAGAATAATGTTAAAAATGTTGCTACAATAAACTTTTGTTTTTGCTCGTTCTTAATAAGGGCTGTATTTTTTTAACCGTAACAGTTAGAAACGTGATTTTTTTAAAGAATATGTACTTTTGTAGTATCTATAAGAAAACATAATAAAAATTTAATAAAAAAAAAGCGGCCAAGTGCGTGTCGGACTCGCCCATGAACGGTTCCGTAGCAGCAAGTAACATAATATAAAAGTTCTAGGATGGATTACAATTAAAGACGTATTAAAAAAAAAATACTTACTAGATCTCGTTCAAACCAATTTTGAGTGAAAGTTTATATGGTAATATATATTTTTTTTAGTTTTATCATTCTCTTATTTTAGAAGTTACGGGGGGGGGGGGGGGGGGGGACACACTTTTTACCACTTTGGAAGTGTTTCTCGCGCAAACTATTCAGTTTACAAAAAAATGATATTAAAAACCTCAACATCATTTTTGAAGACCTATACATAGATAACCCACAAGTATAGGTTTGATGAAAAAAAAAAAATTGAGTTTCAGTTCTAAGTATGGGTAAGTTCTAAGTTAAACCCCAAAAATAATTGTTTTTTTTTAATTTTTGTGTAAAAATCTTAATGCGGTTCACAGAATACATCTACCAGCCAAGTTTCAACAGTATAGCTCTTATAGTTTCGGAAAAAAAGGCTGTGACATACACGGACAGACAGACAGACAGACAGACAGACATGACGAATCCATAAGGGTTCCTTGTCTTTGACTACGGAACCCTAAAAATAATCATAAGAATAAAGTTTTGTTTTTGCTCGATCTTGATTACGGCTGTATCTTTTGAACCGTAATAGATAGAAACTTGAAGTTTTCACAGAATAGGTACTGATATAGTTTCTAAAAGAAAACATATTAAAAATAAAAAAAGTAAAAAATAAAATATAGTAAACTTTTGTTTTAGCTCGATCTTAATAAGAGCTGTATTTTTTTGAACCGTAATAGTTAGAAACTTTAAATTTTCACAGAATAAGTACTGCTGTAGTTTCTATAAGAAAACATAATAAAATTAAATAAAAATAAAATTCATGAAAATAAACTTTTGTTTTTGCTCGATCTTGATTACGGCTGTATCTTTTGAACTAATTGATAGAAACTTGAAATTTTCACAGAATATGTACTGCTGTAGTTTCTATAAGAAAACATAATAAAAATAAAATAAAAATAAAATTCATAAGAATAAACTTTTGTTTTTGCTCGATCTTGATTACTGCTGTATTTTTTGAACCGTAATAGATAGAAACTTGAAATTTTCAAAGAATAAGTACTGCTGTAGTTTCTACAAGAAAACATAATAAAAGTAAAATAAAGTTGAAAATAAACAAAACCAAAAACGTATTTTGTCTGAAATTGGCCTATTTTTGAATATATAATAAAATATGGTAATTGCAAAAACCTGTCACAGTTTTGACGTTTCTCAACCAAATTAAAAAATTTAAAAAGTAAAATACTTCTGAATAAATCGCTCAATTCTTTGTAATACATCACTTTTTAGTTAGGTGTCATTTACTGCTATTTTCAACAAAATCAAAACCTTATTTTTTTTGAAATTTGCTTTTTTTCGAAATATTTAATAATGTATGATATTTACAAAAACCATTTTAAGACTCGATATGTCAATGATTTTATTACCAATCGTATTACACCTTATTTGTTTAAATCGGACAAGCGGTTATTGAGATATTAACCAAACCTTATACCCGGTTTTCGCATCTTTCCCCTCCCCTCTCTCCCCCCTCCACCACTTTAGAATGCGACAACCAGTCTATTCTTGTTCAAGAGATCATGTTGAATACAATTATACTGGTTGTCGGCGCGGGAATAGTCTGTCCAACGGGAATCCCATTTGACGACTTTTTGAGAAGTGGCCTCTCTACTATAATACGACAATCTAATTTAAATAAAATACGTTTGTTTAATGCCGACCTTTATATGTATTAGTACTATAATGTCACTTGCTTGTATTTAAAATCAATTATCATATGAGATAATGTTGAATGCCGTGGTGTGTCCGGCCCAAAAATAGACCCCTTCATCTGCTCCTGTGGATGTCGTAAAAGCCGACTAAGAGATTACCCGGACTTGTTTGTAAGATTCGTTGGTATAAGATTTGTCCTGGCTGCTATTATAGCTTATTTAAGGAATGTGTTATTACTGTAAGAAAGCGTTAGCAGAGTCAGTCGTGGGAAGCAATGGTGGCGATGAGCTCACTACTTGTCACGTCTATTTGCCACGATGTTGCAATTTTCGGGGAAAAAGTATGTTCGTGTTTATGTATGTATGTATAATGTTGAACAAAGATAAAGATTTTCGGGATAAGTTTACAATACTTAACGTAGTCGGTTTAAAAACGAGCCTTAAATTTCAGACTATAGTTAACTATGGATGGATACTCTCATAAAAATACTAGAGATTTTTATGTTTTAGGTTCCTGATAAATTCATTATGAGGAAGATAAAATAAGCACGCATATGTATTGTTATGTCGAATCGTGTAGGAGTTGTTCGAAACTGAACAGATTGCTACACAAGCACTGTGACGTTTATCTATAACTCATGGGCTACAGACGAGTACCTTAAGGTGGAGGTTCGGGTCGCGACAGAGACAGGAGACCGAGACCAGAGACAGAGACGGAAGACCGAAACAAATGCCTCCGTCTCCGGTGGGCTACAGAGTATCGAGACCAAGACGCAAGACTGAGACAATGAGCACTGTTCAATCAGTATTGTCAAGTGTCGTGTTTTGGAAAGTTATTAATCCACAGTGCCATACAGTTTTGAAGTTACTATTGGAAGAAGTAGAAGACGATGGCTTTTACTATTATAAAACAAAACGAAGAATGTCTATCAACTAATTATATACCACTCAGAACTATTTCTACCAAGAAGAATGTCTTTTAATCATTCCAATAAGAAAACTACGTAATTGTTTTCAATTTTGCATCTGGTTCTTCAGCGAGACGCGCGTCACGTCTCGTCCGGGGCGGAGACCGTCTCGCTGTTTCCGGTCTCACGTCTCTGTCTCCTGTCTCTGTCTCACACGCGAACTGTCGCCTATATGTTGCCTACCGTCAAGTGACGGTTGCGGTCTCCGGTCGCGGTCTTCTGTCTCGGTCGCTTGTCTCTCACGCAGCGCTAAAGGTGGCGGTTCGCGCCGCGACAGAGACAGGAGACCGAGACAGGAGACTGAGACCAGAGACCGCGACAAATGTCTCGGTCCCTTCGGCATGTACTGTAGGTCGAGACTGAGACCGAGTCGCGACCGCTCAGTTCACCAGAGTCTGTCGATGAAGTCAGTGGTGTTTTGTGTCGTGATGGAAAACCAAGTAATGAAGCTGCTATTGGAGGAAGAAGAAGACGATTTGCTCTTACATTATTATTACAAATACAAAACTGAAAGACGATTACCTATTAAGGATTTATATTTAACTAGAGGTCAAGAAGGATCATTTTCGCTATTAGTAAAGAAGCACCTGATGTTTGATGACAATATATTCCGGAAGTATTTTGTACTATAAGTACTAAACACTTGTGCTTTCACGAGCGCGACACGAGACACTACTTCCGGAGCAGCGACCGTCTCGCTGTCTCCTGTCTCGCGTCTCGGTCTCCTGTCTCTGTCTCGCTGGCGAACTGTCGCGTATACATTGCCTAACGTCAAGTAACGGTCGCGGTCTCTGGTCTCAGTCTCCTGTCTTGGTCTCCCGTCTCCGTCGCGGCGCGAACCGCCACCTTAAGGCGCAAGCCAGATGCGCCGTTTCTATCTGGCTTGCATTACATCACTCTCCTACATTTTGTTTTAAAGAACATTGGACAGGTAGGCGTCGAGACGATTTAAATAATAATAATAGTTTCAGTAGTAGTAGAGCTTTATTGTGAAAGAGTTCGTCCGGGGAAGTACTACCACCATATCTTTTTCTGCCGCAAAGCAGTTGTGCTCGCATTGCTGTGTTCCGGTTTGAAGGGTAAGGGTGCCGGGGAAATTACAGGCACATGAGACTTTTCATCTTTGCCTCAGGGTGGCGGGCGCAGTGCAATACCACATAGGGCGCGTCCTAGGTGGACGTGTCCTATGAGGTAATGCACTGTTCATAGGCAGAGGTTACCGCTTAACATCAGATGGGCCATCAGCTTGTTCAGTCATTCAAATAGAAGAAAAAAAAAATGTCTCTTGACAATTTTTTATTTTTTTTGGAGTCTCTTACACGCCTGATCCAATGTTTTTTCATACAAAATGTAGGAGAGTGACGTGGCTTGCGCTTTAGGTACGGAATCCTAAAAAATACAATTACGTCTGTAGCCCTTGAGTTATATCAGTAAGATAAACATCACAGTGCTTGTGCAATCATTTCGAACAACTCCTTTTAAGATTCTTTACTTTTTGTTGTAAAAATTACTCACTCAATATTAGCGAAATTAATAGAACTTTCCTCAGAGGCCATAATTAAAAGAAGAAGAAGAAGTCTTTGTGCCGTGCACGATCACTCTGGCAAAAGTGTTTTGACAAAGAAGAGAGTTCAATCTGTAGGTTTTATTTTTTTTATTTTTTATATTATTTGAATGACGGAAAACAAGCAGATGGCCCACCCGATGTTAAGCGGTAACCTCTGCCTATGAACAGTTATTCGCACGACGCTGAAGGTAACCATTTCGTGGAGATATATGCATGCTGTATATAATATAGGTACCTAATATAATATTATAATCTATAAGGGGTCACAACGACCAAATATGATTATCACCGGCATTGCTGCCGTTCATGTTTTCATTCCTTCGATATACTTGTATCAATGACGACCTTTGTAGCGCGTCGGGCGAGTAGCCGGCTGCGACGCGAAAGGTTGCGGGTTAGATTCCCGCTGCGTTACAAATATATATGTTCTGCAAATATTTGTTCCGGGTCTGGGTGTAATGGTACCATGATACTCGTAGCCACGACACAGGGAATCCTAGTGTGGGATCAGAAGCCCAATTCTATTATTTATTTTATAGCCTCACTGTAAGTTGACCGAAACGAGATTGTATTGTAAATTGACTGAGAAATTGGTATTCTGCTCCCTCATAACAACAATATAATCTACTTTTGGTTCTTGCGACCATATATTAGAGTAGGCTAGTGCTATATAATAATTGTTAAGAGTGAAAGAGAGAATTCTCAGAACTTTGAAACATTCAAGTTACAGTCACATTTCGATATAATCACATTCCGCGTTGTATTGTCAGGTGAGCAGAATACCATTTTTGACGTTTGTTACATCAACACTAGATCGTAACATGATCCGAACTTTAATTTGACTATTTTTGATTACGAGAATTGGGCTTCAGAACTATGTACCTATGTGACTGTTGGGTGTTATGTTATGACAAAGAATAACGGAGTGTAGTTATTCGCGCGACGCAGAAGGTCGCTACACCATACCAGATATACCAGATATATACCACTTCGTGCAGATATATGCATGCTGTATGTATAATATATAATCTATAGGCGGTCGCAACGTCCAAATATGATTATCACCGACATTGCTGGCGTTCATGTAAATTTCACCCATTTCATATTTTGTATTTGTATCAATTTTCCTATCCAACGCTCTCTCATGTTCTACATTTTCATGACAATTTTGCTTCAGATGTGAATTTGTTAAGGTGGTTGCTTTTTCATACAAACGTGTTTGCACAAATATGGGCGAACAGAGTATAATTTTATACTGAAATTACTTTGGCTTTTATATTGGTCATTATTTGCGGCAAATCACATTTGGTTGAAGAAAACAGTGGATTAATAGCGAAAATAACATCGAAATTACTTGTATGGACTAAAATGTCGATGTTATTTTCGCTATTAATCCACTGTTTTCTTCAACCAAATATGATTTGCCGCAAATAATGACCAATATAAAAGCCAACAATAGTCATTTCAGTATAAAATTATACTCTGTTCGCCCATATTTGTGCAAATACAAAAGTTCTTGGATGGATTACGATTAATGACGTATTAAAAAAAAACTACTTACTAGATCTCGTTCAAACCAATTTTTAGTGAAAGTTTACATGGTAATGTACTTTTTTTTTTTTAGTTTTGTCATTCCCTTATTTTAGAAGTTTGGGGGGGGGGGGGGGGGGGGCACACTTTTTGCCACTTTGGAAGTGCCTCTCGCGCAAACTATTCCGTTTAAAAAAAAATGATATAGAAACTTCAATATCATTTTTGAAGACCTATCCATAGATAACCCACACGTATAGGTATGATGAAAAAAAAAAAAACGAGTTTCTGTTCTAAGTATGGGGAACCCCAAAAATATTTTTTTTTTTTTATTTTTGTGTAAAAATCTTAATGCGGTTCACAGAATACATCTACCTACCAAGTTTCAACAGTATAGCTCTTATAGTTTCGGAAAAAAAAGGCTGTGACATACACGGACAGACAGACAGACAGACAGACAGACAGACATGACGAATCCATAAGGGTTCCTTGTCTTTGACTACGAAACCCTAAAAAGCCACCACCTTAACCCTTATATGCCACTGCCCCTTCTGGTATAGGGTTGTCCTGATTGTTCCGTAATCGTGTAGGAGTTGTACGTAATTGAAGACGCAGATTGCGATCCATTCTGATAACCGGCAATAACCCTATCAATTTTCCGCCAGAGACTTCGTCGGGGTCCTTATTACGATGAAATTAGAACACCCACTTGAGTTATTGGTTTCCTCTTAATGCAATTACGTACGATTAGATAGGTATTTTGTAGCAGGCTAGCTCTCTTTTTGATTTTTTTGCTATATTTATTGAACGAGCGAAGTGAGTTTTCTGAGTCAATTTGGAAGAATTGGCGTTTGTATGTATGTGTGTATGTTTGTCCGAGCATGACTTCCGAACCGTTAATCCGATCTTCATGAAATTTGAATGGAGGTAAATAGTACTTTAAAAAAAAAACATTGTTTTTTGCGTTGGCGTACTAATTGGCGTTTGTATGTATGTCCAAGCATAACTTCCGAACCGTTAATCCGATCTTCATGAATTTGATGGTAAGTTTATGAGCTATATCGTTCGGAGGTTGTTGAGATACTGGGGTCCAAGTGGGGGTAAAAAACAACGCTGAAATTTGGTATGTTTGTTGTTTTTATAACACAAATACTGGGGAAAGTCTAAAATTGAAGAAAATCGAAACTTGTACTCTATAAAATAATAACCAGTATAACATCCATTGTTGACCTCCCTTTCCTATGAATTTGAACGACGTTGTAGGTCTAACTTTTCGAACCACACGTACTTAGATATTTTTTCGAAAGAAATATATGGTATCCTACCTAAATCACGTGTATTCCCGAGGTCTCAGTTCGGGGCGGACCACTAGTAAATATTAGTGAGACAATATTTTATCACTGCTTGAGTGAGGTCCTTAAGAAGAGGGTTAAGGCCTCCCAAGGAGGCCTCATAAGGGATGGAGCTTTTTTATGTATACTCTATTTAAAAGTAAAATAAATGTTCACTTACAAGTTTTGGAATATTTTCATGGTCTTCTCTACTAGCGTGTTAGAGCCGAGTAGGTAGGTACTGTTGTTTACAACTTACCTGAAAAGGATGAAAAAAATTATAATCACATTTGAGTTAGTAAAGTGTTAATAATAGTAATGTAGCAAACTACTCGTATTGCTAGCTAATGAAGAATAAATAAAAACTCTATTACAGCTAAAGGTGCGATAATAAAAGGTGTTAATTAACACATTCTTAGTTAAAGTTTATTTTATAAATCTGTGCCAATGTTAGGATACTCATTAGCATACTACTAAAAAACTACTAAAATACTATTATAAACTACTAATATCCTTATTCTTTATTCTTTATTCTTTATTGTACACACAAACAGAGAAGAAAAACAACTTACATATGGGACATGTACAAAGGCGAGCTTAACCCTAAAAGAGTTTTCTTCCAGCAAACCTTTGATGATAGGGAGAACTGATTAATAGTATCCTTGGATAAAATCTTAAAAAAAAAAAAAAATATATTAAAATCTTAAATCTTAGTATCTTTTGTATCCTTCCTTTGTTTGGATAGTAGTTTATATTTTAAGGATATATTTTATTGTTACAAGGGCGCATTGCAACTATTAATGATTATGTACTTGAGCACACAATTGTCCCACTGGTGGGGCACAGTGCCACTTTATCTTTGTTGTCGTCTACTGTGCCCCGCACACGAGGGACAGTGGGTTAGATTCAATTCGTAAAAAGTTTGACAATCCGCCCCTGGCACTTGCCCCATGAGTAAATTCTAGATATAATAAAATAAAGCGTTTTCAATACGACTAAATAAAAACAACTTTCCTACCTACTTGAAATAGTTGTCGCTATATCAAATTCAATACCTAAATGGGTAGAAAATTATCGGGTATAAACACGAAGCACTGTTTTACCATGATTTTGACGTATAGTTAGAATTCTTTTTTTCATAGCAAGTGTTGTAGTAGTAGAGCTTTTTTGTGAAAGAGTTCGTCCGGGGAAGTACTACCACCATACCTATTTATAAGGTTGTCTGGAAGAAATCGCTATAAGCGATAAGACCGCCCATTGTACATTTCTGTTATTTCTTTTGTTATTGAGTTATGTTTTGTATTTCTGTGTGTTATTTGTGTACAATAAAGAGTTAATCTATCTATCTATCTATCTATTTCTGCCGCAAAGCAGTAGTGCTCGCATTGCTGTGTTCCGGTTTGAAGGGTAAGGGTGCCGGTGAAATTACAGGCACATGAGACTTTTCATCTTTATGTCTCAGGGTGGCGGGCGCAGTGCAATGCCACATAGGTTGCGTCCTAGGTGGATGTGATCTATGAGGTAATGCACTGTTCATAGGCAGAGGTTACCGCTTAAGATCAGGTGGGCCTCTTGCTTGATCCGTCATCCAAGTAGTATAAAATAAAAAAAAATAAAAAGTGTATATAGCTAATATATATAACTATAGGGCATCATAAAGGCCCAGTTTTTGTGGCACAGTGACTCATTTGACAAGACAGGTAATGAAGTCCAAACGTGTTTACAGATTGTGAAAGTTTGGGATGTCTAAAACGAGAAAGCTACCATGTTGTCACCAACTCCTTTCAAAACTGCTAATGAAACCCATTAAGTTGGTCTTTTGAAGGCAAACCTTTCAATTGAATTTCACTTAAGAATAATACTTAGGCATACCTACTCTACTTATCTGCTATCTGGAGAGGAATAAGTAAACAGATATTCTGAGGCTTGACGGGGTGTTGACGGGTCTTGAAGTACGTACAAAGACGTTGAATTCATAAGCCTTTCTCACTGCAGTTATCAGACTAAAATTGGTTCATCACCTACTAAGAAAGAGATTCTATTATACGATCATTCTCACAGGCTTTTATTTATCATGCCTTGTATGGTTTAAATCTTAGGAGACGATTTTGTCTCAGTGGAATCAGTACTTGCAAACTTCGACCAAAGTAAAATAAATGGACTGGCCTTACTCATACAAAACGTCCGTGAAAAATAAGACAATTCGGATTTAGGGTACGGTCAACAAATAAACTATCTATCTATCTATCTATCTATCCAGCCACTGCTGAGTAAAGGCCTCTTCTCTATAGCGCCACTCCTGGTGGTCTTGTAAATAAACTAGGTGAAATTAAATTATTGAACTTCTTAAAAACTGTATTTTTTTAATACTTAATACTTTAACAGATGCAATGTGTTTTCTAAAGTTATTTCAGTAGGTTTATAGTACAAAAAATCGCCGAAAAAAATGCAATTATTGAATGAAACTTTTACAAAAATACATGGTTCCCTTCTGTTTTATGTAGTTACGTATCTATTTTTCAGCTCTCAAACATACACAATATAAATCAATAGAAAAGCAAGTCCACCTAAGGTCTTCAGCTCAATCAATTTGTGAAAAATATATTTTTCATCACTCAATAAACTACGAAAATATCATAAAAATCGTACGGAAACATAAATGTATAAAAATTCCAGTATTTAAGAAACTGCAGAGTGCAGTTTTAAGAATTTTGCACAATGAGTTTTTTTATACTACTTGGAATGACAGATCAAGAAGATGGCCCACCTGATGTTAAGTGGTACCCTCTGCCTATGAACAGTGCATTACCTCAGGTCACGTCCACCTAGGACGCGCCCTATGTGGCATTCCACTGCGCCCGCCACCCTGAAACATAAAGATGAAAAGTCCCATGTGGCCGTAATTTCATCGACACCCTTACCCTTCAAACCGGAACACAGCAATGCGAGCACTACTGCTTTGCGGCAGAAACAGGTATGGTGGTAGTACTTCCCCGGACGAACTCTTTCACAAAAAAGCTCTACTACTACTAACCGTTTTTTGGCGTATAGAATTCATTGTGTAGAAAATGATCAGAGCTAATACGGGAAAATGTATTCCACTTCCAAAAGTCGTCTGTTCTTGCTCGTCTTATGACTTCTATCCATTTTTGTTTACTTTTTTTTTTTTTTGGAAAGCTATAAGGTTAATTAACATGCCATTACATATTATATGCAATTAACTAAAGCGACGTGCTTAGCAATGTTTTGGCGTAAATAATGCAAATTACAATTCTAAATCAATAAGATACCCCTTAGGCATCAGATTTTTTTGCAGTCTGTACCGGACCATCCGTCATGCGTGAAGTCTTGTCAAATATTTCGTCGCTGTAGTTGGAAAACTTAATAAGTAATAACAACAACAAAACCAACATCGCGAGAAAAAAGCGATTTACTGTTTTATTGCGTCAAAAATGGCAATAACTTTTTTATCGTAACTAATTTTTCAGTCCGTGTTTTGATATGTTATAGATTGGTACTGTATCTATTTTCGAATTTAATGATAATACATTTTAGTTCTTTTGATTAAGAGAAAAAAATAAAAAAACGACTATGTATTTTTCCCTCGCCAAAGTTTTGAATAATTGAAATGATCTATTATTTACTTATTTGAATATGACAATCCTATCCATGGGTATAGATTTATATAATATTAAAATACATTTTAAAATAAAACCAACTTATAATCATTTCTTTTTATCAAGACTGAATATTAGAAAACTACTGAAACACCTACATTATTTGAGCAGACTTATAAATTCAAAGTAAGTGACATAACAAACTTATCATACGACTAATGCTTATAAAATCAACAAAATGAAAAAAAATTGTGGAACACAATAATTCTAAGTATCAAAAAGAAAAAGGTATGTCGACTAAAATTAAAACTATCTACGAGTATAAACTTGTGTCTGTTAACTTTCATTCAGAGTGGGGAACATTGAGATAATGTCCTGGGGCGTCCTCCTTGTCGCTCGTCCTCTAGAGCAAGACGTGTCCATCGACATGTATGGGCCATCATAACCATGCAATAAAGTCGATTTCGCAAAATGTGTTAGTTACGTAGTTTTCCTACCACACGACGATTTATAAGTTTTTTATCAATTGATGAAAATTATATTACAAAACCTTTACTTACGAATTAAATGCGATGCCTGAAGCTTTATTTGTATTTCTTGTGTTGTTTGCACTTGCAGAACAGCACAGGAAGGCATTGTATCACCAAGGTATCTAATTTTGGTATTTTTCAGCATAGCTGTCACTCGTTGCCGTGACAAAGACTGACTGAAGCGAAGTATACTAGCTAGGTCTGTTTAGAAGCTTCAAAACTATCGTTCCCTAAGGCCCGTCCATTCATTTTATTTACGTCGATGCTTGCAAATACAATATTATAGTGACAGCGAGCTATCTAAAGTTTGAGATGGAAGGTGAACATGGAGCTCTTGGTTCCGTATACTTACTTATTTCATAATTCATGGAAGACTATAAAAAGCTTCATTCGTTTTTCATAACGTGTACATCTAGGGCGGTTGAGTCTTCAGCAATACAAACAAAGATTATATATTAGATAACAACTCTTTAAACTCCATAAAATTTCGTAAACATAAACAATACAATAATATTTATTATCTGTGGATTGACAGTTCAAAAAATATTGGTTTTCAAACCACACTGACAGAAAGGGTTGAATACTTACAAGAATAAAATAAAAATGTCTAAAAACAAGACCTAAAACTATACTCTACTATACTTACACATACCTACATTTGTAATACTCCACACTACACCCACACCCACATATACATCCACACACCCACGAACATACACATAGATTCATACACACATACACATACATACTCATGCACCCACACACTTTTATCATCGTGATCAATCTGTTTGTAGCAACTAGTAAGTTTTGTTTGATATATCGTACTAAGTAGAATCTTTTGTTAATTTTAAGCTGTGTAGACCTTTTTTGGCCAAAATTTTGTAAATATACATACATACATACATAGACACACGCCTTTTTCCCCGAAGAGGTAGGCAGAGCCACAATAGGCCTCTTTTCACAGTGGGTTGCACCATCGTGGAATATAGACGTGACAAGTGGTGAGCTCATCGCCGCCATTGCTTCCCACGACTGACTCAGCTAACGCTTTCTTCCAGTAATAACACATTACATTAAACATAAATATATTGTTTAAATCGCTGTTGGTTTACCAAAATAAATATAATAAAATAAAATAAAATACTAGTTGGATTCTGTTCAGTACAACATAATAATAAT
The DNA here is from genome assembly GCA_932527175.1 of Operophtera brumata. Taxonomy (NCBI): domain Eukaryota; kingdom Metazoa; phylum Arthropoda; class Insecta; order Lepidoptera; family Geometridae; genus Operophtera; species Operophtera brumata. The sequence goes on along the minus strand of OW052230.1, from coordinate 33,406,612 downwards.
TAAAATGTACTCAATCAATATAAAAATACAGCAACACTGGATGCTCTGGTTTTTAAGTCTTCCGGTGGCCATCTTGGTACATGCCCCTCTTCTAAACCATCTGTCAAAGCTGGTGGTGTGAAAATTGTTTTGAAAATTACTTTATCTACACTCAAATCGAAAAATTCGAATTACGAATTCAAAGACGGTTCTATACAGACGCACTTTATTGACGCATATACATAAAATTAAGAATAAAACTCATTATAGTACTGCCAACTGTATCATAAAACTCATTATAGGACCGCTATCTTTTTTTTTAAATTATTAATTAAACTAGTCTGTGGTTATAGCCTGAATATTGAAAAAAGGCGCACGCAAGCGCAGTTCGAACTGTGAAAAAATGGCGCAGGCAAGCGTAGTTTGAACTTAATTTCCCGCGCTTCCCATATTACTATACCAAATAAATTACTTCCTTGTAACCTACCTACTTTGTTTTATTTCAATTTTTTCCTGTAAGTGAAGATAAAGTAGTGTATGAAACTGCATATAACTGAGGTATTAAAACTATAATAGGTTTACTCGAGTGTAAATAATACCCCTTCTTATATGACAGTTGCATAAACTACTATTATAGGTACTTTAAACAATGTATAAATTCAATTTAGCCTTTATTGAACAGTTTCTTTACAGAATTTAAACTATCGTGGTTCGGAATCACATTAAAAGATAAACGGCTAATTACCACTATTATTCGTCACTTTCCTGACGTTTCGAGACTGAGTTCAGACGCCTCTTCATCATGAGCACCGCCCGCGACCGCGTTCGACGGTGGACCAGCGAATACAACAATTACAATTACAATTACCAATATATTACAATTTCTTTACAATTTAATAACAAACTAGATGATTATATTTTATTGGTCTAGAGTCTAGACATTAGTCTCTAGACTATACAAAATGTCATTGACTTGAATCAATAAATGTCCAGATGGGATCAGACTTTGTTATGTAGGTATTACGGGCTAGCTTTTGACACCTCAGGCTGTCAATAGTCAAATAGGCTTCAGTTACGTTATTTTAGCAAAATCTACACAGTATAAGAGAACATATCATATTTCCTATATTGCCAATAAAGTCCGAAACACGATTTCAATAACTAATCTAGATAAAAAAATACTTACGTAAATATCTCTGTTACCTATCAACGTACCTACATTGATAACATTAATGACTATAGGTGACCAGGTGACTATAGTATGGGGTTCAACAAAAGGGGTGTTTGGAAATTTTTAAAGGGTCGGCAACGCGCGTGTGATGCCTCGGTATTGCAGACGTCACGGTAACCGCTTATCAACAGGTGGGGCCGTATGCTTGTCTGCTACATTGATAGTATAAAAAAAAATTTGTATAAGTACTGTTTTTTGTGATTTTAGTTCACTTTACGTTGCGCGAGCGCTATTCTGTCCCTTTATAACTTACCTGAACGTTACTGAGTTAGATAGAGACAGAGTTAGGCTGTTGTCTGCATCTTAAGGTAATTTAATGGTAATTTTGAAGTTCTGCATTTTTAACCCCTGACGCAAAAACGACGGGGTGTTATAAGTTTGACGTGTCTGTCTGTGTGTGTGTGTGTGTGTGTGTGTGTGTGTGTGTGTCTGTGGCATCGTAGCTCCCAAACGGATGAACCGTTTTTTTTTGTTTGTTTGAAAGGTGAATTTGTCGGAAATTTTCTTAGCTATATTTGATCAAAATCGGTTCAGCCGTTTCATTGCGTTGAAGGTTTTTTAAATTTTTACAAAATTAATAAACTACTTGTATTCCTACCTACTCCTACTCCTATTGTTACCTACTTGTGACGACCTCTGTGGCACAGCGGGCGAAGCTTGGCCTGCGACGCAGAAGGTTGCGAGTTCGATTCCCGCCTCGGAAAAAATATTTGTGCGATCGCAGATATTTGTTCAGGGTGCTATGGGTATTTTCTATGTATAATAAAAAAAAATGTAATATATTATATTAAGTATATCAGTTATCTAGTACCCATAACACAAGCTCTGCTTAGCTTGGTTGGGGCTAGATAATGTTGTGTGAACTGTCCAGCATTATTTATTATATTTATTTATTTATTTATTATTGAGTGATACAACTTGAATCATCGCCTTTTAGTTATTAATGATCTCAAAGACATTAACCTACTGCCTTTCATATCGAGAAGGTTAATGCTCCTATCCATGTAAAAAATATAAATATTAGCAAACGAGAGATGAACTTGATCAGCCTATATGAAAGTAGCAACTAACGGTGTTCTTCACGACTGCAATGTTTTCTGGCAAGGCAAAGTATACCTTATTCATAAGGCCATAGACGTTAGTTTTAATGTAGGTGGTTGTTGATGAGGTGTGCAGACCATCACAGGTAGCTACGTATAAACAAGTTTAGTAACGTTCGACTCGTCAGTCGTGGATCTCCACCAGGCGCGAATGTTTCGTTCAAATCACAAACAAATTAAGGGTAAACAATGAAAAATAACACGTGAAAGTGCAATAAATAAGACTCAAATTTGGTATTCTTACTGTGTTCTTCGTGCAAGATATTGGACTATCTGTGAAATCAAGGTAAGCCAGCATTCCAATATACCTACCGTACTTTATTTCTTGACGATTTTCAAATAATATTTTAACAATGTTTAATTGAAAATTTAAGGGCTGGTTGTTTTTCAATTGGATATTTCGTTTCCCCTTTTTGACACAACTTTTTTTTCTATATGTCCGTTTTTGGGAAATGGTATACTTATCGACAAGTATAATTAATTATGTAAAAATTAAAAATTCCTCAACGCACTGAAACGGCTGAACCGATTTTAATCAATTATAGCGAATAACACTCCCGACAAATTCACCTTTCAAACAAAAAATAAGCGGCCAAGTGCGTGTCGGACTCGCCCATGAAGGGTTCCGTAGCAGCAAGTAACATAATATAAAAGTTCTTGGATGGATTACGATTAATGACGTATTAAAAAAAACTACTTACTAGATCTCGTTCAAACCAATTTTGAGTGAAAGTTTACATGGTAATGTACATTACATATTTTTTTTAGTTTTATCATTCTCTTATTTTAGAAGTTACGGGGGGGGGGCACACTTTTTACCACTTTGGAAGTGTCTCTCGCGCAAACTATTCAGTTTAGAAAAAAATTATATTAGAAACCTCAATATAATTTTTGAATAGGTTAGATGAAAAAAAAAATCCTTGAAAAGGGTTCCTTGTCTTTGACTACGGAACCCTATAATACTAAATCGGTTCTACCGTTCGGGAGCTAAGATGCCACAGACAGACACACACACAGACACATATACACACACACACACAGACACGTCAAACTTATAACACACCGTCGTTTTTGCGTCGGGGGTTAAAAACAAAAGAACTGCAATATTTTTTAACCTTGGTAGTTTTGTTTTGTTTCTGTATTTTTTACATAATTTTATTTTCTGCCTTTTTTTTGGATAATGGTATATCGAAAACAAAACAATCAACAATCGAAACTGCAATATTTTTTGAATCAAGGGAGTTTTGGATAGCTCCTGTAAAAAAAAAACTTTCATATAATAAAATACAAATACACACCCACACATACATCCACACACCCACGAACATACACAAAGATTCATACACACATACACATACATACTCATGCACCCGCACACTTTTATCATCGTGATCAATCTGTTTGTAGCAACTAGTAAGTTTTGTTTGATATATCGTACTGAGTAGAATCTTTTGTTAATTTTAAGCTGTGTAGACCTTTTTTGGCCATAATTTTGTTAATTTTAAACATAAGTAATATTGTATAAATCGCTGTTGGTTTACCAAAATATATAAAATTAAAATAAAAATAAAATTAAATGGCGGATAAATTGATATATATAGGTAATATAAACTTCTTTAAAAAAGGTCGTTTCTTGCCCGGTTAGTCTAGTCATCGATTTTACTGCCCGGAAAATCAATTCTATGTGTTACAATTAAAACATGTTTACGAATACTTACCTATTAATTTTTATTAGACTTTTTCGAAAAAACTGGATCTAAAAATATATAATTGAATAATCTTTGTTTTTTGGCGTGCACCCAAAATGAACAGCAAAGTAAAAACGTAATGCGCTCTCAACATTAAATTTAAAAATAAACATTTATTTACAGAAAGAATAATATAATATAAGTAGGTACAAAATTTAAAAAATAATAATAATTAAACAGCTGTGCTACCTGAAGACCGCTGCTAACGATCTAAAGGTAGCTTTAATTTACCTAATTAAAACTTCTTGAAATGTGTTATGTTACCTACATTATGTATGTTGATCGTAATTAAACAGACTTCTTTGTTCGTAAAGGTATCGAAAATCTAAATTTCCGTATCCCTTTACATTTATTTTGTTATGGTAAACAAACCCGTAGTCAGAATTATACATTAGTCATATTGGGATCATGTTATTGACATTTGTAAGAAATCTTTCCGTAATAGGCTTTATATTGCGTCAATGCAGTAATTTACAAATGAGAAAAAGTAAATAAGTATGGTGGAAAAACTGCAAAATAAGTTTGCAAGATTTTTATACATGAAATTGTATCGTGTGTATCCTTTCTTCCACTTTATGTCGTCGTACCCCCCCCCCCCCCCCCCCCCCCCCCCACCCTCTTCGTGCCTCCAAATTTATGTGAGCTAAGACTTCAGGACAGTCCACGAAGCCATGTATTAGTTTATACGAGAATAAAACATTGGACACCTTACGCCGCACACAAAGAGATGTCATGCTATAAAATTGCATCCTATGTTCGTAGGAAGGTAGTTTCTTACAATTATTATTAACATAAGATAGGTGATATAAAAACCTCATCTGGATACGTTCCAACCTTGCGGAATGAACAGCGTAGCCTGGAGACCATACGCAACTAGGTATTACATTCCAAAATACTACGAACGATACAATTGTATATGGGTGGTATAACAACCCTCAGATCTTCTTCTTCTTATCTTAGTTAATGGCTTCTGTGCGTTATTTGCAACAATTTAGCCAATGTCAAGTGATTTATTTATTATAGTTTTATAGTCAAGTCGTCAAGGGTCTCCGTCAAGTCATAACCCAGTTTAAATAGTAGCAGAAAAACTGAGATTTTACGGAGAAAAATCCACCATTTCCAAAAGACTCGCAATACACTTAAATTTCACTACATCAAACATGTGCTATTTATCTAAGTTACACAGGTTAAAATGCCACTAAAATTACACGAAGTAACTCGAAGAAACACATAACAATGTAATAAAATAAAAATTTCGACGTTTCTTTCAAAAATGGCGATTCAAACCACCTCAGATCTTCTTCTTCTTATTTTACGTAATGGCTTCTTTCTGTGCATTATTGCAACAATTTAGCCAATGTCAAGTGTTTTATTTAATTATATTTTTATAGTCAAGTCGTCAAGAGTCTCCATCAAGTCCTCCTAACCCAGTTTAAATGGTGGCTTAAAAACTGAGTTTTTACAGGAAAAATACCTCAGATCTTTATTTGCCTCGAAACAAAACCTGCTGACAGCTGTGAAGCTTTTTTTATTGTTTTGTCCAAGTGGTCACTGAAGGTTAGCGAGCTGTCAACTGTGACTCCTAGGTCTCTAACACTCTGAACTTCATTTAATGTAATGTTCCTTAGCAAATAAGTCGCAGTAAAAGGTATTAGCTTTTTGGTATACTTAATTATGTTTTTTTTTTTTTTTTTTTTTTTTTAACATTGATAGACCTTTGTTTGACCACGATCTCACCTGTTGGTAAGTGGCGATGTGGCCGAAGATGAAGCACAAAGGTCTAGAAGGCACCTATTCAATCTTGACTTGAAGAGACCCAGATTATAGTATTATTAGCATTTCTTTATATTCAGTACCATTTTATTATCAGAACACCAGTTATCAACTCTGTCCAATAAATGTTGCAAGGTTACAATAATAGGTTACAAGATACAAGATACAAGATACAAGATATTTATTTGCATAAATAAGTGTTACAATTTGGTCTTATAAAATAGTGAGCACTTATGACTTATTTGCCCTCTGCAGGCATCGCAAATTTTTCGAGGGCGTAAACTGCTACTTAGTTTACTAAGTATATCTAGTTTACCTTTGTTTTACCTATAGGTAAAACAACTAACTACTAAAATGTTAACTAATACAACAAATAAAACATCCAAAGTTACTAACATTACAGAGTTATTAGGTACATTCATCAATTTGGAAATTTAAGAATAGGTATAAAAGGTAATTTAGGTAGCTAAAGTTGGCAAATGGTCATTTTTATTCTATTAAATATTCGTCAACAGTATAGAAACACCTTTGAATAAGGAATGTTTTTAGCTTTCCGATAAACAACCTTATTTTAGTTTCATTTTTTATATTAATTGGTAGCTTGTTAAAAATTTTTACTGCCATATAATAAGGACTTTTGTTTAGCATACTTATTCTAGAATATGGCAGAAAAAGTCTGTCTTTGTGACGAGTGTTTCTGTTATGTGTTTCGTTTATTTTGGTGAAATGGTTATTATTTTTATAAACGAAAATGCAAATGTCCATAATGTAAATTGAAGGTAGCGTCAGAAGATGAAATTTTATGAAATAAGGTTTACAGCTTTGCATGTTATCAATCTGGGCTATGATTCTAACACATTTCTTTTGTGTAATGAATAGGTCTTTCACATTTACACTATTTCCCCATAGCATTATACCGTAT